>JAJJWW010004070.1:0-1200060 GCA_023531295.1 Papaver armeniacum
GAAGTAAGTTAATATGATTTTAAATAAATAAAACCGAGTTGTTCAAAATGACTAAAAAGTTATTAAGATAACCACCACTCATTCTTCGACGGACAAGGTCTTCGTTAACCTTTCACAAGTAGGTTGTTCAGGCGTCCGAACGGTTATCCAAACTATCCTAACTGTCTCGAAGAACCACATATGTAAGATGATATTGTGAAGGCTACATAAGATTAGAAAGGTAGCAACACTGTACAACAAATTTGAAACTTAAACCCAAATTGAAGAAGTTACACTGTGACCTGGAGAAGAAGATCACCAAAAAAAGCATTGTCGACAGGAACTTATTGGACGCTCAAATCCTGGTTGCATGACTTATATGCATTTCTAAAATGCACCTTTATAGAAGAAGATACATACGAAAAACACTACTGAAAATGCCCTAGATGTTTTATATTTGAGTTGACTGATTAAGTGTATGGAATCGATTCATTGTCGTTTTATGTTTTAGCTCGGTGATATGTTTGACCAATGAAAATATCTTTGTGTTTGCACCATCGGTATACTATCATAATTAATTTGAACCTTTATTATTTAAAGCAAACTACATTAGATTAAAACTAAATTATAAACTTTGTTAATTAACGTCCTCATTCAACGGTCGGCTGGTGGAGAATCTAGGATGCAGAAGGGGTTGAATTTTTGAAGCTCTCTCAGATGTTGAAACAAGCTTTGTAATAAGTCATTAGATGCCTGCCATATCGCTTGAGTTCTTTCTACCACTTCAGCAGCAGTTTCACCGTTCAATCTATGGCGGTTATTGTGCATTACCTGAGCTAGGAATTAAGTGACTTCGCAACCAAATGTATGAAAACGTAATGAAATTCTTGAGCATCACAGATATTCGGGTTCACGGCTTCTTGGGTAAGCATTGCAAAACGTTCTGCCAAAAACCGAGAATCGACATAGCTTACTCATTATAGTTATTTTCTCTTGTTTGAAAAACATAAACTCTACAAATAGATAAATCCTCTTCTTGAGTATATTTACACCACAAACTCTGGGAAACATTTTTAGATAATTTTAGAGTGAACTTAGGGGTGTAGAAGGAGTGTATTTGGAGTTGAGAGATGTTGAATTTAAAGAAAAATAAATTAGAGTTGTTCGATGACCAAAGATATAGTTGTTCAGATATATCAGTTGGGCGGTGGAACTAGGCCGCGCAGCTGGATTGATGATGGCAGAGGCTGAACTTAGATCGCGAGTCGAAAGTTGCGATGCAAGGTGAAACCAAAGATGTGCATCTCTTATTTATAGGCCATAATGAAGAAACCTTGAAACCTTCAAATAATTAGTTTGCCCATTTGTTTTTCATGTTTCCCCATTCCCTAAGAATTTCTCTTAAAACCCAAAATCTATTCAAAAAAGGGTGAAGAAAATTTTGGGAACTTACGGCAGCATAGCCGACTCCAAGTTCTCTTTAAATATATAAATTTATTTTATTGTAAATTAAAATTCTAACTCTATGTTTGATTTGTAACCTATGAGTAGCCTCTTATTTTGAATTTTCCTAGAGTACTGCCAAACCTCTAAAACAACCCGACCAAATTTACAAAGTAATTGAAGAATGTAAAAATAGGATATCTTAGTTACTTTTCCAAAACAAATTAGTGTAGTCTGATTTCCCACCTAATTTATTATTTTTAACGAAATTTTTAAAAGAACACTTGAATCCAAACTCGATAGGTGTTGAACTTCCTTCCGTTTGGGCAAACAAAATGCATAAAATGGAAAATAATTTAATTATTCCTGATATAAATTAGATTTTGTGATAATTAAGAAAGAAAATTAGAGCAAATCTTGTAGTGGAAGAATTTTGAAATGCTTCCGAATTCCATGACACCTAAGCATTTGAAATTGATCATGGAAGTTTAACTTTAACAATCGAAGGTCAAATAATTTCAAAACGCGATTCAGAATTGCATTAAACGCGATTCTAAATCGCGTTCAATTTTTTTCCCAAAAAATCAATGGTCACAAAGATCCCAATTGATTTAGAAATAAAACCAACCATAAGATTGAGAGCGATTCGACATAGCGTTTAATACGATTCATAATAACGTGTAACGAGATTCAGACTGCCACCTTTTTAGATTTCAAAGTATCTTCCATGAAATCTTGGAACATATGTACCTTTAAAAAAGTGTGGATGACCCAACTTGGCTGGAATTCATTAGACTCGATATCCCACATTTTTTCCAAAAAAAAACCCGAATAGTTAATGCTTCATCCCACCATTTTCACAGGACTTCCACCCTAATATTTTTTTTGAAGAAATGGGGCTTCAAAGAGCCCCTAAAATTAACTTATTAGACAACCTCATTCAAGAAAGTGTGGATAACCCCAACTCATCGGGAATTCATTAGACTCGACATCCCACATTTTTCCAAACCAGAATAGTTCGGCAGGCTTCCACCCTAATACTTGCCCTTACCCGAGATGGGAATAACCTAATCACCTAAGCAGCCCCAAAACATTTTGAACAGTGCCAATAATATCTCTTTCTAAAATTAAAATTAAAATTAAAATTAAAATTAAAATTAAAATTAAAATTAAAAAGATTCAGTCCTTTCTCTCTAAAACATTCAGTCCTTTGTCGAGGAATCGAACCAGAAAATCGATTTCTCAAACACAAATCGAAAGGAAGAAGAAGAAGAAGAAACATCTAGAGGTACATAATCTACCCATTAATTCTGTTTTCATAATTAATAACTGGATTTGAATTGAGATTGTTTTCTATTGTTCTGTGATTCATGGATTTTGTGAATAAGGTCAATCGAATTCTTGATTATTAGTTTGGGGAGAAGAATGGCAGGAGAAGCAGCAGCGAATTGTTTGTTCTGTCAAATTGCACGCTCATTGACTTCTAACACTCTCCTACATACTGTCAGTGAGATTCATCCATCCATCCTTGTACAATTTGTTAACACTTGCTTGAATTACATAATTAATAATCAGATTTTGATTGTTACTTACAGGATGATAAGGTTGTTGCATTTGAAGACATCAATCCATCTGCCTTCAGGTATTCGATATGACTTTCGCTTTGATTTTTACCACAAAAATGCTCAAAATTGATTGTCTAATTGCTCATCTTCCAGTTTTTATCAATTTTAATCAAAATTGATTGTTTAATTAGTTGAAGCTCTTAGTTATAGACTAAATGTATTTATGAGCATATGTTGTCATAGTTAGGAGGAGAAGTCTGATGGATAGCGGGGCATGGATAGGTCTAGGATTACTTAAATGAAGTGTTGAAACAGTTTTTGGGTTTATTCGGTGCAATTTTTTTTGGAAAATTGAGTGAAGATAATGTTGCTCAAAAAGTTGTCCAATTATCGAGATACCTCAGTCAA
The DNA here is from genome assembly GCA_023531295.1 of Papaver armeniacum. Lineage (NCBI taxonomy): Eukaryota > Viridiplantae > Streptophyta > Magnoliopsida > Ranunculales > Papaveraceae > Papaver > Papaver armeniacum. The sequence continues at coordinate 3,396 of JAJJWW010004070.1, forward strand.
ACAAGTCTATACCATATAGCAGTGTACCTAGAGCTTCTTTCTTGCTGGTTGTGTTTGCCGGGTACCTCTCCCTAATCGTGTCACCTCTCATGGTTGCTTTAGGAAGATGGGAACGTTCAGGCAACAAGCAACCAACCCATGCAACCTTTAAACCTTAAACAAGAGAGTGGTTCCGCTATGCAATGATTTGAACATAACTACAGAAGTCAGATATTGAAATTTATATTTTGGGCTTCTGGCTATCTGTGCAAATTTTTATGCTTCTGACAGTTGCATCTCATTGAATCTCATTGACTGACATATCTCTACTATTCGCCCCTGTCTCTAATAATTTCACAGGCATTATTTGGTGATCCCAGTGAAACACATTGCAACTGTCAAAGACCTCCAAAGGAGTACAGAAGATTTTAATCTGGGTAATTTCCTATTGTAGATAATATATGTGTCTTACCAGTTAGGAAATCCCAAAGATTTGGTGCTGATTTTCCTTGTAGTTTTTTTTTGTAATGGAAAGCCTTCTGTAATTTTGCAGTGAGTCATATGCTGAATGTGGGGCAGGATCTAGTACATAGGGATGCCCCCGAGTCCAAGGAATACAAGTAATGAATATTTCAATTACAAACCATATGTCATTATTAGCATATGCATTTTCCCTTTGTATCTTATACTGTTTTCTCTTCGTCATCATTGTTTGTGTGCTTAACATGTACCAAATCTTTTTCTGGAGCCATTCTGCAAGTTTCAGAATCTGTTTCGATCTTTTTGCATGCCCAAGCTGTTGTAGCACTTTGTATCTTTTTTCTCCACATGGCAGCACATTGTTTTTCTAATAATGCTTATTTTCGGGTAGTACTTTGCTGCGTGGTTCGAACTTCATTCTGATCATTGAATACCAATATACGTTTGTTAGAACTTGTGCCAGGTTGTGAGTAGAGATAGCATGTATGTTTCGAAAGCACACTGCATGTTCAGGTTGTATTAGATGTTGAATGTTCTAGTTTCGGTCATTCTTTACATAATGCTGTTTTAAATAGGTTGATACTCTACCGTTATAAGCTTCTTTACGTGCTCATTTTGCAGATTTGGATTTCATCGACCTCCATTTAATAGTGTTGACCACCTCCATCTCCATTGTTTTGCACTTCCTTTTATACCTAGGTAATGTAAATTTATTTTTGCTTTTTGCATCACATGACTAGAACCATGTTTTAGTGTTGTCAAAGCAACTGCCAGTGTTAACTTTTAAGAGCTTCAACAGGTGGAAACATGCAAAATATGTGTCGCTGGGACCCCTTGGGGGATTCATAGAGGCAGAGAAATTATTGCAGAAGATAAAGCCCTAAATGCAGATACACCACTAGTATATTATAAAAGAGAACTGTTTATATTATTTGATGGCACATTGATTGTGGGACTGAATTAACAGATTGTCGTGCCTATAAATCTGTTGGTTCTGCTGTTGGTGATATCGTAAGTGCTTAAAGTGACAGAAATACAAATTGCCAAATTTTAATTATATCAATATTGTATCATTAATCTTACACACTGAAGACGGATCCGAAGGAAGGAGAAGAAGACCCAGCTGTTCAACCGCCGTTTTCACCTTGTCAAGTAGGCATTCTTCATCCATCGTTATTAGTGATCCTTTTGTTTTCTTAACCTGCAAAATTGAAATTGATGATGTCAACTCATTTCTTGGTGAAATATTTTTCTTATCACAATGTCTCGCAATGAAAAAATCGATTCTAAGATTTGTGAATATATCATCTGTCAGTGCAACTTACACATAGAAAGTTGGAAGATTGCATGTGATGTTGATCGTACTCAGAAACAGAAACATTTATGCAGTGAAATCCATTTAGCATTTCTACAGCTCTCTGAACTTGACCCATTGCTCCCATTGCTTTGTTAAATACAATCTTTAACACATATGTCTGTTCATCTACCTTCTCAGCTTCCATCTAATCGAATCGAACCAACACAGTTAGTGAAACTAAGAGGTGGAAAGTGCCATAGATACTATTAACTTTGTAACTGATATTTTACCTTAGTTATAGCAGGAAAAATTGCACAACCTTCATAGGGTAGTACTGATGGTTCTAGCATTGCTGACATTTACGTAATTTGTTTGAGTTGACCAGCTTCAACATTGACATCGACAGCGTGGTTCTCTAATAGAATCGCCTCCTGTCTGGTCATGAAAAGGAGGATGATTGATTTCAGCATTTACTGTAGATGAATCAGGTGGTCTTTGAGTGTTCACAACAGCATGTCCAGGATCATCAGTCCCAGCAATAGCAGCAGTAGAGAAATTATTCTGATTTCTTATTTCGGTTTTTGTCTGGTCAAGTATATCTTGTAGATAGGCAAGTGCATCAACAAGAACAGATCTCTTATCCATCCGCATGTTCAAAAATCTTATGTTAATCCATATTCATGATCTATTGGTTTTGAGTTGGTGCTGTACTGTCATTATTTCCGATCTATTTGGCAAGTGAAAAATACTATAACCCCCCTTCTATATGGGTTCAACATATAGAAGCCCCACTAAATGGATCATTCATTGTCAACTCCATACTTTAGGAAAATGATATTGTTAGGCCCAAAAAATTCAAATTTTCTTCAGATCTGGCCCATAATTAATTATTACGAATTTTAATAATGACAACACTGCCCTTTTGAATATATACAAGAGGAATATCGAGAAGATATTTTCATTTTTTTCTATTTTCTTTCTCTCTTATCTATCTCTCTCTGTCAAAGAAAAATAGTTTTAGGTTTAGAGATTCATTTTTAACGCCGCCGCAACAACAAAGATCGATTGCATCTTCTCCTTCTATTCCTCTGTAATTTCAGTGCATATCGATGAAGAAAGTTAATGAAAATCGTCAAGAACAACCGGAAATGAGGATATAATCATCAAATCCTGATGGGAAAGGTAAGTTTAACATATCATAATCGTTTCATTTGATTTGAGCTCTTACGACTTGTTGATTTCCAAGTCGATTTTGGAAAATAATATTTTTGATTTATTTTTGAAACCTAATCTATTCGATTTCATCTAGAAATCGTCATTCAAAACGTGATCAGAATATAGATCTATATCTATTTCATCTTAATCTCTCTTTTAAGATTGAAATTTTTGAAAAATTTTGTCAACAAAATTTATAGGGTTTCTAATTGAAGTTCGATCTAACTTTTAATTTGTATTTTCGATCGATAATTTGAGTTCATTTATGAAATCATAGCTACTTAATCTTTGTGACCCCCTCAAACGATATTTTGAGTTTCTTATACTTTCAAATTTCGATCTAGTTTGAACTCATAAATGTTTTCATCCGTTGTTCTTAATCATTTAAGAAATATTTTAGTTGATTATATGAGATATGAAACGAGTATTATATGTTAAACAACTGCGTGAGACGATGACCGATCATCAGAATACAGATTCAAGGCGTCAACTGTCCTACATGTGATAATTCTACGATTGTTGTCCGGTTAAGATTTAAGAGTTATTCTTTTAAATGGATTAGGTTACTAAATTGTGGCTTATGCTTCAATTTTCGGTTCATAGCTTGTGATGGTGAAAGTTGGAGCAGTGTGGTGATCCGGTAGTGGTAATTGAAGCTAGAGAGTTGTTCATTGTGCTTCAATTTTCTCATTTTGATTATTATGCACAACATGTGTAACTTCGCCTACACATCCAAATTGCATGTGTAACTTGCGTCTACACATCCAATTGCATGTGTAACTCTCGGTTACACTATTCGGGATGCATATGTAACTCCAGGTTACACTAGTCATATACATGTGTAACTCTTATTTACACTAGTCAAGTGCATGTAAAACTTGGTTATACATTGTTGTGTGTGTTGTTCTTTTTGATCTCATAAAATCTTATTGTTTTTGTTTCTCTTTAAGGTTGCCAATAACTCAATAAAGTTGACTTCTTATTTTTTGTGGTATTTTTGTAGGATGGTCTCCCTGGAATTGAGTTGGTGGCCAAGGAAATGTTGAAATGAGGATTAGTAAGGAGCTTAGGACCAAGGGAAGAAGATTGTTGACACACAAATGGTGCTGAAATTGCATCCATAGATGTTGTTGGTGAGTGGATTGTATTGATAATGTTGTGAATATACTATTAGATTTGATATTTCTATGGATTAGAAGTATTCAATTTTGAGTATCTAAGTAACATAGTTAAGTGCTTCAACTTTTGAGTATCTAAATAACATCTCTTTTGTTGACATGCAAGTTGTTTTCTCATTGCAGGTAAGTTGTACTTGAACTGAAGTAGTCTGAACTTCGGAATTTGGTATTGGCAGTAAGCAAAACTAGATTTGAAAGAGGAAAATGTTACTTATAATCTCGCAAAGACAGGTAAGACATGATTTGCATTTGGAATATTTGTTACCTTTCTCGTTATATAACCGTCGATCTTTCAATATTTTTTCATTTGCTTTGATTGGATAGTAACATTTCATGATGTTTAAGTAGTTGGACTAGTTTATGAGTTCTTGAGATCTTATTGGCAATAAAAAAGTACGGTTCTCAATTTGCATGACATTGATTCAACTTTTTTGGTCTTGGTATGCTATCTGATACATGCTTTGCATTACCTTTAACATTTCATTATTTGAGAAGTTAGGCTTGCTAGGATTGTTCCTGAGATTGCTATGGCAGATTATAAGATGTTAATTTGTTAGTTCCCTTGCCTAATGTGTATCTGTAACTCCTAGTTACACATTGTATGTGCATGTGTAACTCCAAATAAGTGAAATGCATGCATAACTCCTAGTTACACATGCATCTGCGTAGTGTAACTGGAAATTACACATGCATATATCATGTGTAACTATTAGTTACACATGAGTATGACTTCTGAGTAACTTAATGAGTTTTAAACTACTCAAACATATCAATGAAACAACAAATAACATGCCATATAACACGCCTATTTCATGAAAATCTTTGAAAAATAAAGCTTGTCTACTGGCATGTGTAATTTATTTTATTACAAGGTTTGTGCATTTTAGCGTGTGTAATCAGGAGTTACACTTGAATACGATAACTCCCAGTTACTTGAATATACATTGGTGTATGTACTGTTCATTTAATCTTATAAAAACTGATTACTTGTTGTTATATTTCAGGTTTCCGATAAATTCATAAAATCTAATTGCTTATTTGTGGTATTGGTCTCGTTTGGAATTGGAGTTGACCCGAATACATAAGTCGATGCATGTGTAACTCTCAATTACACTAGATAGATGCATATGTAACTTTCAATTACACTAGACAGATGCGTGTGTAACTTCTAGTTACACATGCTACGAATTTATTATAAAGGAGTATTAAAGTAATACATGTATTTTTTGTATGCGTTCTTTTTGATGTCTATTTTTTTTTATGTGTAACTTCTCATTACACATGCCATATGGATGTGTAACGTCTGGATACACATGCCATATGGATGTGTAACTTCTGGATACACCTTCCATGTGCATGTGTAACTTCTGATTACACTTGTTTAGCCGTTTCATGACATACCCATGTGTAACTATTTCATGCCATATGGATGTGTAAACGGATACACATGCCATCTCGCATGTGTAACTTCCGATTACACATCCATATGTTGTTGGTGGGAAACGGTGGTCGGTGGTGGTTTCCGGCGGTGGTGGTTTCTGCTGCTGGTGGAGGTCGACGGCGGCGTTGGCGGTGGTGATTTGAGGCGGAGGTGGTTGTTGGAGGTGGTGGTTGGTGGTTGTGGTCGTCAGAGGCGGTGGTTGGTGGCGGCGGTCGTCGGAGGTGGTGGTTGGTGGTGGTGGCGGTCGTCGGTAAAGATGGTTGTGACATCATGTTTACTATATTTTAATATTTTGGGCTTAAATTCAAATTTTATTTAATTTGGGGATTGACAATATATAAAAGGGTATGGATGTCTTTTAATAACTAGGGGCCTATATTTAAACTTCTTTTAACTAGGGGCCTCATATTATGGGTTATCCATGGGTTGGGCCTTAGCCTAATTTCCCTGGCAATTGGCATTTGGTTTGTTTTCCAGTTGGTTTGTTTTCCAGTTGGGCTACTCACCCAGCCCAATTAGTTTCCAATCTGTTTAGGTTTTGGGCTTTTAGACCCTTGTTTTTATTTTTTGCGCCTCGTAATCCGTCCCTGCACGCGCCCTAACTTTAGAACCGTTTTTTGGAACCCTGATTTTGGGCATACCAAAATCTTTCTAGGCATACTCAATAAAGACAAAAAGGGTTGTGAAATAACAAAATCAGATATCCCCTTAACCCAAAATTTTTTAAATGGCAAATCTACCCTTTACGTATTAGGGTTAGTACTCTGAATTAGTGATTAAATATTTTGTTAAGTGATTAAGATAATTTTCAGAATTATAAAGGTTGTTTAGATGAAAAAATTTGGGGAATTTTTTTAATCAAAGTTTTGGTTAAGAAGGAGAGAAAGAGAAGGAGAAAGTGAAGGAGAAAGTGAGCAAATTTTAATTCTTGATTCAATGGAGGATGAGGAGGGTCATAATTCATATAAAAAACCTAGGAAAATACATATCAACTACAACAATGATTCCCAAATGGCTGATTTCTTAGATTATGAGAATGATTTTACACAAACTCAAACTCAAGATGATAATTTTTATGAGCCAAATCCAGATGATGAATACATAGATGAGGAACCCAATGCTTCTAACACACATGTTCACTTTTATTTTATGTTTCTCACTTTTGTAGCTTGAAATCATCAAAAATTGTATTTTTCATCCTGGTTGGAACCGGGACTATGTTCGGCTTAAAAAAATAGAACCCACTAAATTGATGAAACAGTTCATTTAGCTGAATTTGTTAACGTTATACGCCGAACCTTCATTTTCCAACTTCCAACCTATTTGCAAGATCCTAGTTCGGCTTATATTAAAGTCTAATAACAATCCGAACCTATCTCTGAGAGTTAGGTTCGGTTTTCACTCTAAATATCGTATCACCCGAACTATATATTTTTCCAAGTTCGGCTCATATTCAAAATCACATCAATAGAACATGATAATGATTTTCCATGAAACACTTAAGTTCATACACATTTAGGGGTTAGGCTTTTTATTACATATGTTTTCTATTGTGCAGCCTTTTCATAGGATGAACTAAACAAAAAAAGTGGAAATTACTAAAAGTGTTAAGAAAGTGAAGTCTAATGATGGAGAATACCAAGGTCCATATTAAACTCATTGAAATCAATGAGATCTTATCTTCAACTTCAAGAGAATGAAAAGACAAACACAACGCAAAAAGAATGAGGTCATTCCGACATCGATTTTAAAAAGTTATGGCCAAAACAAGATCGAAAAACTTGAGTGTGCAAAGAGAAGGTTCGGCTGATAACTCAACAACACGAGCTAGCCGAACCTAGAGCCTGCAAATTAATATTTTCGAAGTGTTTACAGAGAGAGGTTCGGCTTGAAATTGATCTAATCGAGTCAGCCGAACCTGACAACCACCTGGGATAAATTTCACTTCTCAAGTTCGGCTGGGAAGGTTTGCAAGGTATTAGACGAACCTGACACTGTTCTGGGACGTATTTAATACACATTTTGGGGTTCGGCTAAAAATTGACATTTACGGTTTAACCGAACTGTTCATAGACACTTTCGTGGTGAAATTTCAAGAACAATTTTACTCAAAAACTCAACTCAATTATCAGTAGAACCCGCTATCAGAACCATCAAAAACCCTAAGTTTTTAGCAATTTAACCCATTCAATCCATGAAAAACAACAATTATAGATTGGGTTTGTAGGGAATACCTTCTTATCCTCATTTCAAGATTTGGAGCTTCAAATGGTTGAATTTCCAATTCAATTTCTGGTTCAATTGTAGTTTTTACACCTTAATCTTCAATTGGTTCTTCTTCTTTAATTCATGGATTGGAAGAGGATTTAGAACACCTGGCGTTTGCTTTTTTATTTGTACGATCCATTATATAGTTCAATTTAACCGATAATCGAATTTTCACGAATAATTAATTACGGTGATAAAAAAAAATTCTCAGAGAAAAGGAAGGTGGTTTGGATGGAGGAAGAAGAAGAGATGTTTATGATAGTTTATTTTTTGATTTTAGGTTCAAGGATATGTAGGTAATTGAACTACCCAATAGATGCCGCTTATAAGGTCACCTAGGATGGGAAAACTATTTTGTATGCCTTGAAAGTTTTTGGTATGCCTAAAAACGGCCTTTTTTTGAGGACCATGGTTTATTTTTGGGGACCATGGTTTTATTTTGGGTAAGACATTAGAAGTAATCTAGGTCACCCCTTATCTAAATATTTACATTAATACCAAAATTACCCCTTTCAATTAAGTTAGTGTAATAATTAGTTGTATCATTAGGTTAACATAATTAGTGATTAGTGCAAGATTAAATAAAAAAAAAAAGTTAAACTAAAAAAAAAATTAAACTAAACTAAACTAAATGATTAGTGCAAGATTAAATGAAGATTAAATTTAAAAAATTGAACAAAGGTTCGGTTGGGAAATATTTTTTGCGACCTAACCGAACCTTAGTTCGGTTGAGAAATGTTTTTCGCGACGTAACCGAACTATGGTTCGGTAGGGAAATATCTTGCGAAACAACCGAACTAAGGTTCGGTTGGGAAATGTTTTTGCGACATAACCGAACTAAGGTTCGGTTGGGAATTTGTTTTTGCGAAATATCCAAACTGTTCTTCATGTTTATCATTTCTATTAGGTTCGGTTAGTTCGACAAAGTTTTTCACATAATTCCTAGCCGAACTTCTCTCTGCAACTTCCATTTTCAACTCATTTTGGTGGTTAATACTCATTTTTCGATCGAACGAGGAACGTCAAGAAAAGAGAGAAGAAGAAGAGAGTATTTTTTTTTTTTTTTTGATTTTGATTCCGATTCCCCCTATTTTGTTTTTGATTTTGGTTAATAGATTCATTTAGATTAGATATATATGATTAGATTTATATAGTTATTAGGTTAGTTTTAATTTAAATTAAAGTAAAGGGTAAATATGTATTTACCTAACTTTAGGACACCCCTCATAAGTATAGGGAGGTTGGCCTAATAGGACCATGATCCCCCAAAAAAAACCCATGGTCCCTAAAAAAATGGTTCTAACTATATAACGCGGTCTCTTGATTTCATCAAGATATATTTTAGGGCTTTCTTTCCTTATGAGGAGTCTTTCGTGTTTTCTTCCCTATTAGTAAATCCTATCATACCGACTTAAGAATTCTCCTCCCACTCCCGATCCAATGGCATCGACATCTAGGGTTTTCAAGAGGATGTTTTCCGCCGGCAGGAATTTGAGCCAGGCGGGTCGTGCTTCAATTGTGAAGGAGGAGGTGTCTGTGATAATCGAACAGCCAAAAGAACCAAAACTTCAGGAAACAATCGTTCCGAATTTTCTACAAGGCTTTCTCGACCCAAAAAAAAATTCTGGCAGGTTTTGTGATTGGCTTCTTTTTCTTATGGCATCAAGGTGTTAGGGTTCTAAAACTAAAAGAGATAACTTGAAAAACTTTCAATCCTTTGAATGGGGATAAACCAGTTAAATTGTATTCGAAATTGATTGATTACCCAGTTCTACAGAGAAGCTTTAAATAGCTTAGAGTTTCGTAAAATAGGTAACAGAAACTATAAAGAGAAATCGCATAAGAAAAGGAAAAACAAAACTAAATAAGGTAAGCTAGCAGTTTAGGAAAGAGTAGATAGGTCGGAGGTATTGGAGTCCTAACATCCCACCCCCCGCAGACACTGCTTGTCCTCAAGCTGAAAATTCAGAAAACGGAGAATGATATCATCTGCATCCTCCCAGGTAGCTTCATCAATTGAATGGTCCTTCCATTTGATAAGTGATGTGATAGCTTTGATTGTTGCGCTTGAACATTCCCTTTTCTAGAATAGCCTCAGCTGCCATTCAAAATGATCAATAGTTACAGGCAAGTTATCAGAATAACAGCAACATTTGCGCCAAGTTTAAGCTTCAAAAGTGAAACATGGAAAACTCGGATGAATTCGGCAATGTGAGGGCAATGCCAATTTATAAGCAACATCACCGATCCTCTCTAAAACACTAATGGACCATAAAATCGTGGAGATAACTTTGAATAGGAAGTGGTAGCGAGTTGTAGATCGGCGATAAGGTTGTAGTCGAAGAAAAACCCAATCACCAACTGCAAAACTTCTTTCCGTGCGATGGGAATTAGCATAAGATTTCATGCGATCTTGAGCATCTTGTAGATGGGTTTTGAGAAAGCGCAAAGTACGATCTCTTGCTCGTAAGCTAAGTCAACAAAGACAACGGTAGAATCAGGAAAATATGCGAGATAGTTGGAGGTGGCTGCTGTATAATGCTTCAAACGGAGTCATCTTAATGGCGTAATGGTAAGTCGTATTATACCACCATTCAGCCATGGTAACCAACGTGCCCATTCATGAGGTTTCTCACCAGCGAAACAACGAAGATAACATTCGAGTGTTCTATTTGTAACCAGTTTGGCCATCGGATTGCGGATGATAGGCTGAGCTTCTACAAAGTTGGGTTTCTTGGGAAGAAAAGAAGGCTTCCCAAAAATTATCGAGAAAAATGGGATCACGGTCACTTACAATGGTTCGTGGCATTCCATGTAGACGAACAATATCACGTACAAATACATCAAAGCAACCACCGAAGCCTTATATGGATGAGACAATGCACTAAAATGCGCATATTTGGAGAGACGGTCAACAACCACTAATATGGAAGTACGACGTTGAGAAGAAGGCAACCCATCTATAAAATCCATAGAAATATCAAGCCAAACATCGTCAGGAATAGGCAAAGGTTGGAGAAATCCTGGAGGAGAGATCGCTTTAGATTTATTACGTTGACAGACTTCACAATGAGCAATGAAGGTTTTAACTGAAGTTTTCATTCCTTGCCAATAAAATTTTTGCTGTAGACGTTTGTAAGTGCGAAGAAAACCCGAGTGACCAGCGCTGGGAGTGCTATGAAATTCATGTAAAAGCTTACCAATCCATGGAGAAGTTGGAAACAACAACAACACGGCCTTTGTAACGAAGTATACCATCGTATAAGAGTAATTTTTTTGTAGCTTGGATCATCAATAAGAGCAGCAATAAGGGTGCTCATTTCGGTATTAAATGACACTCTTGAACAATTTCGATAATACCAGAAAAAATTGGAGCGGTAATAGCGAAAAAACTAGGATCAGAAACACGAGATAGGGCATCCGCATCAACATTTTCCTTGCCATGACGAAAGACAATCTCGTAATCGTAGCCTAATAATTTAGACAACCATTTTTGTTGTTCCATGGATGATAACTTCTGATCCAAGAAATACTTAAGACTACGATGATCCGTATAGATTTTAAAATGTCGACCGAGTAAATAAGGTCTCCATTTGTGAACCGCGGATACAATAGCAAGCATTTCCTTGTCATATATTGATAAATTTAAATTTTTACCACTAAGAGGCTTGCTAAAATAGGCAATTGGTTTACCTGATTGCATCAAGACAAACTCCCAAAACATTTCCCGGCGTCACATTCCAAAACAAACTCCTTTGAGAAGTCGAAGACCTAGTAACCGGGGTTGTTGTTAAAGCATGTTGTAGTTTCTTGAATGCCGTAGTAGCATCCTCAGTCCATATAAATGCATCCTTCTTCAATAGTTGAGTTAAAGGCGCACTAATCTTCCCAAAATCTTTAACAAATTTTCGATAATATCACTTGAGACCAAAAGCCTCAAGACTCTTAATCGAACTAGGAATAGGCCATTTACGATCTTGCTAATCTTATCACTCTCAACGAAACTCCTTGAGATGAAATGATATGCCCAAGATAGTTGACAGACGTCGTAGCGAAAGTGCACTTGGATTCTTTCACATAAAGATTATTAGCACGCAAAATGTCAAAAACCAGGGATAAGTGTTGTATATGATCATCCATACAACTACTATAGATCAAAATATCATCGAAAAAACAAGTACAAACCGCCGTAAGTAAGGCCGAAATATGTCATTCATCAAGCTTTGAAAAGTTCTCGCGAGCGTTCGAAGACCAAACGGCATTACCAAAAACTCGTAATGACCATCATGAGTACGAAATGCAGTCTTTGGAATATCTTGCTCGTGAATCCCCGATCTGGTTAAAACCGTACACATAAATCCAGCTTAGAAAAAATGAATTTACCATGTAATTCATCTAGTAATTCGTCTACCATTGGAATGGGAAAACGATCTTTTATGGTCAGACTTATTAAGGGCACGGTAGTCACACACATCCGCCACGACCCATCTTTTTTACGAACCATGAGAATGGGAGAGGAGTATGGACTAGAACTTGGTCGAATGAACTGGGCTTGTTGTAGTTCAGATACTATCTTCTCGATTTCATCCTTTTGGAAATGTGGGTAACGGTAAGGTCGTACGTTGACTGGAGAAGAACCCGGAGCTAAAGGTATATGATGATCATGCGAACGCTTGGGAGGTAACGTTGTCGGAGTTGCAAAGACATCCTTGAAACTCGAAATTAAATCTGTAATTTCAGGAGGTACGACTGGCGACTCTGCAAGTGCTGAAGTAGTAGTTGAAACCATTTGCAAAAGAATACCGTAATGTTCATGAGAAAGCAAACGTTGCATAGGAGCACTATCCAGCATCATTACTGTTGGTGAATTATCCCCAATTAATGACACATCTTGTTCGCCTGACTTGAAGTCCATACGTAACTTAGAAAAATCCCAAGAAATTGTGCCCAAATTTCGCAACCATTGTATGCCCAAGACTGCATCACAACCACTAATTCCTAAAAGATAAAAATCAGTGGAAAAGACATAACCTTGTAAATTGTGTGATAACACTCAAGCATGAGCCATGTGTTTGTAAAATCCTCCATTACCAATCATAACCTTCGAGAGGAACATCAGTCGATTGAATAGCGTAACCACATCTCTTAGCTACGAGATGGATGGAGAAAATTATGAGTAGAACCTAATCGATAAGAACGTAATGGAACGCCCTTTAAGAAAACCAAGAATGCGCATTGTCGTAGGTTGTGGTGATCCCATAAGAGAATGTAATGAAATTGCGAGATTCATTAGTTCCTTGCTCAACAGTTGAGTCATTTATTTCATCTTCAGGTGGAATCCCTATCAAAATCTGTAATTGTTAGACCAGGAGCGCCTTCCAGTACCATTAATCTAGGCTTGAGACAAACATGCCCAGGTTTGTAAGCTTCGTCGCAGTTAAAGCATAAATTCTTGTCACGACGTTCCTTTTGTTCTGCCCATGACAACCTTTTAACACCAGGTGGTAAACCAGGTTTTGGAGGTGGTGCTGCTGTAATAGTAGGGTATTGCCTTGGTTGGGGATTGCGAGTAAAAGGTTTTGTGAAAATAGGTGTTGCAGCTAATATAGCATCCTCTTGATTTAATGCATAATCAAAAGTGTCTGACAAAGTTGTGGGATTAAACATACGGACTCCCGCACGAATATCAGCTCGAAGGCCAGAGATAAAGATGCTTATTTGATGCGATTCGGACATACGTAAAACAAAATTAAGCAATTTCTCAAATTCGGTAATAAATTCACGAACCGTACCTGTTTGTTCCAACTTTGATAAGCTGCTACATGGATCAATGTGTTTACGGGGGCTGAAACGAGCTAGAAATAAGCGAGAAAACTGTGTCCATGTTATCTCACCCAAGGATTGTCGAAGCCAATGATACCAGGAGACCGAATCGCCATTAAGATGGACACCAGCAATTTGTACCTTCCGATCCTCTTGGACACCAACCAATAAGAAATATTGTTCAGCTTTGAAAATCCAACCTTCCGGATCGGTACCATCGAATATGGGAAATTTCAAGTTAATCTGGCTTCCACGAACACCATTGGAACCATTGGGTTGGGTTTGACGTGTATTTACTTGTGGAATCTCAGAACCCTGTTTGTCAAAGAAAGAAGCAATAGATTTCAGTGCCTGAGTTGATTCTTTTCGATCATCCATCAACGTCTTAACCAGAGATTCTAAATCTCTGTAAGCTTACCAACCTGGTCTTCTAAATCTTTGATTGTCATCTTTTTTTTTTTTTTTTTTTTTTTTTGGAATATGGAAAATAGAGAACTGGTAGAAGGTGTAATAGAAAAAAAAAAATTGGGTAGGAAGAGTGGTTTCAGATCGAATGCTCTGAATACCAGGTGTTAGGGTTCTAAAACTAAAAGAGATAACTTGAAAAACTTTCAATCCTTTGAATGGGGATAAACCAGTTAAATTGTATTCGAAATTGATTGATTACCCAGTTCTACAGAGAAGCTTTAAATAGCTTAGAGTTTCAGTAAAATAGGTAACAGAAACTATAAAGAGAAATCGCATAAGAAAAGGAAAAATAAAACTAAATAAGGTAAGCTAGCAGTTTAGGAAAGAGTAGATAGGTCGGAGGTATTGGAGTCCTAACACAATGTCGCGACTATCTTCAGCGTCAGCACTCTAGGCCGCGCTAAAAGACATTTCAGAGGCTTCAGAAAGGAAGGACGAATAGTCGGATTTAGTTTTGCTTTCTAATAACCTTCTAGTAAGGCTCCTGAAACTTTCTACCTTTGTTGTGCAGGGATTTTGCTTTGGATGGAAAACCGAGTTTGCATAAGAAGAAGTTACAGGATAAGAAATTTTTTGCTTGAAATCTTTCTGCATCTTCGAGTCCATTAACACGTAGGGAAGAGGTAACTTAGAGACGTGTCCGTGGAGTTTGTGCACCATAAAAGACCGCAGCCACAGACTAAAACGATAAACTAAGTACTGCTCCCAAGTACATAATCTAACTAATTAAACAGGACAAGGCATATTCTGATCAACAAAAAAAAAAAAAAAAAAAAAAAAGGGCTAGGGGAGCTTGGTGGAGATACTACAGATAAAAGGGCTTTCTTATGTACATAAACATACAGGCTTGTAAGCCACCGACTGATCATAGAACTTCTGCGTTTTTCCGGCTAAGCTATATCGATGGATCTAACATTTTCGGGCTTGTCCTGATCAGACACATGTTTTGGAACACAAACAGTCAATACTCCGTGTTCCAAGCTACATTTGACATCATCAACTTTTTTCCGGTTAAGCAGGTTCCCGTCTTCTATTTGTACTTTCACTTCTTCTTTCCTCACTCCTGAAAGATAATGAGTTCCAAATTCTATTAATTCTTGTTAGTATAGATTGTATTAACATACAACCTGGTGATAGTAACGCACATAACCCTATTGTGCATCCTACTGCTTCTATTTCCACTCTTTCCATGTCTCTATAAAATGTAAATCAACAAGAAAAATGACTTCTAAATCTGAACAACTGAAAACAGCGATTTCATCACAGATTTTTAGATGTGTGCAAAGAGTTTTTAGCTTGAGTGCCAAATGAGAAAAAAGAAGAAACAAAATAATACCAGGAAGGTCAGCACGAAAGATGTGAGCGTTGTCTGTTTCACGCCAGTCTACGTCTGTTCTTGCGATGATGGAAGCAGTGTCATCACCGCCGCCACGTCTTCTAATGGCATCACATTGTCTTCTACCATCAAAATCGAACGGGTCCCAAGACCAAGGTGAGCTCAAGTAGTCGAAACCACCACCGAACCAGGGAGGCAACGAACTCATTTTCCGCTTCCCCTGCAAATTAATCTAAGCAAGTAGAAAACTTTGATGCACTCAAACCTAAATCAGATGATGACAGTCCGTCCATACTCCATACACCTGCTAAGCTTGAAGTTATATATATTCAGGGGGAATTCCTGAATATGCATGCAAACACGTGGTAACGTACTTGAGAGTTTAGATGCCACTTGTGATTAATCTTTTGACGCGTACGATATTGATGCAAGTTTTGCTCTTTGGTGCATGTAATGGCAACTGACACTCCTCTTGGTTTAGCCGTATGCCACGTCGCTGTCCTTTGATAACCACCAGAGTTTTTGGAACCTTGTGCTTTTCTTGTCCTACGCCAAGATGGAAGTCTGGTATCCATGTGATTACAGCATCACCATGTTGGAAAAAAAGCCAAATCTAGACATTTTTTACGAGCTATATTTGGCATATGCTAAATTTAATTATCTGCTATATTTGGCAGTAAAAGTACCGTTCATGGCAACTCGGCAGTTAATTATTTTGCAGTGCCGCAAACAGGGTAGGCTGTGGCATTGTCCCTTGAAGGAATTTTTGATGCGGTTTCTTGGTTCCAAGTATCAATGTGTTCATGTGTAGACATAAGAAACTTACAAAGGGTTTTAGGGTTTCGGAATATTCTGATTTTGAAATTTTGCATATCAAATCAAAGTAGATAAAGATAATGTCCGGAATACATAGTTATACCCACTTAATAAGACTCCTCCCCACACGTCTGAAAATGGCGTCGACATCCAGGGTTATCAAGAGAATGTCCTCGTCTTATGCTTTGAAATTAACCGAGGGGGATCGAGCTACCATTGAAAGGGAGTTGCTTATAAGTCACGCTGAATAGTCTGATGCTTTCCGTAAATTTAGTTCAGATATGTGCCAAAGGTATGGTTGCATCTTCTTTGTATTCCCTACTTTAAACATGTGGATTTCACTCAATGAATTTACTCTTCTTTGGATCTTATTCTATGATGTTATTCGACCCAAAAGACTATCTTCTAAACAAATCTATGAACATAGCCCTAGGCGTA
The DNA here is from genome assembly GCA_023531295.1 of Papaver armeniacum. Lineage (NCBI taxonomy): Eukaryota > Viridiplantae > Streptophyta > Magnoliopsida > Ranunculales > Papaveraceae > Papaver > Papaver armeniacum. Next base: position 20,135 of record JAJJWW010004070.1, read on the forward strand.
ATGTCAAATCCATCTTTTTGGTCATACATGCACCAATTCAAGTCACAAATGATAAATCCTTTAGAAAAATCACATATATATAGGAAGATAAGACGGAAATGCTATTCAACTTCCTCTATTCCACATCCTTACAATCTAAACCACACATTTAAATCATATTTAGGTACATGTATAATTTACCATTCTCCCGATACGGGTTTAGATATAATGTTAAATAACCCTCCTAAAACTGGCTCATTTTATTTGAGATTTAACCCTCGGTTTAGATATAATGTTAAATAACCCTCCTAAAACTGGCTCATTTTATTTGAGATTTAACCCTCAAACTCACCGTTTTGGTTATTTACTCCAACTAAATTTGGAACCGGACAAGTGAGGTCATCTTAGAAAACTTGCGATATATAGGAAAAAGAACAGTCCCGAAATGTATAGCTAGTCTAACAACCGGCAGTTAGTAAGTCTTGGACAACCTATCTTTGCAAGCTGGTTTTCAAGGTTAATAAGATGCATGGACTTTAATGCCTGGTGGGAAGTTGCCAGGTTTTTTTTTTTTCTTCGTCTCTTTGGTGAGTCTTGTTTGGTTTGAGGTTGCTTCTCTTTGCCTTCAATGTTTTCTTCTTCTTTTTTGATCCATTTTAGTCCATGCTTCATGTGTTCAACACTTCAACCATTCCGTCTGTAAAATCTTAATTTATCGATAAAAAAAAGAAGAATAAATGAATAAGCAACTGTTATCTAGATGACATTGACATATGCCACAAAAAATCCACATCAAGAAAACCGACCAGTAAATTCTTGGCTGCAACTACATACTGTCTACTGATGGTGATGTGTGTAATGCGGAGTAATAGAGGATGTCCCGGTTATTTAGAGGCTGCAATGGTCTTGCATTATTCTCGTTGCCCTGCAACATAATTGATTGATGTTAATCTACGAAAAGTAATTGCACATACGTGACAAATGTATTATTTTCGGGACCTTACATCATGAACGGCGTTTCTCAATAACATTACTTGGTCTCTCCTGACAGGCATCACCTAAAATTTAATTAAGAAATTGAGATAATTAGAAACCTAGCTAGCTAAGTGAAAATGAGAAAAAAAAAAAAAATACTAAGAATGATTAATCGTTAAGTAAACTAAACTAATAAATACAGTATCATTTTACCTTTTTCTTGATGGTCCAACTAACTCCTTCGTCACAAGGGGGAGTTGTGAGAGAACCTAAGTATCTATAATATGTTCTATCACTCATGTCAATATCGTTCGGATCAATTTGACCTACGTTCACTTCACTCGCCCCAGTACCAGATATATCCATTATGTTGTCTTCCAACTGATGAACCATCAGAGGATTAACGATATCCACAGTATATAAGATTATAAGGTTACATATCTTTGAATGATATACCTTAGAGAGAAACGGGTCTTTGAAAATAGAAATGGCGTACAGAACCGCAACCACAGCTACCTTTTGAAGTTGCACATTTTTATGAACCAAATGTTGCTCCAAAGGAAACCTAATATTAAATCAATGTTCGCAAAAACCTTGTTACTTATTTCAAAATATTTGTAGCTTTGCTCCGATATATGTTCATTAATTAAGAACGGTATCATTTTTACTGTCAGGGTTGAGGTTTCATGGTCTAGATAAATTCCATTGATAGTGTGCTCGGAAGGTGAGTGCCAATGGATATTATCAAGCACATAGGTAATATTGTTTATTTGAATAGATCCAGCATTTCCAGCAACAACCCACTGAAGCTGCACACATCGATCGTTACATGCATAGACATGTTTTTAGTACATGCCATTCTTGATTAAAAATCTAGATAGTAGTTTAACTACTTACACGGATACGATAGCCTTTATTTTTTAGGATTCCTGATGCTGGTGTGTAATTCGTCTGCAAATCACCCAACTCTGGTGCATATCGCATCTTGCTAAAAGCTAAATCTATCGGAGATTGATTAGTTCCGTTCTTACATGTTACCCATTCTGCACGAAGATCTCCCCAGTTCTCGGGTCCGTTTGGGCTCCCTATTACATTTCGTGGTTCTCTGCATGCAGGCACAATAATTGATTATAAATTTCGTGCCGATGTATAGTTTACGTAAGAACTCATATCACAATTACTTACCAACTTCTAACCAAGAAGATGTTGGCCTTGATGAGTTTAAAACAAGAACCGCCGTAAGGAGATATGTATAAACCAAGAGTATTGGTTTGCTTACAAAATTCTTCATGTTTCAAAGTAAGAGAAGTGGAACCCTTTATTAATAAATAATACGAATTTGAATAACAACTCTTTGAGTAGTAATCTTCTGTATTTATGGGGAATCAGCATGAGGTCTTGGAGGAGTATATAGAAAATAGTGATATATATAATACTATTTTTAGAATACAAATAGAAAATACGTACGTCAACTCGCCAACTGCATATATATACTTTAAAATGGACTGACAAAACTATATAGAATACAGACAGAAAATATGGACGTCAACTGCATTCTGCATATATACTTTAAAATGGACTGACAAAACCTGATTCTATCTGGATTATGCGGAGCAATCCAAATGATACCCAGTGAAGTAAACGTGATGCATAATCATGCAGTCTGAAATTCCGGTAGGTTTCCTAAAAGTGATTTGGTGTGGCAAACATCATATAAACCCCTTGCTTAAAAAAAAATAAAAATAAAAAAAAATAGAATTATATCAAGATTAATAAGGCAGTTTACAAACTCTGCAACGCAGAAGCCACCATGCAGGGGAAAATAACGTTTTAGAACCCTAACTCATTTTCACTGGATGTCTGGAAGAGATTGCTTTAGGAGTGTTCCTTTGGATGTCTGCAACAGATTGCTTCGACTGTAACTGTCTTACTTAGCGAGCTGATTACATATTGGAAAAATATATAATGCGAACCTGCTTGGTTGTAATTTCATAAGACCCATCTCTCCTTGAAATAGCCAAGCCCTTTGATACGTGTAGAGAATAGGTAACATCAGAGACACCTGCCGCCGAAAGAGATAACTTGAATGACACTTGGATAGAGTTCGTGCACCTTTAAAAAAGAAAATGCAGCCACAGAACACCCAAAGGGACTAAAACGATAAAACTTCATTAACAAAGCAAAGTACGACCAACATATATACACATGAGACGACCAAGCAACTACGCAGCCAAGTACATAATTTACCTTATTCATAGACAGCCATTTATTCTTTTCACTTTTTGGAGGCTCATACACGTCTTGTTCACAGACTTGTACACACAGTTTTGTACACGCAGGCAGGTCTACCGAAAGAAAGAAAAAAAAAAAAAAAAGGCTCACTTATGTACACAGATACACGGGCTAGTTATATATCACAAACTGATCACAGGACATTGGCTTTTCTTTCCGACTTGGCTAAGCTAAGCTAAGCTATATCGATGGACCTAACATTTATAGGCTTGTCCTGATCAGACACATGTTTTGGAACACAAACAGTCAACACTCCGTTCTCCAAGCTACATTTGACATCATCAACTTCAGCATTTTTCGGCAACCGGAACCTCCTCGAAAAACTACCACGGCGCCTTTCGTATCGATGCCATTTATCTCTCTCATGCTCTTCTTCTTCTTCTGTATGTTCACCACTAATTTGAAGCACGTTCCCGTCTTCTATTTGTACTTTCACTTCTTCTTTCCTCACTCCTGAAAGATAATGAGTTCCAAATTCCATTAATTCTCGTTAGTATAGATTGTATCAACGTACACCCTGGTGATAGTAATGCACATAACCCTATTGTGCATCCCACTGCTTCTATTTCCACTCTTTTCATGTCTCTTTAAATGTAAATCACATAAATCACTTCCAACCGTAATCTAAATCTACACAAAAAGCGATTTCATCAGAGATTTGTAGACGTTTGCAAATGAGAAAAAAAAAAAAGAAGAAACAAAATAATACCAGGTAGATCAGCACGAAAGATGTGAGCGTTGTCTGTTTCTCTCCAGTCTACGTTTGTTCTTGCGACGACGGAAGCAGTGTCATCACTGGTACCACCGCCGCCACGTCTTCTCAACGTATCCCATTGCCTTGTACCACCGAAATCGAATGGGTCCCAAATATCACTAGACCATGGTGAGCCGAAGTAGTCGAAACCACCACCACCACCACCACCGAACCAGGGTCCCAACGACGTCATTTTAATTTCCGGCTCGCCTGCAAATTCAAGTTATTCTATGCAGTACTCTCAAGTCGGTGAACGTTGATGACAGTCGCAGTCCATACACGGTCTAAGCTTCACTTATATAATCAGGAATACCCAAATATGCATGCATACACGTGGTAATGTAGTTGAAAGTTTAGATGCCACTTGTGATTAAGCTTTAGACACGTACACTGACCAAGTTTTAGCCTTTTGTATGTAATGGCTTTTACTAACACTTCTCTCTCGGGTTTAGCGTATGCGACGCCTGGCGCCGCTGTCCTTTTGTAGTTGAAGACTATATCCACAAACGGACGAGCCCTTTCGAGAGCCTAGGGACTAATGCCAAATGGGGCCATATATAACGGGCACCAGAAAGGCATTATTTATAGGTTTCTCTTATATGTAGCCACACTTTTATTAACCATGGCCTAAAAAGTTTAAGTGTTTATATGTGAAAATCGTTTCCGCCGATTTTGGTAAATTCGGTAGGTGAGTGAGAAACTGATTTAAACCCTAAACAAATGTGTTGCACGTGAGCACTTTATAGATTCGAGAGATCAATCTGTATAAGTCTGGCCTTAACCAAGAAATGGCCGTTCCAGACTTGCTTCGGTCACAAAGTGGAGGAGAAGGGTTGATTTGGGGAGGGAAGCAAAGAAAGGTGTTGAGATCGAATAATTCGGGAGAGTAGTGTCTCGACTTGTATCGAAAGTGAAAGCTTAGGAAGCTTGCAAGAGATGAAAGCTTTTGGAGAGCTTGCAAAGTTGCCTTTTACGAGAGTGTTGTATTTTTCTCCCGACTGAGACTTGTTGTCTGGTGGAAATAGGTAAGACCTATTTATACAAGTCGAGATGGAAACGTACCCTGGACTCATGAAGGAAGAGAGTAAAGAGTGAAATAATGGGAGGAGGTGGTAACGGCATGGTGTTTATGGGTGAAAACGTTTTCACCATTATTTCCTCATTTATTTGACCGCTTTATTCCTATTCACGCTTTCTTAATGTGAGCGTAGTGTACGCTGCAAGGTGTGACCGCCAAACCAAAACCCTGGAAAGCATCCCCCAGTTTGTGTGGATGTCTAGAGTGTTGGTTGCACCTTGAGTGCAAGTGGCGCTGCTAGTGGCGCGTGTGGAATGTGCGAAATGCCTTTGTTGCGGGTTGCACCTTGAGTGCAAGTGGCAATGCCAGTTTGCTAGTGGCGTGTGTGGCATGTGCCAATGGCATGTGCGGAATGCCTTGGTGGTAGGTTGTACGTTGAGTGTAAGTGACAATGCCAGAGCTGCTAGTGACGTGTGTGGCAAGTGCCAATGGCGTGTGTGGAATGCCTTGGTGGTAGGTTGCACGGTTTGCAGGTTAGGCTACCAGTGTGTGCGTTAGGCATGTGTCAATGGCACACATGGCCATTAGGGCTATGTCCTGGTAAGAAAGCTACCAGCGATGCGTGTTGGCATGTGCTAATGGCATGCTCGGCCATTAGGGCCATGGCTGGTAAGAAAAGCTACCAGCGATGTGTGTTGGCATGTGCCAATGGCATGCTCGGCCATTAGGGCCATGGCCTGGTAAGAAAAGCTACCAGTGATGCGTGTTGGCATGCGCCGATGACATGCGTGGCCAATTTGGGTCACGTCCTGGTAGAAAAGCTACCAGCGATGCGTGTTGGAATGTGCCAATGGCATGCTCGGCCATTAGGGCCGTGGCCTGGTAAGAAAAGCTACCAGTGATGCGTGTTGCCATGTGCCAATGGCATGCTCGGCCATTAGGGCCATGGCCTGGTAAGAAAAGCTACTAGCGAGCGTGTTGGCATGTGCCAATGGCATGCGTGGCCAATTTGGGTCGCATCTTGGTAGGAAAAGCTACCAGCGAGCGTGTTGGCATGCGTGGCCAACTTGGGTCGCGCCTTGGTAGGAAAAGCTACCAGCGAGCGTTTTGGCATGTGCCAATGGCATGCGTGGCCAACTTTGGTCGCGCCTTGGTAGGAAAAGCTATCAGCGAGCGTGTTGGCATGTGCCAATGGCATGCGTAGCCAATTTTGGTCGCGTCTTGGTAGGAAAAGCTACCAGCGAGCGTGTTGGCATGTGCCAATGGCATGCGTGGCCAACTTGGGTCGCGCCTTGGTAGGAAAAGCTACACGCTTGGAAAAGCTACCAGCGAGCGTGTTGGCGTGTTCCAATGGCATGCGTGGCCAACTTGGGTCGTGCCCTGGTAGGAAAAGCTACCAGCGAGCGTGTTGGCATGTGCCAATGGCATGCGTGGCCAACTTGGGTCGTGCCCTGGTGGGAAAAGCTACCAGCGAGCATGTTGGCATGTGCCAATGGCATGCGTGTCCAACTTGTTTCGCGCCCTGGTGGGAAAATCTACCAGCGAACGTGTTGGCATGTGCCAATGGCATGCGTGTCCAACTTGGGTCGTGCCCTGGTGGGAAAAGCTACCAGCGAGCGTGTTGGCATGTGCCAATGGCATGCGTGTCCAACTTGGGTCGCGCCCTGGTGGGAAAAGCTACCAGCGAGCGTGTTGGCATGTGGCAATGGCATGCGTGGACGATTTGGCCTAGGTTGCATGGTTTGCAATCCTAGGCGCGGGCGCCATTTTCGCATGGCGTGGCTAGGGCCAAGGCAGAGTGCTTGGCTTGGCGTGACATGACTAGCGTAGCTAGGGCCTAGGGCAGTGAGCGTTTGGCATGGCGCGGGCTAGCTCGGGATAAATGTGGTCGACATGATTTTCCATTGGCACGGAGGTGCGGCTAGCATGGTTGGCATGCTTTGGCGCGTTTGGTGTGGCTGGCATGATTTGGCATTGGCACAGAGGTGCGGCTAGCTTGGGCTATGTGTGGCTGGCATGATTTGCAATTGGCACGGAGGTGCGGCTTACATGGTTGGCATGCTTTGGCGTGTTTGGTGTGGCTGGCATGATTTGCCATTGGCACAGAGGTGAGGATAGGGCCAAGGTAAGTGTGTTTGGGTTGGCGTGGTGTGACTAGCGTAGCTAGGGCCAAGGCAGAGTGCGTTTGGCATGGCGCGGCTAGCTCGGGCTAAATGTGGCTGGCATGATTTGCCATTGGCACGAAGGTGCGGCTAGCATGGTTGGCATGCTTTGGCGCGTTTTGGTGTGGCTGGAATGATTTTCCATTGGCACAGAGGTGCGGCTAGCTTGGGCTAGGTGTGGCTGGCATGACTTGCCATTGGCACGGAGGGGAATTAGGGTTTTGTTCGTTGTAACCTAATTTGAAAAAATACCCCCTATTAATTACTGACTACATGCATTAAATGTTCTAATAAATGTGTCATCGGTGACATTAGGTTATTCAGGGTTTTACGATTTTACCCTTTGTCTAAAAACCACCATCAACATTAAGTTAAAATGAAAAAACAAGAGTTAAAATGGTAGTATGCAACTTAATCAACTTTTGTGTTTCTTCTTTGAATAGGGACATGAAGACTCCCGTGAAACAACATGATGTTGAAATCAATGTTGGTTATGTTACTCTGGCTTCTTATTTCAGTAGATTAAGCTCAAGGGCTGGTGATCCCAATGGTTGTGTTATCTCGAAGATGTAACCTCAACACTCACCAAATGAATCCTCGATTGTGGCAATGCATTCGCCATCCACAATCAGTAGCAGAATCCCCTTTCCTGGATACGTCTTCATGACACTTCTACCACTCATGAGGTGATTAGAAGGACACATGAATCAATCTTGATAATTCTATCGCGAGCTGAGGCGCTCATATTCTACAACTTGTTTGTGGACTACTACATAATGCTAGCATTAGAAGACTTCTCATTGGGCACCGAAGGAGAACTGAATCTTTCTATTTCATTGAAGATTTACTTTTGTTTAAATTTAACTAAAACTTCTTTGAGTATTATTTTTATTTTCAGACTTATCGCGTTGTACTCTTTCCTTGTCAAGGTTTTAACGAGGCAACACATGCGTATCCAACACCGGATCACTCTAGGGATCCCGGTGGTTTTCATCTTTGATTTGTTGTTTTTTCGTTTATTTCTCGTTTCATTGTAATAACTTTTAAATTAAATTTTCTTAAAAAAACAAAAAATAAAGTCTTAATTTTTTTTGCTAACAATTAAACTTAAATTCTTCTTATTCAAAATCAAAATAAACCCGAGTGCTTACTCACAAATTGAACAATTGTACTTATAATTGTTCTTTTAGTATTCTCACAAATTGAACAACTATATATAAACCCTAATGCTTACTTTTCCCTAAAACAAAATAAACTCTAATTCTTATTTTCTCTAAAATAAATATTTCTTAATCATGATTACATCAGAATTGATGGTGTATATTCTAATTGTTCGCTAAAAAAATCCCACAACTACGTCAATCGAAATGGAATTAACTAAGGTTTTAATTCTTTTCCTAGGACCATTCTCCTGGAACTCCATAAACATAATCTATTAAAAGAAAAATCTATAAGATGATGTTTTTTTTCTTCTCAATCATGATTGTACTAAAATTGATTGAGGGTGTTGGTTATTCTTAAAAAAAAAAAAAATTATGTCAAATATCTTACATAAATTTGATTAGATAATTCACTTTTTTCTTTTTTCTTTTTGATAATGTTGATTTAGGGATTTAAGGATTATCTTATTATTATGGGCTATATATAATAATTATACATAATTTCGTAGACTATGTCGAATGATTATAAATGTCTGTTTGGTTAATTATCTTAAGCACTTATTTTAAATGAGTTATGGTTAATAAATGTGTGTGCTACGTTTAAGAAAAGCCTTTTTTATACTGGTATGAATGTGATTCTAGCTCATCTAGCTCTTCGAACAGTTTGAATATTGGAGATTTCTAATTCACTGTGAGAATTACATACACTATGAAGAAGATTGAGTTTCATTTCTCAGATTTACGGAGAGAAGAATGTTAGTACATATATTTAGTCGAAAACCTTCTTGATGTGATTCTCAACCCCCGATGACACATACTACAACGTGGGAAGATAAAGATCTTCCCACTTATAGTTTTCGGTAGCTTTTTTGTTTTTTCCTTTTTTTTTTAGTTATTTCTTACTTACGTTTTCTTTGTGGAGTCAGGCATTACGCTCCTAGTTCTTTCTTTTTAATCGGTGAGTTTCCAAAAAAGAAAAAAAAAAAAAAAAAACTAAATGAATTAAAATTAATAGTTTAGGAGAAGGTAAACAATGTCTTATTGTGCGAAGAAGGAAGAATATAATATTTTATACATACAATACAACAACAACAACAACAACAAAAAGTAAGATGATATCTAATATATGTGCTTAGAATAACCTATAATATTTTGGCATATCCTCCCGAACTCCCAATGTTAATTAAATTGTATTAATCATCGAGAGTTTGTCAAGAAAAAACCCAAACTGGGGAGTAGATGTTGACTTTGTAAAGAAATCAATAATCTGCACTATTTATGGTATAAAAGGAAATGATATAGTACTATGCACCCAGTAATGTTGGATGAAGTGGTGGTACACAGAACTATGGGTAATGTCTATCGCACTTGTGCTACTATAATACAAGGGCATTGGCTCAGATATAGACCCATATCTCCAAGTAGCAAACGAAGCCAGATAAATTCTGCAATGGAATTTGCCGTTGTCTGGAATTCATCTTCAGGAGACGATCGAGCAGGAACAAACAACTTCTTACTCCTCAATGATATAAAGGAATCACCAAATTAGATGCAATAGTCAATAATATATAGACTTGCGATTACCATGGTCACAATCCCCCGCCCAGCATATGAAACACCCCTAAGTGTAAATGTGGATGAAAAATATGGGAACAACAAACTATGGTACTGAGTTCCAGAAGATACCTCAAAATGCGTATAATAGCTTCTCAGTGCATAGTAATGGGTGAAGAGACAAACTGACTAACGAGCAATATCAGGTCGAGTAATGCAAAGGTACACCAAGCTTCCAATACAACGTGGGGTCATCTAAAAGAACACCATCAGAACTAGTGTAACTAGCATTTATCTCATGGGGTGTGTTAACTAGACCCGCATCAGAATACGTATCAAAAATACAAGCCCTTTGAAGAATATCTCTAACATACTTAGAGTGGGGAAAAAGATAACCTCTTGGATATGAAGCAACCTCGACACCCAAAAGTTATCTTAATGGGCCTAAGTCTTTTATCTCAAATTGTCCGTGTAATTGTTCTTTTAAATGAGCTGTCACATTCAAATCATAACCTATAAAAATCGTATCATTGACAAATTGTAATATTCATCCAGATGAACTTTGGCGAAAAAATAATGATGAATCATAAGAACTTGACTGCAAACCAACATAAGTGATAATAATGGAGAATTTTTCATACTATGCATGGGGTGCTTTTTTTAGTCCTTACAATTAGGGGTGTCAATTGGTCCCATCGGGTCCGTGTATCATAGGACCCAGAACCGGACCCTATTATTTAAACCGGTTCCGGGTCCTGTTCTCATTTTGATGGACCCAAAATCAGACCCGATAAAAATAACGGGTATTTATCGGGTCCGGGTTATCGGGTATAATTTAGGAAGATACATTTCTTAGCTAATAGTCCGACTTTTAAGAATTTTGCCTGTCTAAGAAATAGACACCTAGACCAACCAATTAAGCCCATCGCATCATAAGTGAAAAGATTGTTTCAAAACCATTAAAACCTAATCTTTATCTTCCCCATCGTTAGTGACGCCGCAATCAACAAGAAAGTAGTACCCTTCGTACATCTTCAAGCTCACACAGTCAGAAAGAAGATATCTAAGCAACCTACCTCATTATACTTGTTTTTACCGTGTATAAAATACACGGGAGGCCCGTAAATAAATACAAGCAGGCATGCATGGAAGATTAATGCCAGGAGGCATGCAGGGCAAGTCAATAGGCATGCAGGGCAGTTTCATGCAAACTTAATGCCTGGAGGCATGCAAGGGAAGTAAATACCATTTATGTTTACCTCACAATAAGGGTAAGACCCTAATCCGCAATTATATAAATAGAGGGAAATGTAATCCTGTGGGGAGGAGGGAGATAAAGAAAAATTAACCAGCAAACCCATAAGGGATCAGAAATTATTGTAATCCAAACATCAATAAAATATCACTCCCCAAGGAGATTTATCCGTGGACGTAGGAAAAATTCGCCGAATCACGTTAAATTCGTGTGTCTGTCATTCTTGATTATTTCCTATTATTAACCCTATTTTCATCAACAACACCAAAGACATCGTGTTTAGTGCCTAGAATTTATTTTGGGTACAAATATTGACGCCAACTAAGGGGATTCGTGTAAAAAATCGTGTTTTATCATTGATATAGGTGCGTCAAAAGCTCAGAAATCATGCCACGAATTTCCATGCAAAAATCAACAAAAAAGAAGAAAAAAATAGGGTTGAAGAAACCGTTGCGAGGTTGAAGAAATCGTTACAAAGGTTGAAGCAACTTTTGCGACGTTGAAGAAACCGTTACGAAGGTTGAAGAAACTGTTGCGAAACAGTTGAAGAAAGCGTGGCCAAAACAATAGCAGCAACTATTGCGAAATCCAGAGAATAATAACAGTTATAACTGTTGCAGAAAGCGTTATAAAGCATCTCTCTTGTACAACCACATAGGTCCATCCTCTCATACACCACTAGATCCAACAAATCATAACCGTTAGATCAAAGAAATATGGACCATAAGATTTGTTTAGCCACACATCCAGCTCCCGGTTCAGTCAACCGATTCAAGCCAAGACCAACCTGGTTCAGTCAGACTGGTTCAGTTCGGTTCAATCTGGTCTAGACCATTAAGGTGTGACCAATTGCCACATCAGTGATCCATTCACTCGACAAATAAGCAGCCACGTCATTATCCGGGTCCAATCAGCGATCGCCACGTCAGCAAAAAGTCTAGTCAGCAACAACATGTCAGCAAATTATGCCACGTCATCAGTATCCAGTCATCGCGCGTTCGGCCGCGCAGTTGTTGCCAGGTCATCATCCAATATTCTTCCATGTCATCAATGCTGCTCAGTCATCAAGTGCCATGTTAGCGATCTTGTCCTGTCATTTGTCACGTCTGCAACAACAGTCGCACTTCGTAAAAGACTTGTTTCGTCAATAACTTCTTCGTTTTAAGTCGGAATTGGGTGATTTTTTCTCATTAGAATCGTCTTTCGATTCCCTACAGCATGGAAGTGATAATTCCTGTGTTCGAGAAACTTTGATGTGCAGTTGAACAACAACACGATCGAGTTCGAGGTTCGTGGATAGCGACATGATCGAGAGTTCGAGATGAGGATTGCTTAGACCCTTCAATATTTATCATTGCATCACTTCTCAAGCATTTAAAGCCTCACCTTGCACGTGGGCACATAAGTCTTGCTCCTATCGCAAGAACACACTACATTCTACTCAAGACTCGACTAGCTATCGAGCATCACAAGTTCACCACGTGGCAAAAAGTCTCGCCTAACACGTGAGCAAATTTTATTACAGGTTATCTCAGTTGGGGGCGTCTTTGTAATGTCTCTACTCACGCTTGGGGGCGATCAAGCAGTTACTTCATCGACGATCGACGTGAAGGAAAAACAAAATTCTTAACCCCAAAAAGTTGGAGGTTAAGAGGGGCGATGTTATGCACGTGTATAAAATACACGGGAGGCCCGCAAATAAATACAAGGAGGAATGCATGGCAGATTAATTCCAGGAGGCATGCAGGGCAAGTCAATAGGCATGCAGGGCAGTTTCAGGCAAACTTAATGCCTGGAGGCATGCAAGGAAAGTAAATACCATTTATGTTTACCTCACAATAAGACCCTAATTTGCAATTGTATAAATAGAGGGAAATGTAATCATGTGGGGTAGGAGGGAGATTGAGAAAAATTAACCAGCAAACCCATAAGGGATCAGAAATTATTGTAACCCAAACATAATAAAATACCACTCCCCAAGGAGATTGATCCGTGGATGTAGGCAAATTCACCCAACCACGTTAAATTCATGTGTCTGTCATTCTTGATGATTTCCTATTATTAACCCTATTTTCATCAACAACACCAACATCATCGTGTTTAGTGCCTAAAATTTATTTTGGGTACAAACAATACTGTACAAAGGAAATCATACACGTATGCACACCAAAGAAGCAACAATCAAAATCTTAATTTGCAATAACTTAACTTGAAAATCCAATCAGTTATTTATATCCATAATGAAATCCTACACATCAAAATCCACAGAAAAGAAGTGTACCAAAAAAATTAAACATACTGGAACTTTCAAGACAATTTTAATGGAGTTTTAAATAGTATTCCACTATTCCAGCCACTATCCATGTCTTATTTCCTTCCTTTTCTTTTCCATCTACTAGTATTTGCAGACTTCATGCTTAAACTCATATATATAGAAACTAAATTTAAAAAACGAAAATCCTAGAAAACAGATTTGTATCCATGTGAAAAGAAGATGATTTGAGTAAACCCAGGTGAGAACAAAAGATGGGTTTATGAATTTTTAATGTTTGCGTGATGAGCTTGGAGGAAAATGAACATAGAGAATTTTATTGTTGACCAGAAAGTGATAATTTAGTGAGGGTAGAACAAGGATTTACCAAGATGGATATTATTTTGGATGTTTTGTACGTTATCTCGGGTTGACCGATAAATACCCGATACTAATCGGGTCCTTTCCGGTTCTACCCGTCGGGTTTAAAGCGCTAATGGATCCAATATGAGTACTGGAAACCGGACCGGATGGGGCAGTGCAGTTGTTCCTGCAAGCGGGTACCCATTGGTAGACCTACTTACAATGCTTTAAGAAGCTTACAAACCTTACCAGGATATTGAGGTAATCCAGGAGGAAGAACCATATACAATTGTTCAGAAAGTAACATACTGTGAAAAGCATTTTTCACATCCATTTGAGATAATTTCAAAATTTTGAAAGAGGCTGCCATAATAAGAGCACGAAAACATGTCATTTTTGCCACTGGAGCAAAAGTTTTTTCATAGTCAATTGCGTATTCTTAAGTAAACCCCTTTGCGAAGAGACGGTCCTTGTAACATTCAACTGATCCATAAGATTTGATCTTGTAAGCCCATTTAGAAACCTATAACGTGCTTGCTTGGAGGTAGAGTAACCATTTCCCATTCCCTTACTTGTCCAATGCAAAAACTTTTTCAATCATAGCTTTCTGGCATAATGGGATGATACAACCTCTTTGCATGAACTAGGCTCGGATAACTGAACAGAAGAAAAAAAAAACAAAATATTTTGAGGAGTAATAAGGAAGACCGAAATCACTAGGAGAGTAACTAAACCTATTTGGAGTATAACGATAACATGCGATCTATGAAATATGATGAAGACACGGTCGTAAAAGAGGGAGTTGCGGGATATTAGATCATTTTTTGATTGAACCCACCAATCGTTGGTATGTCATATTTTATCTCCAAAACTCGAGGCTGCTTGATTAGATTATTAAAGTCAACTTCGTTAGGTTAGTAGGAACAACTAAAATACAAAGACTTGATCATGTTACTTCGAAGAGCCTGAAGATATCGGCATCAACAAACATATAATCATTTTTTTCGAGGTTAGTAATACATGAATGACTTGTTTCATTTCTATTTACGTTTTTTTTCAAGTTGTTTAGATTAAAAACATAACATATGAAGTATATTTATGATTCTCTAGTATTTTTGACATGATCATTGCTTTATGATCAAAGTTTCAAGGATATATATGCTAGTCGTCTTATACAACTTTGGTATTGTAGAGTTACAAATAACGTTTATCTATTGAACTTCATAGATACGACATAACATTATTTTTTAATTCGTTACTAGTTAGTGTAATGAACTTTCGGGTGGATTCCTTTCCTAAAAAACTTGTTTAACTACATGAGTTTAAGAAAGTAGAATTGCGAAACTTGTTTCGTAGTCGAAAGGAAACAAGGGATCTATTTAATAGGACCGATCCTAAGAATCTCTAGTAGGACTGAATTACCAAAGATATCTACTAGGACCAGTCCCAAGGATACTAGGAGTGATCCCAAGGTTAGACAATAAACGTTTTAGGTTTGTTTATTACTTTAGGATTTGCTTAAATACCGAAAATATGTTTGGTTAATATGGAAAATTCATTAAGATGTCTATTACTTAATGTTCAATTATTTTCATTGATACTCTAGGTATGATCCCGAACGAAAATCTTTTAAATATCTTTTTGATATTCAGAATTTATAAGCTTTTAATTTCCCAGTAATTAGAGCATATCTCTTGCGACTATATTAGTGAAGTATATGTCATATACTAGCTAATATGAGTTGTCATCCAAGAGAGATTTTCTTATAAAAGTTGGATTATAGTTAGAAGAGTACAAAAACGAAAACAAACATTTATTGCATATATTTAGTATTTTTGGATTTGAAAATTTCTTGTTGTCCAAACTAACTTGGCCATTATAAATAGTGAATTTTGGAATTTTTACAAACTTATTCCTTGGACGCACTGAACTAACCATTTTTGTAGGAAGCCAATTACAATATTATTGTAATACTCGTTCGTTAGGAGAGTATCTTAATTAGGTGAAATATCTTATGTGCGCTTTGTTTAAAGACTTCTGTGAGATCAAAGAAGAACAAGTAGTGACGTTTGTGGGGATCAAATTCATCTTATTATTTATTTTTCGATTATTGATTTGATTGACGAACGGTAAAGTTGAACCTTGATAGATGTAGTTTGTTTATTCTGTGATCCTTCTCTTATGATTTAAGTTCACTCGAACTAGTTCAAGGATCAACGATTTCAGATCTGATTTTTTTATTCAACATATGAAGATAGAAGATTTCATTTTGGTATTCTGATCTTTATGATAACTTCCTGCATACTTGATTGATTGGGATCTGACAAGCTTTCATCTCGTATAAACTTTTATAACTTGTTGTATATATTGGAGTTATATCTAGGTGTTTCTCTTTGAGATCTTCTTGATAGATTGTAAACTAAGATTGCTTTATTCCTGCAATCTTGATTTTAGTTGATCTAACCGATACAAAGGATTTTATATTGATTAACCAGAAGAACCTTTATCACTCAACTATATATATGATTAACTTGTTGATCTGGGACATTGATAGAGGGGTTATTGAAACAGATTAATCTTTTACTGTTTCTGGAGACAATCCAAATGAGTTTAGTGCTTGAAGTCTTCACAGTAGGTGAGCGACTTAAGATAGTGGTCTCTTTCTAAGGATTCACGTACATAAAACGGATTGGTTGGCGGCACAGGGATACTAAAGGAACTGAGTAACTTGGAGTTAGCTTACTTGGCCTCAACTGTACAAAGTTGTGGCTTAATTATGAAAGTATTCAAAACTGGACTAGGTCTCGGTGGTTTTTCTGCATTTGTGGTTTCCTCATTAATAAAATCTTATTGTGTTCCTTTACTTTATTATTATACTTATAATTAAAGTAATAACATTGTAGGTTAATCAAACACTTGGTTTGATCCCATAGTTTGGTTAAGTTTCGAAATTACAGTATATACCAAGTATACATTTTGTTATTGTAAACTCCTTGACTGTTTTTGTCTGTATTAGATTACTCAAGGTGTGTCTTACATAGGTTGATTTCGAAAATATTATGGTGTACTTAGTACCCTCGTCATTTCATAATAACTTCAGAAACAAACGAAGTCGAAGAAGAAGTTATATCTTCGACCGGATCATCTAAGTCTATGCAAGTTTGAATAGAAGTAGGAACATGTACATGACTAAATGTGGAATCAGTGAAAAAAATGTATTGAGATCACCAAAAGAATCAATTTTCACCAGTGAAATGTGGATTTATTTAGGTATAACTAAAATGTTCCTAGATCCAGAAACTTATAAAACTTTCCTGGAGGATTCTGGCATTGGATCGATGGAAAAGGGTCGAGTTGTCTTGGACTAGCGGATTGACTGGACGGCCTTGACTTTGACATGCGGTTTGACTTCTGATGTTGGCTGCATGTTGAGCATGGTTTTGAATCTTTGCATGGCAAGACATTTTTGCAGACTGGCTTGAATGGCTGACAGGCATAATTGGATGGCACTCTAGATGACAGACTGGTTGGGAACATGGCTGGAAAACAGAAATGTTGACTAGATGGCAAAATGGCGCAAGAATCGGGTCAACTAGCCTTGTTGGGTGAGTCGGGTCGAACGAGTTGGATAGGTGAAGTAGACCATACAAAATAGACTTGCGGACGGGGTTGAGTCAATTGGGTCTTGAATACTTGATGATTGATTGTTGACCGATGGTTGACTTTGACTATTGACCAACATCTGACTTTGACTATTGACCGATGGTTGACTTTGTGGAAGACTGGGCAGGCTGGTAGCCAATGTTAGTTGACTGGATGACAAAATTGGATAACAGCTGAATGGTGGTCCAAATAACATTCTGTCCCAATACGTGGGAATTTTATCATGAAACAAACAATAGCCTTTATTATTAGTATTTGTTTAATATTAGAAACTAAACTACCCTTGCATATTTTAAAATGAGTTTCTCGATTCCATACGTTAATTAAGAAATACAAGATTAAAATGATGGTAGTTTTTTTTTTTTTTTCTTCGTGAAATAAGAAATTAGTTGAATCAATTAGGAGTTTACATGACTTATGTTCTGTAACAGTTGAACATTGAACCGCTATAGAAGGAAAGTTATCCAGACTCCACTGAAATTTTTCGCTCTATATAGTTTTGATAGAGTGTTTTCTACATTTTTCCGCTCTATTTTATATATGACTCTATTTTTTCATATTAGGAGCATATCTGATGGTTGATGACAAAATCATCCTAAGTAGAGGTCTTACTAACACTATTTTTTCTGGGTCAGGGCCACATTAAAAAGAAAAAGAAAGATAAAATATTTTACCTAAAATTCATTTTCAATCACCAAAGTCATATTTAACAAACTTTATTTAAATCTAGAAACAAAATAATGATATGGGCTTAAAACTTGAGGTCGTGGAAAAAGTCTAGATTAGACTTTAAAACTTTATCCCCTTGCACCGGAGATGCTCTAAATCTAAGCCAAGATTTTGAAAAATTTAGTGCCTAGGAGCAATTTTATGGTCATACAGCCCAAAAATCGGTCATGCCCAAACCCATGAATCCTAGGCGTGTTCTGCCATTTCGTAACACATACTTTGGATTCAAATCCAAACCAAAACATCAAGTGACTTGTCGCCTCCTCTGATAGCTTAGAAGTGAGTCTTAGAAAGTGGTGAGAACCTGCGGTTCAGAGATGGGGAGGCAACTGACACTTTCAAGGACGGACCTAGTGTGAGGGCTAACTGAGGAAACCTATTTTGAGGCATACTGAATTTTTTTGAGGCATACTTATTTATTATACCATCTAGAGTGGTTTTATAAGGGGTGTCTAAAGGTAGTGCAATTACCTATATATCCTCAAACAATCTAATTACTAGAGTGCCCTTATCCTCAAAAACCTAAAATCAAAATAACCGTTAAACTTAAACATCTTGGACTCCAATTCATTCAATCAATCAATCAATCAATCAAAGGAAACACGAAATCCAAATCTCAATTGCTCTTAGATGTATTTTAGAATGCATTTGTAACAAACCCATCTTGTTTTTGATTGATTTTATTTAGTTTGATCGATAAAATATGATTTCAAAGATAAAATTAGGGTTTTCAAAAGATCAATTCGGCTGATCTTGGAATATCAATTTTGAGACGAACCTAGTATATAATTTAGAGAAACACTATGTTCAGCTAATGCGATTTTGGTAGATTTTGTTCGAATCAACCGAACCTAAATTCTTCAGTTACAGAGTGAAGTTCGGCTGATAAATTGTCAGCCGAACCTCTGTTTTTTGAAAATACACCTGGGTTCGGATAACAAAGATTTTGTTCAAATCAGCCGAACCTAAATTTGTGAGTTACAGAGTAAAGTTCGGCTGACAAGTTATCAGCCGAACTGTTCATCTGGTCAATAAATCTGGGTTTTAAAAATTCAATTTTTTGACAGATTCAACTTATAAAAAGGACATTAAACCAAAACCCAAGTTTTTTTTCACTTCTTCTTCTTCCTCAAAAATTCCAACTCTCTCACATAAATTTGATTTCTCTACTAATTTAACACTAATAATTTAATTTGTAATCAATCCTTAAAATTCCTAATTAATCAAATCTAATCATAATCATTAACACTAATTATGTAAGGGTAGTTATGTAATTATTAAAAAGGATAGATAAAGGGTGATGTTGTTTTTTATTTAGTGACCCTATTTTGACATTATTTAGTATATGCCTAAAAAAAAATCCAGTATGCCTCAAAATAGGTTTCGACTGAGACTCGAGCCTAGATCGGTCCCTCATGTCCACTAACTGCATTTTAGGGCCCAAAATTCTAATAGGCCATTTAATCTTTTACCCATTATTAGACTCAAAATTATTTTTCACTCAAAATTTTGGTGTGGAAACAACTTTGGAAGTCTGGAAACCCCGTATGAGTAGCTTTTAGAGCGTCACAGTGTTGGTAAGAAAGTCTTTTTTCACATCTAGACAGTCTGTGAGTTTTGACCGCATGCCCCGAAAAGAGAATCGGTGAACGGCTTTGACCGCTTGTTTCTCAACTAAAGGCCACAAACCCAACAAAATCAAGTTTTGGTGTGAGTGAACGGCTTTGGAGTTGTCCAACTCCCCGAAATGAGAATCAGTGAACGACTTGAGTTACGGTTCATTGGTAATTGGCATATGTTAATCTGCCAAATTTGGCAGTAAAAGTAAGCCTGGCAGCTTAGCTTGTTTTGCAGCCGGCTTCCGGCCCATGCCGCCGGCAAGGTAGGTCTCGACGCGTGCCCTAGTATGAAAGTTTTGTGAGTTTCTTTTTCCAAGTATTCACGTGTTTGTGTCAGATTAGGAAACATATGTATATCATTATATATATGGGGGCTATTTTAAGGTTTCGCGATAGGAAAATTCGCTGGTTGGTCCAAAGCCCATTAAGTTAGTTATATTAGGGTCCAACCTGATTTTAGACTTATCACTAGGTCCATAATTATTTGAAACAAGCAAAATGACCACATTACCCCAGCAAACTCACGTGTGAACTCCACCACCTTATTCCAGTTTCTCCAAATTTAATTAAAACATATAAAGGACCACAATTTTGAGTACATATCTGCTACAATGTTTGCAAATTCGAGTACATATCTGCTACACTGTTTACAAATTTGAGTACATATCTGCCACACTGTTTACAAATTTGAGTACATATCTGCCACACAACTTACAAATTTGAGTACATATCGCTTCTGCACAACTTACAAATCACGAGTACATATATACACTGCTTTACAAATGCGAGTATATATACGCTACTGCATCACACATATAGAGTATGTATCCGTTGGACATATTAAACCTGTAAATTTGACCATAATATAACAATATTAAAACAAAGCAACAAAACTAGCATCTATTTCAGTATTTCGCATACGTACTCATGGATCAAACCAAAATAAAGTGGCAAAACTATGAATAAAGCCGAATCAAAATAAGTATTTATCAATACGACATATACGTACTGCGGATTCATAAACTAAAAACTCAGTTGCATGTCAAAAAGTGATGAATCTATGAATATAACCGAATCATAGAACATACTTGATAGTTCATACGAACTCATGTATCAAACCAAAAAAGTGGCAAAACTGAATAAAAACGAGAATCGGAAGAAGGTTCAACGATCACGACATATTTGTCTCTGCGAAATTCATGAACTAAAATACAACTGCATATCAAGAAGAAGTGATGAATCCATAAAATCTAACCAAATCAAAGCACATATTTTAGTATTCCACATATGTACTCCAGGATCAAACCAAAAAAATAAGAGAAAAACCTATAGATTCATATTAAATACAAAAAGAAAATAGTACGTCATATATGTACTGATGGTTAATACACAAGAGAAAATTGAAAAAAAAACCATAAAAATATCAGATCTACTAAAGAAATAAACATAAAACATGATTTTTGATTTAGATTTGAACTTGTTCCATCAAAACCCATCAGTATATCATATACGTACCGATGATTAATACACAAAAGCAACTCAAAAGAATATCAAAAACAACCAAAATGAAACTAAAATCAGTTGCATGTTAAAACCAAGCAATGAATCTATAAAAAAACAGAATCAAAACACTTTTTTTTTCAGTATTCCATATATATAATTCTAGATCGAAGAAGCAAAATATCCAAAACTACAAAAATAACAAAATTAAAGCATAACTTTTAGGTACACCATATATATACTTTTTTGATTCATAATCTAAAATTCATTTGCATGTGAAAAACAAGTAACGAATCTATGAAAAAATAGAATCAAAACACTTTTATTTGAGTATTCCATATATGTATACGGATCAAACAAGAAAAATCTCCAAAAACTATAAAAAACAACAAAATTAGAGCAATATATTTCAGTATACCAAATATGTACTTTTGATTCATAGCCTAAAAATCAGCAACACGTGAAAAACAAGAGAATATCATAAAATAGAACTACCAAAACCGGAAAATCATTGTTAATATACATACCTGGAAACACAAACAATCTTCTCGTTTTAAATCATAACGATGCATCTTCATCTTTTTCTTCTTCATCTCAAAAATAAACCAAGTTTCTGTCAGTACGGGATATACGTACTGTTTCTTCATATACAAAAACGAACTGAAACACGTCTAAAACATCTAAAATGGAAGTGGCATAATCAAATATAGTAACGAAATGAACAAAAAAATGTGATTATTCATCAAGATCTAATATATAATCAACAAATCAAACATGGAGATCGAAAATATAATCAAACACAACAATGATTAGATCGAATAAAGAAAAATCTTGATCTGCGGCCGGTGAGAGGAAAATCTTGAATAAAACGAGAAAGAATAAAGAAAAATCTTCATTTGAATCTGCGAACGCGGTGAGAGGAAAGAGAAGAAGAAAATGAATCTGAAATGTAGATAATATTTCTCCTATTTTTAACCTATTAAATAGGAAAGGTTATTTGTGGTATTTTCATATTACGTATACCTGATCTTGCACGTGTACAGGACCTGGGATTAAAAAATTGGGTCCTTTTTTGTGTTTCCTTTTTATTATGGACCTCTAGTTACTGGGCTTTAGTGGGTGGACCTGCCACTAACTAGTATCACTAAACTAGTACCTATAGGTAATTCCTAGTTCGCGATATCAATGTGTGAATTCCTAGCTACAAGTACTGTAGAGCCCGGTAAACATGGTGGGTCCATCATGCATGGCTGGCTTAACAGAGGATATCTGGCATAAAATCTTTCTACATCTTCCTTTAAAGCCTATGTGCAAGTCCAAATGCGTCTCAAAGGTATGGTTGCATCTTCTTTGTGATCCTTACTTTATAAATAGATGGATTGCACTCAATGAATCTACTCTTCCTTGGACCTTATGCTATAAATTTATAACCCCTGAAGATTATCTCCCAAAAAACCTTATGCAAATCATCTTTAGTAATGCGTATCTTGAGTTGCATGGCTCTCCATTATTTTCTTGTCATAATGGGTTTTCTTTTGAGTTTTTGAATCCAAAACCCTATTGCCCAAAACCTAGTTTTTAACTTTTAGGTTCAAGCAATGGTTTGGTTCTTTGTTCGACAAGGTTACCGAAGGATACGTGTTGATGTTATTATGTTTGTAATCCACTCGCACAAAAATGGGTCAAACTTCCTCCACCTCCTTCCAAAACTGATATGTATGATAGGTTTGGTTTTGTATGTGAGTTGTTCTCATCTTCTCGGGCTAAGTCCTATGGGCTAGATTAGACTGCTAGATTGGTCAAAAAGTGTTGCAAATCATGAAAAAAGTGTGGAAAAAAAGTTAACACTCAACTGGATACTTCTCTCTCCTAGCATTTGCTCGCTTGATCCAACTATCGGCTAGATTAGAGTTAAAAGTATTTGAATGGTTTTGCGCTCACAAAAATCTAATGGCTGATATTTAAGCGTTGAATGGTTCGACGCTCAAAAAGTAACCAAAACGCTGAACCGTTCAGCGCTCAGAAAAACGCTGAACCGTTCGGCGCTCATAGATGACGTGGATGGCCAATCTAGCAGCTATATATCTAGCCCATAATACTTAGGAGGTTTCCCAGGCTGATGTGGATGGCCAATCTAGCAGCTAGATATCTAGCCCATAAGACTTAGCCTTAGTTCTACAAGATATAAGGTAGTACGCAACCCGCTATCCACATCACGTCCGAACACCTTTGTTCTTCAAATTTTTTCATCTGATTTGGGTGAGTGGAGTACCCACAAAGTTTCGTGTCCTCAACCTCTACCCCGCCAATACACTAACCATACCAGTCTAGTTATCCGTAACGGAGTGTTGTATTTGAATATTGGGGAAAACAGAATATTAGTTTATGATTTCGACGACAACAACAATAAAGCTGGTCGTCAATGTCAATTTATCGATTTTCTGGCGATTCACGAAGGGGGCTCCGTCGTTGTATTGGGGTGTCAGAAGGGTCGGACCTGTTATGTAATAACACACAAACATCTCACTGTTAGTTTAACAGTTAGTCTTGATTTTCCGTCAGTTAACTTTAACTGTAACTGTCTGTACATTACAGTTGTGCTCAGCTGTCACTCTGATTATGTCTGCTACTATAAAGACCTCTGATCCCTTTGTCTGTATTTTCACCTTAATCAATAATAAATCTGAAACACCATTTCTTTATGGTATCAGAGGGAAAAAATTAGGTTTTCCTTCTCGATCCAAGCTTCCGCTCTTCTCACAAATTCAAACTGCAAATTCACCATTTCAGTTCATTTGAATCTTCTTCTTCTTCAACTGCAATTGTTCATGATTCAAAATTTTACAGACCCAGATCCATCGACAATGTCAAATTCATCTGATATTACTTCAATACCGATTCATCAACTAGCTAATCTCATTCAATTAAAGCTTCGAGATGATAATTTCATTACTTGGAAGGCTTTGTTAATGCCAGTGATTCGTAAATTTTAGATTCTTTCTTTTCTTGATGGCACAAGTGTTTGTCCTGCACCGTTTACTGGTCGAGGTGCAAATCAGGTTGACAATCCACAATATGCTTCTTGGTGTGATAAAGATCATACGATAATCTAATTCACAATCTCTGAATCTGTTATTCCTTATTTTGCTGGTTCAACAACTTCATATGAACTATGGAAAAGTATTGAATCTAGGTTTGCAAGAACATCGACAACTCACACGATTCAATTACGTACTCAGCTTCAAGCAATTAAGCAAGGTTTAAGATCTATCTCTGTGTTTTTAGATGAAGTTAAGAAACTTTCCAATGAATTAGCTGCTGTAGGATCAAAGATTTCAGATGAAGAACTTGTTGTTATCATTCTTGGAGGTTTGAACTCCGTTTTCTCATCTTTTTGAACATCAATTAGAATTCGCAATCCTCTAGTCTCTAGCATTGAACTTCACAATCTGCTTATTAGTGAGGAGGTAGTACTATCAAGTAATTAACATAATTCTTTACTTACTGTTACTGCTTTCTATACCACCAACACTAATACCAATTCAATATCTTTACCAGCACATTTCAATCCTATTACTGGTCACAGTGCCAATTACAAAGGCAAGAAACCTTTTAATCCAAATTACAAAGCTAGTACATCTCATAATCCTTCTCATCAATCAAAATCTTCATATTCACCTACACCTGCACCTAATCCTGTTCCACCAAAATCTGTACCTAGACCTCAAGTCTTCAACAATGACAGATTGTTATGTCAAATCTGCAATAAATTTGGGCATACAGCAATTGAGTGTCATAACAGACTTAATTTTTCATATCAAGGAAGACAACCTCCACAAAATCTTCATGCTATGCTTGCTGCAGCCAACATTGGTGGCGAAAATCCATGGTTTGTAGACTCTGGTGCTACTCATCATATCAGTTCTAATACTTCAGGGCTTGAAAATATTGGTTCTTACTCTGGTGGAGATCAAATCAATACAACAAATAGACAAGGTATTCCTATAACTGCAATTGCTCATACTTCAAGATTCTTACATGATAACAAAGTTTCCCTACCAAATATTTTACATGTTACAAAATCTGCACAAAACTTAGTCTCGGTTCACAAATTCACAAGTGACAATAACTGTAGCATTACCTTTACATCTGATGATTTCACTGTGAAGGATCTCAAATCGGGGAGGACAATTTTCCAAGGGCCAGCTAGGCATGGACTTTACCCAATCCAGTTTTCTAATTCTCCAGCTCCACATGCTTTATCCTGCACCAACATTACATCCAATCAACTTCATCAGAGGCTTGGCCATCCCTCTTTTCAATCTTTGCAAAGAATTTGTCACTCTTCTGGCATCCCTTTATCCACAAAAACTTTGTTTTGTAATGAATGTCAATTAGGTAGATCTCATAAACTACCTTTTTCCATTTGATTTCTACTTCTAGTTTACCATTGCAAATATTGCACATGGATCTTTGGGGACCAAGTCCTGTTCCTTCAATTAGTGGGTACAACTATTATTGTAACATAATTGATGATTGTACGAAATATTGTTGGATATATCCTATGAATAAAAAGTCTGATTTTAAACTCATTTTCAATTCCTTCAAACTTATGGTGAAAACGTTTTTACCCTTACCATCAAGTGTATCGGATCGGATGGTGGTGGTGAGTTCATTCACAATGAACTTGAATCTCTATTATCCTCATCTGGAATCTTACATCAATTTAGCTGTCCTCACACTCCTGAGCAGAATGGAGTTGCTGAATGAAAACATAGACATCTTGTGGATCTAGGAAGAACACTTTTACTTCAGTCAAATTTGTCTCACTCTTTTTGGTTGAAGCTTTTCAAACAACTAACTTTCTCATAAATAGATTACCAACTGCTTCTTTATCCTTTTCTTCTCCTTTTGAGAAACTTTTTCACTCTAAACCAGACTATTCTTTCATTAGAGTATTTGGTTGTGTTTGTTTTCCTTGGTTAAGACCTTACACCTCCAATAAGCTAGAACCAAGAAGTCAAATGTGCATTTTTATTGGTTATTCTTCTAACCACAAAGGTTACAGATGTCTTCATCCCATCACTGGGAGAGTTTACATCTCAAGACGTGTATCTTTCAATGAGACATTCTTTCCTGCACTGCAGTACAAGCTGACAGTTTCTAATTCTAAACCTGCTACCATTGATCCAAATTTTTTAACTCCCACTGCTTTTGATGCTCCCACTTCTTTACCTACTATTAATGCCATATCCACTACTTCATCAACTATCAATACAATTTCATCTGTTCCCACACATACTGTCAATACAAATATTTCTGCAGTGGTTTCACCTGCTCATACTTCATCCATTATTCAATCTTCAAACACTCATGACATGATCACTAGATCCAAAAATAACATTTATAAACCCAAAGCTCAACTGGCCACCGAATATGTTCTTCCTACAACTTACATTGCTCATGTCAACAATTTTACACCTCCAACATGTTTCACTCAAGCCAATAAAATCCAAAATGGAGAATTGCCCTTCATGAAGAGTACAATGCTCACATTCTAGCCGTACTGGTCTAAAGTTCCTACACATCCTTCTCGAGAATCCAAAGAGGTTACAAATGGGTATTTAAAGTCAAACAAAATGCAGATGGTTCTTTGGATAAGTTCAAGGCAAGACTTGTTGCTAAGGGTTTTCATCAAATGGAAGGCATAGATTATTCTGAGACCTTTAGTCCAGTTGCTAAACCAACAACCATTAGGCTTGTATTGTCTTTAGCTGTCCAGTTTGATTGGAAGGTCACTCAATTGGATGTGAATAATGCCTTTCTTCATGGAAATCTACAAGAAGAGGTTTATATGGTTCAACCACCTGGATTTGTTGATCCTGAGCATCTAGACTATGTGTGTAAATTACAAAAATCAATATATGGCTTGAAACAAGCTCCTAGAGCTTGGTACCAAAAACTGGTTGAAGTTGTTCTTTCTCTGGGCTTTCATCTTTCACATGCTGATACTTCCTTGTTTGTTCATAAGGTTGGTACTCAGATCACAATTTTATTAGTGTATGTGGATGACATTTTATTAACTGGTACTTCTGAAGCATTCTACAAAAGTGTAATAGCAGATATTCAACAACATTTTCCTATCAAGGACATGGGTGCAGTACATTATTTTCTTGGTCTTGAAATCAAAAGGAATTCTCATGGTATGTTTTTGTCTCAAACAAAGTACATACTTGATCTTCTTCAAAAGACAAACATGCTTGGAGCCAAGCCTTGTTCTACACCAGTCATTGCTGATGTTAAAATGAGTAAACATGATGGTCTACTTTTGGATGATCCTTCTGAGTATAGGTCTCTGGTTGGTGCCCTTCAATACATCACTTGGACCAGACCTGAAATTGCATACTCTGTTCATCAATTATGTCAACATATGCAGGCTCCCACTGACATTCACTTCATGACAGCTAAGAGGATTCTCAGGTATCTTAAATCTACTCTTGACTATGGGATTGTTCTCCAGAAGGGTCTTGTTGCTTTTAATGCTTTCTCAGATGCAGATTGGGCTAGAAACCCAGATGACAGACGCAGTACTACAGGTTTTTGCATATTTTTTGGCACTAATCCCATTACTTGGTGCTCTAAAAAGCAAGCCACTGTTTCCAGATCTTCTACAGAAGCAGACTACAGATCTCTTGCTCAGACTACTGCTGAAGTTATTTTTGTATGTCAACTTCTCAAAGACCTGCATATCTTCCTCCTTCTTACCCCTACTATTGGTGGAGACAATGTTGGTTCTCTTTCTTTAGCTGCTAATCCTGTTAATCACAGTCGCATGAAGCATGTTGCTGTTGATTTTCACTTTATAAGAGAACTAGTCAATTCAAAGACTATCAAGCTTTATTATATTTCAACCGGCATCCAAGTTGCAGACATTTTTACTAAAGGCCTATCTGCTGCTAGGTTTGATTTTCTTAGAGACAAATTGAGTGTTCACTTAGCTGCTCCTCTAAACTTGAGGGGGGCCAATAACACACAAACATCTCACTGTTAGTTTAACAGTTAGTCTTGATTTTCCGTCAGTTAACTTTAACTGTAACTGTCTGTACATTACAGTTGTGCTCAACTGTCACTCTGATTATGTCTGCTACTATACTCTGATTATGTCTGCTCTGATCCCTTTGTCTGTATTTTCACCTTAATCAATAATAAATCTGAAACACCATTTCTTTATTATGCTCATATTGAAGAAACAAATAATACTCTCCGTGTTTGGGTTCTGGAGGAGAAATGGCAGTTGTTGCAAGAGAATATTGATTTGCATGATCTCCTGACAGAAATGGA
This sequence comes from Papaver armeniacum, assembly GCA_023531295.1. Lineage (NCBI taxonomy): Eukaryota > Viridiplantae > Streptophyta > Magnoliopsida > Ranunculales > Papaveraceae > Papaver > Papaver armeniacum. The sequence continues at coordinate 48,750 of JAJJWW010004070.1, forward strand.
TAAGAGAATATTGTAATTCTGAACTGTTAAGTGAATACTCTCGTGCAAGTCGAGCACCATGGTCGAATCTCTCGGGTGAGATAATCCAGATTGTAGGTTTCAATCCAGTAGATAAAAATGTTGTTATGCTTGGTTATAATAGCTATATCTGGGCATACAACATCGTAACCAGAACATACGAAGAGCTATGTCGTCCTTCGTTTGTGCCAACCAGTCGTGGGGTTCAATCATCTTGGATGGGCTCACCATTTGTGTTCAAGCCAATGCCAACGATACTTCCACCTTCCTCTTGGATAGTCACTTCAGACTCTCGGTCAACGACATGAATTATATGTGTATTTTATTCGAAAATTTACTCAAATATGAAACATCAATGGATATCGAATTATGGTTAAATATTATAAAAGACTTTGCAACAATTATCATAAATATTTGTCAGCTCATTATTAGTTGTATTCTTGTTGTTTTACGCGGCTTAAGAATCTGTTCATATTCAGCAAATCAAAAGTTGCTTGCATCCCACCACTTTTATAAGAGTTGACTTAAGAATTTTTTTTATGCAACAAGAAGAAAATACTGTAAAATCGTCAACGATCTCCAAGATTCTTGAGCTTTCAGGTTTAGTTTCAAACATATATCCTCTGATCAATTACGGAAACAATCTGTTCATATTCAAATAAATGGCGATTAGTTCTAAAACAACCATAATTAGTCGTCATGGTCATTCATCATCATCGGCAGGTACAACATTGGTGGCGGTTGCAGTCAGGGCAAGTAGTAGTATGGGTAGTAGACAAGCTGTTTCTTGGGCGGTTGATAATCTTATTCTCATTGCGGATCGGTTCATTCTTGTTCATGTCATGCCTCCCATCAATTCTATCCCAACTCCATGTAGGATTCTTTTTCTCTAAATTTTATGTGTTGAAAGTGCTACCCTATGTTGTTGATGACCATCTGTAATCTTTTGCAGCAGGAGATCGTATCCATAGCAACGAAATGGATCCAAGTATAGTAGCTATGTATAGGCAAGAAAAGAAAGCACAATGTGAAGAAATCTTTCTCCCATTTAAAACATTGTGCAGAGCGAAGGAGGTTTGTTTTATAAATCATGTCATGACCTTTTTCTCGATTTACTTGACGTAGTCTAAATTTTGGTTTTATTTTATATCCTCTGTAGATGGAGACTTTGGTTTTGGAGGATGAGAACCCTGCTTTTGCACTCTTCAAGTACATTACAACATCCGGTTGTAACAATCTTGTATTGGGTTCTTCTAGTTCTTCCAACTACGGCCAAAGGTTGTACCAATCCTGACTCTGTCCTTCATGATCTTGATTTTGAAACGCATTTTAGAAGTAACTTGGATATTTTTGTTCTGCAACCAAATAGGAAATTGCAGGTTCAAGATGTGCCAACAACACTTATGAACTTTGTCACCAACACATGCAATATATTTGTCGTATCAAGAAACAAAGTCATCTCAAAGTTGATCGATTCGTACCACCATAATACTGGTATTTGCAAAAAAAAAAAAAAAAAAATACTCATCTCGAAGTGGCTATTTCCATTATTCTCTTGTCTTATATATTCTGGCATGATTGTTTGTAGAAAAGGTGGAAGAAAATAGTTCATTTAGTCGGACCGAAAACCATGAATTTTCAGTTACTATTAATGGACAAGTATCTACTATCCATCCTCCTTCTGTAGCATCCGAGTATGGTGACTATTCGGAAGCAGAATCAGTTTCAGAAGTCATTACGGACATACCTTCTCGAAGATTGACCAATGGTGATTCTTTCGCTGGTGCGACAGTAACTTATAATCAAGCAATGAACCGCCAGATGAGCCGCACAAATGGAAAGAAGAACTTGTTAGGACCTCCAATGGGTAAAGAACGACACGATTTCACGGCTTCTACTTTTAAGGAGTCCAAGAAGGTAGTAAATTCCATAGAATTTTCACCTGCTTTTCTGTTTTTTATTTGTCATTGGAATTGATCATCACTTTTATGCAGTTTGAGCTTCAAAGTAAGTTAGCCGTATTGCAATCTGAACTTCGTCATACTCTCGAGATGTACGAGAGAGCTTGTGAAGATCTTGTACATGTAGAAAAGAAGGTGATCAACAATTTCTAATGAGTTCCAAGTTTAGTCCACACCTACGATGAACTAAATGCATACAAAGATCGATATACTCGGTTTTGATTCGCGTATTAATATTACAGGTTCAGTCAGTTTCTGCTGAATGCGTTGAAGAGGCGTCCAAAATACGAGCTGCAATGGAAAGAGAAAAAATGTGGAATAAAATAGCTGAAGAGGAAAAATCTAAATACTTAGAAACCACAAAGGAACTTGAAGTGGCAAGACAAATGCTCGCGCAAGAAGTTAACGAAAGACATAAAAACCACAAAAGAACTGATGTCCTTCCTGAGCTCAAAAGGTTCTCGAATGCCGCAAGTGTTCAGTTACAGAAGGGTGATGATTGTATGCCAAGCCACTATTTCTGTCCCTTACTTCAGGTATTGATTATGTAAACACCTTCAGTAACGTCAAAACGTAAATTCCATCTAGCTCTCATTTAAATTTGTTATACATACTGATTTATTACTTCATTTGGTTTTCGGGGTATTGCAGGAAGTAATGGAGGATCCACACATTGCAGCCGATGGATATACGTATGAGTACTCAGCAATCCAGCAATGGGTTGAGAAGGAAAAAGTATCCCCTGTAACAAGAGTTATGCTTCCTCATATCAGATTAATCCCAAATCTTACTTTACGGGCTGCGATACAAGAATGGAAGCGGCTAAACATTCAACGTTCGTAAATGAATAAGCGTTCGACTTGCCATGATTGAACAGAGAATTTTCTCATTGAAGTAGTGTACATTCACGGGTGTATTGAAATTCCAATTTTGTGATTCTTTGTTGTAATAATGTGAAAAAAATGGGGCTTTTTATTCAAAAATGTAATAATGTGAAATCTACTTAGATATATATATATATATATATGAAAGAACATAGTGATCAACAAGTGCTTCAGAATATATCTCAAGTGCTTCAGAGTATATATCAGAGTTCATGAAGATGATATACTTTATTTATAACTTAAGTGATTCAGAGTATATATCTAATGCTTTAGAGTATTTCGTTCTCATGGAAATGATTCATTTTTCACTCCATAAGCATAGAAAACGGATATAATTCTTCGCAAAAGAAAATTTTCTTTATTTTATATATCTAACGAAATATTAATTAAATTATCATGTGGCCAATTTTCGAGAAAATTTTTGATGGGGGCGTTTTTTGAAGGGGGCATGTGGGATAAATGATATGTTGACACATGGGAAGTCATGGGAATCAAAGACATGTGTCAACATATCATTTGTCCCCCATGCCCCCTTCAAAAAACGCCCCCATCAAAAAATTTCTCCCAATTTTCTAGGATTAAGTCGTACAAAATCTGGAATCAAACAGTACAAAACTCAATAGAATATAGATAGTAAAACAATCGAATTGGACAAGTGTATTGAATGTGCAAAGTTATTGTTGCTATTAAAGTTCACGTCCAGGGTATGGCACTCTCCAAGCTATATAGTGAGTTTGTTTTCCTTTAAACAACATATACATCTTGTAGTTGATATATGATACTCGCATCATAGTTCTTGTACCATTCTCAGTAAAATGCTTATATTAAGGTGTCCAACTCTCATTGTATGATTCAGAAGTACACCTCTGTCTATGCATGTTAGAGAGATTTACTTTGCATCGTTATTACAAGAGCCAGAATTACATCTCTACCCATATACGAGAAAGTATATATATTTTCTACCATACTTTATGTATTTTCTTTCACATGCATGTTTAAGTATATGAATGTGGGTATGGTTCAGCATGTTTAATCCGTGTTCTTCGGGGTTGCCATCGTTAGCCTATGTTAAGAATTTTCTTTATCCCAACAGGTGTGACAATGTTGTTTAAGAGAATCTCACATGCATCTAAACCACTTACTTGATATTGAATTTCTTAGTAAAGATCGTAAATTAATGTAATACCATGATATTCGGCAGTGGTTGATCAAATGGAATATAAGTAATAGTTTGTCATTTCCTAACACTTAGGGATGATGGGTATAGTTGACTGAGCTGTGAGAAAATAACTTCTCAGTTAAGCATGCTCGGCCAAGAGTAGTCAAAAGATGGGTGACCTCTCGGGAGGCTACCGCTGGATGACCACAATAGTGCCGCTAAAAATCTTACATTGATGGATAACCGCAGTGGGTATGTGGGAACAATATCAGTGTTAGTTGGGATACAACTAGGGACGGTTCACTTATGCTCGGGTCGGTGAGTATGCTGGGAGGTTATACCAGATATTGGTCATACATGAGGCAGCGAACGCCTAAATTATATCGAGGCCTTTACAACACATTTGGCTCCAGAGTTGGTAGAAAACTCTACAGTTAATCGTGCTCGGGTGGGAGTAGTCCAGAGATGGGTGACTACAGATAACCGCAGTGGCTAAGAGTTGGGTGACTGCAGATAACCGCAGTGACTGCAGAGATGGTCGTGAGTAGTCCAGAGACGAGTGACCGCAGAGATGCCCATTTAAAACCCCACACTGCCGGATAACCGCAGTGGCTAAGTGGGGACATTATTGGTGGAGATACGGGTTATTACAATGGTATTAGAGCCGACGACGAGTCACTTGCCTAGGGTGGGAAGGTATGCTGGACGGGGTTGGACCGGGTGCTTATCTCATGAGGGGCAGGGAACGTCATAGATCTGGGCGTGTATATATTCTGTAGCTGAGGACGGCTACCATTTAAGGTATTGATATTGTTATACCCCGATTTGGCTGTGGTTTGCTGAATAGAATATAGTTAATGGTTTTTCCTTTACAAACATCGAGATATTTTCAGCACGATTGGCTCTAGAGCTAGTTGGCAGAAAACTATGCAGCGTGTAAGCTAGGGATAGGTGACCTCTTAGAAAGTTAGTGTTGGATTACTGATAAGCACGTAAGTGCGACGTGATTATACTCGTATTTACATTAGCTAGGACTTGATATTTCGCTAAGAATACTATTTTAGTGCTTTTATAGAAAGTGCAAGCGAATCCAATGACCAGATGGAAACTGCTGAATTTGAAGCTAAACTAGCATTTGCAAGAGAAAGAAAAGCACTTATTGTTCTCATGTCATTAGGAACAAAGGAATTAGTGGACCATTGGTGCTGAAACAAAGTTATGCAATCTGGTACTTGGACGTGCCAATGCACCAAATAAAAAGATTGCGTCTGAAAAGGAGAGGGTACCCAAATATACCTCAAGCTAAAAATTTTCCTACCTATAAGTCCTTTCTCCGAAAGTGATTGTCTATGTACTGAGTCGAGACAATACAACTAATCGGTTCACACTTCGTGTGATCGTCTAAGGATACGAGATCGAGACAATACAACAACGAAGTATGTTACTTGATAAAAAGGTTCGGACTTAACCAAACACAATAGGATTCACTTATCAAGTAAATAGGAATTAAAGTTTGTGTGATTTACTTTAACTATAATAAAACAATTATAATGTGAAAATATAAAGTAAATGACACAACAAAATTTTGTTAACGAGGAAACCACAAATGCAGAAAAACCCCGGGACCTTGTCCAGAATTGAATACTCTCAGGACTAAGCCGCTACACATAATTACACCTAACTTCGTATAGTTGAGACCAAGCAACTAAACCTATAGTTCACCTAGTTTCGTCTGTATTCCCACGCCTCCGACCTATGAATAAGTCACGTACTTGGAACAATTCCTTTGGTTCGTATTCCAAACAGTAAAGGAACAACAAATATGTTTGGTATTAACTCTCTTCAACCAAGTGATATGAGTCGGACAAAGGCTCTTCTTTTTATCTTAACATAAACTCCTTCGTCAAGGCCTTAGATCTATCTTAACATAAACTCCTTTGTTGAATTAACAAAGTAATCGTTTAAGATTAAGCCAACAACACTCTTAATCCAAAGAATTGTGTTGATACCGATCTACTCAATTAATCAATCCAATCAATCACAAGGATAAACCGATTATTAATTGGATCCTCTTTTTACTGAAACAAGTATTGTGCACACCAAAGATTATGAACCGACAAATCAGAAATCTTCAATATCTTCTTTGTCTTCAAATCTTCTTAAATTTTTAATAAATACCTGCACACAATCACTTGAATCTCTTGTGATCAATCACGCATAGAACGGAGTTTGTTGACAATGGATTATCACAAGATCGTGTTTAGAACTAACAACATTCTAAAGATCCCTGTCGAAACTCTGAACTAGTTTGAGTGAATTTTATATCAAAAGAGAAGATTCTCAAGCATAAACAAACTAGGTGCAATCAAAGTTCAACCACCGTTAGTCAATCAAATCAATGAAAACAAAAGATAAACCGTAATTGTCTAGTTTCCCACCAACGGTACTAATAGAGCTTCTCAATCCCAATGAAGACTTTAAACCGAGCGGCCGTAAGAGATTTTGCCTAATTAGGTTAATTACTATCCTCTTCGAATAGGCGGCTTCACCAGTAGCATCACAACAAGAGGTAGTTTGCTGTTACGAAGGATTAGTTTGCTAGAAAGGCAAACTTCAAGTATTTATAGACAAGGAAGTTTGGACACCAAGGAATTTCCAAAACCGAAAATATTCTCAATATATTCATTAAAGCACAAATTCGGTTTCCATAATTCCTGAAAATGTTGTGTCCAAAAATAATGATCGAAATCTCTCAGAAAATCTCTAATTAGCAAATGCACATTACTAATTCTTATTTTCCTAAAAATGAAGTTAATAACCTTAATTAAAAGATTCTTAACTTATTTATGTTTCGATCCTGGGATTCTCTTCCCTTAGCTATTAAGGAATAACTTTGAACAATTAAATAATAAACATTCACAACACGTGTACAAAATATGTCGACATCCTAACTTTGTAAGTACTCTTTCACACTTACAACCTTGAAACCGATTTTCCACACTTCCAAACAAGTTTAGAATTGGTTCATCTGACTTTCAAGAACTATGCGATTGATCAAATAACATTCAATCACAAATCATGGGTTTAACGATTCTACCAAAAAAAGCTTCGGTTCTACCTTCCATGTGAGTATTGTGCATAGTCACACTAGCTTTCCAAAATTCGGTTGACTAGGTACTAGGATCGGTTCCCCACATATATATGGTATCTAACTTATATGTGTCGCACATGTTCATAGGATCGGTTCCCCTTTGCCTAAAAACATGTTGCACATTTCCATGGGATCGGTTCCCCTTTCTGCTATAAACCTTGTTGCACCTCATACAAGGATCGGTTCCCCTTTGTGATGTACTGCACCTCTTACTAGGATCGGTTCCCCTTTCCCATATTTGGTCAGACATAAAATCACAAACCCGATCATACCATCTCAGGTGATTACTTAAGATCGGTTTCACTATTAAAAGTCATACCAATACATAAGTTAGGCCTTTGTGAATAGTTCTACCAAGAACACAAACAAGTTGTGAGCGCTTATACTCAATCACACATATTGGTTGTTCATAAGATATGCAATGAATAATAAAACCAATAACACCTGGCAATTTCCTTTTCGGTTCACAAACAAGTTTATGAACTTACTTCCTTAGAACACATTAAAACATTGTTCCCTAGGATGAAATCCTCACCTTATACCCATACATAATCACAATAGCATTCAAATGATTATGGCGATGTCTTATCTACAAAGTTTAATGGTTAAGCAATAAACCTCGTATTGTATTCCTTAATATTATGTCTATCTAGAGTTCAAATATGCTTCGAAGTTTTGTTTTCAATATGCAAAACTTGAAAGATACGTTAGGGAATTAAATAGTTCAATTCAAATATCACTAAACTCAAGTGGAAGGATGATTGTTGTCGTTGAAGATCCTTACTTCTTCACATCTTCAAGTCTTCGCAATACTTGTAAAGTCTCATTATCCTAATACTTTCAAGCTAACATATACGAAGTTGACTCTAGTACATAATCAAGCGACTCTTAACATGAGTTTTGATTCACTAAAATATGACAACCAAACTTGACATACCAACGCTTGGTGGGTTCAACCGAGCTATGCTCTAACAGCGTCCAACTGAAGACTACTGCAGAAATATTAATGGACTCCACCACCTTGGCAACACACGAAGCCGCTGGAAAATAAATAAAACTCAAAGGTTCCACATAAACCCAGAGAAGAAATCAGGTTTATTTCCTTTGGTTAGTCACCAGACTCACCACCAGCTATCAAGCAAAGAAGGGGATCAAGTTTTGTTGCCGTTGTATGGTGTGGCTGCGACCAGCTTGCCGACGACCTAGCCATGATTGTTGTGGCTGTTCACCAAGGATCAAAAGCTGGGAGAAAGAACCATGTACTTAATAGATCGGCAGTCGAAATGTTAGAAGACAAGGAAATATGGGTGCAAAGTCTTGAAATATTTGGTTTTTGTAGAGCTCGAGAATCACCAAGAACCGGGGAAGAAAGATGATGTGGATGGAAAAAGCATATCGATGGGAAATGGTGGTTTGTCTCTACTACACAGTGGACTTGGATAAATGAAAGTGGTTTACTGGGAAAAACTCGAGTTTAAAGTGGTGTTGCCATTTACCGGTCGATGCTGTTGAACCGAGTACAATTGCCATAAACTGATAAGGATTGTTACGGTTAAAAGAGCATTGGAGATGCCGTGATGCTTAGACATGGATGAAGGGGATTAGAGGCCGGGGACAGAGCCGAAACGATAAAAGAGCATTGGAGATGCCGTAAAGGTCAATTGAGAAAGACAAGAGAAGTGGAGGAAGATCATCTACTTGGGTGACGACGGTTAAGGATTTGACTTCCTATTTCTCTTGATTATTATTTTTATAGGTTTTATGAAATCCATCTCCATGTTTTGCTAAATCTTGGATAGGGTTTTTGGTGGAAACTAGTTTGATTATGTAGAATTAAATATTAATTCTCCAATAATGATTTAAATGCATAGTGATTTTGTTCTTGGAAAATTATTTCTTAAATGGTTGAATTGATTAAATATGCTTTTAGTTTGATACGTCGTGCTTGGATTGAATTCTTTGACGTTGTATGCTTGTAGATTGATATTTGATTCTTTGAGACAATATTTTGGTTAGATAGCTCTATTGTTTAGTTATGCTTTTAAATCGATGCGTCATGCTTATTAATATTTGATGGGACATGCTTTGCGATTGATAAATCAATCTCTAGTACTATCAACTTAGAAGCAAAAGAAATTACAACGGTGAAAAAATTTCATGGAATATACGTGTTAGGAACTGAATATGAGTTTTACATGATTAGATTGGTGGAAACCAGATTCCCTAGATACCGTCTTTCACATTGCATTTAGTTAAATCCTTTAATTTTTATTCTTCTTAAACTCAATTCGAAAAATCCAAAAATATTATTTCTTGTTATTTTATTTAGAGATATTGATTACGGTTTTTTCCACCGCTCCCTGTGGGTTCGACCCGTACTTGCCGTTTGTTAGACGTCGTGCGATTGTGGTTTATTTATATAGATATTCCCAGAATCCTATTAATTACCACAACGATTCCCGTCGAAAACTCCGCAGTGGCAAAGTGGGGACAATATCGGTGTATGGTCGGGTCATTACAAATTGTATCAGAGTCGACGACGGGTCACCTTCTGAAGATGAGAGAGTAATCTATACGCGATAAGTTAGGTACTGGTCTCATGAGGGGCTGGGAACGTCGGAGATATGGGCGTGTGTATATTCCGGAACCAAGGACGGCTCCAATTTAAGGTGGTATTGTAATACCCGATATTCGATAGTGGTTGGTTGAATGAAATATAAGTAATAGTTTGTCCTTTCTTAATACCGAGGCCTGATGGGTATACATGCATGAGTTGTGAGAAAAAACTTCTCAGTTAAGCGTGCTCGGCCGGGAGTAGTCACAAGATGGGTGACCTCTCGGAAACCTGTTGTTGGATGACCGCAGTAGTGCCGCTAAAAATCCTACATTGTTGGATAACCGCATTGGGTATATGTGAACAATATCGGTGTTAATTAGTTGGGATACAACTAGAGACGTTTCACTTGTGCTTGGGTGGGTGAGTATGCTGGGAAGTTATACATATATTGGTCATACAGGAGGCGATGAACGTCTACATTATATCGAGGGCTTTTCAGCACAGTTGGCTCCAGAATTGACAGAAAATTCTGCAGTTAAGCGCGTGGTAAGTGGATGGGTGACCTCCCGGGATGGGTGACCTCCCGTTGAAAACCCCACACCGCCGGATAAAAGATTACATTGATGCTCATTACAATTATTTTCCATGGTACTTCAATATGAGTTTTACATGTTTGAAATAGAAGAAATAAACATGGAAAGATTTTTGTGACTCCTGACAACTTTTGTGAGTTTCTTTCCGCGTGTTCATTTAAAACATATGTGTGTTGAAGTTATTGACTCTTTTACAGTCTAATAAGTGACATCCATCCCACTAGATATTCAATTTCGAGGTATAATATTATGAATATTTTGAATAACTTCCTTCAGAGCATTACATAATCTGAAGTCATAGATAGAAGGTTTCATGCTAGAACTACGTATAGTCATTATACACACAAATAATTTTCACATCAGAGACCCTTTAATGATGCTCAAGTACTTTTGAGTCCGAAAAGGTCAAATTCAAATCGAGTTGGTTTAGTCAACGTCCAGTCAACTTTTGGGTCAAGGCCATGGCCATTGGGTTGACTAGGTCATGGTCTACAAAAGTGCACATATATGTCTAATTATATACGAAGTATTCAGGCCAATTGATAATACATTTGATACCATTAACACAGGCCCGTAACACATTGTTAACCCTAATAACTCAAAATTTCATCTTTCAATAGTTCTGATTGATAGATAGTCGTGTCATGATCATAGTTTGATTATGATGAAAATTGTAGAATAAATTCATCTTAATGTTATTATTCTAAACATATTAAAATTCCAAGATTATCCAACATCTAGAAACAAAATTATGTATGACGCGATAAGACTGTTTCAGATTACGTTTCCGTGGACACGGCTGGAAACATTGCATACTTTTGAATACTTCCTATGGTTGGATCTGGTAATGCATCTATAATCTGAAAACAATAAGATTAGATCCACGCTAAAATTCAACAAGTAATCCATCCCCAATCTATAACAATAAAATAATTGCACAGTTGATAAATTCATGCTGATAACGTGTTGAAGAGAAAATATAAAGAAGAGAGAGACCTTGTTCATTGAATATCAGATGTATTATTGCAAAGGAATAAGCATCTATTTATCGGACACATATAGATATGCCGCACACATGGGCTAAAGCCCTATAACAAGCAATAAATTTTAAACAAGCATATTGGACAGGGCAATAGGGAATGAATAACAAGCTTTTAGGCAGAATCGATAACAAATTAAAGAAAAAGCCCGAGCCCGCCCAATAAATTAACCTTTCCAAGCCATGAAGACCCATGGAGGTTGTTGTAGGTTCCGAGATTTTCGAGCTCTTACAGGCACAGGCGGGCAGAACAGTCTAGGCCTAATATTTTCGGGTATTATATACCTATGACAGTTTAGATCGCAGCATGGCATAGGAAAGTTTGGTGATACAGTTTCTTGATTTGCAAGTATTAGTGTGTTTGTGTTAGACTAGGAAACATAAGGGTTGTAAGGTTTTGGTTTCGTTTTGGTATGGGTTTTGGAATATCAATGTGTGAGTGAATTCCTAGATGCAAGGAGAGGTAAAGATGCTGGGTTCATCCCAGGGGCGGAGGCAGGAATTTAAGACAGGGGTGTAAGAAAAAATGCACAGCTAAGAAAAATTTTCTTTAAGAGAACAAGGTATCAAGTTCAGACTAATGAGAGTTATGCTTTTGGTTTGCCGCAGGCTTAACAGACGATATCTGGCTTGAAATCTTTCTGCATCTTCCTTTAAAGCCTATTTTCAAGTTCAAATGTGTCTCAAAGGTATGGTTGCATCTTCTTTGTAATCCTTACTTCATAAAAAAAAATGGATTTCACTCAATAACTTTACTCTTCCTTGGACCTTATTCTATGGTTTTAAACCACCCGAATATTTTCTTCCAAACAACCCTATGAAATCTACGTTTAGTAATGATTTGCACTCTCCACTATTTTCTCGTCACAATGGGTTTTCTTTTGAGTTCTTGAATCCAAAGCCAAATTTCCCAAAATCTTGTTTATACCTTTTATTAAAGAAATCTACCTAGATATATATATATTAAAGAAAATACTAATAAACAAGAATTCTTCTGATATATGAACAAATTTAATGGAAAAAACGTAGAGAGCTTAAAGCAGCAACCAAAACAAAAACAATTTTTGCTTACAGGGTACAAAGCACATTACCGAATAATAATCTTCAATCCAAAAGAGACTGTTTTTCGCCCAATCCTCTTGAAGAACCAACACCACCCAAGAAATGCACTTCTTACTCAAAAATTTAAAGAATATATCACCTGAAGAAATTCTAACTTGTGAAAAAAAAAAAAAAAAATTCAGTCTAATAATAATCTGAATTTATTTTTTGATATTCATTTTCTCAATGAGACCTTCTCCTCATATGTAGTGATGAAACAGGATAACCTTCAAAGAAATCCAAAACAGCAGCTTCAAGATCATCAACTGAAAACTTAATATACATCTCTGGATGTTTACCACTCTCTATATGACTCCTATACCGTCCCAAAAAAGATCGATAAGCCGGTAACAACTTCTCTGCAATAGAAATACGTAGCTCTTCGCGTAACTGAGGATCCGGTACTAACCATGTTGCTTGAGCTCTATGAGTTTCTTCAAATGTTGCATTGAATGTTTTAAACCTATCTCTTAATGCAGATTTCGATACCCCGGACGAAAACCCGCCTTTTACATGTAATCCTTCATCTCTTAATGAATGCAAAACGCCAACCCATGTCGCCCTTTGATAACTTGTTGCAGCTTGACGGAATTTACGCGTTAACCTCCGCAAGAAATCGTCTCCGATCATTTCTTGAAGTTCCGAAGATCCTCGGATTTTTTGCACAATGTAATGAACATTGTTCATGATGAATAAATGAGCTAATGAATTATCTTTATAAAGCTTAGATTTCCCCTCCAAGTTGAATTGCAATATCATAATGATCCAAATCAAATGGAGAGCTAATGGTGTGTCGTTTTCGGGTTCGGGGTCTTCGAAATCACCCATATAATCACCATTTGGGAACCGAGCATTCATCGATGGTTTCGAAACAATTAATTCACTCAAAGTCTGTTTATACTCAGAAATCAAATTTATATAATTCATAACATATCTGGTTAATGGATGAATTGTACCTCCTGGAACCGGGATCTTGGTTGTTTCCCGCTGAACTGCATTTTCAAACTCCGATAATATACCCCGTGCAGCTTCGGCCAACCGGGAAAGAATCTCAGTTGCTTGGATTCGGACAGATTCAGATGATTTCGATCTAAAAACCGCATCAACATCCGGCAAAAGGTCTGACAAAGCATCATGAAGATCTAGAATCTTGAAAAGTTTCTCCGGCGACCTTCGGCTGATACTAATGGCTTCTGCGAAATTAAATAACTGAATCGCAGGACCTTTGACAGTCTCCATGAAACAAGCATCATCAGCGTTTGTACCCAACTCTTCAAAGATTTGTTCACATAATCTCTTCTCACTTGCAAACAGAATTCTAACACAAATCTTTGCGGCTTTAATCCATCTTTTGATTTTGGCTTCTAATTCATCCCATTCCAGTCTCTGCACATCACCAATACTCAGTTTTTCAACCCCGAGTCGCCGGAAACTTGCATCAACAGCTGATTTCCTGACACTGCCGTAAACTTGAATGCATTCCCGCAAGTACCCGGCCGTAATCATTCTTTCTGCAATACTTCTAAGATCGGAGATGGGTTCTTGAGGGATCAGATCAATCTCTTTTATACTACTTGTCGTTCGATAACTCGTACTAGTTCGACCTCTATGATGCTCACCGTTATCGTGTTCTTGATCATCAGAGTAGTCGACATCGCCATTGAATTGACTCATACTTCTACAATGACGACCACCCGAAACAGAGCTATTTGTATCGATAAGTGATTCGATTTCAAGTGGATTAGTATGAGTAATCAAAATGTTACGAAACTCGTCTTCGAGACGTGCCATGGCTATTTGTATCGCACCATTAATCTTACTTGAATCAACAGAAACATCTGTAGATTCCATTGATCTCTGGATCTCATCAACAGCATTTAAATACCGATCCGCTTCTTGCCGGTCACCGTCGAATATCATTCGCTCTCTTGCTTCTTCTGATACTGTTGAATCCCATCTCAAGATAAGTTTCTCTGCCGCTGCAAACTGAATAACCGTCGCGGTGCCGCCGCCGTCTGTTTGCTCAGGTGAATCCATAGACTGAAGATTGAAGAACAACGAAGATCAGCCAATGAAAAGAGAGATAAACTAGAAGTTTTGAACAAACCAATGAAGAGAGGCAGATGACAGGGTAAGATACTAAATAATTTCTTCTGGTATTTTAATGGAGACAACTTATGATTTCTGCAAGTAAAGGCAGCTGTTGTTATTTGTCTGAATCTGAAAAAAAATTGTGAGAATTCTTTTGTTTGTTTGAAAAGTTGGTTTTTTGTTTTTGGTTGATCAAGTGTTATATTCAATTGATTGCAACTGTCTTGGTGCATATGTCTTGATACCAAGCTAATGTTACTTGCACATGAGTCCTGCCTTCAATCATTAAGTACTCTCATGGAATGGACCCTTAGATTTGATTGCTGTAATTATGCTTTGCACCATTTTTTAGTATATGCTACTTTGGTGGTAAGTAGTAAGATTTTTTACACAGCTACTGCATGGTTTCTAAATTATCAAATTTAATATCCGAAGAATTTTGACGGTGTCATGAGTACATTTAAAAAGACGAGAAAATGGGTCATTTGTCCAAAAATTTAAAAAAGTCATGAAAAAAAAAGTGATAATAATAATGACTTGAGTTTAAAACTCGACGATATTAAATTCTTTACCGATCAAAAATATATATATATGAATAACGTAAACTTACTAAATGTAATTCGATCGAGTCATTCAGGCATTTTTGAATACCGTAAAATACCTAAATGCAGTAAGATTGGATAATTCAGATGAGTCAGTTGATTAACGAAAAACAAACACCTTGAGAGTTCATAAATGTTTTAGGTTGATTTTTTTTTTTCCATTTTTGTGTATATTCCAGGATGCAATTTGAATATATTTATTTAATCAATTTTAGGTTTGAAAAGCTAAAATTCAATATTTCTCCCATGTTTTAAGCAACAAGTAAGAATTTTGATGATGTTGCCATTTCTTATGGCATTTAGGTGTCTCATCACTTAGACTTTTCCCTGGTATGGTTTGCAAACTTATGGGGTTAGTTGTTGTTTGTTTTGTTAGTTTTTGTTTGTTTTGATATCATCATAGGGATGAGAATGGGGCTTAGTACAGAATACAATAATAAATGGTATTAGAGTTGCTGCATGTGATCAGTTTGTATTTGGATTATTTTTTTGGGTGAAGACAGCTTGGAGAAATGTGTCTTAAAAAATTGTCTCCTCTTGGACATTGGTTCTAGACAGCTTGTTCTTGCTGTGCAAATCCAATCAGAGGGGAAAAGGAACGCTATTTTATGCTCTAAAGAAATTATTTTCCATCATTATCACTCTGCATGGCTCATTTCTTTTATATTTCTTTATCTTGATCTTTTTCTTCTTTTTTATTATTTTTATGAGATTTTTGGTGTAACATTTATATCCATATAACAAAAATTTTGAGCAGATAAATTGGATAATCGTGGAGTCATGTTAGGATGTACGTTTTCTTTGTTGCACTAAGAGTAACCACAGTCGACGAGTATAACTAAAAATTTGGTCGAGAAACCAAGCACTATCGAACGGAACCAAACTATATTTGGTCTTTTTGTTTAAAGAGCTGGTGGCGCAGATTAAAGTTACGCCCGAATTTAAAAAAAAATAAACTTTAAAGGATTAATCGGGAGTAACTCAAAGTTACGCCCGAATTAAAAAAAAATGGGACGCAACTTTAAAGTTGCGCCTGGAAAAAAAGTGGGGCGCAACTTTAAAGTTGCTCCACACAAAATTTGGTTTTCCCACCGTAACGTCGCATCACGGAGTACACCCATTTTTTTGGTTTTTAGTCTTTGGTTTTAGTCTCCCATTACTGTTGCTCTAACATACTCAAAAACTTAATCGTAGTTAGGTTGTTCCATAAATATGAATCAAGCTAGGTGAAATAATTAAAATCAATGGTGGATAAATGGTGGCGTTCACCTCTGCGGTTTCTATCATTTTGGGTAAATGGCTGCAACATTTTACTAAATCTCATGCAATCCATGTTTTTGGTTGAGGCAATGAGTGCGGTTAAAGGATCATATTTTGGATAGTTCTATTTCGCTTTATTTTTGTGTTTCATAAACTAGATTGTGTCAGTCTTTCTTATTGGGTTTGATAAATCTTTGTGTTGCTAAATTCTAGCATCCTAGAGGTTTGTGCATGTATCTATTTTTTTTCTTTTTAAATTAGATTAAATTAGAATACTAACTTGTTTTACTGATACCTTATGCGATAATCCCACCATATTTGCTTAAAGCAAAATTTTATTATTTGATTTATTTATTTTTGTTGATAAAATCTTTGGCACCGACGATATTACCATTATGATATAGCGACATCTCTTTTCTCAGCGCGGAGGATTTTTTTTTTATGATAGGAAAATTTCATAAATAAAGAGAACTACATAATGTTCAAATCAGACTGAATGGGCCAATCTTGACTAACACTCAAACTTTTAGCATAATTTGAAATAGAATCAGCTATATTATTGAGGATATCACAACACCAAAAATCAAAATATTCAGGAATAGCTAAAGCATCAATAGTTAAATATGTTTGACCATTTAATTGAAGAGCTTCTTCCATTGATTGCACTTATCACATTCCCACAATCCCCTTCAAAATGCTTATTCCCTTTCATATGGCCTATTAAACTGCTTCAAGAAAGAATTTCGCTTCAGTTATTTCGGGACAACAGCTGTTGTATGACACTCTATTTCTCTAGTGCATGTACATGTATCATTTCTAACTATTAGATCTATCCAAAATTCACTTGATACTTCTATAAACGAAGCATCAAAGTTAATCTTCTTTGCCAGTGGAAGAGGAGGTTTTTGAATATGATCAAATTGGCATAAAAAAATTGATTGCTTGGAGGAAAAGTCTGTAAGCGTTGATATCAATCAGTACTTAGATAGCTAACAGTGTTACCTGCAATAAAGGTTTCATTGACCTGCAATTTTTCAAAAACTTTTGAACACCTCGCTTTCCACATATGCCAAGCCACAAATGCAATAGTTTCAGAAACAACAAAATCATGAATCAAGTTATACTTGCTAAAGTAATTAGATAACTATTTATAATAGTTTATTTTCAACATCAGGAGTTGAAAAGGGGAAAAAAGCTTGCCAAACCCTTTTAGCTACTTCACAGTCAACCATTATTTGTTGAATATATTCATTGTTGCTACCACCTAAAACACAGAAGTTATATTGATGATTAGAAAATTCAGATACTTCGTACATAGTAGGCAGCCACTTGTATAAGCATTTCTATAAGAAGTATTTTATTTTATCAGGGAGCCTGTGTTTCCAAAAATATTTCCAATCAATTGAAGTATATAATATTGTTATGAGGCCTAATATCTAGGGTTATTGTCAAGAATAACTCTTAAAGCAAACTTAACACTGAAACACCATCTTTGTTTGGTTTCTATCTAGTTATGTCTGCTTTATAAAGAGGAAACCTAATTTCAGTACTGATATTCTTAATAGTTTCTTCATCAAATAAGCACTTGAGAGTTTTTTACTTCCAAATCATAGCTAGTGTCACATACAATAAGTTGATCAAGACTTTGAAGACTATTTCAAAAATACTCAAAACGAAGGGGTGAATGTCTCTTCATAATCCACTTAACTTTCAAGATGGAAATGTATTTTCCATCCCCAACTTTTCAAACATAGCTTTTGGATTATATTCCTCCCAAGGATGTTAGTATTCCAGATCCAGGAGCCATTGTTGTTAGCATAGTCATGCAGAGGATTAAAGCATAAAATATGATGCTTTAAGAATTTTAACCCACAAGGAAGAGGGTTGGTGAATCATTCACCATATTAGTTAAGCAAGGAGGTATTGTTTAAGGGTTTTTGATTTTCTAATATCAAAGCCACCTAGTCCTTCAGGGAGGGTAATATCCTATCATCTATTGAAGTAAAGACCTATATCACTTTCTTATTTTCCCTACCAGAAAATTCTATGATCGCATCCATCTTGACTATTAATTTCTCGGGCATATGAAAGACAAATATTGGTGAGTGGCTAAGAAACCTAAGGCGTTAGTTTTACCATGTGTTCAAAAACTTAGATTTCGAGGTTTCTAATTGATTCCTAAAGTTATCCAACAAGGGAGGCAGGGATTCTATTTTCTTTTCTGAAGCAAAAAAGGATTCCTAAGTGTTTTTATTGCGGGGTCATTTTCCTAATATGCATAATGTTAGTGTAATATCCCAATTCAGTATGTGGGGTCCGCGATTGGAATATAGGTAATGGTTTGTCCTTCATAACACTGAGGCCTCTTCAGCACAATTGGTTCTAGAGTTGGCAGAAAAGCTCTGCAATTAAAGCCACCTAGTCCTTCAGGGAGGGTAATATCCTATCATCTATTGAAGTAAAGACCTATATCACTTTCTTATTTTCCCTACCAGAAAATTCTCTGATCGCATCCATCTTGACTATTAATTTCTTGGGCATATGAAAGACAAATATTGGTGAGTGGCTAAGACACCTAGGGCGTTAGTTTTACCATGTATTCAGAAACTTGGATTTCGAGGCTTCTAATTGATTCCTAAAGTTATCCAACAAGGGAGGCAGGGATTCTATTTTCTTTTCTGAAGCAAAAAAGGATTCCTAAGTGTTTTTATTGCGGGGTCATTTTCCTAATATGCATAATGTTAGTGTAATATCCCAATTCCCAATTCGGTATGTGGGGTCCGCGATTGGAATATAGGTAATGGTTTGTCCTTCTTAACACTGAGGCCTCTTCAGCACAATTGGTTCTATAGTTGGAAGAAAAGCTCTGCAGTTAAAGCATTCTCGGGTGGGAGTAATCTAGGGATGGGCGACCTCCTGGGAAGTAGCTGCTAGATGATCGCAGCAATGCCCTTTGAAAATCCCACACTTCCAGATGACCACAATGGCTAAGTGAGGACAGTATCGGTAGAGGATGGGATCATTACAAATGGTATCAGAGCCGACAACGGGTCACATGTCGAGGGTGAGAGAGCACGATGGACAGGTTATGTCATGTATTTATCTCATCGGACAATATCTGTGGAGGACCGGATCATTACAGTTAGTTATATTATTGTAGATATCGCAAGATTAACAACCTGACCAGAGAAGGAACTAAATTGTTCAATAATGTTAGATTGTTAGATGAATTCCTAACTTCTTTGAATATGGCTTTAATAAAATTTAATAAACCGTCAGCAAAGAATAAATGAGAGATGGATGGACTACAGATGGTGGTTACTTTAACTCCATAAATAAGATGTTCTGACTCAGCTTTGAGAGACACCTAAACAAATACACAAAAGGAAGAGGTATGGAGACAGGGGGATCCCCTTGTCTCAGACCTCTTTGAGGGTAGTAAACATCACCTGGGTTAGAAAGTAGTGAGACATTGTTCAATCAAACTGCATAAATTACTAGAGAAACCTGATTGAGCTAAAGCTTTTGATGGAAAAGTCCATTCTACCTTTGAAGGCCTTGGACATGTCCATTTTAATGGCCATACTACCATCTTTCGCGTTACATTCCCTCATTGAATCTATCATTTCAGCAACAATTACAATAGTGCCAGTGATTAACCTACCAGAGATGAAAGTAGTTTTAAAAGAGACTATTATTTTATCCAAAATAGTTTTAAGTCTACTTCCTAACAACTAACAAATGATTTTATAGGCCACATTACAAAGAGTAATTGGTTTAAAGGGTGTTTCAGGGATGAAGGCAATAAAGTTATCATGTTGTTTAACCAAGACTTTAGAATGGAAAAGGGACTGAACTGTTTAAGCGACATCAGAAACCAATAATGCTCCACACTTTTCTGGTAAAAAATAGATAGAAAACCATCTAATTCAGGTGTTGTATGTTGTTGCATAGCAAAAACGTTATATTTTACTTCATCAACAGTGGGCATAGCAGTAAGCATAAAAGTATCATCATAAGAAATGCATGAAAGACAAGTACGATTCAGCAAAAATAGGGTTAGTAGTTTTAATCATGCTTGAGAAATACTCAAGCATCTCATCAAAATACCCATCTTATTTAGTATGTTATGTATCAGGATTCCCTTCTTCATAAAATTTGCCTAATTATGAAAATATGTATTATCTTTATTATTAGTGCTTTATTTTTTAGTAATTTATCAGACAACACGTTGCCACTAAGCCTTGGAATAGCCTCTGTTGATGGGAATCACTTTAGACCCCAACTAGCGATAAGATTCCTACAAATATCCTCCTGCTTGGATTAAAAACACAATTCAAAACGTTGAACACCCATTTAAAACGGGTCGCAATAAATTTTGTGTATGATTAAAGGTATGGTTTGCCTAAATCGAAAGACTAGTATTATTACGCACTCGAATGCAATCTGAGTATGTATTTTTAAGACATCAGGTTTATTTTTTTTATTTTTTTTGATAATCAACCATTAGTATTTCATTCCAAATAAGAAACGTTTACATGATGGTTTTTAAGAAAAAACAAGTACAACATAAGCATGAAACAATACAATGAAAGATGCAAAACACAAATAAATCGCGAAGAGAAAGAGCGATCCACAACGGTAGCACCCAAATCTTGTATGTAGAGATTAGAGAAAGAATGGTATTCGAAATCATAATTCGACCATTTTGATTGTGTTTCTTCTCGAAAAGAGATACTCCTATGAGAGAGGAGTGATTTGCCCAAAAACTCATGCGTAGCGAGAAGCCCGGAAACCCCATATTTATTCTATTGTTGAAGAAGAACTTGATTTTGCTTCCGTCAAATCGTCGATGTACTTGTATCCAACAAACCAAATCACGAACAAATCTATAGAAAGAAACACTATCAGAGTGAAGATAAAATCGTCCTAATAGCGACGAAATCATCGCCCTAATAGCGAAGAAAATAATCGCTCTAATAGCGAAGAAATTTATTAAATAACTAAATAGCTCCTAAAACAAACAATCTTTTCTCAGATCTAGCCCCAAAAGGACTAGATCTGAGCAAAGGAGAAAGAAGATGATGGGTTTTCTCTAGTTTTTTTGAGAAGGGGGTTAGAGAAGAGAGAGAGAAAGAAAGAAAAAAAGGTCAATATCATCATTGTATTATTATGTACTCAAGTGCATAATTGTAGGAGTACTAAATGTTATAACTCAAAATGAAAAATCCCTTTTTTTTTTCTCTTCTCTCCTCTCTCTCTCTCCTAGAAGAGAAAAAAGAAAAAAAAACTTTAGAACTTCTTCCTTCTTCTTGCTCAGATCTAGTCTTTTTGGGCTAGATTTGAGCAAGGATTTTTAGTTTTTCATGAATAAGAATAATCTAATTTGTGTTTTTAGGTTTTATTTTTGTTGTTTTTGGTGTCTATGGACACATTTCTTCGCTATTTGGGCGATCTTTTCTTCGTCTTTTGGACGATTTTCTCTTCGCTTTAATATAGATTCTTTCAAATCTCCATGGTGTTTCTTGGCTTGCTATTCTCGATGCATCAAGAACATCAACGATTCTGCTCGGCATCGCTTTGGATTCACCTTCAACAAAAGGGATTTAAGGCAACCGGATTCGTTTGGAACTACAAGATTTTGGGCAAAATACTCCATTTTCTTTGGAGCATCTCTTATTGAAGAAGATAATCATTTTAAATGGTCGGAGTTGTTTCCTGTTCACACCATCATTCATCACTACTACATCTACAAAAATTGGATGTCTTTGAGGTTCATGGCTCTTTCTCTTTGCGGTGTACTTGCAATTGGTGTCATAATTTGTATTTGGATTTCGATTATCTTGTATTTTGATGTTTTTGATAATCTTGTAAGCAATCATGTAATCATCGTTTTGGTTTGAATGAATTGAAATGTGATTTTACAAAAAAAAAAAAAAATGAAAATATCCATGTACCTTTAAGTCTCGTAATATCCTCTCCATTTCAAAAATTTTAATCCGGGTCACCTTAGTAGGTCAATTTCAATATGATCATCTAATGTTCATGTCAGTATCTAACATGTCTCACAATATTATGTACATGAGATAGAGACTTTTCTAGAATTTTGATAGACAAAAGTACCCACTGTTTTATTTAATGTTCTGATATTTTAATGTAATTCCAAAAGGGCATTATTGAAATACAGAAGAAATTTATTATTTGGCCCCCTTTGGTTTCAATTCCTAACTTAATTCTCACACCTAATACATCGACACCACTGCCTACGTACACGCATAGTGTCTTTTGATTGAAGATGATTTTCGATAAATAAATAAAATTGATTTTATATACATTATAACAATAGATAGTTCGAGATTGGCATACAAATTTGGTTGGTAACCTAGCAACAAGCTGGGCACCAACTCCTTTTTGAATAACAATACCTAATCTATGAAAAATAAAACTACCAAAACTACTACTAGCAGTAGTATCATTGCTAACTCAATAATTCTTCAGACGTTTGAAAAAACACAAAGTATCTTCCCCGAGTTCCCCTAAGGTAGAAAAGGCCAGAACGCCCAAACCATAACCGTGTGATATACATTTGTCCAAGTATTTAGTGCGTTTACGTGAAACAGCACTAGAAATAGCTTTACTTGGGACAAAAGAGCGTGTACCATCACCAGTGAAGGGCGAGACACCTGTGACATCCACACAAACATCTTGACCATTTTCCCATTTAATAACAAGGATATTAGCAGGTCATAAATCTTTGTCATCGTCTGACAGAAATCCAAGAGAAACTTCCTTACGCGCAGGCACACCAGCTTTGTAACAAATGTCAGCGATTAAATCACGTACAAGGTCATGTCGAAACTTACTCCCAACATCTTTAGCACAATGAAGCACGTGGTCCCCAAAAATATCCATAGATCTGTTACAACTTGAGCAAAGACCATTCTCAACAAACAACGGGATGCCAAGGCGATAGCAAAGAACAACTCTGAACTGTCTTGGCCCAAGGCATTGATTAAGCCCACTAATTGGTATAGCCAACAAATAATCATGTGCATGCTTAACACGGTTGCACTGCCACAAAATGGAATCTCTTGCAGACATAGAAAATTGGTCTAGGATTCGCTTCTTAACTGCATCAAAATAAGTGACTGCCAGGGAGAGGGGGGGCAGTATCATCCACGTAATAAGAAGAAGGTAGTCCACATACCTGGATAAAATTATTAAGAGCCAACTGATAGGCAGAACCTTTGTCTGTTGGGAATGCCAAGGATCACCTTTTTTACCGAAGAAGACTAGCTCTGAGAAGCAAGATAACAGTAGGTGCGGGTTTCTGCCATGGTATAAATTCCAAGGCCACCATCCTTGATAGGCAAGGTAGCTAATCTCTGTTGTAAAGGACCAAAACCCGCGCCATCACTAGTGACTAGGAGTCTCAAGTACTTGAGCAAATGATCATCGAAAATATCAGTGGATTGTTGAAGGGTTGTAGGGTTGGTAGTTCGCATTGAAAAATATAATCTTGACACACCAGTGCAATTACGAAGTAATAACATCTCGCTTTGAGGGTCCTTGAGTTTTTTGATGGCATACATTAGTTGAACAGTCTTGTTCACCCTACTCAACATCATGTCACTAATAAAGTTCAAATCCAAACTCACAGGTCCTCCCAAGAGTTTATCCCATTAGAAGGTATACCAATATCAAAAGGAAAACACCATTAAAAATACTTCTGGGATCAATAGAAGGCCAAAAGACTTCAGTTTTCTTTATATTTAGATGTAGACCCCTACCTGGCCCTTCAGATCCTATAATGTGCAACGCCTTGGCCACCTCAAGTGTATCACCAACAATTGTACCATCATCAAGGTACTAGGCGTGCAAATTGAGTTTGCAGCTAGAGGCAATAATCTTCACCAGGGGTGAAGTGTCAAAGCAAACAACAAGGGACCGAGAGGGTCACCCTGCTGGACTCCAAGAGCATATGACAAAATATATTGGTCATAATTGACATCTTTAGAGTGACCGCATGTAACAAAATTCCACCAACACCGAATTGGAGAAATGAAGTCATGTCCTTTACAATGAAGACGAACCTCCTTGATGAGTTGAGATCTTCTCACCATGTTGATGACCAGGGAATTTTCTGGCCAACCAAAGGTTGACGACCCCTGTGATCGAAGAGAGTAAATCGTCGGCGACAGCAGCTGTATCCCCACTCATCACATCCACCAAATGTTGCACCCAGTAGGCCATCACGGCCACATGATGTACCTTTCGGGAAGCTATAAATAGATCCCAAAACTGCCCGACTCTCTACTGTAATAGGGTCCACCGTAACAACATCATTAGGAACTTCAGGAGGAGGTGCAGCTGGATGCTTTTCCTGCAACTCGGAGTAAGCGCCTTCATTGCAGGGAGCCACTCCACTGGAAGACAGAACTTTGATAGCAGCAGCGAAGTGACCACAACCTATTTTCTTACAGCAAGCTATCAAGTTAGCTGCATGTTTCTTCGACTTAGTTTGCTTAGCCCCACCACGGAAAGGTAATTGCAGCAATTTGTTAACCAGTATGAAGCACCCAGTAGGCTCCTTCCAAACCGATAGATTGTGATGTATGGCCGCAATCTGTAAACGTTTGTGATTCCCAAACTTTGCTTCGGCAGAGCTTTTCGGCCTATATAGATGTAAAGTGCAAATGGGAAGGAGGATAAGTTGTAGCCAGACAGACATATTAGTTGGGTTAACAATGACCCTGTCCAGGCAGACCTTCAAAGCCCTCGAAAAGGAGAACCTGCACTGATGAGGAATGCAGGTTACCGTAGTGAACTGTCGCTGAAACACCGCATTGAGCAAATCTGTAGAAAGTGTATAAGTTATTAAAACTCAGTTCCGAAACCGATATACATTTACTTATTTTAAAACTCAGTTCCGAAAAAGAAAAATCTTAAAATCCCAAATTATCAATTGTATAAGTTATAATTCTATTAAACTAATTAAACTTTGTTTTGATCGGTAAATCAGGGCATTAAACTAATTAAACTTACTATATAAATTAAACTGGATTCAACCATGCACTCGAATGCATAAAAAGCTTGCATCTTTAATGAAATATGGTCACTACCAGTGCAATATATAGGAACCTAAGCTTCAAAAAGAACTAGAATTCCCTAGGCACTAGGCGAGCAAAATTCAATTCTAAGTTATGTCGTATGAGCCTGTATGTGCTGAAATTTAACTCGACTCATATGCTATATTACATGGCAATTAAATTTTATAAGGTCATTAAATCATTTAACAAATTAGAGTAAATAAAATTAAGGAAAATTACCGTGTAATTCTTGTTCAAATTTGTTTCCTCGATCACATACAAAGCTGATTAAATTAATTTTGATCAGAGAATAAAAATTTAAGTCAACTAAACTTTACAGCTTAAACCTGCTGACGTTCACGTGCTCGCACGCTTGCACATTATTAGTATATCACAAATTTGTTTTTATCCTCTTATTTAAACTAGAATTATGAGCATAAATTATATTAATTAGGAATTAATAAGTTTTAATTTGTCGGAGAAAATGATTATGAACACTACATATTCTGAACAAATCAAATTGCGAAAGATATTATGGGTGAAGTCTGTTAAAGAGATATCTTTGGTGGTACCATTTATATTTCTTAATCTTCCTCTCTTTTTTGAGGACATGTCTTAGAAAACATTCATGTCTTTATGCATTTCTTTTTTTTTTTTGCTGCTAAGTTGTCATGCATTTCTAAGTTATCAGATTTTATGAAAATCTGTTGTCCACTCCAACGCGTGATAGCATTTTCTGGAACATAATTTGGAAATTTTCAAAAGCCGGATGTCACCTTGCTTGCAGTGGCCTATATTGCAATTTGCATCCCACCAAAGAAAATGCAATATAAGAGAAACTAAATTTACATATTGAAAGCTATTTACGATGAAAAATGCAATATAAGAAACCACATTATAGAGCTGGAAGTAGAATTATGTTGAACATTAATGCAATGGGGAATCTAAAATTATCTGTTAAGGAGATCCAAATTGTCGATTCGAGTTGAAAAAACACCTAATTTTTATGTATATAAACCCCCCCAACAAAAAGTACATCACTAATAAATAAGCCAGCTTTATAGCTATTAATTTATTTTATAAAATAATAATAAAAATGAGAATATGGCAGTTGATTTCTTAAAGAACAGCAGATGTGCACGAGTGGTGCATGGTTGGTGGGGGTCGGAGAAACAGATATCGAGAAGAGATGTAGAATCATTTTGAGGATGTTTTACAGCTTGACTTGGGTTTCACAGTTAGCCATGGATACGAAGCTTCGTTTGATTTGATTGGATGTCTATGACTATGTCTGAGTTTATTATCAGTGTTGCAGAGCCGGAATGCAGCAGTGCAGACGTGCAATTTCGCAAGTTGTCATCAGTAGATTAAATTTAAGATCGGAAAACACATTTAGGTCATTGATCAGGGAGCACATTTTAGGTCACTAACCAAACGTTATGGTCACAAGGTAGCTCAAAATTTTATAAAGATTTCCGATGACCGGAACACATTTTGGATTTGGATCCTTTGACAAATTTTTGGCCACAGGAGTGACTTCTCTTATCACGATGCAAACTTTGGGACAAGATGGGCCATAAGGCAGTTTTTGGGCCACAGTACAATATTTTGAACTGTTTTTGGGGACCAGTTTTTTTTTTGAGGAGACCATTATTTTATTTTGGGTAAGACATTAGAAGTAAATCTAGGTCACCACTTATCTAGAAATTTATTATAATACCTAAATTACCCTCCTGATTAATTTTGGGTAATGATTAGTTAGTGTTAATATTAGTTAGTGTAATGATTAGTGAAATAATTAAGTTAAAAATAATTAGTGAGATTAAAAAATCAGATGAGTTTTAAAAAGAAGTAGAATTATTGAGAGAGTAAAGTTAGAGAAGATGAAGAAGAAAAACATGGAAAAAAAAATTGAGTTCACTAAGCTAGAGTATTCAAGTGATGATTCAATTGATGATAACTCATATGAATCTTCATCTCCTTCCTCTCCTAGAGTATTTGTTAATCTTCACAATGATCCGGATATGAGTTATTTCTTAGATGGTGATTGTATTCTTCCCCAAACTCAATCTCAAGATGAAAACGATGGATTTTACAAACCAAAACCGTAGGAAGAGTATTTGGGTACCCATGTATGCTTCAAACTTAGATAATGTTGGTTGAATTGCTCCAAATTTTCAAAAAAAAAAATGTAAACTTTTGAAGTGGATTTGGGCTTGTTCGGTTACCTTATGTGAAAAACAGGTAACCGAACTCATCTGAAAGTGTAGTTCGGTTATTTTTTCCAAACACGCAGGTTACCGAACTCGCTCTTTAATGAAGGTTTTTAGGAGTTCGGTTAACAGACATGTTACCGAACTTTGTTATAGGATTTACAGAGTAATGTTCGGTTTGTTCACAAACCAACCGAACTTTAGGTTCTGGAAGTTCGGTTGGTTCGCAACTAATAACTTACCGAACTACAAGTAAAATAATATTTGACTTAGTGTACAAAGTACGGTTGGTTCACAAACTTCGTACCAACCAACTATCTAACCGAACTTAACGTAAAATAAGATTATAAAAAGTGTAACAAGTTCGGTTGGTTCGCAAACTTGAACCAAACAGCATAACTAACCGAACTTATCAAACAAATAAATCAAAAGTTTCAGAGGGATATTCGGTTACTTAGTTTTTTTTGGAAGGTAACCGAACTTTGTACTTGTTGTGCGTTCGGTTACATGTCAACTTGCTTTACCAACCAAACGTGGAGTTCGGTTATCGCGATAAAATTTTCATGTTACCGAACTTGTTTGTGCTTGCAATTGATATTGTTTTATTTCTTGTAGATTGAATGCCAACCTATACCAATGAATGATCAACCTTCTCCGGTTAGTATTTTGTTCGAAGATACATCCCATCACTATGCCAATGATTTGGTATTTAAAGAACCTATTGATGCAAAGAATGGGGCTAGAGAGCATGCCAAGAAAGCCATGTGCGTATTAGTTTTGAATGGAAAAGAAAGCAAAACTCGTTTTGAAATGGTTTGTGAGAAAAGTGGAGATCCGGATGTTAGTCCCAAGAGGAAGGGTCATGTGTGTATAAAGGAAAGACGACGAGGAAGAACACAACATGCTCAAAGAAAATTAAATGTCTGTTAAAGCTAGTATTTAGTAAGTGCAAAAAAAGGGAGGGTTGGGTTCTATATATGGATAAGGTGCAAGGTCATCCTAACCACCCTCGTCCGGAGGATCTTGAAGGACATTCAATGGCCGCAAGGCTCACTCCTCTTGAAATGGAGAAAATAGCTAAATTTAGGAGAATGAGTATTTCACCACTTAATATGCTTCGCTTACTAAAGGATGATAACAAGGATAATGTATCATCTTTGTCCACCATTTACAATGCAATAGAGACAATTAAAAGGAATGAATGGAAGGATAGAAAAGTGATGCAACAATTTTTTTTTTTGCGCTCAAGAGAAAGGCTACGCGGTTCAAAAGAAGGTAGGTCTCGAAGATGAAGTAACGCATCTCTTCATTGCGCATTCGAAGAGTGTTCATTTGGCTCAATGCTTCCATCAAGTTCTTATAATGGACTGCACTTACAAGGCTAACAAATACGAGATGCCATTGTTCAACATTGTTGGTCCTACCTCGACGAACTCACCGTTTACCGTTGCTTTTTGTTTTCTAGAAGATGAGCAAGAACCAAGTTACACTTGGGCGCTACAACAATTGAAGGCCATCTACCGAGATGATGATATCCCTGGGGTTATAGTGACGGACAATGAAGTAGCATTAATGAACACAATAGAGAGAGTCTTCTCATTAGCACATAATATGCTTTGTACGTTCCATATATGGTGTAATGTGATGAATAGGTGCAAGCCTCAAATTTTTCCACCAAAGAGGAAAACATTTGAAGAGATTAGTAAGCTACCGGAAGATGAATAAGCGTATGAAAAAAAGGAATTCGATAAACAATACATTATAAATCACGCTAAATGGGTTTCTTTCTCTGGTGAATGGGATTCATTGACTTGGTCTCTTACCGAGGAAGAGTATAATCTAAATCTTGCCACATTTATCGAACATTGGTCTAGCCCCGAATATCCCGAGGATATTGTAACGTATGTGGTTAAGCAATGGTTGGAACCGCAAAAAGAGCGCTTCGTTTATGCATTTACCAACCATCATAAACACTTTGGGAATCAAGCGACAAGTTTGGTAGAATCGGCTCACCACCGGTTGAAGAAAAATCTTTTTGGATGTGTCGATAATTTTGTGATTGTGTTTAACGCAATGGAGAATTACTTCAACCGCGAGATTGATAGAATTAAAGAGAAGTTTCAAAAAATACGCATCATGAAGTACAAGAAGATTGTACAAAAAAATGGTAACATCAAGAAATCGGAGGACCTTCGGTTGTTCAAGGGACTCCATTATAATATTTCACATGCTTGCATTAAGAGGTTAATGGTAGAGGTGAATTTGATTGACATATGGGGAACCAAGCCGGACGAGGTGTGTGTTTGCAACATGATGAAGTCTATGGGACTCCCTTGTCGCCATATGATAGTTAAGTATGAACATGGCATAATACCTCTTAGCGATATAGATCCGTATTGGCAACAATTAAGTTTTGTCCCTCCTCCAAAGGGCGATGTCGAGAAGAGTTTGGTGACAATGAAATGGGAAGAATCGTTATCGAGATGTACCGGAACATGAACAAACTCGAAAAGAAAATCTTTTGGGATGACATGCGGCCAATCGTTTATCCACACACTTCGGAAAATGTGCAGGAACCGAAAAAAGGCAAGGGCAAAGGTAGGCCAAGCACCAAAGAAACAAAAAAAAAAACAAGTAAGAGAATATGCAAATGTGTTGGCTAAGAGGAAAAGTAAAATGACCCCTTTTACTATAGATCCTTGTCGGCATGAGCATACCGCAGCCAAGTACCAAGAAGATTCTAAGAAAAGGGCTAGGAATATTATGGAAAAGGGCGAAACAAGTGAACGGGATATGAAGAAAAAAGGACCGATGTTACGCTCGCCACCAACCCAACCTACTCCATCGGAACCTAGCCAACAATTCAACGAGACGTTAAGCTTAAGGCTCCAATATGCCGCATCCAAGAAAGTAGTCGACCAATTGATGATACACCACCTCTTGTTGAAAAAATCTACTTGGAAGAGCTACCTCCATACATTAGAAAGTACGTCATATCCACATTTTCGGTTACCTGTAAAATTTTACCAGGTAACCGAATACACTTCTGTAACTTCAGTTTTTATGTCTTTATAAAGTTCGGTTACCTGTCATTTTCTACCAGGTAACCGAATACACTTCTGTAACTGCAGTTTTTTTGTCTTTGTAAAGTTCGGTTACCTGTCATTTTCTACCAGGTAACCGAATACACTTCTGTAACTTCAGATTTTTTGTCTTTCTAAAGTTCGGTTACATGCCATTTTCTACCAGGTAACAGAATACACTTTTGTAACTACTAATATTTTTTAACTGTTGAGTTCGGTTATATCGCAAAATTTGCGAACAAACCGAACTTAGAGACAACAAAGTTCGGTTGTTTACGGTAATTTGCGATATAACCAACAAACTTATTGTATCTAAAAAAATTTAATGTAATGAAACACAAATTAAAAACCAAATTATGAAATTCATCTACTAATCCACATAACTAATTGTTGGAAGCACACGAACATAACAAAACAAACTACCAAATCCGCAATAAAAAAGTCTTTCAAACATAAGTAAACAAACTACCAAATCCGCAATAAAAAAGTTTTCTAAACATAAGAAACCAAAGTACTAATTATTGCAATCACTCATTTACCACGACCACTACGAGAAACTTTCCTATTCTTGCATTTAGGAGCTTTATCTCGTCCTTCGTCACTAGCAGTGTCATCTCCACTGATTTGTTGTTGAACCATGCGACTTGAAGCTTCCCCTTCTGGGCGAATCCTCTTCACCGGCATGGTCTGGCTTGGATCAACAATGTTGGGTGAAAAAAACATTAGTCTATTGGTTGTAGAGGTCTGTTTGTTCTCGAGTGTTCATCGGCTCTCCACTCCGGATTTTTGCCATCATTTTCTTCAACAATTTAGCACTTGACTTCACCTTTTTTCAATCAAAAGCATAAATAACTAAAAATTTTCAGTATTTTATAACATTTTTGAAAAGAAAAAATAAGAGTACATATCTTATCGTCGAATTCCATAAGATCAAGGCCTCATCACCACAGGTAGGGGTATCCTTCAAAAAATTTGAGCCTCTTTCTCCACTGCCTTCGCCTTCGCTTTATCAGCACGGGATTGTTGGAGTGTGTTTATTACCCGAGGATGAGAAAATTTTTCATACCATTCCATATATCCCTCGTCAGCAGCATTTGGCTCATCATACGAATATTGACACTCTTCAGCTGGAATAAGAAAATTCCTAAAGTTGTTCCATTGGTCCACTAATGGAGCAGGTTGGTATTTTGGAACGAAATTCTTTTCGGTGTTCTTAGTTCCTTGCTTCTTCACCTTGAAGTTGAAGTTTTGCTCTTGTGGGACACTTTGGACACAAGAAAGTTGTCTCAATACTCTTCGAGGATTATACATTGTACAACCACCAGGATGAAACAACGGTCCATTATAAGCCGCGATATGTGAGAAATTAACAATCTCAACATCTTCCTCTTCTTCATATGATTGAATCGTGTATGGATGGAAAACCACATCTTCAACCGTTGCATTATCCAATTCTCCCTCAACCTCAACACCTTGTTTTTCTTACCCTTGTCATGTGAGTGTAAAAATTCATATTTACCAGCTGTAGGATTCCCATAAGGCCAAGGAGTATGAGCATGAGACAATTTCAGTTTAGGGAAGTGGTCGTACACCCAAACCTATGAGAAGAATCCACAAATGATACATTCGCAGTATGATTAGTAACAATACATATTCATTCACTTATCAAAAACAAAGTTCAGTTTGTTCGCAAATATATCTTGAAACACACAAAGGATAATTTAAAGGGGTACCTAAACAAGGGTGTATAAGCCTCCAAAAAAACAACTCTTAAGCCTCGAAGCTTTTCTGAGCTCCGCTTGAACAAATGAAATAACCGCAATGCCCCAACAGTAGTTGTTCACCTCATGGAGGGGGTCCTATAGCCGGAGGTAATGGGCATTTACCACGTGACCTGAAGTGTCGGGAAAGAAAATTGTTCCTAGTTGATATAACAAATAAGCAGTCACATGGTGCTTAATCTTCTCACATGTCATCTCCAACTTTCTTTGAGAAACCAAATCTTTGGTCCCTAAAAACTCATCAAACAAGACTTTCATCTTGATCCTTTTCAACTTCTTCTTGAACGTGCGGTCTTCCTCAAACTCATTATACTCATCACCTTCCTTAGGCTCTTTTGCAGCTCTTCTAAACTCACATTGTGCCTTGTCAGCGCTCCATCCTAGACACCTTTCGACCAACTTTTCAAGAAGTTCATAATTCATCGAGGGATCGTAGCCATCTCGAACACTTGTTCCCGTAATTGGTAGGCCCGTGATTCTAAAACAATCATCTGGAGTTATTGTCATCTCGCCAAACGGTAGATAAAAGGTATCCGTCTCTGGATAAACCCTCTCGGCAAATGCAGAAACAGTGACAGCATCAAATTTTTGGTGCGCATGTTGTATCCCGTTCCATAGTATACAATCAAAGACCGCCAACCGGACCTCATCACACTCATTCTCTATATTCCATATCTTGTTCTTTTGACGTTTCAAAACACAAACAGCATTATTATGATCCTACAAAAACAACATCATATCATATATACTAAAATATAGATATAGAAATATATGTCAAAATATAATAAACTTCAATACATATAACAAAATATATGTCAAAATATAACCACATCCTGATGGTTAAGATTCAATACCTTTGTCGCATAGATCTTGGCAGCCCATGAGTTTTTGTAGCCAAGCAATGCCGCCCCTCCATCTCTTGGAGTACCATAAGTTGGGTTCTTTGGCGCAAACATAAATATCCATTAGGAATATATGCATATCTAGTACAAGGCTTTTAGGCGTCTTTCTAGGTTTTTTTTGAACTATTTCTACTTGTTCTTCTTCCTCTTCCTCTTCATCCGAGTCCTCCTCTGATTCGTCATCTTCATTATCTCCATACTTATATCCATCGTGCTCATCTTCTTCACCGTCATCATTGTCATCTTCATTTCCTTCTTCTTCTTCAGCTGGTTCCTCTTCTCCACCTTGATTATGTTCTTCATTGCTCATCTCTTCCACAATCTCTTCATTAACTTGTTGGATTACATTGTCAACATTATCTCTATTGATAACATCTTGGATGACAACACCCGGTAATGACCCACCTCCATACTTAGCATTTTTGGTTCCACACTTACCGGTACCACAATGTACTTTGCCTCGAGGCGTGGGAGTTCTCAGATCTTCAGTAAAGGTTAGTTTGATTTTTTGCCTCTGCCACAAATCAAGAAAACAAAAGATATTAGCTTAACCGATAAATGATTCATTAAATCAGATGCAACATAAGGGTTCTCAGCGTAAGGTTTGGTTAGTAGCAAAATTTCACGAAAATAGGCCAACTATAATTTGTGTTCCAGAGTATAGTTCGGTTACATAAGTTTTTTTACGAACAAACCGAACTCAACATTGGTCACTATTAGTGAAGAGTTCGGTTTGTTAAGGTTTTTTTGCGAGCAAACCGAACTCAACGTGTATGCAACTACTGAAGAGTTCGGTTTGTCAAGGTTTTTTGCAAAAAAACCGAACATAGTTGGACAAGTTCGGATAAATTGAAACTCAACATATTGGGCAAAATAGCATAGTTCGGTTACATTGGATTTTTTTTTTTTTTTTTTTTTTTGTAGTTTTGGTAAAGTTCGGTTACTAAATAGTTTTAGAATTTTATGCGAACCAACCGAACAGAGTGGGCCTAGTTCGTTTAAATCAAAACTCAACATAGCGGGCTAAATAGCACAGTTCGGTTACATTTGAAGAAAAAAAATTGTTATAAAATTGGTTAAGTTCGGTGACCTAGTTTTGAATCTTATAGAACCAAAGTGTTCTTCGTGTTCTTCCATACAGGAAGTTCGGTTAACAAACTAGGGTTTTTTTGAAACTCGTCCTACCCGAACAAGGCACTGTAACTTCCATTTGAACCCTATTTTGATGATTTCTATGCAATTAAGCGAATCAAAATCAAATTAAAAGTAATGGGTTTGTTGGAAAATACCTGCGAATGGCAGAATCAGGGTTCTGCTTGCATCTTTTATACTTGAGAACGCCTCTAACTTGCGGTTCCACTTCTTTATGAATCTCAAAATCACTTGGCTGATTTGCTAGATGTCCTAATGGGGGACCTGTTCCTGGGAGTCTTGTGGTTTTCTTTCGAAGAACCATTCTTATAGTCGATTGATTAATCGACGATGAAAATTTTATGAATCGGCGATTAATCGATGAAGACGATGTTGAAATGGGGAAGAAGAGAAGAACAAGAGGGAGAACAGTTTTCTCCTCAAAAATGTTTTTTTTTTCTTCGTGCGGCTAGGTTTAGATTTTGTTTTAGATTAAGTTAGAGGCAGTTATTAGGTTAGGGTTAATTTTAATTAGGGTAAGTGGCAAATTAGAAATCTCATGATTTTTAGGACATCCCTTAACATTGTAGGGTAGGGGGCTTTATAAAACAATGATCCCAAAAAAAAAGGCTGGTCCCCAAAAAAACGATTCAATATTTTTGATCATCAAGCAAATGTTGGAGCAGGTTGGGGTACTCTGCAGATATAAGGTCCCAAATAAACAAGGTAAATTTTGGGTGTT
This sequence comes from Papaver armeniacum, assembly GCA_023531295.1. Lineage (NCBI taxonomy): Eukaryota > Viridiplantae > Streptophyta > Magnoliopsida > Ranunculales > Papaveraceae > Papaver > Papaver armeniacum. The sequence goes on from JAJJWW010004070.1 coordinate 84,107, forward strand.
GCAACACAAATTTTGGCTCACAATTGAATTTGGGCAACTGCAAGGGAAATTACTCAACAAGCACACAGATGTGGAGTTAAAAATCAACGCAAATTATCACGAGGCTGTCCAATACCAAAAGGAAGTTCTTTTTCCACTCGGCATATCAAGCTAGCCTAGGTTAATGGCAGTGGTTAAAATTTTTAAGGGAAGGCGGAAATATGGTGTGAGACCAGTGGTCAACTGCACATAAACAAAGTGAATAATATATCAAGAAGCAACTAATATATCAACAGGGCTAACAGATTATACCACCAGAATGTATACTGTTCTACCGGCTAAATGCGGGAAAAAAACCAAGGTGTTTGGAAAAAGAAAAAAGTACTTACAAAATGTTTCCCAATACCATATGCTCAATCGTAATCTTCTTCAATTCATCAGTGTACGATCTTGGGAAACAAACAAAATGTACTGGAGGGCACGGCAGTAGTCATCAAAAAGGCCGTAATCTCTATGGGGTAAGTCGCTAAAACTCAGTAGCTGTAGCGAGTTTCATGTCGATACAACTAAAATCTGATACCTATTAAAGTAATTAACCCAATTTGCCGCTGCCCCTTATATCATCTGGAGATAGTTTTATGTACCAAATTAAAGCTCGCAAAAGGTGGTAGGGTAGTCATCGAGTGGTTTAAAACATTTTGCATAAAATGAAATATGCAATCAAAAGGTATATAATGTCCGTCAATAATCAGTGGATAAGGATGTAACTCCCGGTCTGTACAGGTATGACGCAACCGCTTCAAGTTGCTGCACTGAGCTGCATATTTACATCTAAATCTGTGTTCATCTGTATGAGCAAATGACAAACTGGAACGAATAAGACATGAGGAATTTCCCGAATATATGTAATCCGTATACAGGTAAAGTTTCCGATGAGAAAATTAAACCCTGTTGCTTACATACCTGCAATTAGAGGCCCCAAAAATGGCAGTTCAAAGCTTGATAGTGGCGAAGTCCAGCACTATGTGCTAAATATTGCTTGCAGAATTGCTTCTGCACGTATCTTGTACCTCCATAGGAGAACTGGTGATGCTACCAACCGGTGATGCGATCACCTGTGGACTGGCTGGACCAACCCCAGTACTGGCAGCAGCAGTAGCATTGAGTGGTGGCATCGTACCCGAACTTAACTGAGGATTCATTGCAGTTTGTTGGCTGATTTGATGGGGGCTTAATTGCTGCAACTGTGGAGACAGTTGCTGAGACAGTTGTGGTTGAATTGTTGTAGCTGACGGGGGGGAGCCCACCAGAGGTGATGAAACCACAGCTTCTGATGGAGACCCTATTTGTTGTTGCTGTTGTTGTGGTTGCTGCTGTCTTAGTTGCTGTTGTTGTTGTTGCTGCTGTTGCTGCTGCAACACTAGATCTTGTGCTTGCTGTTGCTGAATCATAATCCCTGGGATCATTTGTGGGGGGGGCCATGGTTGCTCTCTGCATATAGTTGATGTTAGATCCAAGGTGCATCTGTCCTGTTGACATACCAGCAATTCCGGATTGACGCTCCCCAAAACTGCTGCCATGGTTCTGATTCGCCATGAAGCTTGCTAGCACCGCATTAGCTTGAACTTGGGAAATCTTTCCCATCCGAACTTCCTGACCTATCATGTTCCAAACGTGATATATAGTCATTCGATTTTGATCCATGCCACCTAAGCCAGGCATGGGGACTGTTTGTCCTGAAATCCCAGCTACCCCAACGCCTCTCACAATTGTACCTGTTCCCATAACATTGCCGAGGCCACCAAGACCAACCATATTATTTCTCATGTTCCCCATACCCATGCCTGTCACAAGGCCAGACATCATATTCCTTTGCATTTGCAGTTGTTGTTGTTGCAACACCCTCTGCTGCTGTTGCTGTTGTTGTTGTTGCAGCACCATCTGCTGCTGTTGCCGTTGCTGATGCTGGAGCTTTGAGTGTCTATTCATCATCTGGTTAGCCAACTGCACATTTGAATTTTGCCCAATAGAATTCATATGAGAGACAGGACTTGTGGGAATCATCATTGATGATCTCTGGATCTGACGATGTTGCTGTTGTTGAATCATGAGGTTCTGATTTTGTTGATGGTTCTGAACTGAAGATTGCGGGTTCTGATTTTGTGACGACGGAGGCATTCCAACACTTGACGTAAACCCTTTGGAAAGTAAGGGCTGGTTGTCCGCAGGAGGCAAAATCCGTGAACCAGCACGAAGATGCTGAAACGAATTTACAGATGAATTCTCATTGTTAACTGGTGCACCAGATGCGAAGGATATCTGAGAAGGAATCATTTCAGCTGACACAACCTTCGAGGCAAATCCCGGACCATTGGACTCATAATGCATAGAAACATTTGGAATTGGTTGGATTTGATCGTCTTTAAGTTGAAATCCTTCACGTTGCATCTACACTAGGGAACAAAATGCATAAATAAAATTGAATAACCATAAATCAGTGATTCAGTGGCAACAGTTAGAAAACAAACCAGAGAACAGAATTGCGCAGCAAGCAAATCCGCGTGATACTGTTACAAAAATTGGTCAATAGAGATTGTTAATAACAGAAAGAGAGGTATTGCACACCGAGAAAGACAAATATATTCCGTCTTCTTGAGGAAGAAAGAAATTATAAGAACACCAAATATAATGATTTTACATATCATTGACTTAACTGAAAACTTACCGTGTTAGGCAAGGTGGGCAATAATTCCTTGGAATCTAAAATTTCATTATTGTATATGCCGTACTGGGTTGCTACAGTGCCATCACTTTCATCCTCTGCCAATATTAATCGATTACGTCTAGGGATAACAACATTACCTGGAGGGTCGAAGAGAAAGAAACACATGAGAAAGTTGAACAGTCGAGCAGATCACCTAACTAGCAGTTAATCAAGTTGCAATATTTTCATCTTTTTTATGGCATAAACCTCCAAGATAATAGAAAACTCGGAAGAAGAAAATAACGGCAAGTACAAACCTTGAAACTTATGCTCATTCTGGCAGAAGTTTAGTGCACGAACCTTGCAGATATTCATACTCCCACCTACAAGAGATTTCGACAGTTGTGTAATGCAGTTTGGTTCGCTGAGCTCCTCCGTATCAGAGACATCAGAGAGAGACATTGAGATTATATGAGTAGAATATGATGCAGGTTTCGTAACGGAGATGCTATCTTCCTTTTTCTTTTTGCAATTGAGTTGATGTCTGAAAAGGAAACAATTTGAAGACTTGCCATTAGAAATTAAAGGAGACACTAAAACAATAATCAGAGTGATCAGAGAAAGAAATATAAATTACCTCTGGGTTAGCATTTCAATCTTAGAAAACTTATCGAGAATACTGTGATCAGACAAAGGTGTTGCACTGACTGAAGGAGAACCAACCCCACTCAATGCTTGATTGTTAGAGAGGGAGTTTGATCTCCGTCTTGGGACCGTTGGTGCCTGGAACGGTCTCTGCATGGAATCACCTGGATTAGAAGCCAGAGATGGAGTCCCGTTGACTGTTGGGAGAGAATGACCAGTTGGTTTTTGTGTCACTCCATACGCAGAAGCTGCAATACCAAGGTGGGGTCCTAACCAACCACTTAAGATTTCTCCAGACCTAAATGACTTGGGAGATTCTATAGCTCCTGAAGAAGCCCTAGGGCTCTGCATTTGTTTCCTTTTATGCAATTGATCTTCTATTCTTAGATCTTTGTCAACAAGCTGACCAAGATTTTTCCGCTGCATCGGAGAAGGGGAATGAGATGTCGTCAATGGATGCGGCGGTATCGCCTGGTTTATTCGCCCCTGCTCTGGACCAAGTTGGCTGTTTTCCGTCCCTATTGCATGAGATGCACGTTCACTTCTTCCGAACTCTGGCTTATCCAATTTCTCTATTTGCCTCAGATCTTCCTTCACTCCAGTTCCCAATCCCTTTTGGTCTACATAAAGGGGCTCTCGATTAGGTATGCCTTTTGGTATCGCCTGGTTTATTCGCCCCTGCTCTGGACCAAGTTGGCTGTTTTCCGTCCCTATTGCATGAGATGCACGTTCACTTCTGCCGAACTCTGGCTTATCCAATTTCTCTATTTGCCTCAGATCTTCCTTCACTCCAGTTCCCAATCCCTTTTGGTCTACATAAAGGGGCTCTCGATTAGGTACCCCTTCAAGCACCTTCTGCGAAAACTTTTGAGCCCCAGGACTGACACATGGTGCATCTCTGGATTCTGCTGTTTGATGAAAGACTGTATTTTTCAAGAATAAATCAGGACCAGTGATGGTCTCCAACTGTGATCCCACCCCCTTCTGTGGAACAACATCGAAACTCACCAATGTTTGCCTAGCTCTCTTACTTGCATTGGACAAGGGTTCCAACTGAGCATCTTGACGTTCCCTCTTTTCATGCAGAGAAGGAACACCACCATTCTCATCATTATGGGTCATCGTCGAGTCCCGGCTAGAGGGTAAAGCTCTTGATGCTTGTACAGCAGGCCCAGATACATGATCCTGCATAACTCTTTGGTCAACTCCCTGTTGATACTTGCATTGGTTGGCTGACAAAGGCAATGCTGATGGCAAAGCTTCTGGACCAAGGCTTTTAGGGCTGAACTGACTATTGCTTGAAACATGTCCTTTCGAAACACTTTGAGTAGCATCACGTGATATAGTTCCAGAATACCCTGAGGCATCAGATTGAACTTTTTTCCCGTGTGTTTGAATATTGGATGCGACGATCACTTCTGGCGTATGCCTCAACCTTCTCTTCTGACGGCCAGACAGACCCAGATTGAGCTGCAACGAAGGGACCATTCAACAATTTGTATCCAAATAAGTTCTGGCAAGCACAAGTTAAAAAGAATCAAAGAAAAAAATGAATACCTTCTTGGGTGCAGGTTCGCTACAGAGTCTTTCTAGCATTGGTGAAGGATCTAAACAAAGTTTAGGCTGCAAGGCTTTCAATATTCGAGACTCAACTTCCTACAATACACACAAATCTTCCAAGCATGAGTAAAAAAAGATTGCATTTAGCTTTAAAGTTTAAAGTCATATAGAAACTTACTACACTTACTATTAGATCGCCATAAGTCCAAGAATCATCCGAGATCAATGGAATGTCCTTCACAACATTCTCCAACGACATCCTAAGAGACACTTTAGTAATAACTGGCAATCCACTCATAGAGGAAATAACATTCCCTGGTACAAGCGCACCCTTACGGTAATCTCGGACCTGAATAAGGTAAAAAGTTCACAGTAATAGGAAAAGTAAATCATTATACCCTGCACATGTAATCCATGGATCGTGGATAGTAATTATATTGAGTTTAAAATTTTAGAATGGTCATTTTTCTGGGGGAGTTTGAATATCATTCTACAGGCATTGTGGTGTAGGACTAGAAATTATGGTCTCACCTCGCATAGTAGTGTTCCCTCTACATATTTGACTAGCATCTCGCCCAAGAAATCAATGGGTAATCGACCAGTCTCGATGGCCTCCAGCAAACAATAAGCACGACAAACATGAATTCAAAATGTTAACTCAAACAAAGCCATTTTTATGCTATCGAAAGTGATAATAAAGAAACCAAACGCTTACAGAAAAGAAACTCTCCGATCTCCTATCATACGGACGCACGGATTTCCGAGTATCCTGAACCGAATCCTGCAGAGAATCAGCCCATTCCAACATTCAGATATTACCAGAATTCGACAAGAGCAACATTTCATTATAAACAAACCATTCAAACTACGATCATGAGCTACAGCCTGAGGGTCTTACGAAACAGACAAACCTCTAAAGCCTTTCTAATACAAAATCCATCTTCATAGAGGTCCAATGTAAATGACACTTGATTCACTGCATAATCACACACATTTTCATTTAATATAATAGCATTACCTTTTGAAATCAATAAAATAAGCCAACTAAGCTAATTATAGACACGTAATCTTATCGACGATGACGACGACAAATAGATACCTTCTACAGCTCCACCAGCCTGAATAACATCAACCTAAACGGATAAATACAATAAAATCAGATCAACAATTTTAAAAATACAGCCTTAATTCCTTAAATCGTAAAACCCTAGAAATTACCTTAGAAAAATTGGTTGCAGGAATAGAGGTGACAACCTTAGTATTGGAATCAACATTTTCATTATCATCATCATCGGCCTGCAGAGGAAGAAGAAGATGGCGAAATCGTGTTCCTTTCTTAGAAACCTTGAAAGAAACGCCCATTTTTTTTTTTGGTGTGGGTTTCTTCAGATTATGAAATGATTATGTTGAGGTTTATGTGGATTTGATTGCCATGGATTTGATTAGTAGATTGTTGAGGATGAGAGTGACGGAGGGAGGGAAATTGAAAACCCTAGAATTTTGAAAATTCTGGAATTATGAGAAAATGATAATCAGAGGGAGATAAATGCGGGGTTTTAGTGATTGATGACTCGCATCTCCATGAAAGTTTTAACGGTGTCGATTAGTTTGGAATGGAAACTGGGTGGAAGATTTTTTTTCCTCATTTGATTGGGGGCCAAACATTTTAATTTGGGGCCAACAAATTTTATTTACACCCTAAAATTATCAGGGGCTTATTAATCCGACTAGGAAAATACTATTTTATCCTTACCTAAAACTAAACATTAAAAATAAGTTAACCTTAATTAAAAACCTTAATTAGGCTTCTCTTCTTCATCTTCCTCTCCTCCCCGTTCTCTTCTCCACCACCACCATTAACGACTATTTTGAAGAAATTTTTTTTCTTCAACCGATTCATCGCGTAATCGTCGCCAAAAATCAAAACCCAAGAAAGGTATGTTTCCAATTAGAAGATATGTGAACTTAAAGCCACCTTGTATTCGTTAATATCGAAATTTCAGTGTAAGAGTCGTTAGTATCGAAATGAAAACCCCTAACGACTTTTCATTTGCATGCGGATTCTATGAAAAATCGTTAGTGTATTAGGATGAAGATGACGATCCTAATTCTGCAACTCCAACATTTTTTGCCCTAGAATAGAGTCGTTACCGTATTAAGTTGAAAATGACGATCCTGTTTTGACGACCCTTTATTAATGGTTAACGACTCTAGGTGAACATTATAAATGGTTGGTTAGGGTCGTCAGTATATCAGAACATCCCTATGACGACTCAAACACACAAAAACTTGCCTTTTTATACAGAGTTTGGATTCGAGAGTAAATGCAGGTATTAAACGAATCAACTAACGACTCTAGGTGAACATTATAAACAGTCGTCATGGTTTAACACACCACCTTGACGATTTTTCATCACCATTAAAAGTTGCAGGTTAGAGTCGTCGCCAAGTGTGTCAACAGTGTGACTACTCTTTAGGGTCGTTGGCGTATACAACACCCAACTATAACGACCCTACTTAAATTAGAGTTGCCAATTTTGACATCAAACTGTAATTAGGTTCACCTAAACAGTCTCTTTCAGTTTAAATCCAAACCACTCACAATAACTCCAAAAGTAACTTCAAACTACAACATACAATGCAGAAATTAAGTTCTAAATCCTCCAAAAAAAAACTAAAACCAAACAGTTTCTCTGCAACTGAAAAAGAATTACAGTAAACAACATAAATACATACCTTTAATCTCTTCGAACACAGCCCAGAGAGAGAGAGAAGACCTGGGGAGTAGAGAATGGAGAGGGGTTGGTATAATTTCGTTTTCTCGAGAAGCAAAAAAAAAAGGAGAATAGAGGAAAAAAGGAATAATTTGGATCTGGTTTATGGTTTGAACTTGAAGACTACGCCAAAAGACAAATGCCAACAAAAACAAAGAAACATCAGGACGAGCCGAGGAAATGAAGAAGAAGGAACTGATTTTTCATTTTATGTCCTTTTATAAACGGCATTTCATTTTCATTTTCATTCATCACTATTTTTCTTTATAAGAAGTAGTAATAAGTCTTTAAAGTTATGAATGAAAATGGAATAGAGTCGTTACCGTATTAGGTTGAAAATGACGACCCTGTTTTGACGACCCTTTGTTATTGGTTAACGATTCTAGGTGAACATTATAAATGGTTGGTTAGGGTCGTCAGTATATCAGAATATCCCTATGACGACTCAAACACACAAAAACTTGCTTTTTTATACAGAGAGTTTGGATTCGAGAGTCGTCGGGTATTAAACGAATCAACTAACGACTCTAGGTGAACATTATAAACAAATCGTCATGGTTTAACACACCACCTTGACGATTTTTCATCACCATTAAAAGTTGCAGGTTAGAGTCGTCGCCATGTGTGTCAACAGTGTGACGACTCTTTAGGGTCGTTGGCGTATACAACACCCGACTATAACGACCCTCACTCTGAGTAGTTCCATAGTAACCATCAATCGACCCCTTGGAGCACCATTCAGACAATTTCAAGAGTATATGAGGTTTTCGATTGTTTTGAGGTACGGGTTCACTTGAATCACTCATTTCTAAAAACCCTAGTTTTTCCTCTCAAAACTACTCTTCTTCTTCTCAAAAAAAAAAACCCAAAACTAAAATTTCCCCAAATTTTAATCCCAAAACCTGATTTTTATCTAAACAAAATTATCCCACTAATCAACTTAATTAAATCTTAAAACTAATCACTCAGGGGCATTTTAGCCATTTAGAAACTATTTTTATAAGGGGTGACCCAAATTAGGATTGGGTGACCTTTTTTGTCCTCTAGTGCTTGGCCCCCAATTAAAATGTATGGCCCCCAATCAAATTAGGTTTTTTTTGTTTGTGGTTTTCTATTGTGAGTTTGAATCGTTCTATCAATTGAAACGCAGTTGCCTCAGTGGTTAGAAAGACCGGTTTTTAGAAGAATCCTATTATTGGGGCTTTAAAAAGTTTGTCGTCATTAAATATATTCGCTAGTATTCTAAGATAATTAAACTTCCGATTATATACTGTCCCCAAAATGAGTTTTTGAAAAAAAACCTTAAGGTAAGTGAACTTAATTAACTTCCGATTATATAATGGAACTTTGAAATGAGAATTACCATATTCGGTAGTATTTTAAGTTAATTAAACTTCCGATTATATACTGGCCCCAAAACGAGTTTTTGAAAAAAATTCTTCAATTTTCGAATTTTGGTACTACCATAATCGGTAGTAATTGTGTTCATTATCTACCGGTTGTGTTTAATTTTTAGAAAAATTGAATTTTTTGGTTCTACCATGATGAGTGCCAAATAGTGCATATTTATACACCTTTTTATTGGCATTTTACTCATCTTTTGTGCTCATAAATCAGATATTATCCAGCATTCTCGTATTTTCCTTGTTTTCAAGAATAAATATTTGTATTAATTAATTTTGTGTTTTTAGGTAATAAATAAAGCTCGGAGAATCGAGGAGCCAAAGGAGCAGAGAATTGGAGTCGAGCATCTATGGAGCAGATAGCCCAAGCCGCGCGCGCATGCTTGCAACCCAACAAGTAGCAACTCATCTAAAAGACATGGGCTTGAGCTAGACCCGACCCGCGACCCGGATCCGAGCCCATACACTCCAAGCCGTTGAGATTTCGTTCTCCACATCCAACGCTCGCTGCTTCCACGCGCATCAACTCTTGATGTCTGCGCTCAACACCAAAACAACTAAACACTCCTTGGCCGTTCATATCTTCCCTGCTAAATCCAACGCTCGCTCCGCCTGTTCCTTCGGCTCTTGATATCCCTGCCTCACAACGAATCGACCCATACCCTATACCCTATTCGATACCACTCATTTCTCTTCTTCTTCTTCTTCTCTTTCTTCTCTTCTCTCTTCCACCCTACCTCCGCAAAACCCTTACCACCTCCATCACCTCCCCGACATTAGCCGCTTCCACCACCATCCTCATCTCCTCACCCCGACACCATTAACAATGCACTCGCACCACCTTCTCCCTCTCTAGACCTAGACATCTCTTTCTTAGCTTCTATCATAACCCTAGCAGCCTAAATCGAGAGATGACTAGAGCTAGGGTTTTACCAAACAATCCATCAATGATGTTCTCAGAGCCGCACAAGCAGAGGAGAAGCTATTGAGCGACGTGGGTGAGAGTAATTTGTATTTAATTTCTATTTTAAAGTAAATTGAGGGTTTGGTCTTTTGGGTACTTTTGCATGTATAAATAGAAGTGAGTAGAGGATTTTAGGGTTCATGCCTGGGTTAGCCAGTGTATCCTTGTAGATTTAATTGCTGTTATTTGCAGTTTTAATGTTTTAATTTAGTTTGTTGGGGTTTCAATGAAACCCTAATTCCCAATTGTGTTTAACTGTGTTAAGTTGTTCTTGAGTGCTTAATTGACAAGATAGCTTCAATTTTAACACCTCAACCCTTTTCTCTCACAAGTGCATGCCAATGCCATGGATGCACTGTAGTTAGGTTAATCTTTGAGTTGAGAGTGTTTCAGCTCTTGCTTCTATTTTTAATACTAATTCCCCGACTAGTTGTGCTTAATTAGACAACTAGTACTTAGGATTAGTGCCTTAGCTGTTATTTGAGTTATCACTAGGAGAAACTCCTAAATAGGTGGTAAAAATTGACACTTTATACTTACCGGCATAGGAACAAGACACTCAACTAGTTGAGCACATAGTAGGAATTCGGAGGTGGATTTGAAGACCTAGCAAGCCCTTTTTGTCACTGTCTATACCTTAGTTTAGGTTCATTTCACTACAATTCAGCCGTATCGGCACAAATCCCCTATTGTCACATTGTCACTCTTAGAACTCAGTTTAGGAAGCTTTAGATCAATCAGAGCTCCACAAGTCCTTGTGGTTCGACTCGTATTTTCCCTGTGCTTCATAACAGACACCGTGCACTTGCGGTATCACTCGTAGGCTATAAAATCTAAACCCTTTCTCAGGCCTACCAAGTTTTTGGCGCCGTTGCCGGGGACTTGGCGCGTGCCTTGCTGATTTTTGGCTAGTACTTCACTGAGTTTCATCCTACCCCGTACATATTCGCTCGCATTGTTGTTTAACCTTTAGTAGTGTAACTTATAATCATCTTGTAGCTTAATTTCGCATCTCAAAATTTCTGTCTTTTATAGTTTAATTACTTGCATTATTACCCATACTCCATCCGAATTAGAGTAACTTAATAGTGTAACTTAGCTTATTATATCATTGCATTGCAGTTAGTCCCTCCATTTCGCATCATTGCCTTGCATAAGTATCATTGAATTGTTCTTTGTAATCCTTGCTTAGTGTAACTTGTGACTTTAGTCCCCCTGTCACCCAAGTTATTCTCAGATTGCATATTCCCCGTTGCCTTAACCTCGCACAAGTCCGAGAACTAAACATCTTTGTTGAGCTAGCAGGTGCTTGATGTGCTTGCTGCGCTAATGAGCCGTTGAGCGGCTGAGCTGCCGAGCAACCAAAGAAAGGGGAGGCGGGAGCGGAATAACACGCCCATTTTGGCTGCAAGTGGTTGGTCACTCTCGAGCTTGTTATACTCTATGCCCGCATGAATACGTCGAGCTTTATTTTAGATAGACTTGTTATTTGGGTATTGCATGAGGTGTGAAACTAGATACCCTGCCGAGCGCATCCCCGATCGAAAGTAAGCCGAGCATATTTGTTTGTGCACCTGTGTGCTTGTGTGTCACCTTGAGAATTTGTGTGAGCTGTAGGTTGCAAACCCAGCTGCCATCACTTGAGCATAACTCAGCCCCTGTTGCTGATTGTCTTGGCTTTAGCCTGTACTAGTGTGCCATGTTGTATGTTTTGTGCTTGGGAATTTGGATGAACTAGTTGCCGTGTTTTTGCAACTTGGTTGACCGAAATAATTGATAACTCGCGCTAACTGCTAAATCTTATTTACCCGCCAACTCCCTGTGTAACCCTGTTAAGCTTAGCTACAACCTGTGTTGTCCTGTGCATAGGCTTTGCATCTGAACCCAACTTCAGTTGAGCTGCTGGGCTTCTTACAAACTTGCTCTCTTTACACAGCCCTGAGCCAAGCTCCATCCCCTGAAGTGTGAGCTTGAGCAAGAACCCGCAGCATACCTCCGAGCCGTGCTCCAACCACTGAGACCTCGTTGAATGACCCGGTGCTAGCCCCGTGAGCCCCGTATTGCCTTGTGTTCACCACCTTGCTAGCCCCCGAAGCTGCAAGTGTTGGGTCACAACTTGGAAAGCCAAGTTAGCTGAGCATAACCCTTGCCTACCCTGAGCTCTGCCCAGTGCCTTGTGTGTGCTGTTAACCCCCTTGCATAGCCTGTTTAAAGCCTGCTAAGCTTGCCCTGCACAAGCTGTGCTGTGCTGAGAGCTGCCAATTTTTGCTGTGTGCTGTGTTCTGTGAGCTGCCAATCTGTGCCTTACCAGGCTGTGCACACAGCCAGTGCCTGAGTTGCCAAACTCTGCACATAACTTGCCCCTGTGCCTCACCATTTAAACCACATAAACTGGGCTAGAACCAGTTTCACCGAGTCACACCATCTGGGCCGCTTAGGCTAAAACCACAACCGGGCCGCACATAAGCCCAACCACTGGATCAACCTCTAAACAACCAAGCCCATATCAACCGAGCCGTTAATGTCGCAAACTGAAGCCCACAACCACTAGGCCTTACTGTGCATCTGGGCTCTACTTCTGGGCTGTGCAGTTCACTGTGCTGGGCCGCTTCTACCTAACTTGGGCTCTGCTGCTGAGCTTAAACTAAACTAAGCCCACATCTGTTGGGCTGTGCACACAACTGGGCTGTGCAGTTTCACAAATCCTGGGCTTCAAACAACAAACCAAAACTCACTAAAACCAAATTGAGTCCACAAAACCTGGGCTTCCCACAATAAACCAAAATGTACATTCCCAACAAAACCAAATAGAAACCCACAAAACCAATAACCCAATAAACCAATCCCACTAAAACCAAACTTAGTCCACTTCAACTAGGCTTTGAGTTCAATTTGAGTTGATAAATCATGTCAGGATTTTGGTCTGCATCTGGGGATGTAAACAAATCCCTTAGAGAGCTTGCTTAGGGGCACGCTTCACAGGATGAACCCCCCACATACCATAGTGATTTTAGGGAATTTTATGCGCCTTCTCAGGGACCTGACCTCACATTCCCTAATCATTATGAGCACATGTATCATCCACCACAAAGTTGAGAATGAACACTTTCCTCATACCCAGTCATCACTTCTAGATCAATTAGAAGCTCAAGTTTCGCTTTAGAAAGGCAATTACATGAGCAATCTGTCAAATCTAATCCCCTAGACACTATGCAATGTATACTTGTACCTTATGTGGTAGCTTAGACCACCCCGCCGAGAACTGCTACATTTTACATGAGTTTAGGCAAGTCTAGGGAAAGCCATGATAATCAAATGTACGAATTGTCTAGAAGTGACTATGACCATGCACACATGCATCATTCACCACAAGTGGGGAGATGAACAATTTTATACTCCCCAACTCCTAGTTTGCAATCAATAATGGAAACACTCATGGAGCAAAATGCTAGGCTTGAAATGAATGCAATGCATGACCATCCATATAGCAACATGTCTGAATTTCCTTCTCTAGTGAACCTCATGCACAACCATACAGTGATTATCCATATGAGGAATGCATACCCACTAGTGAAGACTCTCCTTCATTGGAACAACTCAAGATGATTCTTCAAAGGAACCTGATTGAGTTACAAAATGATAGGATTGAAAATAGTGTTTCTAGTCTTACTCATGCAACTAACATTGAATATGAACCTAATCCAGAGGTAGATGAGTACACTAAAAATACTACAATTTTGAATGGGGAGATGAATTCTTGCTATGATGATGATGATGATGAATATGAAGAGCATGTGTATTTTGAAAATGTAGTAGAATCTTTAGGTTCAGAGACATTAAGTGTCTCTTATGTGAACCCCATGAATGATGCTTCTTCTAATATTCATATATGTGATGATGATGTGGAACCTGTGCAATTATCCTGTGAAAATGAACATGATTTACCCTCTTCTGACTTTAGGAAAGTGTATGATGGTACAAATGATCTTATACATGAAAACAACTTAGATACACCTAACCTCTCTCCTGAGTCACAAATTGAAACTCTTCCACCAAACCTAGGTGTAGTTTGTCACAAAATTGCAAAACCAACTTTTCTGAAAATGCCTAACTTAGGCCTAGAGCTTTGTGCTTCCCAAGTCCTCTTGGACTATTTTGCATCAAAGTATAACACTCTTAAGGAGCCACAGTTGGAATGTGTATGTCTGCCTGTAATTAGCAAAACTCATTTTGAGTTAGACCTTTTGCATGATATACCTTTAAATTTGCAAGATTTTGTGCTCCCAAACACACCCGTTCACAAGTTTAGGTTTGGGGGAAGCTCATTCACATACGGTCTTACTCGCACTCTCATATTATATTTGTGTAAGGCTGTTAATGTGTGTATATATTTTCTATTGGGTTGATCCTCAACTCTTTAGACTGTTGGTTTATGGTGAATTTTCATTGTATATATCCAGTAGGACTTGTTAAATTTTTCTTTTCTTGAATCGGTTGAGTCTTCTTGTGCATATTTTGTGCTAATCCGATATGATCTCCGCTGAGAATGTTGGATTCTAGCCTTGACTATTGAAGCTCAACCTTGCTCCCGCCGACATACCGTTAATCTCTTCCCTTTTCTCTTATCAACATAGTTCTCATGGTATGTGACTGTTTAATTTTTCCTATCTGTTGACACATTGAGGACAATGTTCGATTTAGGTTTGGGGGTGCATTTGCATTTAGAGTTTTTAGTCTTTTATTTTACCTTTTATTTTCAAAAATATTAAAATTAAAACTCTTTTTGTAAAAACCTCCAACTTTTAGAGATTTTAGAGTCACTAGCATGCTTCTAGCTATGTTTACATAGAGAATCTGACCGAAATAACAAAAGTTAGAAGTACCGGAGAACACAATCGGGTTCCTTAGTTGATTAGAGCGTTAAAGTTGGATTTAACCATACCTGGAGGGCGAATTAGGTCTTTGTTAGATATTCGGTAGTAGAATTGTGATCACCCATAGTGGAGACTACCCAATTTACATCAAGTGAGGCACCAACCTTCAATTTTTTGCAACTTTCTAGAAAAGCTGTTAGAGTGTGTTTCACCGTACGTAAATTCCGGGTAGGAATGGTGAGCTACCCAACTTCGCACCAATTTCAAAGACTACTTTTGATCTCTTGAGTGCTAGTTTTTGTCAATCATGAGGGTGACGTCTAAAGATGAAAACTCCTTCTAAATACCGATTTGCCGTTAGCATCACTCTCTCTCTCAATCAGCAAGACCCATAGAAACACATCATCGTCAACAAACGGAGCATCATCAGAATATTGAAAGAAAAATTGATATAGTCCAAGGTTTATGTGCAACAAAGAAAAGAAAATAGGATGAGAATTAATAAAATTTATAAAATAAAGACAATACAAGTGTGGAAAAATTGAGTGATAAAGTCCTTTGTCCATGGAGTTAGTTGTTTCATTATTTGTATTTTTATTTTCACTTATTGTAATGTAAAAAAAAAAAAAAAAAAAAAAATCAAAAAAATCAAAAAATCAAAAATCAAAAAAATATTGTAGTTTATTTTTGCTACCACCATGGTAAAGAAGAATTTAAAAGAAAAATCCAAACAACAAGGAATTTGAGTAGAAAAGTTAAAAATTGTCAAGTTTTGTGAAGTTTAGAAGTTCGTCATCAACATTTGAAGACCGAAGACCGAAGATTGAAGACGTTTCTATGGTTCTTATGAGAGAGTGATATTAATTACCGATCGGGTGAGAAGTGAGTGAGTACTCCCACCCCTTGCTAATGGTTGATTTCCTTTCTTAGAGATCATCAGAAAAAGATTCTTTTCCACACTTCGTGGAGTCTCAGATTTTATTTGGAAGGTTATCCTTCTTACCTACAACGTGTGCGGGATTTCTCTCTTTATTCCCGCTGCACACATGAGAGACTAAAAAGCGATCTTTTTGAGTGCAATTATCATAAAACCTAATGGTGAGGCGAATTCGAGGCTTATGATCACAATCGAATCCGAATTCTTACATATGGTATGGTTACTTCTCGCTCAGCACTTAAGGATGAGAATGCATTCTTTGGTAGTTCTAACTTCTTGTTACTAGTATGCAGAAACTCTATGTCCTCATAGCTCCTTGGATGCTTGAGACTCTTTTACACTCGAAGTTGGAGAAGGTTTTGTGGGTACACCTCGGTAAACCCTCACGAGACTACAACTCGTCCACAAGGGACACCTAGGGGTTTAAAGGCTTAGTGCATACGCAAAATGCATTCGAGAGACCCGACGGGGGTATAGTTAGGATTTCTTCATTTCTTGTTTCACTTGAGGACAAGTAAAATTCGGGTTTGGGGTATTTGATGAGTGCCAAATAGTGCATATTTATACACCTTTTTATTGGCATTTTACTCATCTTTTGTGCTCATAAATCGATATTATCCCGCATTCATGTATTTTCCTTGTTTTCAAGAATAAATATTTGTATTAATTAATTTTGTGTTTTTAGGTAATAAATAAAGCTCCGGAGAATCGAGGAGCCAAAGGAGCAGAGAATTGAGTCGAGCATCTATGGAGCAGATAGCCCAAGCTCACAAGGCGCAATGGGGTTGCAACCCAACAAGTAGCAACTCATCTAAAAGACATGGGCTTGAGCTAGACCCGACCCGCGACCCGGATCCGAGCCCGTACACTCCAAGCCGTTGAGATTTCGTTCTCCCACATCCAACGCTCGCTGCTTCCACGCGCATCAACTCTTGATGTCTGCGCTCAACACCAAAACAACTAAACACTCCTTGGACGTTCATATCTTCCCTGCTAAATCCAACGCTCGCTCCGCCTTGTTCCTTGACTCTTGATATCCCCGCCTCACAACAAATCGACCCATACCCTATACCCGTTCGATACCACTCATTTTCTCTTCTTCTTCTTCTCTTTCTTCTCTTCTCTCTTCCACCCGACCTCTGCAAAACCCTTACCACCTCCATCACCTCCTGACATTAGCCGCTTCCACCACCATCCTCATCTCCTCACCCTAACACCATTAACAGCAGCCGCACCACCTTCTCCCTCTCTAGACCTAGACATCTCTTTCTTAGCTTCTATCATAACCCTAGAAGCTAAATCAGAGATGACTAGAGCTAGGTTTTACCAAACAATCCATCAATGATGTTCTCGAGCCGCACAAGCGTAGGAGAAGCTATTGAGCGACGTGGGTGAGAGTAATTTGTATTTAATTTCTATTTTAAAGTAAATTGAGGGTTTGGTATTTTGGGTACTTTTGCATGTATAAATAGAAGTGAGTAGAGGATTTTAGGGTTCATGCCTGGGTTAGCCAGTGTATCCTTGTAGATTTAATTGCTTTTGTTATTTGCGCTTTTAATGTTTTAATTTAGTTTGTTGGGGTTTCAATGAAACCCTAATTCCCAATTGTGTTTAATCGTGTTAAGTTGTTCTTGAGTGCTTAATTGACAAGATAGCTTCAATTTTAACACCTCAACCCTTTTCTCTCACAAGTGCATGCCAATGCCATGGATGCAATCAGTAGTTAGGTTAATCTTTTGAGTTGAGAGTGTTTCAGCTCTTGCTTCTATTTTTAATACTAATTCCCCGACTAGTTGTGCTTAATTAGACAACTAGTACTTAGGATTAGTGCCTTAGCCGTTATTTGAGTTATCACTAGGAGAAACTCCCTAAATAGGTGGTAAAAATTGACACTTTATACTTACCGGCATAGGAACAAGACACTCAACTAGTTGAGCACATAGTAGGAATTCAGAGGTGGATTTGAAGACCTAGCAAGCCCTTTTTGTCACTGTCTATACCTTAGTTTAGGTTCATTTCACTACAATTCAGCCGTATCGGGCACAAATCCCCGTTGTCACATTGTCACTCTTAGAACTCAGTTTAGGAAGCCTTAGATCAATCAGAGCTCCACAAGTCCTTGTGGTTCGACTCGTATTTGCCCTGTGCTTCATAACAGACACCGTGCACTTGCGGTATCACTCGTAGGCTATAAAATCTAAACCCTTTCTCAGGCCTACCATACCATAAGCGGTAGATAAAAATCTATTTTACCTACCGATTATGGATGATGCTCTTAAGAAATGATGAACATTAAACAGAATCGGTAGCTAACAATAATTTTATCTACCAAAATTCGAAAAAAAAAAATGCTAACAATAACTAAATGTACACTAACTACCGAATTCATGTTTAATTTCCAATTATTGAAGGGCAATTTTGCCATTACGAAAAAAGGATAAGGGGTGAACTCAATTTAGGTTTGGGTGACCCTATTTTGTTTTATTGTTGGTCCCTAATTCCTTTTGAGTGACCCATAAATATGCCAGGTTTAAAAAGAACGCGCAATTGGGGATATCAAAACTAATGGGGGGATATAGGTACATGACAAAATAGGGATCCAAATAGCAAAGCTGGGTCACCCCTTATGTTTTTTTTTTAATTCCTAATCTAGCACTCACTAATCAGGTTTAGTGGTTAATAATAAATTAGTGTGTATTTTTATTAGAATTTGTGTGAGTGAGGTGAGAGTAGGAGGAAAAAAATATTTGAGAGGGAATTTTTTTGTGAAAATGGAGTATGATTGTGAAGAGAGAATTGCTGCTAAGAGGTTGAAAATTTGATTTTTTTTTGCTTTGAATCCACCATTGTTGCAGCTGAAAAAGCTCGATGCCGGCATGGTATTCAACCAAAAAACCATGCCGGCATTTGCTGGAAATTTTCATATATTGTTTCATAAATTTTCATAAAAATTTTCATAAATTTTCTGGTTTTGATCTTCAAAACCTATTTTTTTTGTTCTAATCAGTCCACTTCCGGCACAGTTATCTATTTTTTGAGCATGCCGGCACTGCTTCCGGCATAGTATGTTGCTTAAATTTCTATGCCGGCACATGATGAAAAGTATCCAGAAAAATTGATTTTTTTTTCACTTGACTACCTAAGATGGATAGATTTATATCGAGCATGCCGAACTCAAGACGCGTGGTCTTCATCCTAAATAACCATGCCTGCAGTCGAGGAACCCAGATATCGCATGGTCTTCATCCTAAATAACCATGCCGGAACTCGCACCAGGCATGGTCTTCATCATAAATAACTATGCATAGGCACTCGCACCGGCATGGTCTTCATCACTACCGGCGTGGTCTTCATCCCTACCGAATGTACAAAAAAAAATCAAAGTGAGGAGCCGGCAGAGAAGGAGAATGGAATTTGAAAGGAAGTGAGAAATGTTTAGAATTTAAAAGGGAGTAGGGTATTTTTATGTTTGATTTAGCTTTTATTGTTTTAAAAGGGTAGTTTCGTATTTTTGCCCCCCTAAAACACCCCTTAGCAGAAACTATTGGTTGGGGGAAGTAATTCATATCCCCCAATTAGTTTTGATGTCCCCCAATTGTGGCACATGATGAAATAGTAATCCTTATGACCCCTTATCATCCTATACCTAATTTGCCCTCGATTTAATTAGTGTTAATCATGATTAACTAAACTAATCATGATTAGTGAATGATTAACTAAACTAATCATCCGACTAATTGTTTTTTAAAATCATTTTTTTTCTTTTGATGTAGTAGAAAGAGATGAATGATTTTGAAGTACTTTTTTTGAAAACTTTGGAAGAAACTGATGAAAAACATCATGAAAATAGTCAGAAAAGCCTTGTATACCTCTCCCAATCTCAGTTTTGTTGATTCAAATCCTCCGAAATCAAGATCAAATTCTGGGATTTTCAACAATTATGTCTGGGATATAATACTCGACCTACCGTGAATAGTATTTACGGTTAGGAATAGAAGGATTCCAAACCGTAAACAACAGTTTACGGCTGGGAAATAAAGAACTTCTAGCCATAAGCTCTTCCAGGATCACATATGTATGTATTACGGCTAGGTTAAAATTACGGCTAGGTTTTCCTAGCATTTTTCCTAGACGAAACTCATGTTACGGCTTGGAATATCTGGCCGTAGTCAACATGTGATTTTTTTCTTATTATCGAACAAGTTACGCTAGTTTTTCCTAATTGTAATTGATAATTTCATTTGGGAGATCCGGACGATTGTACTACAACTACTGGAAAAACCTAGCCGAAAGCGGCACTGTTTTTTTCTTTGATTATCAGAATTACTTACGACGGCTAGGAAATCCTAACCGTGAACAACTAATTACGGCTGGGAAATAAAATATTCCCAACTGTATACTAGGCGTCGAGAAATTCTATTTTTCTACCCGTAATATGAGATTTACAGTTAGGAAAATAAGAACTCTCAGCCGTAAACAGCTACATAAACTAAAAAAAATTTACCCGAATTTAATCGAATTAGATTCTTAGTCATTCACAAGCAAAATTAAATAATGAGTTTCCTTTATTTTTTTATTTTTAGGATCATCAATTTTATCATGATGAAATTATGATCATCATCTTCGTCGTGATTTATGAACGAGAAGAGAAGAAGGAGAAGATAATAGTTTTGTGATCATCATCATCATGGTGATATCAAGATCGTTATCTTCATCATGTTTTGTAAACAAGAAGAATGAGAAGATAATAGTTTTAGTTTTATTTTTATGATCATCATGATGAAATCATGATCATCATTTTCATTACATTTGATGAATGAGAAGAGAAGGAGAAGATAATTAATTTAGCTTCCTTTTTTAATGAATAGTGTGATTTTGATTTATTTATGTATAAGGGTAAATTGGACTTTTCATATGGATGAGGTCCCCCTATCCATGGTTTGGTTTTAACTATCATTTTGAGCCCCCAAATTCTCTCTCTCCTACAGCCGCAATAATAAGATTCTTTTAGAATTGGCTCTGCAAGGGGCGCAAATGATAGATTGACCGAATCAATCTCCCAATTTTTTTCCCGCGAGAAATAGGAAATCAGACCCAAATATGTATGCCCATTACCGATCCAATTGTTGATAGGTTGGTTCTCGTCCGTCCATTTTCCTATCGGGACATTTTGGTATAGAAATTGTCGGTAAGTGTAGCAGCTCCCCTGCGAGGGGATATGAATTCTCATTGGGGTTAACAATCTAGTAATCCGGTGATAAGGATTGTGTTATGTTTATATGGACTTGCACTCGTGTAGAATTCAGTGACTCCATGTTTTTTAATGTAAAAGTGGCAAATTTGATTAAAATATATATTGAATTGTGTTATGTGGGACCCTAATTAATAAAAAATTCCCCCTTCGTCCGAACTTAGTTTTATTTTGTCCAGATTTAGTTGATAGTATTGATATTTTTCCCTAGTTTTTTCTTATGAGAAAATGGGTCAAATGGACGGAATACCAACTAAATTGGTCGTGGTGGACGTGTAAAACGTTGGTACGGGTGAAATGGAAGAGGCCATATATTTTTGTAATAGACAATTATATCCCGACAATTTTATTGAGAAAACTTTCCATTACTCCGTCATGGACATCGTAATTTTCCTCCACCATCCCTATTTTCACCACTACCAAAAACACCTATACCACCAACATTATCTCCCTCTAACATCTTTCTCCATCACCAAAAACACAAACACCGACACCACCATCTCCACCACCAAAGAATACCACCGCCACCACCAAATCGGCATCATCATCTTTGTTGACCAATGGAATCGACAATGAAATATTTTACAATACCCTTTAATTAAAAATCTTCAAATTCATCAAGGCAAGAGAATTCAGGTTTTATGTTAAATCAATTTCACACAGGAGAACTGGAGAATACTCTCAAATTGGTAAGTTTTCTAACTATAATTTTCCTTTTTATTACATTTGATTGCATCTTAGTTAAAAAAAATTGATGCACTACATTACATAAGGTTTAAATTTGTTTGATTATGGATTCATCTATGATTCATAACCCTAATTTCTTTTTTTTTTTAATTAGATTCTAATTCATTTTTTGATGCAATACATAAATACTTACTGACATTTTGTTAAGTTTGTTTATCTGTTTCTCTAGAATCGAAAGCAATTGTGTACTTCCATGTTTACATTTTATTGAGTTTGTCTACATATTAGTGTATACTTTGATGCACCCTGTTTCATCATGTGTTTGTCACTGGATGAAACCGGTTTCATCTTATGTTGCCACTGGATGAACTTTTTTACATCCTATTTTATCAACAGATGAAATTGGTTTCATCGTGTGTTTCCACTAAATGAAACTGAAAAATTCTCTTTTAATAAAGAAGCAACTTTCTTTAACACGTAATCTTTTAATACGTCTTAGGCCTACTAGAGGTTAGAAAGTGGAAAATTAATTTTACGGGTTAGGACAAATATGATTTTTTTCGTTAGAAATGCCAGATGTTATAACCTTGATATCAAACTATACTTATTCAATATCATGCATAACAGTTTGTGTAACGACGGATAATGATTAGGCCCTAATCTTCTATGCAGCTCGTGGAATTTGACTATGCTATTTTTCTCGTTTATATCTCGTGATTGTTTTTGTACGGTATAGTTGGGGGAGATTCGTCCATCTCCTATTATCATTTTAATATTAAGCTAGGAAGTTTCCATTAGATGAAACATATGGTTTATATTTTGTTGAACTTATTCCATTTTGGTGTACATTCTGATGCATTTTTTGGGTTTCATCATGTGTAGTTACTTGATCAACTGGTTTCATCTTGATTTGTCATTGGATAGAAACCTTATACATCTAATATTACTGGATGATATTGGTTTCATTATGTTTAGCCACCGGATAAAACTGGTTTTATCTTGAGTCGTCCAGATGAAACATTTATACATCACGTGTTATTGGTGGATGAAACTGTTTTCATCATGTGTTGTCGCTAGATGATTCTAGTTTCATTTAGGCTTAAAATGGCCACCATGAATGAAATAATGTGATAAGACCATGTCTTATCGGCAATGTCATGTTTTATTATATTTTAGATATTTATTTATTTTATTAGAGTTCATATTTGTCTAGAATGAGAATATTATTGTTTTCTTATTTTCCAAGTAATGTAGCCTATTTATAGGCGTTATCAATTGATTCATCATAATCAGAAAATTATTAAGCAAATTTCTACCATTTGGTTTATTGATTTCTTTGAATCATAATTTTTGAGCTTGTTCTCATTGTTTGTTGAATAAGAAACAAAATGTTTCTTATCATAATGTTTGATTGTTGTAGGAAACACAAGCGGAAAAAAACTGTTGGTGAATCAAGAGAAAAGAATAATCAAGGTGTGAAGATTGTTGGTGAATCAAGTACGAAAACTAGGCATGAAGTGAACGTTGTTGGTGAAACCGGATACATCCTAAAGAATGTGTGTTTCCTTCAAAAATATGCTGGATAAAACTGGTTTGATCCTAATGTATTCAAGTATTATCATAAAAAATGAATAACATTCACAATTGAAAAGAAAAATTAAAAAATACATTAAGCTATGATATCAAATGTCTATAACATTCAAAAAAACCACGAGTTTCTCCCATAATAGCTAAAAAAAAAAAAAAAGGTCTTAAACAACTTTGATTCTTCATCAACAACCAAATCAGCTTATCTTCCCATGATTCTGACTTCATACGAATAACCTAAACTCAGTAGTTCACTCTCTGAGTTCACTAAAGGCTCTTTATACATTCATCCACACGTCATCACTTTCTTCGACAACGATCTGAAATTCTTCATAAAATCAACACGGGACGGATTTTTCTTACCACAAATTCGAAAAATAATCGTAAAAAATGGTCTTTCGTAGAGGCAATTTTGAATATTTTTTGTTTTGTTTCGTTTCGCGGAATAAAGAAGGTCATGTGTTCTCTATGTAAAATTTCATTTGCGTAATAGTGTAGAAGCAGTAGTGTTCATGTGCATGTTAAGGGCTTAGGTTTGTTCAAGTACCGATGAACATCATATTCTTATGGAAAATTAATGTATGACTGTAGATTTCTGGGCTTCCAACTCAAAACCAATTGGCAATGAGTGGAGAGGCCCGTAGTGTTATATGTGTATAGAGGCTAGGTGTTTTAGGCAATGTGGGACTATTTTATCTCCAACACTCCCTTCACCGGTAAGGGCGATTTAAGCCTCTTAACACGTGGATCGTATACGGGTGGAATTTATACCACTCACGTATGGCCTCGCTCTGATACCATGTAAGATTTCTGGGCTTCCAACTCAAAACCAATTGGCAATGAGTGGAGAGGCCCATAATGTTATATATGTAAAGAGGCTAGGTGTTTTAGGCAATGTGGGACTATTTCATCTCCAACAATGACGCTTCTTGATATATATGAAAATGTTATCTGTTGTTTCTTGTTAGAATATGGGTTTCCAACTCAAAACCAATTGGCGATGAGTGGAGTGGCCCTAAGGATTATAAACCGGAGGATCTTAGATAACCCAGAAAGTAAAACGCCGCACAAACAAAGGAAGAAGATGATCAAAATAATTGATTATCGCCCATTTTGAAAAGAGAATTTCGGGTTGTATTTATAGGATGAAATACTTGCAAATCAAGTTAGGTTTTGTGATAATCAAAATGCGCGATAATCAATTCTTTTGATCATCTTCTTCCTTTGTTTGTGCGGCGTTTTACTTTCCATCCCCGTTGCTGAGTTCGAAGAGAGGGGTAACTTGCGATGTGCTAACTCAAGTTATATCGGGCAGTCTTATCCTGGACACATCTTCGCTGTGAGGGGTTTAGCATTACTCAACTCGAGTATACCCGCGAATAATGTGTTTAGGACAACTTGTTGAACCTGTGATTCTGCCCTCGTCAAGTTATTTCGGTAGAGTTGTTTCGCATTAGTTCTTTACATATAATTTTTTATACATCTAACGTGATGTTCATTGTTGCAAGATTCCAACAGTAACTACTACTGGACGTATAATTCGCTATGAAGACCGATAATGTGATAGCTCCCTAAATAAGCATTTCTGCGTGAGTTTACAAGGTTTACAAATAGCACAAATATTTATTAATGAAACCTAAAAGATGATTAATGGCCTATTATAAATTATAAATTTGTCCAAAAAAACAGTCTTTAATTTAATTTTTTTAGTACATCACCAAATCAAAAATCCTAAGCATCGGGATGGGGTAGGCGAAGCTGAGCCACACCAAATCAAAAATTCTAAGCGAAACGAGGCGAAACCGAGTCACATCAAATCAAAAATCCTAAGCATGCATCAGGACGAGGCGAGGCGAAATCGAGCCACACCAAATCAAAAATGCACGACGGGGCGAGTCGAAACCACATCACAATAAACCAAAAATATGGTTAGAAAAAAAAATAATGGTGGATGGTTTTCAGATCCGCCCGGTGCGTAGCACGGGCACAAAATCTAGTACGTATTAATCAAACATCTCTCTTCTAAAATGTAAATGTCTTTTTTTTTTTTTTTTTTTTTTTTTTTTTTTTTTTAAAAAGAGTTTTCCCTCATTGCATTGATAAGAAAGGACCATACTCTCTATAAGAATAGTTCTGGTAAACTGTTACATCTTCATTCCATGTTTGGATATTTAGGTAGTTTAGGATGTTCCGTAAGCTATCCCCATTCCAACAATGTTTAATGATATACTTGTTACAGAAAACTGAAATTTTTGATGCGCACATTACATTACTTCTTAAAACAAGAGTAAAAGCTCGAACTTTAAAGTTTATGTCTAATTCAGCTATATTGCCATTTTCTGCACTCTTCTTATATCTCGACTCTTTTGCTTCATAATACTTTCCTATCGCAGCTTCCGAGTGTAGGCTCAGAATCACTTCTGAAATTGATATAATGCCCACTACATTCTATTGCCCATTGAAAAGCCGCGTTTGTTGCAAGTCTCTCTAATTGTTCTCTGGTTGTGCAATCGGCATGAAATCCTCTAGCTTCTTTGATGGTTCTGTTTGATCACAAAGAGTTAGTCCAATTCTGGCTTTGGCTCCCCGAATCCATCATAGTTAGAACAATATCAATTTTCAAATCAATGACTCCAATTTGTTCCGCAATTGATTAGTAGTGACCCTTAAGTTGTCATCATTTAGGGGATTATAGTACAAAAGTTGCATTATGTCATAATCTGCTTTGTTGATCATCCCATAGCTATTTATGAATTGAATGACAAAGCATTCTTTGTTTCAAAGACTACTTTGTCCTTCCTTTTGAAAGTTATATTACACCTAACTTTCCATATGTGCCATATAATTATACTACTACGTAAACCGGCCATTCAATGCCATATAGCAGCCTCTGTCAGTAGTCTCAAAACAGTTGGTTAGCCAATCATGAAAATTGTTTGCATTTTTTATGTAATGCATATCAAAGTTAAAGTGCATCCAAACTTCTTTAGCATATCTACAGTCTAAAAACAAATGAGTTAAGGTTTCATGCCCTTCTGTGCATACGTTGCAGCATTGTGTTGATCTATGGCAGAATAGCTAACATTCTCATACTATTTGGTAGAATAGTGTGAGCAGCTTTCCAGATGAATATTTTCACTGCAGGACTAGTGTTCATACTCCATATCCTTTTCCATTTGTCATTAGCATCGCCATTAGAATTTATTTGGTTATAAAGAGATTTCACGAAAAATTTACTCCGAGTCGTTTAAGGACCAAATTGGAGTGTCTTCTCCATTATCAGCATTTAATTTAATTTTCTTTATTTTCTCTATGATTTCTGCATCAAAGCATCTTACCTTTTTGATTCCCTCCGCGTTGTGTGGTGGTTTTAGAAGAGGCGGCATTACTACTGGAATCCAAAAGTCATTCCAAATATCGATATTTGTTTCATTACCTACCTCCCAAAAGCAGTATCTTTTTAATTGGTTAATTCCTGTTAACATACCTTTCCATATCCAACTGTCTTTCCTGTTTGGTGTCGTTTTCATATGCATAATGTCATTTTTTGGGTAATACTTAGATTTAAGAATGGTTGCACAAAGAGAATCAGGTTTCTCCTGTAGTCTCCATCCCATCTTTGCTATCATGACCAGATTAAATTTTCGAATATTTTTAATTCCTAGTCCTCCCTTTTCTAAAGACTTACATATAGAAGGCCGGTTTTTAAGGTTCACTCCTTTTTTTCCATTCTCATTTAGTCCGTTTTCATTTTTCCCCCCACCAATAGTCTCTCTGTATCTTGGTTATGTCGTTACAAATTTTTACCGGTATCTTAACAAATTCATTTGGTAGACATATAATGAAGTTGTGACATTTTTTACTATGATTGTTTTTCCCACCGAGTTCAGATCTGTCCCTTTCAAACTAAGCATTCTGAGTTTCATCTTCTCAACTAGGGGCTCAAAACAGGTTATCTTAGATCTATTTGTGAACAAAGGTGAGCCTAAATATTTATCATTTAGAGGTATGTAAGTCACCCCTAGAATTTCCTTCACTCTAAGTATAATACTAGTTTCAGTTTTCGGGCTGAAGAAAACTCCCGACTTGGATAGATTGATTAATTGACCAGAGTCTAGCCCAAAATCTTTAAATAACTTGACTAAGTTGTGACACGCTTTTTCATTTACCTTACAGAAAAGGACACAATCGTCTGCAAAAAGAAGATGACTAACAGGTGGAGCTTGGTGCACAATTTTTATTCCTTTTATCTTACCTTCTAATTCAGCTTGTATTATTGATCTGGAAAGCGCCTCCATACAAAACAGAAACAAATATGGAGAGATTGGGTCCCCTTGTCTCAACCCTCTCGAGGGTTTGAAGAAATCAGTGGGAGACCCGTTGATCAGAACAGATAGAGTGGTTGTTGAAATACATTGGTGAACTAGGTTACACGATTTTTCACTGAAGCCAAATTTGGTCATTATTTGTAACAAGAAATTCCATTCGACTCTAACGAATTCTTTAGAAATATCAGTTTTTAGTCCCATAAAGCCTTTTTTAGATTTAGAGTTTTTCATCTTATGTATAATTTCATGAGCTATTGTGATGTTTTCAAAAATCTTCCTTCCTGGTATGAAAGCAGATTGATAGGGCGATATCATTTTTTCTAACAGACTTTTCATCCTGACTGCCATAAGCTTTGAAATTATTTTATAAGACGTATTAGCAAGGGCAGTAGGTCTGAACTCCCCCGGAGTAGTTGGGTTAAGGGTCTTTGGTATTAGGAAATGAATGAGGAATTCATTTCCTTAGAAATGTTGAGATATAAAGAAATTTTGAACCATACTGACTAATTCAGGTCCTATGATTTTCCAATTTTGTTGAAAAAAATTAGGTGGGAAACCGTCCGGGCTCGGACGTTTGTTAGGTTCCATGGAGAAGAGAATATTTTTTATCTCATGCTCCAAAGGAGTGGTACACAACATGTCGTTATCTATTTGAGTTATGCAAGAAGGTATAAGATTTATCATGTTTTGGTCCATCTCAGGAGTTACAGATGTTGCAATCTTTTTAAAATGATCAGTAATACATTCAGAAATATCTTTCCTATTATCTAGCCACTCATTTTTGTCATTTTTTATGATTTCTATCCGATTTCTTCTAAATCTCTGTTTTGCTTTATTGTGGAAATACCTTGTGTTTCTATCCCCTAGGGCTATATTCTGATCCCTACTTTTGTCTTTCCAAAATTTCTCTTTTATAGCATACCAATTAGATAGATCTTTCCTAAGCTTAGCCAAGTCAGCAGTCTTATTAGAGTAGCTAGCTCTTTTGTTAGTATTTTCCAGTTCAATTTTAATATTATCAATGTTTGTTTGGATATTTCCAAAACTGCTTCTATTCCATAATCTAAGGATATGTTTTACTGTGGCTAACTTTTTGTTCACTTTGAAAGCTGGTGAACCCCTGATTTGGGAGTTCCAGCAATCCTGGATGAGTGGTTTACATTGCTCATGTTTTATCCACTCTCCAAAGTATTTGAAGGGTGTAGCCCCATCTTTCCAGTTATTATAAGTGTTTAATCTGATTGGAACATGATCCGAGGCTAGTGGCCCTAAATGTTTTATGCTTGAGTTAGGAAATTGCTTAATCCATTTGTTGTTTACCAGTGCCCTGTCTAGCCTCTGTTCAATGTTATTTCTATCACTCCTATGATTATTCCAGGTAAATGTATATCTAGTAAACCCTGAATCAATTAGGCCACGAGTATTTATCAAATTATTAAAAATTAAAAATTAAAGCTTCCCGTTATTTATCAAATATAAATGTCTTAGGAAGTATGATATGCACATGAAAGAAAGAACATTTGTTATAGCTAGGGACAATCCAAAAAAGAAAGAAAACATACCAACTAACAGCATTCAGATCCTAATCAACGTTTTATCAAAGACGCATACATACTGTGAGACCATCACCAAGAGGAAGTTGAGTAATTTGGATGCGAGAATCAGATGCTAATCTCTTGTTGAGGTCGACAACGACATCTTTTATGGTCTTCATAAATTCATCAATGGAGGAATCATCTTCCAAAGCAACTGTTCCTGCCCAAAGTGTATTATCATACAGAATCAATCCTCCAACCCTAACTAACTTGAGTAATCTCTCATGATAAAGTATGTTATCCACCTTGTCTGCATCCACGAATGCGTAATCAAATGACCCCTCGTTTTTTGGCTGTAATTTTTTTAGAGCTCGTCAGGAATCTTAAGTATATATAAGCATTAGAGAGTTCTATATATGTACTTACATCTTCAAGTAGTTTGTCAAGAACAGGAAGCGCAATAGACTCGATAAACTCCACCTTATGATCTACTCCAGCCTTTTTAAAGAGTGGAAGTCCTAACTCAAACGAAGCACGATCCCTATCAATGGCTATGATCTGTATTCAGGGATGAATATTCAGCCTTAAATAAGGAATATTGACATTAAAGAATAGAATGCACATAGCGTTAAAGAGATACAAACCTTGCCGTAGGCAGGAAGAGCAAGAGCAGTGACAAGAAGTGAGTATCCAGTGTACACTCCAATCTCAATCGTCTTCTTTGCATTGATAAGCTTTAAAAGTAAAGACATTAAGGGACCTTCATCTGCTCCAGAAAGCATTAAATGCCTACAAAGTTATGACAAAACAATTTCATGGTTCTTGAGTTTGTGTTTTTTATTTTTGTGTGTGAAGCAAAGCCGTCGTATCAAAGAAAAAACAGTTACAAACCCTGGAAGGCTAGCAGTAATCTCTCTTAATTCCTTAAGAACTTCAGCCTCATTCGGGAACACACTCGTCTTCAATATATACTACATGAAAACACAACGAAATATTAAGATCTAGTACACCAACAAGTCTGGAACTAGTTAAAATCCTCCATAAAAATCAACATAATCCATAAATAAGAAATTGATTGATGAGGTACCTGATATAGCTCTTTGCTTTGCAACAAACCGCTATCAGTTTTTAATAAATCAAACACGCCGATTTTATTAGGAGTTCTTTCCATGATCTAGCAAGTATCTCTTTCTAATTCAATGGCAGTTTCTTACCTGCAAGGACAAATATTGCGTCGACAGCACAAGATTTTAGTGTGAGTCTGAATCACTACTAAATTTAGTGAACGCCTTCAGGGACAGTTCAGTGTTGGTAAACTACAACTATTATAAAAATAGATACCGACAGAAGAATCAGAAGATATTGCTAGTTTATCTCTCTCTCGCGTTAAGGCGAATCTTCCCCTTTTTTCTTGCTTGTTGTTGGTTGCCCAAGATAGATCCATTGAGCACACCAATAAGAAACATAACATACACTCATATTTTATTACAAGCCCTTGGAATCCAAAGGCTAGGAAAGCGTGAAGCCTTGGAATCCAAACGCTTTGCAGCAGAATCAAGTCACTTTCCACTGCTTATCTGACTGTTAAAATTTGATATCTTGTAGATTTTGGTTATAAGATGGAGAGGCAAGTCAGTTGGCGCTTTTGGAAGATCGGATTTAAGAGTAGTTGTACACTTGCACTTCATTCTTTATTCCAAGTGCTGAGGCATGGCACCAAGTTTGGAAGATGGAACTTGAACACCATAAGATAATTAGACTTTCTTATATATTGCTATCTGGGTTTCGAGTCACAGGTTCTAAACCTTGACTGACCTTGTTAATTAATCCAGCAATAACTATGTTTAATAAGAAAATGAAAAGATATAACGCTCAATGAATAGCTGTTTGAAGATAACAGACGCACACACACACGAAAAAGTAATCAATAACTAGACTGCATATATTCAAAACG
Source organism: Papaver armeniacum (assembly GCA_023531295.1). Taxonomy (NCBI): domain Eukaryota; kingdom Viridiplantae; phylum Streptophyta; class Magnoliopsida; order Ranunculales; family Papaveraceae; genus Papaver; species Papaver armeniacum. The sequence continues at coordinate 115,289 of JAJJWW010004070.1, forward strand.
AACAATAATTTTTAACCCCTAAATCAATAACTCTAATAGGAGGAATACTTTGTTTATTCTTGAAGAAATTTCCGGGATCAACCTCACTTTTCACTTGTACTAATCTTTCAAAGTTATCCTTGAAGTATTTGCTGCCCCATTCTCTAGCTTTCGAGTAACTAATAACCTGATCATTCTCATACTCCCCCAAGTCAAGATCCCTTGTGTTAACATATGTCGCCCTTGGAAACTTAGAAACATATGGAGTCATATACTCATATAGATTTCTCATCCAATCTAAATTCTTTTCTGATTCACTGTCTTCAAACCAGCTTACTACGTACAAAATATTGTAAATATTACCTCGTCTATGTGGGAATTGTAAACATGAGCATAGAGATTTTAATGTTGGTCTGAGATTTACTCTGTGTGTTTCATTGATAGGCAAAATCCTGATTTATACAACTTTACAAGACTCCATAAGGCAACTAAAAGATACACCCTATAATATCTACGATATACACAGCAAGTATATATGCAGTTACAACCATATAATACAAAATCTTGACCATATATTAACACCCCCCCCTAGACTCAAGGTGGTGGAGTACACATCTTGAGTCTGGAAATTAAAAATTGAAGACGAGCTGCAGAGTGAGTCTTGGTGAAGAGATCAGCCACTTGAAATTCTGATTTGACATGAGGAAGAGTGATTGTACCTTTCTTAAAATGATGACGAGTAAAATGGCAATCTATCTCGATATGTTTTGTACGTTCATGGAAAACATCATTGTGTGTAATCTGAATAGCAACCTTGTTATCATAGTACAATGGTGTAGGATTAGAAAGTTGGATCCATCTAACCAAATTAGCTCGGATGTGGTGTGAGCAAGAGCTTTATACTCTGCTTCAGCACTAGAACGAGAAATTACACTTTTCTTTTTACCTCTCCAGGAAATCAAAGAATCTCCCAAGAATACACAATATCCTGTAATAGATCTTCTGTCCGTAACATCCCAGCCCAATCCGAATCAAAGTATGCACGAAGAGTGAGATCAGACTTGGAAGAGAAACATAGGCCTTGATACAGAGACCCCTTGATGTATCTAGGAATTTTGAGGACAGCTGCATAATGAGTAGACCTTGGAGCAGACATAAACTGACTGACAATGTGAACAACATGACTTATGTCTGGTCTTGTAATGGTCAGATATAAGACTCCCTACTAACTGATGATACAATGTTGGATTGGATAATAGAGTCCCATCTTTAGGACTGTATTTAGTATTCAATTCAAGAGGTGTGTCAGTTACCTTATTGTCAGATAATCCTGCTCGTTGTATAATCTCAGATGCGTATTTCACTTGTGATATGAAGTATCCAGTGGAAGACGTGTCGACTTCAATGCCAAGAAAATAACTCAAGGATCCAAGATCTTTCATCTTTAAACATTTACTGAGATATGACTTGAGATCATCAATATCATGTGTGTCACTTCCAGTAATAACCATGTTGTCAACATACAAGAGAAGAAGAACAATACCTTTGTCTGATGATCTGATGAACATAACTGAAATCATAGAAACTTTGTCTAAAACCATATTGAAGAACTGCATTACTAAACTTCTCAAACCAAGCACGAGGTGCTTGTTTGAGTCCATACAACGCCCGTGAAGTTTACATACTTGATTTGGTCCATGAGGCAAACCAGGGGGAGGTTGCATGTACACCTCCTCTTATAACTCACCATGAAGAAAGGCATTTTTCACGTCCATTTGATGAAGCTTTCATTCTCGTGCTGCATCAACAGCAAGTAATGTACGAACTGTAACCATTCTAGCCACTGGTGCAAATGTTTCTTCATAGTCAACACCATACTCTTGTGTATACCCTTTTGCAACAACTCGTGATTTAGGTCTTTCAAACTCACCATCTGACTTGGTTTTAACTTTATAGACCCATCTTCTTCCAACAACTGACTTTCCAAGAGGAAGATCCACCATTTCCCATGTCCCTGCCTCTTTATGAGCATCCAATTCATCATGCATTCAATCTTGCCATTCTGGAATGGCTGCTGCTTCTCTCTATGTTTTTGGTTCATAAAATGACAAGATAGAAGACAAAGAACAATGATAATCTGCATACTTAGCTGGTGGTATTCGATTACGAGGTGGCAAAACAATCTCTTCAGGACAAGGATCTCGTTCCTGAGTCGTGTTGTCAGGTTGAGTCGTAGAGTGGTCGAGTTCTTCGGGGATTATTTGGAAATTCTTAGTGTAAGGACTTTGGTGAAGGGCTAGTGACCTCTAATGAAAAGGGATCTAAATACATAAACTATTCAAAAGTTGATGACTTAATGTTAGGGAGAGTCCAAAAATGAATCTTTTCCTAGGAGGTAACATGACGTGATACACGTAGTTTGCGATTAACTGGATCATAGCAACGATATCCCTTATGCTCAACTTCGTACCCAAGAAAAACACACATGACATTCTTCTGATTAAGTCTGTTTCGTTCTCTTTCAGGTAAAAGAACGAAATATGTGGAACCAAAAGTTTTAAGCTCAAAGTAGTTGGGTTTGTATCCATATAGACACTCATAGGGTGAAATACCACCTATAACAGTTGTTGGCACACGATTGATTGTATACACTGCTGTGAGAACAGATTCACCCCAGAAATTTGAAGGAACTGAGGCTGAAATTAACTGAGTTATGGCTGTTTCAATGATATGACGGTGCTTGCGCTCTGCAATTCCGTTTTTTTTCTGGTGTTTCAGTACAAGAAAGTTGAAAAACAATGCCTTGAGTTTTGAGAAATTATCGAAAAGAATTGGATATGTACTCCCCCCTTGATCTGCACGGAATGTTTTAATTGGTTTTGAAAATTGAGTTTTTATCATGGTGGATAAATCAACATATATTTTGAGAAACTCTTCTCTTGAAGAAAATAAATAGATCCAAGTGTAACGAGAAAAATCATTTATAAAGATGACATAGTATAAAGATCCACCTTAGGAGGTAACTGGATATTTATCCAAAACATCTGAATGGACAAGTTCAAATGGTTCTTTTGAAACTGTTGTACTGATATTAAAAGGAAGTGTTGGTTGCTCATCCAGTTTACATGAGATGCAATTGGGTTCCTTTTCTATTTGAGTGTCCCCTAGTAAACCTTTATTGATCATATATGAAAGACGAGAAAATGAGACATGACCTAATCTAGAATTCCAAGACATGAAAGGAGATATTGAAACTGATCCAGTCGTAGTAGAAGCTACAACATGGCTTTTGGATTTTGCTGGAATAATAAGAGATTGGAGAAGATACAACCGACCAACTCTACGGCCTATCCCAACTAGCTTCCCGGTTTTGAGATCCTGTATAACACAACTAAAAGGAAAACAATATGTGTTATAACCTTGATCACACAACTGACCAACTGAAATAAGATTCATTGTAATATTTGGTATAAGAAGCACATATGGTACACAAAAGTTATTTGAATTGTTGACCAATCCTATATGACTTGCAGTTATTGTTGATCCATCAGCAGTATACATCTTAGAAGTGATGACATGATGGAGAGCTTCAAAGAACTTTTGATTAAAAGTCATATGATTTGATGCTCCTGAGTCGAGAAACCATTCGGTTGAGTAAATACCCGAGGAGATAGAGAATGCAGATGCAGTTGTGGAATTGTTACCAATTGAGAGTGCTTGTTTAATCATCTCTTGAATATCAGCAAGGTTTGGTGATGTATTGCTACCAGGTAATAATGCAGATGAGTTTGATGGCGGAGCATATGGAACTGTTGAAGATGGCACTGAAGCTGCTGTAAATCTGGTTGGTGTGCTGAATTTGTTTCCTCCATAAGCATTGAGCCTTCTCATATTTCTTGAGGTCGGTGAAGTCCAGAATCTGGATGAGTGACCAAGTTCCTTTCAATATCCACATTGAGTTATGGTTGTATCGTATTGTTCCAGCAGGTCAGGAATTAGTCGATGGGAGATAATAATTCCTTACAAAGTGTCCAAAAGTCATGCAATTATGGCACTGTACTTGAGACATATCACGTTGCACTGGAGCATTTGAGTTTCTTGAAAAATTATTAGAACTGGGACGTGAAGGCACAGCAAACACTCCTGATATCTCCGGTGTAATACTTTTTCTTGTTTTTTATGCAAGAAGTTCAGACAAAGCAACTTCTACCGTGGGAAGAGGTGAACGATGAATAACTGATGCCCTAACAAACTCAAACTCATCACGTAAAGCCATTAGAAACTGAACTAAGCGTGTTGCTTCTCTATACTTATTCCATAGTTCCAAATCTACGGTCCATATTGGTTCCATGAGTGCCAATTGATTCCAAATTAAAGACATCTTGGAATGAAAATCAGAAACAGACTGATCATGTGATTGTTTCATAGATCTAATATCTTGTTCGAGTTTATATCTCTAAGCAAAGTTGATTTGTGTGTACCTTTTTGAAAGAAAGTCCCATGCATCTTGGGCTACCTCAAAACTAGTGAATTGCATGCTTATAGAAGGAATAAATGTGTTTCCAATCCAAGTGAGAATCTTGTGATTGTTAATCTCTCAATGTTCTTTTGAATTCTTTGCTTGTATTTATTTTATTTTGCCATAAGTTATTGTGATACTAGAACTGCTTGCTTTGGGAGCTTTTTGTGTGCCATCAACATACTTCCACATACTCTTGCCTTTGAGAAAACTCCTCATGAGAAATGACCAGTGATTGTAGTTGGTTCCATCAAAGCGAACAGTGATAGGTTGAAAATCTTCTCTTGACATGGCTACTTGTTTTTGAATGTAGGGTTTATATTTTGAAAAGGATTTTGATCAAAAGACAGTGACTAATGTTTTCTCAGGATTGTATTGCAATGGAAAACTGGTTGTCAGATCTATCCTAGCTCTGATGCCATGTAAACATGAGCATAGAGATTCTAATGTTGTTGTGAGATTTACTCTGTGTTTCATTGATAGGCAAAATCCTGATTTATACAACTTTACAAGACTTCATAAGGCAACTAAAAGATACACCCTATAATATCTATGATATACACATCAAGAATATATATGCAGTTACAACCATATAATACAATATCGTGACCATATCTTAACAGGAATCGAGGAATGAAATTTCAGATTCTAAGATTTCATTCATTTTTCCACCATAAGGTGTCCATATCAATGTAGGCATAATATCATCGTGTTCTAGCAACCTTCTCCATAGCTCTAACATACCATTTTTTGATATAGGGACTTTGACATGATCAAATTTTGACTTGGAGAAGTTCTCGGTTCACGGATCATCCCTTCCTAGTAAGGATTCTAGCGGTTTTCCATGAGATTTAGCCCAAGTCATTTCAGAGAAATCATTATTCTTTAAACCCAACTCAGGGAAGTTCTCTTGCAATAGTTGGTGAAGTTTTGGAACACCACCCTTGCGGAGAAACAAGATTGAGAATTCAGCTTGCACTGTTCTTTCTTCCCGGACGAGATTGGTCTTATTGTTACCGACCAAAGATAACTTCCGTCCAATAAAGACATGTTTATCTAGCCTGTCAGCAATGAATTTTCATTTATGAACAATGTCTGTCGCACCTTGTCCTAGTGTTTTTTGGACCATGGCAACAGTTACTGAAGCTAGTACGCGAACCAATTTAACTTTCCATGGGAGAAGGACCTCGAAACTCGCTGTTCCACCTCCTCTAATCGCCCAAAATAAGCCTTCACTCATAGTTTTCTTGTTAAGGATTTTCCCCGTCAACATTGACGATGTAGGCATCAATGACCCGATCAGCTGCAAGCCCATATTTCCTTTGGTTTTGATTGCGAAGCAGAAAAAGAAGGCTAATATAAATGCGTCTCAAAGCGTCAAATTCGCCCAATAATGAAGTAAGAAATACTCTTTATTCAATTTTAATAATATTGTTGCCTCTGTTTTTTATCTCTCATTGTGTGCGTAGGTGGGGACTGGAGACGCTGAGGGTTCTAGCGATGATGCTTCTCTTTCTCTGGCTAAAGGCAAGGGTAAGAAGACCGTATCCAAAAATTCCAAAAAGAAAAAATTGTCTCCTCATGCCCCTCTTAACACTTCCTCCTATGATGACGCGTTGCTTCCCCCTGAGAACTCCGCGTCCACATCTTCTATGAGGCAATTATCAAGTATCTTCTCTGACTCTTTCTCTGCCATCAATGATGATGCATTGACTCGTACCTGTGAGGCAGTTGCTAAAATTGGTGATGCTCCTTCCTTGAGTCACGAGTCTTTGCGAGGAGTTGCCTCGGCGTTAAGTCCAAGTTTTCAATTCGCGCTTGGATCTTTAGTAATTCATATACTGCCACACCTATTTTTATGATGCCTTTATGCTTTTGCATTTTAATCATTCATTTCCTGTTGACGCAGAGTGCCCGTATGTCTCATGCCGTCACTTCCCATCTTCAGAGAAAGATTCGTACTCTGGAAGGAGAAAATGCTAAGCTCAAAGGCGATTATTCTTCTAGCTCTAGACGCGTGATAGAACTCCGTAATAGGAATGAACAACTCATTGGTATGTATTTTATTCCCTTATTCACTCTAACATCTCTGCATCATTTTCGCCCTCCTTTTAAATGCTTGCCTCTGCAGAGATCTACAACTTAACTGACGAGGAAACTAATTATCCCGTTGATGATGAAATTCCTCTAGAGAATCTTAATGCTTCCTTGAATAATGCCTTACATGACGGATTAAGAACTTTTAATATGGATGAACTCAGGTGGAAATACGAAATTCTTAATCGTGAACATAGGAGCATGTTATCCGTTAGTAATGGTTTTAGACGTCTCTTTTGTGAAGCCAAGGACAGGATTAAAATTTTGGAGGCGAGAAATAACGCTCTTATAACTGAGAAGGATGAGTAGGGATGGCAATTTTCCCCACGCAAACCCATACCCGTGGGGATCCGCCCTATGGGCGGGTTAGGATTTTACCCGTATAAACGGGGAACGGGGCGGGTACGGGAAATCCCCGAAACTAGCGATGTGGGGATGGGGTGGGGATGAGATTCAAGGTCCCCACCCCATACCCGCCCCATAACATAACCTATTATATCTGATCGAGGAACTTTTTTAGAAGATAACGAAGAAGATCAGGATGAGATGATTAACATGGAGGAAGATGGTTAATAATGAGGAACTAAGACGAACCATAATACTTGATTGTGGATCAATTGTTTCCTTTATTTTTCAGTTTTAGTTGGTTATGATAAACTTAAAATTTAAAATGCAATCGCTTAGGTTAGTAGATCATTGTTTGAACCATTATAATTATTTTTAAATTATTATTATTTATAGAATTTTAAATATTTATTGTAACGTTATGGTAACCCATGGGAAACCCATCCCCTAAGGGGATTCCCCATACCTGTCCCCGCCCCATTCTTATGGGGAACGGGTAGGGGATGGGTTTTGGTTTTTTGAACGGGGTAGGGGATGGGATTCAAGGTCCCCGCCCCATTGCCATCCCTATTGGTGAGTTAAATAATGATTAGTGAAATTAAATTAATAAGTTGATTTTTTTCAAAAGAATAATTATTGAGAGGGAGAAGAAGAAAATGAAGATGATAATGAAGACGAGGGTTTTGGAAGAAAAAAAGTTAGATCTTTTTTTAAGACCCATAACAAGAGTATGATGTTTTTGGTACTCACGGATACTTCAAATTTAGTTAATGGTGCTTGAATTTGCAAAAATATTCCTAAAAAAGAACAATTTACAAATTGATTTCGGTTTGGTTAAAAAAGTTCGGTTACGACATCTGAAGAACATGTAGCCGAACTCAGCTTTTTTAATGGAGTTTTTCTTTCGAGAAAAGTTCGGTTAGAGAAGAAAATTGTGACGTAACCGAACTAGGAGTTCGGCTAGGAAATTTTTTTGCGACGTAACCGAACTCAATATATAGGTTTTTCAAAGGAAAGTTCGGTTAGGAGAAAAAAATTATGGCGTAACCGAATTTTTTGCAACGTAGCCGAACTAAAATGTCCGACTGGGACATTTTTTTGCGACGTAACGAACATTTCTCTGAAAAAAAAACCTCAATTAAAGTTGAGTTCGGCTAGTTCGACAAAGTTTTTCACATAATTCCTAGCCTAACTTCTCTCTGCAACTTCCATTTTCAACTCATTTTGATGATTATTTCTCATTTTTTCAACCAAAAACGAATGACAAGTAATGAGTTTGTGAGAATATCTTTGTTAATGATTTAAATTAAGTTATATATATAGAGGTGGTGGTGGTTGGTGGTGGTGGTAGTCAGAGGTCGTAGGTGATGGTCGGTGGTGCTGGGAGGCGGTGGTGGGAAGAGGTGGTGGTTATTAGGTTTGTTTTAAATTAAATTAGGTTAATGGTAGGTTAGTCATTTCCACACTTTAGGACACCCCTTATAACTATAGGGTGATAATCTTATCAAATAGTAGTCCCCTCCAAAATGGAGTAGTGCCCAAAAAACGGTTCAATCAAAACTTTGAGTAGGCCAGATGGTAAAAATGGGCTTTGGACAATATATAAAAAAAGATAGGCTTAGGAGCCAGACTAGCATGGTAGGCAAGTCTTGCCCTTGCTATGGGCTGGTTCCGAGACTCGTGATCCATATTCTTCGGCATGTCCTAAAGTCTAGGTTGGTACTCAATATTGATTATGTGAATAAAATCTGACTTGACCTCTCACCCAGCGACGGAACCAGAAATTTATGTTTGGGTGGGCTAAATTTTTTTTTCTCTCGAACTCTCAACTTAATTTATCTTAATTGCAAGAATGACAACTGCGTAATATACTTAAAGCTGAGTATGCCACATGATCTCTTTTCCTTGGAGCATAAAGCTTTGAATCAAAATTTTTCACCTTGTAACTAATATTAGGGAGCAATAATTTGCGTATCCAAAATAATAATCCTGATTTATTTAGCGGTCGAAGGCCGCCCAAATTTTTTCTACTTTTAAAGGTTATTATAGGGATGCAAAAATATTTGGAGTTTGTACATATACGCATAATAAGTCATGACATATTGTATTTTTGTCTCATGAATACACTGCATTTTTAGATTATACATAAATATACATAAAATTGTAGTCACTTCATAGAAGAAAAATGAATTTTTGAACAAACACTTGCTTTTTTTCTTTTTTTAAAGGTGGACAAACGCTTGCTTAGTTAAGGACAAGACACCCCATTTGACACACAATTTTATTTTATCAAACCGACACGTAAATGTGAGCCCATTCAATACCCGATTTTAAGAAACATCATGAATACTTGTTTTTCCCTATAGCCTTTGAACGGTTGAGATGCTATTCAAAAATTAATCCATGCGGACCGGGTTCCAAAATCTTCTGATTTCTTCCACGCAGAATCATATCTTAACAATTAATGGGCTAATTAAAATTTACACCTGGGCTAAATTTTACAAATGTTAAAAATTACACTAACAAAATATCTTTTTAGAAATTTTGGGGTGGGCTTCAGCCTGGGTAAGCCACCCCTAATACCGTCCCTGCTCTCACCGGCTCTGTCCCCAACAACGGGTAAAAAAGAAAACTACAAACTGACATTTTCGGGAGTAGCCTAGCCAGCTTCTTATGACACTGACCGGCTAAGGAAGCGTTTGAGTGAATGATGAGTTCAGTAAGAATAATTTTTTGAGCGCACTATATAGTGCGTTACAAATATTGAATGGTCAACTGGACTCAGGTTGACTGGTCAACGACACTATATTCGGGTATTCAGTACGAGTGCATCCCTGTCCTGGATCAGTCAACTGGACTCTAAGAGGACTCATCGACCAAAAACGTTGTGAAAAGTCTACTTTAAGGGTAAAAAGGTAAAAAAAAACGTCGCAAAAAATTCAAAATGTCACTTATGGAATTTTTGATAAGGAATAATAAATGCACGGAATTGCACCTGTTTTTAAATCCCTTCCCAATAAACAGCTCCCAAATAATTAGGCGAAAATCGAGGTTCCATGCCCTAAGAGTAGAGGTGTAAAACGTGTCGAAGACAAGATGACCCACACCACGAAGTCACGTGCTAAGCGTCTTCGCGTGGCCGGGTCTGGTCTGTCCGAGATTCAGACGTGTTGTCTTTGTCTTTGTGCTAAATGGCGTGCCGTCTTTGTCTTTGTGCCGAAAAAATAAACGTCTTTGTGCCGTGATGTGCCGTGCTAGCACACTTATTTTATGTTCTCCAAAATAAATATTTTTGAGATATTTTAGTTAGTACATGTATTATTATAGAAATAAATTAGCATACCGAAGATAAAATGTCAGAAATTGGCTAAAACAATGATTTTTTTGTGAAATATGCATCAAATGTGATGTATTGTGTAGTATTTTACGCATGACGTGGCGTGCTTTCTTCGCGTGCTGGGCTGGGCCGTGTGCTAACACGTGCCGCGTCTTTGTGGCCGGGTCCGTGTGCCTATTTTGTGCGGGCACAAGACAAAGACATTAAACAAACGTCTTTGTGCCCGTCTTTGGGCCGGTCACGTTTGTGCTTTCGAATTTTAACGTCTTTCGTGCCATAAACGTCCGTCCGTCCCAATTTACACCTCTACCTAAGAGAAACATAGTCTTCATGCCCCTAGGCTTTGCTATTGCATTCTACATATATGTAGTATTTGATAGCAAAACGAAGACTATCTACCAGAATGTAGGAAATTTTGCCCCAATAATTGCACCGTATTGTTTCATGGTAAGTTGTATCCTTATAAACACAGTTAGGAAGATGTTTAACTCTTTATTCTAATTTTATGTATCTAGTCCTAGCCACTGACTTCGCCATATATTATTTGTAATTGTATAGAAGTGATCAACGTTGTTAGTGGGGATATCAATTTGTCGGGAAGGATATCAAAACTCATACAAGATAAACTTAAAATTATATGGTTTGTGCTACAATCCCTAGTAAATAGATCTCTCATTAGCAGCATGGAAGAGGATATTATTAAAATTGGAATGGTTGAGCTTAGTGCAGTTAGATATTTTCAAATACGTGTTTGTACCATAAGTAAAAATACCACTTAATGGGCCAAATTGATACTTGAATCATGTTTTGGTCCTCATCCAAGCCCACTAACCTATCAACCAAGGCATCCCACCGATGCCCCGCACGGATGTCGATGGTCAAAGTCGGTCAACTATCAAAGTCAACTTCCGGTCAAGGTCGATGGTCAAAGTCGGTCAACTATCAAAGTCAACTTCCGGTCAAGGTCGATGGTCAAAGTCGGTCAACTATCAAAGTCAACTTCCGGTCAAGGTCATGGTCAACGGTCGGTCAACAGTCAAGGTCAACCGTCGGTCAACTATCGAAGTCGGGCCGCACCCTAGCCAATTTTCGGTCTTGTAGCGGCAAAGCCGCAAACCAATTCCCAGCCAAAAACTCTTCCATGTCACAACCGGTCTCAACCATGCCGCCAAATACCTCCATTCACGCCGGCCATCATGTCTGTCAACCATCAAGCCGATCCTTGCCCATGGGTCGCTTGTTCAGCCAACAAGTGTCCACCAATACTGTCAGCCATCATTTATGCAGAATTGAATTCCAACAGTTTCATCCATTGAATTCCATGCAAGACTAATTGCGCCAGTTTGACCATGCAATACTAAAGGCAAATGATTTCAAGTCATGCGGTACTAAAGCGGCCGATTTGATCATGCAAAGACTAAAGGCGCAGGTTTCATACATGCGGAATTAACTCCACTGTTTCATACGTAATTGATGGTGGTGGCTTGAATGAGAAGATTAATGTAATTTATGTTATATTTAGATATGAAACTGTATAAATAGTGGAGGGCAGAAATCAGGAAGGGGAAGCCAATAGAGGAAGAGGAGAGAAAAACATACTTTGTAATACAAAAGTCAATAAAACATTTCTCCCCAAGGGGATTCGCCCGTGGACGTAGGCAACCTAGGCCGAACCACGTTAAACCTCTGTCTTTCACTTTGTTCTTCATTTCGTCTCCTAACCCAAAATACACACCAAACTATCCATTCATCGTGTTTCGTGCCCAAAAGTAATTTTGGGTATAAACATTGGCGCCGACTAAGGGGATATGCGAGAAAAGAAATCGTGCTTTCCCATTGAGAAAAGTTATAGAAAATGCTTCAAAATCGTGTCCGTGAAAAAAGCAAACGAGCATTTTGGAAAATCATATTTGAGCTGATCAGGTTGATCGCAATCGGTGAAGACTAGCTTGATCATAACGATCGCCAGATCCGGTGATCGTAGCTGCGCGCCGACCGTATAATCGCACATACTATACCCAGCTTGATCGCAAATCGTTGCAATCAAGATTCGCCAGCTTGATTTGTTGAAGCTATTACTGCAGATACCGCGAAAATCACATCACTACAAAATCGATGATAATGTTCTTCGGGACGCTCGATCCGTGGCAAAAAGATGTAGTGAAATACCATCAAACTGTTGTAGGATATTCGATCCACGACATGGCTAAATCCGGTTCGATTTCTATCATCGCCGTCGGTGATCGCATTTGGCGCACTATGATTCGATTAAATCACAATTATTATAGCCCAAAGATCGCGTTTAAGCCACCAAAATCGATTCATCGCGAAAAACCACCAAGGTTGTCGCTGGGGATGTTCGATCCATGCAGCATGTTCAAGTCCAAAGTCAGAAAAAATTACTTCTCAAATAACGCATTATCCACCCGTTCGAGTTTGTTTGTATGACAAAATCAATCTTTGTTATGATCTTAAAGTGGTCAAGTTGTCCACGTCTCAAGGTGCCCGAATACCCGAGGAAAACCTCCGAAAAGCATCTCGAGTAAAAATTCCGTAAAGGACCACAAAAGTGCAAAGAAAATCATGGTGAAAATTCCATGAGAAAGCAGAATGATTCAACAAACTCATTCTGAAATTGTGAAGAGAAAAGACAATGACCCGGTAAAATCACAGGCAAAAGGTCAAAGAGAAAAGATAACACCACCATTAAATTGTTGCGAGAGATTTCAAGACAAAAGGCAACTTGATTCGTTAAAAGCGTGGCGAAACGTTTCAAAATAAAAAAAAAAAAAAAAAAAAAAAAAAAAAAAAAATTGGCCAGAAGCGGCGGCGTCGGCGGAGGTAGCGCCGGCGCTCATGCATGGCGAGCGAATCAACTAAGCAAGGTGGCGTCGATGGCGGTGGCGACGGCGGATGGCATGCGGTGCATGTCACGGCTACGGGCAAGCAACGGCGGCAACCTCATATCTGTTCACCCTCTTCAGGGTTTCGTTCACCTACCTTTGTTTTCACTCACCCACGTCAACGTATCCATCACCCACGTCAGTGTTCTTCGATGCTTCGAGTTACATCAAAGTTCGATGGAAGCAAATGACCACCGTTGATGCTCCCAGGTACATCAAAGTTCGATGATCCAAGATACATCAAAATTACAATTTGAGCAATGGTTCGATGCAATGGTGGTACATCAACCTTCGATGCGCTGAACACACAGACCATTGATGCTCCCCGGTACATCTATTTTTGATGCTCTCTAAAACATCGAAATCAAATTTTTTTTTTATAAAAAAAAAAGAAAAAAAAATAGTGAAGCCGGCGGCTAAAAGCCGATTAATCGGCGAGTAGCAGCCATTTAATCTGCCGTTAAACGGAGATTAATCTTCGATTAATTGCAACCAATGATTCGGTGCAGCTCGGTACATCTAAGTTCCGTAGCCCTCGGATCATTCCGCCCCGTTTCTCTTGCCCTGCGGATATGTACACCCCACTAGGGCTTGGCCTAAAAATTTGTTTCGTTGATATCTTCTTCGTCTCACGTCCGAATTGGATGATTTTTGGCTCGTTGCGATCGCATTTCAATATCCTACGACATGAAGGTAAAATTTTGCAATCGGAGAATGATATTTTTGGGTACAATCACGTCATCGACATGTTAGAACAAGGCGCTGACCAACCAATTTTGTCTCCTCGATAACTTCTTCTTCGTGCATCCAAACTGAGTGATTGTCGGCCAGATGAGATCGTATGTCAATTACCAAGGTCGTGAAGGCAACATTCCAATTTTCGGAGAAAGTTAAAATTTTTAGAAATGTAAAATGACAAAGACTAAACGGTCACATTCAATCACCACCGAAAATACTTGCAGTCGGTTGTTCGAATGCTGCAAATTCTTTTCCACATAACTATTACGATCAGTTGATCGAACTATTGTAATCCAGTTTCACAAAGCAAATTGTTGGCTGGTTGATCGAGCAATGTGATCCTTTTTAATTCCTGATCCGAGAAGGTCGAATCTGTCAGTAGTCCGATTTTCCGAAAATCTGCTTTCAATACTGATTTCCTCTCAACCGATTCAGATCGATTTTGCGCATAATCAGCATTTGCGCCAGCTGATCACAAATTTCGAAATACGATTATGTGGCAATCTTCGATCCAGCTTGGACTTAGTTGGTGCATTCCAGTCCCACAGACAAATCAATTACTAAATCGAGACGAGACGCTAAGGAAACTATACTAATCATCGTCGCTTAAAAGCACCGACATAGCCAGTGGCCATCCTAATCACTTCAAAGCGAAGTCGCAACAACATTTTCAATAAGGTAAGTATACAATTCACATATTTTTGCATCTTTTCATATATTCATGCATACTTTTGGTAAGACACCTTTAATGTGGCAAGCATCTTCTCAACGAGGATGCACACATTTCAATCTCACGCGCATACGGAATAGTGGGATTGGCCCCCGCGCGAATTCCGGATAGCGACATATTCAAAATCCCATGCGCGAGCATAATGCAAAACAAGGCGGTGCACCCTTGTGCAAGCATTGAGCTGACATGACAATTACTATCTTCCGGGGCGAGTTGCATATCGGTTCAACATGACCGACCATCACTTGGGGCGAGATATGTAACACCTCGTGGTCTAAAATTACTCTTTCGGGGCAAGCTGTGTAACACTTCATACGCTTGGGGGCAAGTTACATAGCACCTAATTGCAATTAAGCTCCTGAAAATCGAAACTTCAGGTAACCCAAACTTCTTAGTCCTCCAACGAGTTGTAGGATTAAGAGGGGGCGAGCGTACACCTTAATATTTTTACGCAATTTTTACAATCAGTAATGTTAAACTGTTATAGTTATGTTGATTGAATTATTGTACTTAGTTCAAAAGCAATCGTCGCACTCGGTTGGACGCAACCGATGCGAGTCGCTTTGCCTATGAATTCTCAGACTCGGTTGGACGCAACCGATGCGATCGAAGCACTCGGTTTGACGAATCGATGTCGTCTAGTTTTATTTGTAACGGTTACACCTAGGTTTATCGAACTGTTTAAGTCAAGTCCCTCAAAGTTCTTTGCCTGATCCGATTGATCGCAGCTGCCTGCAGAGCGCTTTTTGCTCACCACGCCTGCAAGTCCAGCTGATCGCAGTGCTGAGGTGCGGTCTTGCTCGTCGCTCCGCATCCGGCTGATCGATCGCTGCCGTGAATGTTCGATGTCAGCCGCAGACTCACTGATCGAAGCTGCCGCAGCTCAGCTATGTTCGCAACTCCCGCAGTCCAACCGATCGCACTGGCCGTAGTGCGCTTTGCTCGTTGCTCCCGCAGTCTCAGCTGATCGCAGTTGCCGCGAATGCTCGATGCTCAGCTGCAGACCACCGATCGAGCCGCCGCAGCTCAACTCGTCGCTAACTCCTCGCAATCCAGCCGATCGCAGTCGCCGGAGTGCGCTTTGCTCGTTGCTCCGCAGATTCAGCTGATCGCACTGGCCGCAATGCTCGATGTCGCTGCAGATCACCGATCGAAGCCGCTGCAGCTCAGCTCTTTTCGCAACTCCTGCAGTCCAGCTGATCGCGAACTGCCGCAGCAGGTGCTGTTGCTCGTCGCTCCGCAGTCCAGCTGATCGCAACTGGCCGCAATGCTCGATCGCCGCTGCGCACTGCACGATCGAAGCCGCCGCAGTCTCGCTCTGTTCGCAACTCCCCGCAGTCCCAACCGATCACAACCTTTGCGGTGCGCTTTGCTCGTCACTCTCGTAGTCCACTGATCACAACTTTGCAGCATCAGCCTTCACTCAATCACTTGGGGGCGACTTGATTACGATCTCCACAAATCAACGAAGGCGTTTCTATTTACGCTTCAGCAACATAAATTTACTCTTGGGGGCGTCTTGATTTCCGCAAACAACAAGGGAAGTTCGCCAATCACCTCAATATCAATAATCCACACTTGGGGGCGAGTTTTATCATTGACTAAGGAACACGAAATTTTTTCTTAACCCCCAACAAGTTGGAGGTTAAGAGGGGGCGATGTTTGTACCATAAGTAAAAATACCACTTAATGGGCCAAATTGATACTTGAATCATGTTTTGGTCCTCATCCAAGCCCACTAACCAACCAACAAGGCGGCCCCACCATGCACGGACAAAGTCGATGGTCAAAGTCGTTCAACTATCAAAGTCAACTTAGGTCAAGGTCGATGGTCAAAGTCGGTCAACTTCGGTCAAGGTCGATGGTCAAAGTCGGTCAACTATCAAAGTCAACTTCCGGTCAAGGTCGATGGTCAAAGTCGGTCAACTATCAAAGTCAACTTCCGGTCAAGGTCATGGTCACCGGTCGGTCAACAAATCAAGGTCAACCGTCGGTCAACTATCGAAGTCGGGCCGCACCTAGCCAATTTTCGCCTCTTGAAGCGCAAAGCCGCAAAACCAATTCCCACCAAAAACTCTTCCACGCGTCAACTGATCTCCAACCATGTTGTCAACCGATCTCCAACCATGCCGCCGGCCCGACCCTCCATTCACGTTGCCGCCGATCATGTCCTGGCATCAACCATCAAGCCAGTCATTGCCCATGCAGTCACTGTTCAGCAAAGCAAGTGTCCACCAATAATGTCATCATCATTTATGCGTAATTGAATTCCAACAGTTTCATCCATTGAATTCCATGCAAGTACTAATTGCAATATTTCGACCATGCAATACTAAAGGCGCGATTTCGGTCATGCAAGTACTAAAGGCGTGAGTTTAGTCATGCAAAGACTAAAGGCAGCAGTTTCATACATGCAGAATTAACTCCAGCTGTTTCATACAGAATTGATGGTGGTGGCTTGAATGAGCAGTTAATGTAATTTATGTTATATTTAGATATGAAACTGTATAAATAGTGGAGGGCAGAAATCAGGAAGGGGAAGCCAATAGAGGAAGAGGAGAGAAAAACATACTTTGTAATACAAAAGTCAATAAAACATTTCTCCCCAAGGGGATTCGCCCGTGGACGTAGGCAACCTAGGCCGAACCACGTTAAACCTCTGTCTTTCACTTTGTTCTTCATTTCGTCTCCTAACCCAAAATACACACCGAACTATCCATTCATCGTGTTTCGTGCCCAAAAGTAATTTTGGGTATAAAAAATATGTTTGTCGCTACGATAGGGGGTCCGGGAGGCGAAGGTGCATGTTGGACATGAAAAGGCATATCCAATAGAAACGGATTCCCTATAAGTAGTGAAGATGTTCTCTCAATTAAGGACATCAAAATCTTTGCGTTTTCTTCTCTCTCTAAGTATCATCAGAAACTTCTATTGTGTGTTCTTGGTTAGATCGAAGGTGTACAAACCTTGAATTCAACTTCGTTGTTAGAGCTTTATTGTATCCGGAAGAAAATATTCATTTACCTTTTTGTCGAAAAAATTCAGAAGACCTTGAAGTCAGTGCTACAACAATCTCATGTTTGTGTTTCATCACCTTTTAAGTACAAAGTTTCCAACGACTGATTCCTTGTAGTGCTGCTACATACTCTGTATGAGAAACACAACAAGAGAAAAAAAAATCAACGAAAATACCCAAAGACATTGTGTAAATGTACCCTACCTAGAGGTGAAAATTGAGTCGTGCCAGCACGTGCACCGCCCATTATAGCACGCTAAAATTTGAGCACAGCCCTGCACAACACGTGACTTAGCCCAGCACGGCCCAGCACGTTAGTTTCGTGGGTTGTGCTGGGCTAGCCTAATCGACACAATGGCACAACACAGCATGCGACACAGATAAGCACGCGACACAACAGAACACATCACGTTAAGAAAGCACGTCATAATATGCATAAAACACTATAAAATGCATCGCATTTTGTGTATACTTCACAAGAGTCTTTATTTTAGCCAATTTTTTACATTCAATCATCGTTATATCGAAATATTTTTATAACAACTCATAGAATACCTAAATATTTGAAATATATTTATTTACTTTGAAAAATGTAAAATAAATGTGTCCGACCCGGCATAACACGACACAACACGTTTATTTTTTACGGCACAACACATCACAACACGTCATCTGGCATGACACAACACGCCTTAATCTCCGTCATAACACAACAGGCTAAGCACGTCACTTCGTGGGCCCTCCCCATTGGAGTAAATAATAAGGTCTTGGATGGCAGTGCGAGTGATGACATAAAGCTTACGCACAACTTGCATCATTATTCGATTACATCTCAAAATTCAGAAGTCGGCTACAACTACCATCTCTTTAAACTTCACTATGATCACGATTCCAAATGAACAATACAAAAAATATTAATAAATCCCTATCATAGAAAAGAAGATAGTAATATTTTAAAAAAGAGATTCATAATCTATTCCGAAATTTGCATTGCTGGCTTGTTATACATGTAAGCATGATGAATTTAACGACACAATAAAATTTTCAATGTATGTGCAATAGTATGTTCACGTTGTTTTTGCACAAGACTATCGGACGTGTTATGCACGTGCCGGTGAACACCAACATGAGTTTTTTCTCTCTCTCTCTCTCTCTGAAGGTTGTTCCTTTTTTTTTTTTTTTTATTTGCTCTCTCACGCACCTAAGGAAATAAAGAGAAGGTAAAACTAAATTTTACATTTTGGCGTAGCCCCTCTCGGTCTAGTGATTTCATTTTATTTTACTATTGATTTATCCACGTCAAACTTACAAAGCATATAGAGTGCTAATATCAATGGCTACGAAATGATCTACAAAATGGGAGTATATTAATAAAGTCAGCCGTCAATGTACAAAATCACATCATGACCTCACATGTACAATTGCCTTACATTTTGGCATTGATAATCCCTGTTTCATTCGTATTCAATTTTGATGTACCAACTTCCACGTTTTATAAAAGATAAATGCATGAGAAACAGGTGAAAATAAGGATAACACTGTAATTTGAGTTATTCTAATGCTCCCTGTAATCCTACCTCTCAAAACAAATCTAAAGCTACTCTTTCGTTTTTTCCTCACTTACTTCGTATTTGACCTCTCATTTTGTTCATTAGAAAAGCTAGCTACCGTTGTTTACATTATCTTTTTGTGTTGAAGATGATAAAATAACTGTTGAGAGGTTAATCATGGGTAAATTAAGACTATAACGATTTGATTGCAGGAATTGTGATGTTAAACAAAGATTAAAACGATTTGTATTGTGTTGATCTGATTTTTTTTTTTTTTTTTTTTTTTTTTTTTTGTGTGTGTGTGTTGAATCAGACATGATTCTCATCTTGAAGGTCTTATTAGAATGGTTGATTTGGTAAAAAAAAAGTAGGAAATACCAATAGGTCCTAAAAATAATATATTACAGTGAGTTTAGTCCAGTTGACCTAGTCCACTGTCTATTTGTATTTGGTCCTTTTTAAAAATATATATTATTGTTCGACCTTAGAAATTATGGTTTGGTCCTAGGGTGGATAATACCCACGCGGAATGACGTCATGGATGATGTAATTTTCGGGTTGTAGTGGCAGAAATACCCTTCCGTATATATATAGTCAAATGGTAAGAGAGTAAGAGAGAAGAAATCATTTATCAGATCTATATTCTCTATCCTCTCGGTTTCTCCCTTTCTCCCTGTTGCTGTGATTTTTTCTAGGTTTTTTTTTCTCTGCTACTGCAATTAAATGATGAAGATGACTAAGAAGATTTGAATATTGATTTACAGAGTTTTGAAGATTGATTTACAGGGATCTAGACGATTAAATGATGAAGACGACAAAGAATTAATGAACTGTTGATGTTGTTGATGACAGAGTTCATCATGTTGCTGCTGCTGCGATGAAGAAGACAAAGAAGAAATGAACCGCTGCTGCTGTTTTGATTACAAAGTTCATCATGCTGCTGCTGCTTGATTATAGATCTGAAAATAAGCTTTTTTGAAATTCGTTTTTGATAATGAAATCAATTTTTTGTGTGTAGATTTATGTGTTTGTTTAGAACTTGTCAAACCCTAGATTTATGTGCTTGATTATAGATCTGAACCGTTGCTACTGATGAAGACGACGGTGAACTCGTATTGTTGTTGGAGATGAACCCAAGAAATTTGTTGTTGTTGAAGATGAACTCGTCAAACCCTATAAATTTGTTGCTGCTGTTGAAGATGAACTCATTTGGAAGATTTGATCTTTTCTTTTGAAGAATGATGAAGACGATGAAGATGGGTTCATTTAAAGAATGAACTCTGATTTTTATGGATTGTTTTTTTTGTGTGGGTTCATTTAAAGAATGAATTCTGTTTTTAGATCTTGAATTGTTAGGTGTTCATCTAAAGAATGAACTCAAGTCTAGGTTTGAATTAGTTAGTTTTTGATAGGTGTTCATTTTGTCGAATGAACTCTATTTTCTTATAGGTTCTATCAGGTGTTCATTTGAAGAATGAACTCTGTTTCCATATAGGTTTTATCAGGTGTTCATTTGAAAGAATGAACCTTTTTTTTTTTTTTTTTTTTTTTTTTTTTTTTTTTTTGCGTTGTGTTCATTTTACAGAATGAACTCTGTTTTCATATGTGATTTAGTTTGGTTTGATTAGGTGTTCATTTGAAAGAATGAACTCCGGAGTTCATCAGACAGAATGAGCTGCTACAAAAAACAAGCAAACAAATTTTTTTAGGTTTTTATTAGGTGTTCATCAGATAGAATGAACTCCGAAGTTCATCAGACAGAATGAACTGCTACAAAAAATAAGTAAGAATTAACACAGAAGGGTACTTTGGTCCATTTAATATTTTTAAATAATTATGGACCAAATGGAAAAGGTGATTTCTGAAAGGACCAAATAGACATCGGACCACCTAAACAAGGACCAAACGATATTTCCCCCCAAAAAAATTATAACGTTAATTACTATTATACCCCCTGATATGTGTAAAGTGTACCAAATTTTATAACAATAAGGGCAAATTGGGAATACATAATTTGCAGCTTCAGCCTACTACAGTAGTTGGCTTTATATAATATAATAGATATTGGATTCACTCGGTAAGCATTAGATATTCGGAAAATGGGTCATTTGTCCAAAAAAAATTAAAACACGGTTCAAATGGACAAGTAAAAAATTTTATGGGTGAAATGGACAAAGAAAAAATATGCAGGATGAAACTGGATTCATCCTGGCTTAAACTTAAAAAATAGCAAGATGAAACTGGATGCATCCTGTGTAAAATAAAAATAAGAAAAAATATTTGAAAATGGACGGGATGAAACCGGGTTACATCCCGCCTATTTTTAAATTTTTGTCCATTTAAACAGTATCTAAATCTAACTGTCCTTTTCACCCAGAAAATTTTGATTTTGGTCTTTTTAACCAATTTTGTGTTAGATATTTAGATGACAATGATAAGGAAGTTCAACTCTTTCGCATGATAAATGGAACATCCTAACCTGCTTAAACTCTTTCGCAGGATAAATGGAACATCCTAACCTGCTTTGGAATGGAACGCTTGTTCATTTTCTGCTATTAATAGATCTTCGATGATTTTGAGTTCGGCGTACCATGGGAAAAGTTAGGCTTGCCGTACACAGGAGAATATAACCATTTTTCAAAGCACAACAACCAATATGTAGGCATAAACATATTATTCCCTGTGCAACTACTCCCAATCAATTATGAGATCATTCCATTTGAATGAAACAACCAAATTTTCATAGATGTTATCTAAACTAACCTGTATTTGGTGAACACGTTTATCATATAAACCCACTAATTCTCTAAGATTAATCAGAGCTCTAACCAGTAATTATTTCTCAACACCATGGAAGATGCAGTTCATCATCGTACCCACACCATGAATGGGTCATCTAATCCCACTCACCGAGTTAGCCAAACGACTCGTTGGCGATCACAACTTTTCGGTTAGCTTCTTAATCCTTTCTGACGGTTCTCCATCCATCTACCAATCCCACATCTAACAAATAATGAGCTTAGTCGCCTCAATTCAATAGTCTACAATTCCCAACACTCGGACAGAAAAATATCCTTATATATATTCCATAAATGATGTTAGACCTAAAGCAACCTACGATTTTAGCAAGCAAAAATCCTTTTACAGCAATGCAAATGTTAATCATTATTACTCCAAAAAAATTAACACACTTACGAGTTGTTTTCCCACTTCCAGTTTCCCCAACAATAATCAGTATATCATGCTTTCTCACTTCTTCCCAGAGCCGCTTCTCAAAAAAAAAAAAAAAAAGTCGAAAAAAAAAATCTCTGTGTTTTCTTTTCTTTTTAAGAATCATCAGAAACTTCTACCGTGTGTTCTTGGTTGAATTGAGGCTCGAATTCAACATCGTTGTATCCTAAAGATATACTAGATCACCGCTGCCACGGTGGGAAGGGCCGACCGAAGAAAATCGAAACACCAATATGCGTGATGGTGTTATAGGGCTAAAATTGATATGCATTCAATTTATGGTAGTTTAGATAAATTTCCTCCATTTTTTATGCATCTTTTGTGATGGTTTGCATCAATTTATCCCATGTGCTATGTTTCCTTTGTGGTGGTTTGTACCAATATTCCCATGTATTATGCATCCTTTGTGGTGCTTTGCATAATGGCTATGAAATATATTTTAAAAGTCACTATCGAATTTTTCGTAAAAACACTAAATTTTATATTGTTGTTTGTACTCGTTGGGTAGATTTTTTAAAATCCTTTCCAATGATATAAAATTTGTAAAATTCTAAGGCACGGATTTTTAGATATGTTATATTAAAGTTTGGTTTCCAATTATACCCCTGAAAAAAATATGATGTATAAGGAGTCATAATAATTAGACTAAAAGGAGGGATATTTTAAGCTTTTCATGTCCCAAAGACTACCACCAAAATCAATCTTTTTCATGAAATTGCAATTTTGTGTTAGGTTTCATTTGACAAAAAAGTGGCCATAAAAGGGACTCCCTCCCTACGGGCCCTTCGGGCCCTCCGGTCGGTCGGCCCAATAATATTTCGTTGACCTTTTGTCGAAAAGCCTTGAAGTCAGACTACAACAATCTCCTGCTTGTGTTTCATCCCTTTTAAGTACAAAATTTCTAGCTGTACAGTGGTTAAGTCGTTGAATAATGATACTAGCGATTCGAGTTCAAAATTCGTCGGCGTCGGGGTTGGGGGATTTTTCTCTTTTTTTTTCTTAGCTACCTGACTTGTAGGTAACATTTAGATTGGAGGATTTTTCTCTATCTTTTCCTAGCTACCTGGACTTTTAGGTAGTAGATCTCTTTAGGGTTTAAACTTAAATAGTATAACCTTCGGGCTTTAAACCCAATTCTTTTAAGAAAAAGTACAAAATTTTCAAGAGTGCTGCGGGGTAGTGCTGCTACCAGGGCCGGCCCTGAGGCAAGGTCAACGAAGGTTGACTTTGGGGCAGCAGGGTTTGGGGGGCAGCAAAATAAGTTATTTGTCTAAGGGTGGTTTTGTGGTAAGAAAAAAAGAAGAAAGGTTTAAATCGTAATTATTACAAATAAAAAGAGGAAGGGTGGTTTTGTGTTCAGAAAACATTGGAAGGCTTAAATCGTAATTTCAAATAAAAAGAGGATATGTTCTTAAGAGATTTAGGGGCATATTTTAATTAAAGAGCTATTTTAATGGTTTAGTGCTAAATATATAAAAAGCCACATATATTTTTGAGAGACCTATCTTTTTCTCCCTACACTGACTTCCACTTAAGCCACCATCTCCACGGTGGGATTTTAAAGTCACCTGAGGCATCGTTGTGGCAAACATTTCAGGTGTTAAGAAGCCTTAGCTGTGGGACTTCGCTAGTTTCCCAGTATCCATATTTTCTTTCATGGGGATTAGCTTATTAGTTGTGTATTTCTTCCAATAACATCGACATTAACACCTAGAACTGAACCCTGTTAGCCAAAATCATGTCCTTCTTAAGAAAATGATATATGCAAATGCCGCCAGTATCTAGAAATCGTAGTCAACTGACTTAGAGAGTATTACGTCATCGGCACGATCAACCGACAAAAACAGCTCCGATTCCGCTTAACACAATGAACTCTCGATGCCCCAATAACAGTCACAAAAACAGTATCTAGATCACAATGAATTTCTAATGAAATTTATTTCATGTGCAGAGGAATCGATCATAGATGAAGGAACACATTTTCCATGCATACGGGGTTGCTTATCATTTTACAATCATCTCGAGGGAAAGAAGTATTTCTTAGTTAAAGTTGATCTTTTCATATCCTCTTGTTGGTAGTACTTCATGAACCATCTCTTGTTAGATAAAATGTAAAAATTGTAAAGTATGTTCTCTTTCCATAAACATTTTGCAACTTGATATATATGCATGTACATTTTTAAATATCGTTTGCTTAATGTATGGAATAATTGAGAAGTATACAGTAGTCTTGATTACCGGAAACGATAGCAGAGAATCAGAGATCATGGGGATGGGGCAGCAGCTTTTCCTTCGCTTCGGGGCAGCGAAATCTCAGGGCCGGCCCTGGCTGCTACGTAGTACTCTATATGGGAAACAAAACGAGAGGAAAAAGAAATCAATGAGGACATTTTGTAAATGTACCCCATGCATTGGAGTAAAGAGTAAGGACATTGATGGCAGTGCCAGTGATGACATAAAGCTTACGCACAACTTGCATCATTATTCGATTATATCTCAAAATTCAGATGTCGTCTACAACTACCATATCTCTTTCAGCTTATCACACGAAAGAAGATAATATTATAAAAAAGAGATTCCTAATCTATTTCAAAATTTGCATTGCTGGCTTGTTGTTAATACATGTAGGCATGATGATTTTGGTGACACAATAAAATTTGCATTAGTATGTGCACGTTGTTTGTGCATATTGGACTTAATGTGTAAGCATTAGATGACAATGATATGGAAGTTAAAACTCTTTCGGGACATGATAAACGGAACATCCTAACCTGCTTTGGACCGGAACACTTGTTCATTTTCTGCTGTTAATACACCTTGGATGATTTTGAGTTTGGCGTACCACGAGAAAAGTTAGGTTTCCGTAAACTGGAAAATATAACCATTTTTTTAAAGCACAACAACCAGTATGCAGGCATAAACATTTTATTCCTTGGGCAACTACTCCCAATCAATTATGAGATCATTCCATTTGAATGAAACAACCAAATAATGTTCTAAAAGTCATTGTCTGACTTGGTTAACTACACTAGTTTTTTATTTTCATTGATGTTATCTAATCTGTATTTGGTGAACAATTTTATCATATAAACCCCACTTATTCTCTAGATTAATCAGAGCTCTAACCAGTGATTATTTTTCAACACCATGGAAGATGCAGCAGTTCATCATCAAACTAAACCTCATATAGTAATGGTACCCACACCAGGAATGGGTCATCTAATTCCACTCACTGAGTTAGCCAAACGACTCGTTGGCGATCACAACTTTTCGGTTAGCTTCTTAATCCCTTCTGACGGTTCTCCATCCATTGCAATAAAATCTGTCCTTGATGAGCTACCTGAAACCATAACCTACACCTTTCTGTCTCCTGTAAACTTTGATGACCAACCGGAAGATGTTGATATTGAAACAATCATTTCACTTACAATCTTTCGATCTTTATCTTATCTCCGGGAAGAATTGAAGCGTATAACGTCCAGTAAACACGTTGTAGCACTCGTTGTTGATCTCTTCGGTACGGATGCTTTCGATGTTGCGAAAGAGTTTGGTATCCCGCCATATATTTTCTTTCTATGTAATGCTAATGTGTTGCAATTACTCTTTCATTTATCTAGCCTCCATGAGAGCTACTCTGGCGAGTTCAAGGATCTACCGCAGCCACTCTGTCTTCCGGGTTGTGTCCCATTTCCTGGACCCGATATTTTAGCACCGCTCCAAGACAAGAAAAGTGGTGGCTACAAATGGTTTTTGCATCACTCTCGACGGTATGGTTTGGCTGAAGGTATTTTGGTTAATACATTCATTGATTTGGAACCAAACGTTTTGAAAGTATTGATGACAGAACAACTGGGAATACCACCAATTTATCCGGTTGGACCTGTCACAAAGAGTAGCTCGAGTGACAAGCCAGTTGATGATGGTTCAGGGTGTTTGAAATGGTTGGACGATCAGCCTCCCGAGTCTGTCTTATTCATATCGTTTGGCAGCGGCGGGAACCTTCCATGCGAACAGCTAATTGAATTGGCATATGGATTAGAGATGAGTGAGCAAAAATTTATATGGGTCGTCAAAAGCCCGAGCGCAATTGCTAATGCTTCTTTCTTCGATCACGTTAGCAAGGATCCATTTGATTTCTTACCTGATGGGTTCGTAAATAGGATCAGCGGCTCCGGCTCCGGACTGTTAGTACCTTCATGGGCACCGCAGATCCAAATCCTAAGCCACGGCTCAACCGGTGGATTTTTGAGCCATTGCGGGTGGAACTCGACACTAGAGAGCATTGTTTGTGGCATTCCAATGATCACATGGCCTCTTTTCGCGGAACAAAGAATGAACACCGTAATGTTGGTGGAGGATGCAGGAGTTGGGATCCGACCAAAGCCCAACGAAAACGGTTTGATTATGCGAGAAGAGATCTCCAGAGTTGTTAAAACACTGATGGGAGAAGAAGGAAAGAGTCTTAGAAACAAGATGAGAGAACTTAAGGATGGTGCTGCTAAGGTATTGAGTGAAAATGGGTCATCTAACATATCACTCCTTGATGTAGTAAACAAGTGGAAAAACCCTGCATGCTAAGAACAAGTTCATTTGATTCTTCTTCTTCTTTTCCATTCGGTTTTTCTTTCCCATATTCAAAAAAGTATCATCTGTTGTTTATCATGGATTGTTTGAGTTTGAATGAATACTATTTCTCCATTTGGTTTGGAATTTGACATACTCTGTGTAAAATGTTTAGCATATCCCCAAAAATCTTACTCACATTGTAGTACATGGACTTATCGGCTTTTGAAGGCCCGATACCAAATGGAAGTTGCTTGGTACCTAGAATTTACCGCATAACCCCAATTCTGCCTCATGACTTAAAATTTCTCTGTATCTTAAATAATCGTGCAAAAAAATAATATAAACCACAAGGATGCCCAATTTGTTTTTCTCGAACAGTAGTGAGAAATGACGGTATAATCCAAAATCAACTCCGACAAACAAGGTTGTAAACCAATTTAAGAAAAGCTGTCTAGGATGGTAGACAATGTCAAGAGGAATGTGGGAAACTAGACATTTCCCTTGACATTTTCTACCTAAGCATACATTAGTTTATGATATCCGGATTATAGAATGATTTTAAAGAAAATGGATAAGATCCCAGATGGATTTTGACATTTATCTCCACACACATCCCATTGGAGAAGCTCTTATCTTGGCCTTCAGTTTCATTAGCCAAATGATGCTCAAGAATAAACATTTCGATATGGTATCGCATAAAAAATCAAATAAACTCTGAGAAATTAGAGTACATGGCACGAAGAAAACTAACAACCTCAATAATTGAGTAGTAGTTCAAACCTTCGTATTCAAATGAATTATGTGGTTGTGTGCAACACGGAATTAGAAATCTTGCAACAAGATAAGATTTGGTATGTACCAAACCAACACAAAGACAAGAAAATGAACGAGCAAACAAACAAAAAGTATCCAACTAAAAGTGCCTTGAAGAAATTAGAGAACAACAAAATAGATAACAGTAACAGTAAGAGCCACTTCTTTTGTTAAGTTGGTATTTCTTTTGCAGTTCTATTCAAGATGGAAGAAGTAGTTCTGTTGGATTTCTGGCCAAGTATGTTTGGAATGAGAGCAAGAATAGCTTTTGCAGATGAATCCAGTTCATAAAATGATTCCTGTGTTGATTCATAACGGAAAACCCATCTGTGAATCCGTAGTTATTCTTCAATATATTGATGAAGTTTGGTATGACAAATATCCATTGTTACCAAGTGATCCTTATCAGAGAGCCACTGCAAGATTCTGGGTTGATTACATCGACAAAAACGTAAGTTTTAATTACAGACGAAATTTTATTAATCTTCATTAATTTCTATATATGTTTTGTTTAGGTAATATGTTGATTAGGATGACCGGCATACACTGATAAAATTAATTGTCCATACAATAAAACTTCGATAAATTAATAGCGTTGGGACCAAAAAAAAATTATTATTTTAGGGAAGTTATTAATCCTAATTTGATTGGGGCCAAAACTTTTAATTCGGGGCCAACAAATTTTATTTGCACCCCAAAATTATCAGGGGCCTATTAATCCGACTATGAAAATACTATTTTACCCTTACCTAAAACTAAACATAAAAAATCAGTTAACCTTAATTAGGATTCTCTTCTTCATCTTCCTCTCCTCCCCGTTCTCTTCTCCACCACCACCATTAATGACTATTTTGAAGATTTTTTTTTCTTCAACCGATTCATCGCGTAATCGTCGCCAAAAATCAAAACCCAAGAAAGCTATGGCTACAATTAGAAGGTATATGAACTTAAACCCACCTTGTATTCGTTAGTATCGAAATTTCAGTGTAAGAGTCGTTAGTATCGAAATGAAAACCCCTAACGACTTTTCATTTGCATGCAGATTCTATGAAAAATCGTTAGTGTATTAGGATGAAGATGACGACTAATTCTGCTACTTCAACATTTTTTTCCCTAGAATAGAGTCGTTACCGTATTAGGTTGAAAATGACGACCCTGTTTTGACGACCCTTTGTTATTGGTTAACGACTCTAGGTGAACATTATAAATGGTTGGTTGGTTAGGGTCAAATCCGTATATCGAATATCCCTATGACGACTCAAACACACAAAAACTTGCCTTTTTATACAGAGAGTTTGGATTTGAGAGTCGTCTGGGTATTAAACGAATCAACTAACGACTCTAGGTGAACAATATAAACAGTCGTCATGGTTTAACACACCACCTTGACGATTTTTCATCACCATTAAAAGTTGCAGGTTAGAGTCGTCGCCATGTGTGTCAACAATATGACGACTCTTTAGGGTCGTTGGCGTATACAACACCCGACTATAACGACCCTCACTCTGAGTAGTTCCATAGTGACCATGAATCGACCACTTGGAGCACCATTCAGACAATTTGAAGAGTATATGAAGTTTATCTTATTGTTTTGAGCTCCGGGTTCTTCATTTTGAGGATTGGTTCCTTCATTTTGAGCAGTAGGATCTTCATTTCCACCATTTTTCATGGCTTCCTCCATTAACATCTCTTCATCAAACATCCAATCCATAGGATTAGTTGATATAATCTTACCATCAACACAATCATGATTGTTGTTTGAACCTTCGAAAACCTCTTTCCCTCCACTTGAAGCACTCATTTCTAAAAACCCTAGTTTTTCCTCTCAAAACTCCTCTTCTTCTTCTCAAAACATAGAAACCCAAAAAAAAAAAATCCCAAAAATTTAATCCCAAAATCTGATTTTTATGTAAACACAATTATCACACTAATCAACTTCATTAATTCTTAATACTAATCACTAGGGCATTTTAGCCATTTAGAAAATATTTTTTTAAGGGGTGACCCAAATTAGGATTGGGTGACCTTTTTTGTCCACTAGTGCAAGGCCCCCAATTAAAAGTTTTGGCCCCAATCAAATTAGGTTATTAATTTATCGAGTTAAAATTTAGATTATTCAAGCCTAGTTGGGACTAGAGAATTTTATTATTTTAAGGAAGTAATTAATTTATCAAAGATCTACTGTACTTGCTAATTGGCTCCCAGGGCTTATTTATGTATATGCTTATACAAAAAAAAAAAAATAATACAAATTTTCTTTTATTATTTACTCTTTCTTACCTTCGGTTCTGGCTGCGTAAGCGTAACTGATTGGTATACACCGTCTTAATGCAGGTCTATGCGTTTGGGAAGAAGATATGGATGACAAAAGGAGAAGAGCAAGAGAAAGCTAAGAAAGATCTCATAGAAACCTTGAAGAATATGGGGTTTTTGGACGTGGCCTTGGTTCCATATTATAGCTGGTTTTATTCTTATGAGATTTGTGGGAAATTCAGCATTGAAGAATTTTGTCCGAAGTTGGTAAGTTGGACTAAGAAGTG
This sequence comes from Papaver armeniacum, assembly GCA_023531295.1. NCBI lineage: Eukaryota > Viridiplantae > Streptophyta > Magnoliopsida > Ranunculales > Papaveraceae > Papaver > Papaver armeniacum. The sequence continues at coordinate 145,653 of JAJJWW010004070.1, forward strand.
TATGGAAAAGGAGAGTGTCTCTAAGTCACTTCCTGATCAAGAGAGGGTCTATGGATTTGTTCTTGACCTCAAGAAGTTTCATGGAATCGAAAAATTTGCATGAAGTTACTAAATCATGATTATTCTTTATTTTTTTCCTTATAAAAGTTGATTAATAAATTTCCTAGTGTGATTGTTTTCTTTTCTTTTCTTCTTTTATGAAATTGTGTGGAAATTAATTTCTTGTCTTTCTATGAAATATGCAAAATAAAATACAAATTAATCTTTTAAAAAATCAAACAAATAGTAGAATTTCATTAACAATAACAACAGCTTCAAATCGGCTCATTTTTCCCAGCCCACACTTTTTCTCACACACGGAAAGGGAGTTAGACAAACCACTTACATCAACATTAAAATTCTTTATGTTGCAAATAAAAATAAATAATCAGGCAAACCAAGAAAATCAAACAGGCACTGATCTGTTGTAATCGGGCCTTTGGATCACTTCTTCATACGTGTCTCCGTCGTTTTCACCTGACAAGTCCTCCAAAGATTTACCGTTTGGTTCTGGTACCAGGAATGTAAACATCATGCCTATGAAGTTGATAACTCCGAGCACGATCAAGGAGTTCTTAACACCAATACCAGCTGGATACCCGTGATCAGTCTTCTTTGGATCTTGATTCTGTGCTGCATATAAGAACCCAAATGCACCAATGATTGCACCCGCTTTCCCTGCGGCTGCTGATATACCATGACATGTCGAACGCAGCCTAGCTGGGAATATTTCAGCTGGCACAATGAAGGTTGTACTGTTGGGCCCAAAGTTCGCAAAAAAGAAAGTTAGCGCATACATAATAACGAATCCGATTCTGTTCTCCTTTTTGCTCCAGTAGTTGTAAGGAAATGCGATAGCAAACATGAAGACTGTCATGAAGAAGAAACCCATCATTTGAATTGCCCATCTCCCCATAATATCGATGAAAGCCACTGTAAACCAGTACCCAGGAACAGTACTGCATAGAGCAATTAATGTTTGTGCCCTTGCGATCCTGAAAACTTCTTCAGCAGCACTCATAGTTTTTGCCGGTGGAATCCACCCAATTGCAGTAAAAATATCCTTCTGGAACAAGTTTTGACTGTAAAAAGCTATGTCTAGCAAGAACCAAGTACTTGTGGTTCCAAGTAAAGGAAGTCCATGACGTTTAAGAAATTGCATTGAAAATAAACCGAATGAATTATCGGTAGTTAATCTCTCTACCCGTTCTGTTTCAGCTTTAATCTCCTTATTTAAAACCTTAGACATATCGGCAGCTGCCCTTTCCGCGTTCTTTTCTACAAGAGCAGTGTACCGAGCGGTTTCAGGCATTTTCATACGCCAGTAGTAGGTCAAAGCGGCTGGAATTGCACCGAAAATCACAACTATACGCCAAATGTAGTCCATCTGAGGTGGAAGGGATGCCTTCGCATCAACTTGATAAGCTGGAGCTGGGTATTGTTTCTCGAATATTGAAGAAACTATAATGGCCATAATTCCTCCGGCTAGAATTCCAGTTCCCTGCATCGCAAAGACAGCAGCAATAAAAGCACCTCGAGTTTTCTTGTTGGCGTACTCAGCCATGATTGTTGCAGAAAGTGGGTAGTCACCACCGATGCCAAATCCAAGCCAGAAACGGAAGAAACATAATGTAGCCATGACTGCTTTTGGTTGGCTTCCTAGGGAAAGACCAGAAAATACTGAACAACTGACCATAATAAGTAGGGTAAGACCGTAGACACGCTTTCTACCCATTCGATCACCTAGCCAGCCAAAGAAGAGCTGACCAGCAAGTGTGCCGACCAGAGCCACACCATTAACTGCCGCAGCAACATTTGGTGGCAAACTCCCGGGTTTTTCTGCTCCTTCGACAGTGTAGTAAATCCTGCCGAGCAATTTGGTGACAAGGGAGATGCAAAAGAGATCGTAAGCATCTGTGAAGAAACCCATACCAGCAATCACGATGGCCGTGAAATGGTACAATTGTGTCTTAGCTACATCAAGTGCTTTAAGCACTTCTAGTCCTTCCTTCACCATGGTGACTCTTGGCAACTCCAACTTTGTTTTTTTTCCCTTTCTCTTTCAGGTTTCAAGAGAGGGAGAGCAAGAGAGATGGTTGGTGTTGCTGAAGAAATTGAAAGGAAGGTAAGTGTTGGTACTTCGAAATTGAAGTGAGTTTCCATTATATAGACATGTGTCCCAAAGAATATACTCGTAAATTCTCTTTTAATTTATCCCAACTATATCTTATTAAGCCTTAATTGCAGCTTTACACAACATCTCTATCTACAATTGTGCATCCATAAATTCTTGACAAGGTCAGATAATTCAATATCAAAAATGTCAATAGGTGGAATATTCAAAGAATTAATTTGTTAGTTTGAGGAACCCCATCACCCCGCAGTAGTTGCTCTTACAAAGCTGTCAGCTGATATCCAACATTAAGTATATCAAATTAGAAAAAGTGAATAAGTTGACAAACTATTTTCATTTATTGTAAAACTGAGAATATGCGCATGTACTTATAATCTCAATATCGGATGTCAACGGATATGGTTTTCTCTTCAGATGCAAAAGAGAAACACATAATTATTTAGTTCGGAGTTTTTAATTACATTGAATATTAACTAGATGTGTATTGCTGATCACGTCTTAAACTCCTGCACTTATAAATCTATCACAAAATTGTTCAATTAACCCAATTACGATAATTTCTAGGTGAAAAAGACATATAAAATTTGATGTTATTTAAATGGACGAGAATGTAAAAATAACCCGGTTGTAAACCGTTTCATCCTACCCATTTTTAAATATTTTTTCTTATTTTTAATATACATCAGGATGCATCCAGTTTCACCCTCGCTATTTTTTAAGTTTAAGGCAAAGTGAATCCAGATTCATTCTTTCTATTTTTTAGGTGTCCATTTTACCCATACTAATTTTTACTCGTCCAATAAAACCATGTTTTATAAATATTCGGACAATTGACCAAATTTCTCTAAATCTATACGGTAACATACAATGTAGACAACTAGGCCTATGTAACTAGAAAACGATTGTGATTTAATACGGATAGATGATCACGGGGCTATAACTCAACGGCTGCAAGTTCATACTCATGATATAGTTGGACCGATATCCATAGAAGTTTGTGTTGGAAAACGATTAATAAAATATGATTTTTAAGGTTTTAATAAAAATTATAATTTATTATTTTCTTTTGTGAATGAAAAACTTATTAGTCATACACCGTGAAGTTTCCACTTTTTAGTTGTTTTAAGAGACTATATAAGCTTTTTAGTCCCACATCGGGGAGTTCATCTTTTTAAGTTGTATTATTCCATTACATAAAGAAATCCACTACTTTTGTAAAATCTATGGGAAAGGGGTTTCTCTATATTTTAGAGGGACCCCCAGAGGAAGATATTTTATATTGTTTTCTTATGCGTTCGCGATTTTCCTTAAGGTTTTTTTCGGAGTTGCCAAGCTCAAGTTGAGCATCTACTACATATGCTAGTAGTAGGTGTAGTAGGGTGTTTTATCCTGGAGATATCCGTCTCGTGAGGGCTATAGCATAACTCTTGAGTGTAACCGGGCGCTAATGTCTTAAGGGCAACGTGTTGAACACGTGACTCACTGTGTTTTTCCAAAGTTTTGTCTTGTTGTCTTTGCGGAGATCTAGGGAGCTCGTCCGTTTCATCAAATCGATCACTTCCATTATAAAGGAGCTAAGTATCAATAACTTTTGCTTATTTGATTTTTTCCTTGTTTTTGATTACTGCACCCAACAATTTGCAGTCAAATATCAAGCTCTAGTCCAAAATTGCAAAATAGTACTTCAAGTGGAAAATGTTGAGAAATTTTATCGTTAAGACTTTTTATATAATTGAGACGAGAAACGATTAATTGGGTCGACCGACCGAAGGGCCCGTAGGAAGGGAGTCCCTTTTATGGCCACTTTTTTGTAAATTGAAACCTAACACAAATGTTCACTTTCATAAAAAGATTGGAAATTGTTTGGTGGTTGTCTTTGGGACTTAAAAAGCCTAAAAAGTCCATCCCTTTTAGTCAAATTACTATAACTCTTGTGTATCTTATTTTTTAGGGGTATAATTGGCAAACAAACTTAAATATAACATATCTAAAAATCCGTGCCTCGGAATTTTACAAATTTTATCTCGTTGGAATGATATTAAAATAATATACACAATGAGTACAAACAACAATATCAAATTTAGATTTTTTATGAAAAATCCGGTGGTGTTTATTTTTTTAAAATTTTAAGACATAATAACCATTATACAATGCAAACCACCACAAAGAATGCATAATACGTGAGGAAAATCGATGTAAACCATCAAAAATTGGATGCATATTAATTTTAGCCTAATGACACCGTTATGCAAAACGATATTTCGTTTTTCTTCGGTTGGCCCTCCCACCGTGGCAGCGGTGTTCTAGTAAACATGAATGTGTAACGAAGATGATTAGTCTGACGATCTTTTACATGTCAAGGAATTTCAGCTAGAAAGAACTGTTCAACCAAAAGTCCAACCGAATTTCAAAAGAACTATCCTTAAAAGAAGTATTAAGTACTAACCAAGCCAACGGCTAAGTCTTTTTCAGATAAGACAGTTTGATGATTTGATCATTTCAAAAGATAGTAGTAGTAAAATCGTACTTAATATTGTTGGGGGTATAATTCTAGAATCTAGGTTGATGCCAAATCATGATAACACACAACTCGAAAATAATTACGCTTACAACTGTATACATACATCTATGATCTATTGACTAGATGACCGCTACCACGGTGAGATGGCCGACCGAAAAAATTGACGTAAAACTAAATTTTGTGTTCACAATTTAGTTCCGCCGTAGGGTGAAAATATTATTTTTCCTGAGACGGCACGAAGGTATAATTTTTCCAAACACGACGCGAAAGTATCATTTTTCCAGACAGGTAGGCCATGGTATATTTTTACTTTGCAAATAATTTGGTGGTGATTCAACACCATATGTTGTGCTTTTCATTTTAAAATTAGTTGTTTTTTTATACTTAGTCAATCATTTTATTTTTCTTGTAGTTTTTCAATTTTTTTTAAGATATGTCTAATTTTAAGCTATGCCTAATTTTAAGGAGAAAAGATACAAAATTTGGAGAATAATAAAAAAATTGAAAAACAAAAATTTGATATCATTGTTTGTGCTCATTGCGTAGCTAATTTAAAGGGCTTTCCAAATATATAAAATTTATAAAAATACGACTTGTAGTTTGAAATATACGAGGTTTTTAAATATATAAAAATGCATTTCTTTGTTGTGCCCTTTCTTTTTGGTTTATTTACGAAAATGTCTAATACCTTATTCCCCATCCTCTTTGGTTTATTTACGAAAATGTCTAAAGGAAAAAAGGTAAAATTTGATTTAGAGAGACATTTTAGTCTTTTCCAGGTGTCCGGACCAAAATTCAATCTTTTTTGTGTAATTGAAAAAAATGTCACGCTTCACATTGACACAAAGTCACCATATATAGAGTCCTCCCTCGCTTCGCTCGGTGGGCCTAATTATAAGAAAGATTCTATTAGATGCCAATTCGTTTTTTAGAATACAATTGTGAGGCTGTCCAATTTTCAACTTCTTAATTATCTAAGTAGTTATTTGCCGTACTGCAAAGTTCAAATAGTACGTCAATGCAAATTAGTGTCAGGTGGAGCAAACAATATTTGTTTGTACCATGTATAAAGGAGCTGTTGGCCGGGGGAGGACTTAGAAAAGGGTGAAATTCTCCCACTTACTGTTCGTGATCGGAAATTCTAATAGTAAATTTTAGACTTTTAGCAACCGTTTTATACCTTCTTTTCCCTCGAAAATAGACTTTAGCAATTATTTTGGTCAAACGAGGACTATTTGGCGATTTTTTAAGTCCTTTTTCGGCAAAAATCTCTATGTAAAGTTGCCACATAATTGGGTCGGGTTGCTGCCTCGACCGCCTATTGGCGTTATCCAAGTTTTCCATTCAAATGAACCAACTCAATCTCCTGGCTAGTCCAGTCACAGACGGTCAGCGCTAGTCGAAATCAACTACCAGTCAATGATTACATCGGTCAACATCAAGTGGCCATAGTCCATCCAGTTTTCCCATCCCGGTCCGCCAATCAATTTTTTTTTTACCGGTCCATTTTATTTGGGCTATTTCACCGATTCCGTTAAATGCAGATCGATTCACCCAACTTGGTCCATGGACTTGATTATCCCGAGCTGGTCCATTTATGCTCCCATCCAATATTTCATTCATGCTGCCAGCCAGTCTATTATCCAGTTTTCCAACCATATATTCAGTTTTCTAGCCGTGCTGCCAGCTGTATATACGACTGAAAAGGCGAGGGTACCCAAATATACCTCAAGCTAAAACTTTTCCTACCTATAAGTCCTTTCTCCGAAAGTGATTGTCTATGGACTGAGTCGAGACAATAAAACTAATCGGTTCACACTTCGTGTGATCGTCTATGGATACAAGATCGAGACAATACAACAACGAAGTATGTTACTTGATAAAAAGGTTCGGACTTAACCAAACACAATAGGATTCACTTATCAAGGAAATAGGAATTAACGTTTGTGTGATTTACTTCAATTATAATAAAACAATTATAATGTGGAAATATAAAGTAAATGACACAGCAAGATTTTGTTAACGAGGAAACCGCAAATGCAGAAAACCCCCGGGACCTTGTCCAGAATTGAATACTCCCAGGATTAATCCGCTACACAAAATTACACCTAACTTCGTATAGTTGAGACCAAGCAACTAAACCTATAGTTCACCTAGTTCCTCTGTATTCCCACGCCTCCAACCTTAGTCACGTGCTTGGAACAATTCCTTTGGTTCGTATTCCAAACAGTAAAGGAACAACAAATCTGTTTGGTATCAACTCTATTCAACCAAGTGATATGAGTTGGATAAAGGCTCTTCCGTTTATCTTAACATAAACTCCTTCGTCAGGTCATTAGATCTATCTTATATTCAATTATCAAAGTAATCGTTTAAGATTAAGCCAACAACACTATTAATCCAAAGAATTGTGTTGATGCCGATCTACTAAATTAATCAATCCAATCTATCACAAATATAAACCAATTATTAATTGGATCCTCTTTTACCGAAACAAGTATTGTGCACATCTATTGATGGTGGTTTTTAGGTTAGGGTTAAAATCGTAAAACCCTAGTCGGACAGTGACGTCACAGAATTTGAGTAATAATGTCTCCACTGAGTGCATTTATTGAACCCTTTAATATGTCTGCGAGAAAATTACCAGGGTACCTTTTTTTTAATACTAATTAGGATTTCGATAGGCCAAACCCTAATTCCCGCACCACTGTTGATACGTATTGATCTCTATACCTTGGTAACTATTACTATAAAGGCGGAATTCAGAATAATAATAGACGAGAAACTTAGAAAACGGAACACAAGTAGTAATTGAAGAAAATATCTTCTCTTAGATTATGAACAAGAAAACGATTACAATTCTCTCTTTGTTACGCTCACAATCTTCTAAACAAGTGGATTAACCTTAAGCGTTGATAGGGTGTAGAATACATCCTATTTACTATCTATTGTTTATGCTTTCTTTGCTATTTTTCTTGTAAATTATGTATTTTACGCTTGTTTTGAGTTTTGTAGCTACTTTGGAGTCGCACGGAGGAAAAGAAGAAGAAATCACCCAATTTGAGCAAAAGGGCAAAATTGTCATTTCAGGGGCGAACACTATCTGGAGCCCAGTCAAGGTTAAGGGGCAACTCTCTTTTGGAGGAGTACTAAAGACAGGCCAGCTGAGGCTAAGGGGCTGCCAATCAGGATAGCCCTTATAACTTGTGGGTGCCACTGCCTAAACCCTACCCTAATTTATGACCTACAAATGAGAGATATTTCTCTCATTCTTCATTTTCACCTGAATTGAAAAGCAGCTGTGGCTGCTGTTATGAAACCAAGAGGAGGAAATCAAATCGAGAGAACAGGTCGATGAACGAACAGGGAGAATTGATGAAGTAGAAAGTAAGGGTTTGGTTGCAGTTCGACAGAGGCGAGATAAAGGAGATTTGAAGATCGTGAAATTGAGAACCAAGAGAAGTAAATCGATGCTGTTGTTGGGTCTGAGAAATTGAGATGAAGAAATAGACAGAGATGATTTTGCCATCGATTCATAAAGAATGGGCGAGAGATTGAATGGTTTTGAGCAGAGATAGATTGAAGTCTGAGGGTTTGAAGAAGAGCAGATGGGTTTGGGGAGAGTCTGAGATTGGTAAATGTCATGAACTAAATGCGATTCTGGGTCGAATCTGGAAGAGAAGGCAGCAAGATTGAAGATGGGTTCTGCTCTGAAAGTGTTGATGATGTTCTGCCGATATAGGAAAATGGGTTTTGAATCGACAACAGGGAGATTGAACTGATAATGATAGATTGAAAATGGGTTCGATATGTTGCTGTTCTTGAGATGAAATCAAGGTTTATGAGCTCAACAAAGATGAAATTGAAGATGGTGATCTCCGTTTGATGTTCTGGTGGAATGGGTTTGTGGCTGTGTATTTGAGACGGTAAAGACGATGGGTTTGTATCTGATATACAACAGATGAAGAACAGAGATGGGTATGGTGGCAATTAGAAGGCAACAGAATGAGGCAGTAAATCTTAGATGTATGTGTAGGATTCTTAACAGGAATTGAAGCAGAGAACGGCCTGAATTTGGCCTGTGCAAGTCCAGTAAACAGCCGAAACTCGGCCGGTTTTCTGCACCGGCGAGTCAACTCGGCGATGCCGATCAGAGCGATTCAACCCATCCCAGTTAGACCAGATTAGCCGAGTAAGATGCTAACTTCGGTGGCCGAGTCACTCCCGCCTTGACCCGTTGGTAGCGGTTTGACTTTGTTTGACCGTTTCTCTAACGAACTTCAACGGAATATTCCTTTGACGGAGAAGAAGATTCGGTGGCGGCGATGACTATTAGGCCATAATACCAAACTTTCCGGCGGACCAAAAATACAGAATTTTGTGTGGATTCTTCTCATGGGTGTGAAGACTTAGATTTGGAAATTGGATGAAAATTTGTGGAGAATTCTCTAGAATCATCTAAACTCATGGGTTTGTGGAATTGGGCTAAAATTTGGAAAGAGAAGATGGAAGATTTGAGAAAGGCTTGGACTTGGAAATTGAATTGCTAAAGGAAAGGGGTTCTATTCCTTGTAAGATTTGGAGAATATTGAAGCCTATAAATAGAGAAGTTTTACATATCCTTTTACACACTTTTTTACACACACAACAATTCTTTCTTCTTTATTCTTTGTGTGAACTCCTTAACATGAGTAGCTAATTTTCTTATTGATTGAGGATGAATTCCTAGTTCTTAATATATGATTTGAGTTTTGTTTCAATTCTATCTTGAAGTTTTCACATGATTATCGTTTGTTTTTACTAATAGGAATGTTTATACATTCATGGTTGTTTGATAGGTTATTTAGAGTGCACGCTAAATTGATTTGTTAATTCAACCTAAATCTAGTATAAGTTAGGGAATAAGTAATCGTTCTAGACACTTTACACAAGTAGAAAACACGAGACCTTGCGGAGGGATTCCGTGGAGCAATTGTGTGTAAAAACAACGCTAGAAAGTGGACCAAGCGAACCGAGTTTAACTACTAGTACTAAACCTAAATTCATAGATCTTAATGCATTCGGGAATTACATCTTGTAAGCGAACCTCAAGGTGGTTCTTTTGAATAGAATCGATAACTAAGCGGACTTGTTACTCGGTGAAATAAGGGATTTTGGGGCTAGCTAAGCGAACCTCGCTATCCTACGGTTGGTGATAATCTGTGACTAATAACATGTGGATGAAAAACATAACTTGAATCATTGTTTTGCAACGAAGAAGGATTCCTTCATCTTGTCTCTCTTATTGATTTCAAATTTATCTTTTAATTGCTTTGTTTACTTTCTTTTGCTTTACACCCCCCTTTTGTGACAATTTTTACAACTAGAATCTCTTGCTCCTCGTGGGAACGAACTTAACTACCACTATATTACTTGTTAATTAGGTGGAAAAATATTAATTAATTTGTTGTGGTTACGACACGCATCAACTGTTTGCTAAGCTTGCACAAATATTGTCGTAAGCTTTCTCTAGGTTTTCTGTGCCTAGTTTCTGTCCTTAGCTATTAGCCAAAGCCCTCTATTTATATCCTTCATCGTACTCAGCCGACCAAGGACTTCTATTAGGAATCTTTTTCCTAAACTAAGAGTATTGCCTAAAACAAAACTCTTCCCTAACTAGGAATTCTGCCTAAACAAGGATTCATGCCTAGAATAGGTTTCTTCCCTCAACTTGGCTTGAGGTTAACTAAGTTCCCTAAAGGAGTACGGATACACCTGTATCATGGGTCCCCCTTTTAAGAACTTGAACTCATGTGAGAGTTAAAAATTAAGGTTAGGGAACTCGAGAGTCCCTTTTTTCCTTGTTAAACCACTTAGCCTTGCTAGGAACTTTACCTTTACATCCAATTAGAAAAGCTTCTTTCTCTCCTTGTCGTGTTTTAGTCACTCTTCGCTCCAATATGCAATCCTCCTTGAGTGGTTCCTCTCTATCAAACCATAAGTCTTCTACTCGTAGTAAGATCATAGTGTCGTCGCCGTCATCATCAAGTAATGGTGGTTCAAACAACTTCAAGTATTCGACATTTATGACTAAGTACATTCCTAGATAAGGTGGCAGATCTAGACGAAAGGCATTGTCACCAATCTGATCAAGAATACGAAATGGTCCATACCTCAATGGTTTCAACTTCTTACCTTCCCCCTTCAGTCGTTCCTTACCTAATTTTAACCATACCAAGTCCCCAATACCGAAATTACAAGGTACAAGATGCTTGTCATGATTTGCTTTATATTTGGCTTGTGACTTCTTTAGTTGTGCTTCAACAGTCGCATGAATCTGAGATTTCTTCTCCAAGAACTTTTGTGACTTTTGCCGTTCACTTCCTTCCTTCCCCCCCATTGAGGTGTCACTAGAAAATACTAGATCGAAAGGACTAGGTGGTAAGTAACCATAGCACGTCTCGAAAGGAGATTTCCCAGAAGAACTGTGAACTGCTCTATTGAAAGCAAACTGTAGATACGGTAAACTCTCATCCCAAGTTTTAGGATGCTTAGAATTATATCCCCTTAACATGTGAACCATAGTCCTATTGACCACATCTGTTTTTCAGTCTATTTGTGGATGAAACGTTGTACTCTTCTTCAACCTAGTGTCCATCATCTTCCATAAAGAATCCCAAAAGTGACTAAGGAACCGACTATCCCTATCAGAAATAATCGAAGTAGGTAAACCAAAATGCTTCCACACGTGCTCAAAGAAGAGCTTTGCTGCACCGGCTCCGTTCACCAGTCTTTGTACGTGGAATTAATGCAATCATCTTGCTGAATCAGTCGACCACAATGAACAAGTAATCATGACCAGACTTGGTCTTGTGAACCCACCAAGAAAATCCAAAGAAATACTCTCCCAAGGCCTTGATGGTACTGGTAACCCACGTTTTCGTTGGAAGGTTTAGATGTGCTGCACAACTTACACCCTCTAACTAACTTAGCCACATCATCTTGCATCTTCGGCCAAAAGACATAACATGGGAGGTTAAGTAGAGTTTTATTCATCCCAAAGTGTCCAAAGAACTCGGAAGTGTGTGCCTCTCTCAACCACTCAGTAACGATCTCCATCTTCTGGTATGCAAAGTAACTAACCTTTGTATAACAATCCATCTCGGAGTTCATACTCGCTTTTCAAACCACTATTTACACCTTCTAACACCTTCTTGAAGTCTTTGCTGGATGCGTATGATTCCGCATACTCTTGAGGGACAATTGGCTGAATTCTCATGGCCACCATTAATGCTCAAACTGGAGGTCGAGATAACATATCTGCCAGCTTGTTTGTTACTCCCTTCTTGTACCTAATGAGAATATTGAAACTCATCAAGTAAGACATCCACTTCATGTGTCGGGCTTGTTGTAGTTTCGTCTGTGCATGTAGATACTCCAACGGTTTGTGATCTGAATGTACCGCTACTTCTTTACCTAAGAGATACACTCGCCAATGTTTGATACATTGATATAAAGCATAAAATTCTTTGTCATAAAGGTGCGTAGTTCTTAATAGCACTCGAGAACAATTCTGAATGGTACTCCACCTGGTTTACCATCTTGTAACAACACTCCTCCCAATGCATAGTTAGAAGAGTCAGTCTCAACTTCAAAATGACGTTGTAGGTTAGGCAATGCCAACACTTTGGTGGTTCTGAAATCTTTCTTTTAGTAATCGAAAAGCGTTTTCATGAGTTTGCTGCCATTCAAACTTTGCCTTAGCTCCGAGTCAAACCATGTAATGGTCCCGCAATATTTGAAAAATGCCGGATAAACTTACGCAAGTAGGTGCAAGCCCCTAAGAAACTCCCGATTTCGATTCTGAGTACTAGGTCTAGGCCACTTAGTGATCACTTCAACCTTCCTTGGATCAATCTTCCGTTGTCCACCACCAACAATAAATCCGAGATACACTAACTCCTCCTTCCCAAACTCACACTTCTTTACGTTCAACTTCAGTTGGCCTTCATGTAATACTTTAAACACCTTCTCAACGTGAACGAGATGCTCTTCCCAAGTTACCGTTGTATATTAGGATATCATCCAAGTAAACAATCACAAAATCTTCTATAAAAGGTCGTAACAAATCATTCATCAAACGCATAAACGTCGTTGGAGCATTACACAAACCAAAATGCATCACCAACCATTCGAACAAGCCTTGTTTGGTTTTGAGCTTGATTTCCATGTGTCATCTTCTCGAACTCTCATCTGGCGATATCCGAATTTACAATCTAACTTTGTAAAGACTCGAGATTTTTCCAACTCGATCCATCATGTTGTCTATCCTAGGTAAAGGGTAACGATTCTTGATTGTGATCTTGTTCAACGCTCTATAATCAACACATGCGCCAGCCTCCATCTTTCTTTGGAACCAACAACACCGCCGATCCACAAGGTGAAGCACTTGGCACTATCATTCCTAATTCTAAAAGTTCTGGACTTGTTTCTTGATCTCATTAGATTCCTCTATGGTTGTGCGATAAAGACCTACATTACGAAGAGAACTCTCCCTTGGTCAACATGATCTCATGCTCCACACTCCTCTTTGGCGGTAATCTCGTGACATCGAAAATAAATCCTTGTACTTCAACTTTAACCTTTCTAGGTTATCTTCTTGTTGTGCGATCAAGGCTGCCAAACAAACTATACTCGGCTTCTCCCCAAGAGAACGGATCACAAGGAGAATGAACTTCGTGCTAGCATTTACCAACCGCTTAGCTTCGAGTGGTCAGTGATCGACTTGTTCCCTCAAGAGGAGAATCAATAGCCCGAATCACAAAACTTTTTCCATCTTTGGTAAAGGTGTACTTTTGTTCCCTCCCCGTGTGTAGTTGCATCTCTATCCCATAGGTAAGGACTACCTAGTACCACCGACAAACATCCAAAGGAACTACGTCGCATGTAACTTCGTCAATATATGACTCATCTAGAGCAAATTTGAACGTGCCTTTGTTGTGAAACTTGTAAGCCCCCTTCCTTTTGAAGCCATCCTAAAGGGTATGGTTTTGGATGTTTGAAAGTCTTCAAACCTAACTTCTGCACCAAAGAAATTGAAAGCAAATTCTTCTGACTTCCCGGGTCAATAACAACATCTACTAGTGAAGTTTTGACTTTCATCTTCATTTTGTGAAGAGTTGCTACCTAAGATCATCTTTTGAAGGTCTTTCTTTTGCCCCGTCATAAGAGAAAGCTTTGAATTGGGTTTCGTTAGTCCGTGGACTTCTTTGGAGTTTGAGCGACTAGTGCTGCCTTCTTGGCTTCTTTCAACCCTTTAGGCTTTAGATGAGGGTTCTTAACCCAACACTTGTCGACAGTGTTACCTATTTGCTTGCAATGGGTGCAAGACAAACCTTCCTTGTCAGTAAACTTCCCTTCTTCTTTGCTCCTTTCACCTCCTTTCACAGTGATACCTCCAAATTTCACCTTAGTATTTCCCTTTGAATCAGATTTCTTAAGCCTGCCCTCAATGGCATTGGCTTTTATACTTGCTTCGGAGATAGTATCCACCGAAAACATCTTTAACTCCTTCCGTATATACTCATGGAACCCGGAAATATATTTCATTGTAGATAACATAATCTCCCAAGTCTAAGTACAAAATCATAGCTTGATTCTGAAATTCCGAAGTATATTCTTGTACGGTTTGGTTGTAAGTCTGCTTCAAGTTGTACCACTTGAACCATCTCTTTTCAAGGTAGCCAACTAGGATAAAACTGTTTCCTTACAATCGCCTTGAATCTTTTCCACGACAATACTCCTTTACCTAGGTTTTGTCTTTGATAAGATTTCCACCAGGTTAGAGCATGCTTTTGTAGCTTCAATGCCGCGAAAGCAATCTTTTCCTTTGAACCATATTCAAAGAAAGAGAAATACGTCTCTAGATGTTCAATCCAGTCATCTAATTTTTCTACATCGACACTCCCATCGTAAAGTGGAATATCAACACGAAAATCAATTTTGATTCTTACCATGAGGTTTAGTTGATGTAGGACTTTTAAGAAACTCTTTCTCCTTTTCTTCATCCTCATCTTCTTCCTCTTCTTCTTCTTCTTCCGAATCGTCTTCTTGTAATCATCTTTCCGAAGCTTCAGTGAAGGTGTAACCTTTTTCTTTGTCTTCTTCTTAGTTAGGTTTATGAGAACGAATACATTCACTCAATTCTGAAGGGTAACTTGAATAGACTTCATGTCTGTCTGCAGCGTATCCACCTTTTCTTCCATAGTTTGTGGTTCGCCTTCCTTAGGATCACCATCGACTTTGTCATCCTTGATCCCCTTGTTATCTTAATGTCTTCCAACTTCTCGAGTACCTCACCAAGCTTTATGTAGAGAGATCTAGTGAAAACCATAAACCACGGGGATTTACCCTAGAAACCAACCTTGCTCGTGATGCCAACTTGATACGTATTGATCTCTATACCTTGGTAACTATTACTATAAAGGCGGAATTCAGAATAATAATAGACGAGAAAATTAGAAAACGGAACACAAGTAGTAATTCGAAGAAAATATCTTCTCTTAGATTATGAACAATAAAACGATTACAATTCTCTCTTTGTTACGCTCACAATCTTCTCTAAACAGTGGATTAACCTTAAATTGTTTGCTAAGCTTGCACAAATATTGTCGTAAGCTTTCTCTAGGTTTTCTGTGCCTAGTTTCTGTCCTTAGCTATTAGCCAAAGCCCTCTATTTATAGCCTTCATCGTACTCAGCCGACCAAGGACTTCTATTAGGAATCTATTTCCTAAACTAAGAGTATTGCCTAAAACAAAACTCTTCCCCAACTAGGAATTCTGCCTAAACAAGGATTCATGCCTAGAATAGGTTTCTTCCCTCAACTTGGCTTGAGGTTAACTAAGTTCCCTAAAGGAGTACGGATACACATGTATCAACTGTGCCAATGGCAAACCATGCTAGCTACATCTACCGCGCCAAGGCATGCCAACCACGCTAGCCGCACCACCGTGCCAATGGCAAACCATGCCAGCCACATCTACCGCGCCAAGGCATTCCAACCATGCTAGCCTCACCACCGTGCCAATGGCAAACCATGCCAGCCACGTCTACCGCGCCAAGGCATGACAACCATGCTAGGCGCACCACTGTGCCAATGGCAAACCATGCCATCCACATCTACCACGCCAAGGCATTCCATGCGCCTACGGCATGCCAAACCCTTGGCCCCACCATGCCAAGCCAACCACACCTTGGCCCCATCATGCCAAACCGCCATGCCAAAACCTTGGCCCCACATGTGCCAATGACATGCCAGCCACCTTGTCGCGCCATACCGTGTTGGCCTTCCCAATGCGGCTACCAAAACAAAGGCCTGTAACAATCAACGGCCATCTTCCCATCTAAGATGCAAATCTTAGCCGTCCAAGGTCACCAACCAACGCATGGTAACCTTTGGCCCAACGCCAAAACCCTAGTTTTGGCCACGCCCAAACCGCTCCAAGTAATGCCGACCATGCCACATGTGCCAATAGAATGCTTTGCCATCCACCACCAAAACGAAGGCGTGCGACGATCAACGGCCACCCTTCCATCCTAGGTGCAAATCCTAGCCTTCCAAGGTTGGCAAAAAACGCATGGTAACCTTTGGCCCAAAACTTGCTAGCTTCCCAAAACTTGCTAGCTTCCCAAAACATGCTAGCTTCCCAAAAACGCACCAAACATGCCACCGTCCCTCTTAAAATCTTCCTGAGTTTTACTTTCGGGTTGTTTTCACCTCCCGAACGATCTCAAAACCTAAATATTCCCGCGTAAGGAGATAGGAAATTCTTTTCCGTTTAGAATGGAGGGGAGGACCATCAAAATCCGAGTCCGTATTAGAATTCTACATCGATGCTAGTAAAGGGCGCTAATTAGGGTTTCAGCATACTAAACCCTAATTTAGACAAAGCTGCAAGCGTTTCCCTTCCAAGCCGCACACTGCCAGTGGCTCCACTCCATGTCAAAGCCATGCCGGCCATCTTTCCATCTAAGATGCAAATCTTAGCCGTCCAAGGTCGCCAACCAACGCATGGTAACCTTTGGCCCAACGCCAAAACCCTAGTTTTGGCCACGCCTAAACCGCGCCAAGGCATGCCGACCATGCCACATGTGCCAATGGCATGCCGTGCCAGCCACCTTGCCGCGCCTAACCCATACCATGATGGCCTTCCCTTTACAATTGCAAAAACGGAGGCCTGCAACAATCAACGGCCACTTTTCATCTAAGGTACATATCTTAGCTGTCCAAGGTTACCAGCTAACGCATTGCAACCTTTGGCCCTAGTTTGGTCGCGCCTAAACAAAGCCAAAACCCTAACTTTTGGCCGCTCCTAAACTAGGCCATATTAAAGCCATACTGATCATGCAATAATCAATGGCTACCTGTCCTCTTAAGATGCAAAATCTCGACCGTCGAAGGTCACCACGCAAGTCTCCCAAGCTCAACTTTCCAGACAACAACAAACGTGTTACATGTTTTCCACAAAAACATTCGAGACATCAACGCATGTCACAAACTGGGGGATGCTCATTGGGTATTGGTTTGGCGGTTTACAGCGTGCGGCGTACACTACGCCCGTTATAAGAGAGTGTTATAAGGATGAAGTGGTTAGGAAATACAGGGAGTAATGGTAAAATGCCTTCTCTAATGGAACATAAATTCCAGGCGTTACCTGTGACTACCTCCTCCCATTTACTCACCTGTTTTCCATTTCTTAATGAGACCAGAGTACGTTTCATTCCGACTTGTATAAATGGGTCTTACCTATTTCCACCGAACAACAAGTTCAGGTCAGGAGCATACAACACTCAGAAAACATTTGC
Source organism: Papaver armeniacum (assembly GCA_023531295.1). NCBI lineage: Eukaryota > Viridiplantae > Streptophyta > Magnoliopsida > Ranunculales > Papaveraceae > Papaver > Papaver armeniacum. The sequence continues at coordinate 163,191 of JAJJWW010004070.1, forward strand.
TAGCTTTCCATCTGTTAGCTTCCCACTTTCTTATACAAGTCGTAAAACAACTACTCTTCCAAAATCAACTATTCTGGTCTCAACACTTTCTTCGCTTCCCTCCCCAAAACCAACCCTTCTCCTTCACTTTGTGACCGAAGGAAGTCTGGAACGACCATTTCTTGGTTTAGGCCGGATTCGTACAAATTGATCTCTCGAATCTAAAGTACTCCCTTGTAGTACATTGTTCAGGGTTTAAATTCGTTTCTCACCCACACACCCGAAATTACCGAAATAAGCAGAAATCGTTTTCACCCTCAAACAATTGGCGAACACAGTGGGAGATTGATCTTTCGTTTACAATGTCAATTTTTGACCATCGATCTCATGCTTCGACCTAGACATCAAGATGGTAGAAGCAGGCGATCCGTTCAGGGATCGACGACTCGGTTACCAGACGACCCGATTATCAGTCTTGACACGGCAAGGGATGACTGGGGACTGCCTAGAGATTAAAAGCGAATGATCCAACCAGGTATCGACGACTCGATTATCAGATGAGAGGATTGGGGAATTTTCACAATCACGGCGGTGCTTCCCATAAAACTCGGTCTTACACCCGGAAGGTTCCCTTTTCATCAAGGGACCAGAAAAACCGAGTAAGTATTACCTAGACAAGATACATGGTTTGCTATTTCAAGTTTTCACGAGAATGATAAAACCGATAGCCATGTTATGTTTCACCCCATGTCATCTACCAACACACGGTTCCACGGTTTTCCTAGGATGTTTGCGTTACTTGCAATCGTAACCAAGGCAACATCATTCCCAAAACAATCTATTCCAAAACAATTCGTTCCAGAAGAATAATCCATAACCCTCGAGATAACATTTGTCTATCAACCCAAGAAATCTAGGAAATCAAAACCACAAACTAGGAGTTTCTTCTGCCTTTCAAAAAAAAAAACCTAAGAAAAGAGGTTCAGAAAACAAAAGTATTCAAGGAAAATTGCCTAACAACGGCTCATTCTTTTTGGAGAAAATGTCTTTCATACTTTGAAGAGCAGCCTGCTTCAGCTTCAATTCCTGGGATAATTTCTCGACTTCTACCTCATGTTGATTAATTAAATCCGCGGAAGGGCTATCAACCGTTCCAGCCTGCAGCCTTCGGATCTCGGAAAATCCCTCACAGAACCAGGAAGCGTTAAACTCAAAGTTTATACACATATCCCGGTGGAACTCCGAATTTGAGATTACATCCCCAGAAATGGTGTGGCTAGTCACCTCGCGCATATCACAAATTGAAGATAATATTTCTTCCACTCGCTTAACCAACACGAACAGGCTAGTGATCTTCTTGGCTGTTGCGATGTGTCCATGTCTCTTCCATATTCTGGTATACAACTCCTCATGCTTAGCCTGTACACTGAAGCCTCCAATCAACACATGATCTTCATGAGGAATCAAGAATGGAGGGTCGAAAGTGGCGCCTGCAATCGATTCCGCGACCAGCAAAGATTTTTTGGGAACAATCACGCCCGCCACCACGACATTGTTCTCCGCCATTGGAGACACAACAACATCCTCACGACGATCAACCTCCATCTCCAGATTACTAGCATGTACGATTTCCATGATTGGAGACACGGTTGCGTCTTCGTCACCATGAATTCCCATCTCGGGGTTATCTTCAGAAGCGGACTCTTCCTGTAAAATATCACCAATTAAATATTTATTCCACATAAATAAATAGCCCAGGGGAAAACGTGCGGAAACTCACCGACTCATTCATGGGCCCACTAAAAGAAGACTCGCCGCTACGCTCCGAAGTACTTTGCCCATCACATGTCGGATCTGAACTTTCCTCTTCTTCGCCTTCCTTTTCATCGACAAGAGGCTCATGTATCGCCGGATTTTCTTGAGATGGTGCCATTTCCGGCCACGTGCAAGTCAGCAAGGCGTTTGTATTGCTAATACCCCGAGTCAAAAAAAGGGAAAAGATCTTCGGTGGGGACAATTCAGGATATTTATGCAATACAGCCAAATCGGGAAGAAAATCATACATACTTGCATGTTGGAAGAACTGAAAGTCACAAGAGCCGTTGAAACTGAATCTGGTCGGAAGCCACCTGCACGATTTTTTGACCTTCGCTCCTTTTCCTGGGGACTCTCTGCATCCGAGCTAGAGGATTTTCGCTTGCCCGAGGGAAGCTGTTTCAACAACTTATGCTTTGCTAGAACTGCAGAAGAAGGTTTTCCGCGTGGATTTGTCACAACGTTTTGCACGAACTGATCAATGGCGAGAAACTCGTCTTGTCAAAAGAGGTTATATTTCGGAGTCGTCACAGGTTTTTGTTCCGGGAGCAAGAAAGGAAGGGATTTATCCGGCGCAAGAACACTGGCGTCAAGAGCAGTTGGTAACAATTCTTCAGGAGCGGTCGTCTGACGCATAAATGGAACCCCTTGGTCAAATCCCATATGTCGGGCTGCCCTGTCAATATTATAAAGGACCGCCTTGAAGGACCCCTGGAAGAAGGATGACACGTGTACAGAGCTATAGCTTCTCACGAATACAATCTATCCAACACTCATATTCTCTCCAGCAGAAAGCAAAGTCAAGCTCGGAGCAGCGAAAAACGTGCTTGGCTGAACTATGGAGGCATGGGCCGGGGCCCAAGGACGAAAATTAATTGCATACGAATTGTCAAGGAAATCAATGAGATTTACGCCAGCTCTTGGACGCCTCTCCCACCAACGGAGTATCCTAGAACCGCCATACGCATCAGGAAACGAAACTCTCGGGTTAGGAGCGTAATTTTTGAAATGCTCCCACAACCACGCTTGAAGAAAAGCGACGTGAACATATGAGTCCACTTTCATATAACCATTTGAAGCATACGTGTCTGAGACCAGGTGATCTAAATGGGTGTACAAAGAACCAAGAAAAAATCCGCCAATGGGAAGAACAACGCCTTTCGCCAATTTGATGGCAAATTTGAGAAGCTCATGTCTTATCTCCTTTTTACCAGAGCCATCGTCGAAAATGTCTCTGGACAACCACAGAGCTAAAAATGCAGCAACATGGAGCGTATCATCTAGCACTAGACCCAACTCCGGATCATCAGGGAACTACTTAGAAACCCACCAGTTATAGAAGCACTTTTCCTCATAATTCTTTCGAACGTATCCAACTGCCTTTGTGGCCAAAGTAGCACGTATTTTTTCTTTTTCCTTAGACAAGACGACATCAAGATTTTAGACTGGGAGGCTCAACGAACGGCTACGCTTTCCAAAGAAATAGTCATCTCACCCCATCTACGTATAGCTATGTGAGTTTCCGGGCACCACCTGGAGACGAAAGTAATCAACCCTGCAACGTCTTTTCTAATTTGAAGTATCGCAGGCGCCATGACATCATGCATGATTTGTGCTTCGTTTAAGTTGGCCTTCACGTGATCGCGTCTCATCATGAACTTCATCCATTTATCATAAGAGCGCAATGGACTAAGGCGGATTTTGAAGTCTATGGGAGAAGCCGGATATTCTTTCTTATGAAGGAAAAACCTCATTATACGCCCTGGGAAGACTGATTGGACTTCTCCATCATTCTCCGAATCAGTCAGAAGGGTTGCCACGAATTTAGGATGGGTCCTTGTAATCGTAGCAGACTTCGTAAAGAACTCATCATCTATGTTCGGATTGGAGTTGTTAACGCTCCTCAACGCGGCGGCATGACTACTTTCAGGTGACATCTTAACAAAATTCCTTATGCCTTTGAAGTAACTACAACGAAGCAAAGGAAAAGAATTACTACTTTGAAGAAAAGCATACATGGAAATTTTATCAAAATTGGTCACCACAATTAAGGGTCAACAAAACTTTTCTTTTGGCCGCGTGTCACGTCATTCATAACTAAAGGAATGGAGACTGCTCAATAAACCCAACATGCGAAGCCGCAGAAAGTAGAAACTCGGCCAAGTTACGTTTGGTCATGGGAAATATGCCCGCGACCAAAAGGAGGATGTTTCCACCACGAAAACTGTGCACACAGCCACAAGATGAAAAGGAAACCCTAAATCTAGGTTTTCACGGGAAGGGGACTAACGGAAACAAACCATTCACGCGCGCCTATTTGCATAATAATTGGCCTCCTTACTATTGTGACGGCTAATATTACTGCGATACTGCTAGCAGGGAAGAATCATTCATACAAAAGTACTTCTATGGGTTTATGGAGAATATTTCTGTGGCTAGGGTTTACAAAAAAAGAAGAAGAGAAGAAACGTTGTAACACATACCTGGAGTGCGCTTGCCTACTTCTCTGCCTTGCTGCTAACGCGAAGAGGTGAAAACAAAGCCAATATTACAAAAAAAAAAAAGAGATGTGCGACCCCTTTTATACACATATTACTTTGGAGTTTGGATGGAAGAAGGTTTCCTTTTATAAGCACAGTTGTTTTGGAACTAGAATGGAGGAAGGTTTCTTGTTCAAGTTATGCACGGAAAAGGGCAACCGGGCCCACGAAGGCAATGTCACATGGTGCCACCAATCCATGGCCAAGACAATGCCAAACCATTCACTCCCAAGCCAACGCTTCGTGGCTCCACCTTCACCGCTCCACGGCCCTTCCAAGCAAGTCCACACTCTATTTGCCTTTTTAAGCAAAGCGGCTCCATTCCAAGCCGACCCACGCCAGCGGCTCTGTTTCAAGACGCACCATGCCAACGGATTGCCAAGCCAAGCCAGCAACACCAAAGACTCGCCAAACCAGTATCATGATGTTCTCTAACCCAGGCAGGATGATACATAGCCGGACTAAACCGAGGATCCTCATCTCGCCACCTCGCGGTCTACACCATAAATGGAATCTATGCAAGATATCACTGGATTATTATGAAGGGCAAATAATCATTTTAAATCAAATCGCTTGGCTGCGCCTATCAATCTTCAGGGTGCCTTTATAGTTCTGGTTGGTGTTATCTACGTATCGAGAGGATAACCTCTCATTTTCTCTGTTCTTTCTTCTTCATTCTTCTTTCCTCTTCTTTTCTGTCTCTTTTCTTTCCCTTCTTTTGCGAGTTTCGATTGAGAGAATCGATTAGTGATGTTGTGTAGATGATGAGGGAGACGATTTTGTCGTGAATCTTGAAGGAAAACAATTAGAGATTGTTAGGGTTTTATTGAAGTGATAACTCGAAGAGAATCAAAGAGATGGGATTCTGAGTTCGAGTTCATATGCAAAAGAATATTGAGTCATTGACAGATGTAGAACAAAGGGGTTGATGTTCAATTGATGTTCTAAAGCTGTTCTGATGATGAATCAAATAGAAAAGGTAAAATCTGAGTTTTAATTAGGGTTTGTTTTGATATTTCTTTATGAAATTGATGTTCTTTGATCGTTTTATTACATGGGTTTGTTCATATTCAGGAGGAGATAGTTTTATAGGGATTTAATTTTAGTTCTTTAGCAATTTAATTTCGGGTTAGGGTTTCAGTGAATTGAAGGTGAAGATTAGGGTTCTTGAGTTGGGAAATTACAGATTAAGAGGATGAATTGGATAGAGATGGGTGAAGATGAGAATTGTAGAACGGAAAAGAAATGGATATGTGGCTGTAGTTTAGGTATTGCTGTGATACAGGGGATGTGAAGTTAATTTTGAATTGAAAGAGATGGCTTGGGCAGTCAGAGGGTGATTTGGTGATGGGGGTCTGCTAATGGATATGGAATTGGGTTCTGTTGATTAATAGAGATGTGTTTAAGTTATAAGAATGGAGTTGTTGTTAATCTGAGCTGTGGTGGTTGATAATTGTTGTTGGGGGATGATAATGTAGTTGAAGTTATGAAGATGTTCTGTAGGTGGAGGCAATGAAAGATGGTTTGTTAATTGTTCTTGAATGAACTGAGTTGGATGATTGAAGTGGAGTTGTATGTGGATGTCTGTGTCGGGGTTTTTGTGTTAAGTTGCTATTGTAGTTAACTGAATTTGGTAGTGGTATGTATGAATTAGGAGATGTATGAATTGGTACACTAAGATTGAAGCGAAGTTGGAGTCGCAAACCGAGAAGTATTTATAGTGAGGAGTTGCGGTAACTGGTGGAGCTGGTAGAGTAAGTGGTAGAGCTGTAAATACATTAAGGCAGAGGAGATAATTTTGGAGGTAATGGAATTGAACTGGTGGTGCTGAACTGAGATCGAGTTAAGTATAGAATGAAGTTGTTTTGCAGGTGAGAAACAAAGATGAGATTTGAAGAAGATTGCAGTTCCGCAGGTTATAATTTTGGATTGAGGTTGTGAAGGGTGTGTGTGGAGATTTAGTTGAACTGGTGGTACTGGTGGTATTGTATGTGTGGTGTTGTAGCCTATTGGTAGTATGGCAAAGAAGAATTGATACTTAACTTTTGAAATTGCAGTTGAGATATTAATGAAGATGAGGTATGTGTTATTATTGGAGGATTGTATCACTGGCAGTGTTGTGGATGTTTGGTTTTTCTATGGATGTTGATGCTGCCATGGTAAAGACAATGGTTGTGACTGAAATTAGAAAGTATGAAGTTTGAATTAAATGTATGACTGAAGTATTATAGTTGAAGTTAATCTGGTTGAAACAAATTAATGAAGAAGAGTTAGGTTGTTGGCTGTAGCCTTGGCATATTTGTGTTGATCTTGTTATGATTTGTATTGCATCATTTTAATCTTGGCAGGTTAGGTGTTGCACCAAGATGGTGCTTTAGTGCTCTTTGGCCTGAGCAATGGCTCTGGCCTGTGCAAGGCTTTGGCCTTGAGCTTTCGGCTTAGTCAGAACCTGACTGACCTAGCTGACCCTAACTCAGATATCTAACTGAGTCGAATCGTGTTGACTCACCGAGTTTCTGTCTTTACCAGCGAGTTGACACAGTGGATCGAGTTGGACCTTGACCCTGGACTTTGACTTGCGTGGACTGTTAGCTGACTCCTTTGACCGTCAGTGACTGTTAGTTTGACCCAGATGGACCGGGCCTTGTGTATTGGGTCGAGTTTAGTGGACTTGGACTTAGTGCCATGTATTCTTAGTTTGATGTTTTGGACCCCTTATGGTCTGAGTTAGCTGTTGGTTCATTCTACAGAGTTGTACATATTTATAAGACCTATCAATGGACTATAAAATCAATATAACTGAAATAGGTAAACCTTTAGATGTGCTAAAGAACCATAAATGGGCTTACAACCATTAGATAATTCACTTAGCCTATAATTAGAGAATTGTATGAGATTGTGTTTGAGCCTTGTATGAGCCTTTTGGCTAATCTTTAGAGCGCTTGTGTGATTAACAGTTAATCTTTATTAACAGCGAACGATCTAAAGAATGCACCAGTGGATTATGGATCTCAAGGTATGTGAGGCTTGTCATCAAAAGAGATGGGAATTGATAACGAACTCTCTTGTATTCATTATTGTTTTATAAATATATTTATATTGCGAAAGGCATGCATATCTTTGCTAGTATATGATATGTGTATGCATGTATTATTTGTGTGTAATACAAACTAGTTTTCTTTTACAATTTGGGATGGGGTTGGATCTTCTGAAACAACTAATATTTGTGTTTTGGGAGTATTTACTTATCTTCAAAAAGTGATTCTTTCCATTGTCTGGAAAGTGGTTACAAACTTTACTTGTTGTTAGCAAGTAAGAATCCGCAAGAGTCACGCCTTACTACTCCGAAGGACTGCGTCGCTTAACTATTATTTCTGTTGTGAATTTGTGCCGCAAGATTGGTTGGTAGAACTTTATATTTTCCTACAACTTATTATCTTAATATGTTTTATCTGTTTTCCGTGTTTCATCGGTTTTCAGTAAAACCTGCATTGTTTTTAAATCATTCTAGTGATTACTTGAAAGTTAGTTATTATTTCTACTTGGCACCCCTTTTAGGGATGATGTGCTCACCCATTCCCACTTTCAGTTTCAGAGACAGATCCAAGATGTGCACGTGGCGATAAAGGATCCGAGAAGTTAGTTTCATTAGTTGGTTAGCTTCCACTATGTTTATTTTGTGTTTATATTCTATTTGTAAATCAACTCACTATTAAATATGTATCACTTGAGAGGAGTCCTTATATTTATTTCAGAGAGGGTTTAGATTCGGGTTAAACTTTGTTTATAACCTTTAAATTAATTCTTAAATAGATGTTTTAAATCGTTAGTGCCTCATTTTATGGTTAATCTCTTGGATTAGTCAACTGCTAGCTTAGGGGGCGCTACAGATCTCTCGAATCTAAAGTACTCCCTTGCAGTACATTGTTTAGGGTTTAAATTCGTTTCTCACCCACACACCTGAAATTACCGAAATCAGCAGAAACTGTTTTCACCCTCAAACAACACCAATGATTATGAACCCACAAATCAGAAATCTTCAATATCTTCTTTGTCTTCAAATATTATTATATCTTCAATAAACACCTGCACACAATAACTTGAATCTCTTGTGATCAATCACGCACAGAACGGAGTCTGTTAACAATGGATTATCACAAGATCGTCTTTAGAACTAACAACAGTCTAAAGATCCCTTTCGAAACTCTGAACTAGTTTGAGTGAATCTTATATTAGAAGAGAAGATTCTCAAGCATAAAAAAACTAGGTGCAATAAAATTTCAACCACCGTTAGTCAATCAAATCAAAGAAAACAAAAGATAAACCGTAATTATCTAGTTTCCCACCAACGGTACTCGTAGAGCTTTTCAATCCCAAAGAAGACTTTAAACAGAGCGGCTGTAAGAGATTTTTCCTAATTAGGTTACTCTCCTCTCCGAATAGGCGGCTACACCAGTAACAACACAACAAAGAGGAAGTCTGTTGTTACAAAGGATTAGTTTGCTAGAAAGGAAAAATTCAAGTATTTATATACAAGCAAGTTTGGACACCAACGAATTTCCAAAACCGAAAATATTCTCAAGATATTCATTAAAGCACAAATTCGGTTTCCATAATTCCTGGAAATACTCTGTCCAAAAATAATGATCGAAATCTCTCGGAAAATCTCTAATTAGTAAATGCACATTACTAATTCTTATTTCCCTACAAAATGAAGTTAAATACCTTAATTAAAAGATTCTTAACTTTTTTATGTTTCGATCCTGGGATTCTCTTCCCTTAGCTATTAACGAATAACTTGGAACAATTAAAGAAATAAACATTCATAGCACGTGTTCAAAGTATGTCGACATCTTAACTTTGTAAGTTCTCTTTCAAAGTTACAACCTTGAAACGATTTGCCACACTTCCAAACAAGTTTAGAATTGGTTCATCTGACTTTCAAGAAATATGCGATTGATCAAATAACATTCAATCACAATCATGGGTTTAACGGTTCTACCAAAACAAGTTTCGGTTCTACCTTCCATGTGAGTATTTTGCATAGTCACACTAGCTTTCCAAAATTCGGTTGACTAGGTACTAGGATCGGTTCCCCACATATATATGGTATCTAACTTATATGTGTTGCACATGTCCATAGGATCGGTTCCCCTTTGCCTAAAAACGTGTTGCACATGTCCATAGGATCGGTTCCCCTTTGCCTAAAAACATGTTGCACATGTTCATAGGATCGGTTCCCCTTTCTGCTATAAACCTTGTTGCATCTCATACAAGGATCGGTTCCCCTTTGTGATGTACTACACCTCTTACTAGGATCGGTTCCTCTTTCCCATATTTGGTCAGACAGAAAATCACTGACCCGATCATACTATCTCAGGTGATTACTTAAGATAGGTTTCACTAATAAAAGTCATACCAATACATAAGTCAGGCCTTTGTGAATTGTTCTACCAAGAACATAACAAGTCGTGAATGGTTATACTCAATCACACATATTGGTTATTCATAAGATACGCAATGAATAACAAAACCAATAACGCATGGCGATTTCCTTTTCGATTCACAAACAAGTTTATGAACTTACTTCCTTAGAACACATGTAAAATATTGTTCCCTAGGATGAAATCCTCACCTCATACCCATACATAATCACAATAGCATTCAAATAATTATGGCGATGTCTTATCTACAAAGTTTAATGGTTCAGCAATAAACCTCGTATTGTATTCCTTAATACTCTGTCTATCTAGAGTTCAAATATGCTTTGCAGTTTTGTTTTCAATATGCACGACTTGAAAGATACGTTAGGGAATGAAAAAGTTCAAGTTAAAAATCACTAACCTCAAGTGGAAGGATGATTGTTGTCGTTGTAGCTCCTTGCTTCTTCACATCTTCAAGTCTTCGCAATACTTGTAAAGTCTCATATCCAAATACTTTCAAGCTAACCTATATGAAGTTGACTCTAGTACAAAATCAAGCGACTCTTAACATGAGTTTTGATTCACTAAAATATGAAAACCAAACTTGACATACCAACGCTTGGTGGGTTCAACCGAGCTATGCTCTAACAATCTCCCCCTTTATCAATTTTAGTGACAAAACTCTTACATCATATGGATAAACAAATTACAATAATTCATTACACATACGCTTGATTCCCGATTCAACAGCACAGTAAACTGCTTACATTCAATCCTTGAAAATGTCGTTGTTGACATTATAAAAACAAAGAAAATACCCCCCATAAGGAAGATAGATAAATATTCAATCCGCACGTCTTTGTTATACCAATTCATATGATATGTTACTCCCTCTTAGTTTGTGCTTTCACTCTTTCATTTACATAAAGCGTTTAAGCACCAATGTTCTTTTCCTTAGCGATACCAATCAATATAAAATCAATGCCAGTATCACTTGTTTACTCCATATATTTCTCCCCCTTTTTGTCACAAAATGACAAAGAAACGAAAAAATAAAGGACAACACGAAAAGAATCTTACAAATCTCAATAGACTTGCAACCTGTAGAGTTAGGCACGAGGGTTCCACACATCATGTTATGATACAATATCAAAATCGAAACTACAAGTAGTTTTATTTTGATATGTTACCAAGGAAACAATTGTCCAAATTTTTTTTTCCATTTTAGTTTAGCAAACCAAAAATCAACTAAGCACCTTAGTCCCTTTGCTAAACCGATTGTACAAAAACAATCGCTTAATTCGATAAGACCAAAATAAAGATAACTCTATTTTTCTCATCAGGTTCTAATTGTCCATAAAATTAGACCTTTCAATTTTAAAAAAGACAAATACTAGGTTAGTTAACTAGCATTTCTTGTCAAGGCATTCGATTAGACTTGAATAACCGAAACCTCACTTCGATAAGTCTAACTAAGATCAGAATTAACTTAGTTTCTCTTATCCGGAATCGAATTGTACTAAACAACTCATCCCGTACACCTTTTATTTCATTAAGCTATAAATAATTCATACAAACCAATATAAATCAACTTGCATAATTATTCACCTCAACCAGAAGCAATTGAAACAACATAGACATTAAAAGCACTGCAATTGCACCGAAATTTTGTAAGCCTAAACAATTGATACCACACAATAAAGCAAGATAACAATAGTTTTTCTTAACCGGAACCAATTGAATCATACATACATCCATACACACATAATGGAATAAACATCAATTGTACCGAAATTTTGTTATGCAAAAGCAATAAATACATTTGAAATAAACTTAGGATTTTCTTAAACAGGAAAACAATTAACTAACAAGATCGTTACCTCAAATTAAGCATCCACTTCTCCAATATGATTGCATCTTCTTCCAGGGAGAATTAATATCGAAATATCATCATGTTGTCATCCTTATGCAAAAACAAAAGAATAACAACAACCAACCTTTACCAGAGAAAGGTTGAAAATCGGTTTTAACAATTGCAAGTAAAAGTTCAAAACCTTCGAAACACATATGCTTTTATGCTAACCAAAACCGATTCAACATATTGTGACTTTTTCACATATTGTTTCTACCAGAACCCCTCATGATTCTTTGATAAAGCCTACCAACATGGGCTAGAACTTAATCCTGCTAAATCAAAAAGTCACCCAAACCACAAGGGTTCACAACATATGATATTGAATATTAAGGTAGTAAAACTGAAATCAAACATCCCATAAACATACATAGCAATAAGATAAAAGCATTCAAGCACAGGCAATGTAAACCGAAAACTATCACAAGAAAAATTATAAATTAAATAATTTATTCATAATAGTTTAATTCTCAATAGACCAATACAATCATTGAAAGAAATCAAAAATTGAAGTCTATTTTTCTAGATTAAGTATTACAGCAAATAACTTAATCTCTAGTGGTGCTCCCATTATTTACCGAAGATTCCTCGGTGTTTTTATTCTTGAGCCTTCTCTTCTCTTTCAGATGATTGAGTCTTTGTTTCAGAAGATTCAATTGCACAATCGACTTCAAGAGGTTTGACTCGAGCAGTTTTTCATTCATTACTGCAGTTTCCAAAAGCTCACGAGCAACTTCAAAATCTCCCATCTTATCTTATACTAATATAAAGAAAAGAGGTAATTGTTTGGTGAAGCCTTTTCACATGACAATAATACACCCATTAACTAAGCTTTTAGTTAATATTTATATATTTACAGGAATGCCGTTGTTTTAAAAATAGATCAAAAAAATTAAAACTTAGATATCTTTAAAAATACACATCGGATTTTTGCAAAATTAATATATTTGGAAAGCTCTTTAAATTATCTACGTAATGAGTACAAACAAGGATATTAAATTTTTATTTTAATATTTTTTTCTTTCCATTATTATCAAATTTGGTGTTGTTAAAAGAATCCAATTCAAGCATGTGCATCGCACATGTGGCCTTACTAGTTAACATAAGCATAAGCTCAAAAGAAATATGATTCTTTTTATGTTCGTTTGAGAAATAACACTTGAACCCAACAGGAAAAGTTTCAAGTTTCCGGAGTTAAGATTCAATGTCAATAGTATTTTCACCCATCTTTGACCGCACACAAAACATAGAGAATCGGTCCAAAAGACGACTTTATATAAACATTTAAACTTGGTTTCCAAGCAAGAACTACCTAATCGCGGTATTTTATTTGTGAAAATATACACTTTTGGAAACAACATAAGAGTTTTTCCGAAATGGTATGACCTAGAAGTTCTGAAAATATTTTTCAAAAACTTTTGACAAGGACTTCCCAAAAATAGAAAGATATTCACGCATACTGTGCTATATCCAATCATTGGTTAAATGTTCTAAAGTCCCATTTTAATTATTGAAACATTCTAAGATGACGACAATAGTTGTCTCACACAAACTATTAGATTCAAAGCAATTCTCAAGTGATCAAATGATCAATACGAAATATTAAGTCAACACCAAATGATTGTCTCACACAAATCATATAAGATGTTACCAGGCGATTTTCACATGATCATCTTTTGACTTTCGTCAAGAATATAAGATGAACTTGGTTAAGCGAAGCTTACCAACACATATTTTGAGAAATATGTAAGCGAGTTAAACTCAACTCGAAATATCAAATGTGTATAATTTAAAGTCTATATAGCTATACGACTTTTGTCTCAATAGGAGATAGAGTAGAAATAGACTTTTGAGTGATAGATGAGTTCAAGTCTCCACATACCTTTTGTTGATGAAGTTCCAAAAGCTCCCCTTAGTAGTTATTCGTCTTGAATCGATGAACGCCGTGAAGTCTAAAGCTCAACTACACATTCTATCCTAATCCGAGACATAGCTATATGTAGACTAAAAATCAAGACTTATAGTTTTGGCAATTAAACTTGACAAACAAGCTTGAGATAGCAACTCTTGCGAGTTCGACCGAGCAGTGCTCTAACAAAGACAATTATAATGCGGAAGTAAAGTAAAGTAAATAACACAACACAATATTTTTTTAACGAGGAAACTGCAAATGCAGAAAAACCCCGAGACCTAATCCAGTTTTGAATACTCTCGAAATTAAGCCGCTATACAAAATCTAAGACAAACTTTGTATAGTTGAGACCAAGCAGACTACCCCTAGCTACTTAGTTCCATTAGCATCCCTGCGCCTTCGACTTCTAAAGTCACGCATGTGAATAGCAAGTCCTTTGGATCGTATTCCAAAAACAAAGCAAGAATTCGTTTGGTAACCACTTGTTGATGGTGGTTTTTAACTTAGGGGTAAAGTCGTAAAACTCTAGTCAGACAGTGACGTCACAGAACTTGAGTAATAATGTCCAAACCAAGCACATTTATTGAACCCTTTAATTTGTCTGCGAGAAAATTACCAGGGTATTTTTTTTAAAATGCTAATTAGGGTTTCGATAAGCCAAAACCCTAATTCTCAAACCGCACGTGACAATGGCTCATCATGCCAGCCAAATCCTACCGCGCCAAGGCATGCCAACCATGCTAGCCGCACCCCTGTGCCAATGGCAAATCATGCCAGCCACAGCCACTCTGCGCCAAGGCATGCCAACCATGCTAGCCGCACCCCTGTGCCAATGGCAAATCATGCCAGCCACATCCTACCGCGCCAAGGCATGCCAACCATGCTAGACGCACCCCTGTGCCAATGGAAAACCATGCCATCCACACCTACCACGCCAAGGCATGCCAACCATGTTAGCCGCACCCCTGTGCCAATCGCAAACCAAGCCAGCCACACCTACCAAACCTTTGGCCCCACATGCCAAGCCAAACCGCACCTTGCCTTGGCCCTAGCCATGCTAGCCACACCATGCGCCCATGGCATGCCAAGCCCTTGGCCCCGCCTTGCCAAGCCAAACCATTCACGCCAAACCCTTGGCCCCACATGCCAAGCCAAACCGCACCTTGCCTTGGCCCTAGCCATGCTAGCCGAGCCATGTGCCAACGGCATGCTAAACCCATGGCCCCACCATGCCAAGCCAAACCGCACCTTGCCTTGGCCCTAGCCATGCTAGCCGCACCATGTTCCAACGACATGCCAAACCCTTGGCCCCACCATGCCAAGCCAAATCGCACCTTGCCTTGGCCCTAGCCGTGCTAGCCGCGCCATGTGCCAACGGCATGCCAAACCCTTGACCCCACATGCCAAGCCAAACCGCACCTTGCCTTGGCCCTAGCTTGCCACGCTAGCCGCGCCATGTGCCAACGGCATGCCAAACCCTTGGCCCCACCATGCCAAGCCAAACCGCACCTTTCCTTGGCCCTAGCCATGCTAGCCGCACCATGTGCCAACGGCATGCCAAACCCTTGGCCCCACCATGCCAAGCCAAATCGCACCTTGCCTTGGCCCTAGCCGTGCTAGCCGCGCTATGTGCCAACGGAATGCCAAAATCTTGGCCCCACCATGCCAATCCAAACCGCACCTTGCCTTGGTCCCAGCCATACTAGCCACACCATGCGCCCATGGCATACCTTGCCTTGGCTCTAGCCATGCTAGCCGCACCATGTGCTAACGGCATGCAAAACCCTTGGCCCCACCATGCCAAATGCACCTAGCCGCGCCACTTTGCTGGCCTTCCCTACGCGGCTACCAAAAACGAAGGCGTACGACGATTTACGGTCCCCCTTCAATCCCAGGAGAAAATCCTAGCCATCCAAGGTTGCCAGAAGATGCATGGTAACCTTTGGCCTGAAAACCTAAGTTTGGCCACGCCAAACCATGCCATGCCAACGGCATGCCAACCTAGCCGCACCACCATGCTGGTCTTCCCTACGCGGCTACCAAAAACGAAGGCGTGCGACGATCAACGGTCCCCTTCAATCCCAGGAGCAAATCCTAGCCATCCAAGGTTACCAGACGACGCATGGTAACCTTTGGCCCAAAAACCTAAGTTTGGCCATGCCAAACCATGACATGCCAACGACATGCCAACCTAGCCGCGCCACCATGCTGGCCTTCCCTACGCGGCTACAAAAAACGAAGGCGTGCGACGATCAACGGTCCCCTTCAATCCCAGGAGCAAATCCTAGCCATCCAAGGTTACCAGACGACGCATGGTAACCTTTGGCCCAAAAACCTAAGTTTGGCCATGCCAAACCATGCCATGCCAACGGCATGCCAACCTAGCCGCGCCACCATACTGTCCTTCCCTACGCGACTACAAAAAATGAAGTCGTGCGACGATCCACGGTCGCCCTTCAATCCCAAGAGCAAATCTTAGCCATCCAAGGTTACTAGACGACGCATGGTAACCTTTGGCCCGAAAACCTAAGTTTGGCCACGCCAAACCATGCCATGCCATGCCAACGACATGCCAACCTAGCCGCGCCACCATGCTGGCCTTCCCTACGCGGCTACCAAAAACGAAGGCGTGCGACGATCAACGGTCCCCTTCAATCCCAAGAGCAAATCCTAGCCATCCAAGGTTACCAGACGACGCATGGTAACCTTTGGCCCAAAAACTTAAGTTTGGCCACGCCAAAACATGCCATGCAAACGGCATGCCAACCTAGCCGCGCCACCATGTTGTCCTTCCCTACGCGGCTACCAAAAACGAAGGCGTGCGACGATCAACGGTCCCCCTTCAATCCCAGGAGCAAATCCTAGCCATCTAAGGTTACCAGACGACGCATGTTAACCTTTGGCCCAAAAACCTAAGTTTGGCCACGCCAAACCATGCCATGCCAATGGCATGCCAACCTAACCGCGCCACCATACTGGCTTTTCCTACGCGGCTACCAAAAACGAAAGCGTGCAACGATCAACGACTATCTTTCCTCTTGATATGCAAAATCTCGACCGTCGAAGGTCACCAAGCTAACAAGTCTCCCCAGTGCGACTTTCCGGGAAACAACAACATGCTACATGTTTTCCACAAAAACATTCAAGACATCAATACATATCACAAACTGGGGGATCCTCTTTGGGTATTGGTTTGGTGGTTTACAACATGCGGCGTACACTACGCCCGTCATAAGGAAGTGTCATAAGGATGGGGAGGTTAGTAAATACAGGGAGTTAATGGTGAACGTTCTTTTTATGGAACATCAATTCCATGCGTTAGCGGTTTTATGGAACATCAATTCCATGCGTTAACGGTTTTATGGAACATCAATTCCATGCATTAACGTTACCACCTCCTGCCATTTATTCACCCATTTTTACATTCCTTAATGAGACCAGAGTACGTTTCACTTCGACTTGTATAAATATGTCTTACTTATTTCCACCGAATAACAAGTTCAGTCAGGAGCATACACCACTCAGAAAACATTTGCTAGCTTTCCCATCTGTTAGCTTCCCACTTTCTGATACAAGTCGTAATACAACTACTCTTCCAGAATAAACTATTCTGGTATCATCACTTTCCTTGCTTCCCTCCCCAAAACCAACCCATTCTCCTCCACTTTGTGACCGAAGCAAGTCTGGAACGACCATTTCTTGGTTTAGGCCGGACTTGTACAGATTGATCTCTCGAATCTAAAGTACTCCCTTGCAATACATTGTTTAGGGTTTAAATTCGTTTCTCACCCACACCGAAATTACCGAAATCAGCAGAAACCATTTTCACCCACAAACAATTGGCGACCACAGTGGGAGATTGATCTATCGGTCCCAATATAATTTTCAGAATACGTTTCTCTAACTCAGAATGATGGTTGGTTTTAGGACTGAATCTGTGCACTCAAGCTCCACTCAGGTGAACGGCAATGTTTCCTTCCCCAACGCAATGCCCAACGATGCAATCGAAGAAGGAATCCCAAGGCTGACCGACTTGGTGCGGGTTCAGGAGATCCACATACACCAAGAAGACGGGTCTGATGAAAGATGCGAGTAACGCCATACTGGACTTCCTTATCAACCTAACGGCAGAATTGAACGGTTCACTTGCCCCGAAGACTCCAGAACTGGGGACTAACATCCCAAACGATCACTCTCAAGTCAACAGCTTCACTGCTAATCAAAAACCTGTAGGCCAGGAAGCGGCCTCACTAGTGGAAAACTTATGTGAACTCTTACATCTTTCAAAGAATCAACGGATGGATACGTTCACCGCCATCAATCGAATAGCATTAAGCGTGTCCTTGGTTCCTTCACGCTTGGAAAAGTCAATAACGCAAGATTTGTCCGTCAACAATATCACGTTTACCGACGACGACATGATGGCAGAGGAAGGCCACAACCGTGCCCTACATGTCACAGCCCGTATCAAGGACGTGGAATTCAAAAGTGCTCTCATCGACACGGGGGCATCCTCCAACGTTGTTACCCTCAGGACGCTCAGAACGGCCAGGGTCCGACCGAACAAAGTTGTACGACAGTCCACTACAATGACCGATTTCGAAGGCAACCAAACCAGTTGTTGATAGTGGTTTTTAAACGAAGAGTAAAGTCGTAAAACCCCAAATAACCTAATGTCACCAGTGACACATTTATTAGGACATTTAATGCATGTAGTCAGTAATTAATATGGGGTATTTTTTCAAATTAGGGTTACAACGAACGAAACCCTAACTTACCTCCGTGCCGATGGCAAATCATGCCAGCCACACCTAGCCCAAGCTAGCCGCGCCATGCCAAATGCACTCTGCCTTGGCCCTAGCTACGCTAATCACACCAAATGCGCCAAAGCATGCCAACCATGCTAGCCGCACCTCCGTGCCGATGGCAAATCATGCCAGCCACACCTAGCCCAAGCTAGCCGCGCCATGCCAAATGCACTCTGCCTTGGCCCTAGCTACGCTAATCACACCAAATGCGCCAAAGCATGCCAACCATGCTAGCCGCACCTCCTTGCCGATGGAAAATCATGCCAGCCACAACTAGCCCAAGCTAGCCACACCTCTATGCCAATGGCAAAGTATGCCAGCCATACCAAACGCGCCGAAGCATGCCAACCATGCTAGCCGCACCTCCGTGCCGATGGCAAATCATGCCAGCCACACCTAGCCCAAGCTAGCCACACCTCTATGCCAATGGCAAAGCATGCCAGCCATACCAAACGCGCTGAAGCATGCCAACCATGTTAGCCGCACCCCTGTGCCAATCGCAAACCAAGCCAGCCACACCTACCAAACCTTTGGCCCCACATGCCAAGCCGAACCGCACCTTGCCTTGGCCCTAGCCATGCTAGCCACACCATGTGCCCATGGCATGCCAAGCCTTTGGCCCCGCCTTTCCAAGCCAAACCATTCACGCCAAACCCTTGGCCCAACATGCCAAGCCAAACCGCACCTTGCCTTGGCCCTAGCCATGCTAGCCGAGCCATGTGCCAACGGCATGCTAAACCCATGGCCCCACCATGCCAAGCCAAACCGCACCTTGCCTTGGCCCTAGCTAGCCACGCGCTAGCCGCGCCATGTGCCAACGGCATGCCAAACCCTTGGCCCCACCATGCCAAGCCAAACCGCACCTTTCCTTGGCCCTAGCCATGCTAGCCGCACCATGTGCCAACGGCATGCCAAACCCTTGGCCCCACCATGCCAAGCCAAATCGCACCTTGCCATGGCCCTAGCCGTGCTAGCCGCGCCATGTGCCAACGGCATGCCAAAATCTTGGCCCCACCATGCCAATCCAAACCGCACCTTGCCTTGGTCCTAGCCATACTAGCCACACCATGCGCCCATGGAATACCTTGCCTTGGCTCTAGCCATGCTAGCCGCACCATGTGCTAACGGCATGCCAAACCCTTGGCCCCACCATGCCAAATGCACCTAGCCGCGCCACTTTGCTGGCCTTCCCTACGCGGCTACCAAAAACGAAGGCGTGCGACGATTTACGGTCCCCCTTCAATCCCAGGAGCAAATCCTAGCCATCCAAGGTTGCGGAAGATGCATGGCAACCTTTGCCTGAAAACCTAAGTTTGGCCCACGCAAACCATGCCATGCCAACGGCATGCCAACCTAGCCGCACCACCATGCTGGTCTTCCCTACGCGGCTACCAAAAACGAAGGCGTGCGACGATCAACGGTCCCCTTCAATCCCAGGAGCAAATCCTAGCCATCCAAGGTTACCAGACGACGCATGGTAACCTTTGGCCCAAAAACCTAAGTTTGGCCACGCCAAACCATGACATGCCAACGGCATGCCAACCTAAGCAGCGCCACCATGCTAGCCTTCCCTACGCGGCTACAAAAACGGCGTGCGATGACGATCAACGGTCCCTCTTCAATCCCAGGAGCAAATCCTAGCCATCCAAGGTTACCAGGACGACGCATGGTAACCTTTATTTAAAAACCTAAGTTTGGCCATGCCAAACCATGCCATGCCAACGGCATGCCAACCTAGCCGCGCCACCATGCTGGCCTTCCCTACGCGACTACAAAAAATGAAGTCGTGCGACGATCCATGGTCCCCCTTCAATCCCAGGAGCAAATCTTAGCCATCCAAGGTTACTAGACGACGCATGGTAACCTTTGGCCCGAAAACCTAAGTTTGGCCACGCCAAACCATGCCATGCCATGCCAACGACATGCCAACCTAGCCGCGCCACCATGCTGGCCTTCCCTACGCGGCTACCAAAAACGAAGGCGTGCGACGATCAACGGTCCCCTTCAATCCCAAGAGCAAATCCTAGCCATCCAAGGTTACCAGACGACGATGGTAACCTTTGGCCCAAAAAACTTAAGTTTGGCCACGCCAAAACATGCCATGCAAACGGCATGCCAACCTAGCCGCGCCACCATGTTGTCCTTCCCTACGCGGCTACCAAAAACGAAGGCGTGCGACGATCAACGGTCCCCCTTCAATCCCAGGAGCAAATCCTAGCCATCTAAGGTTACCAGACGACGCATGTTAACCTTTGGCCCAAAAACCTAAGTTTGGCCACGCCAAACCATGCCATGCCAATGGCATGCCAACCTAACCGCGCCACCATACTGGCTTTTCCTACGCGGCTACCAAAAACGAAAGTGTGCAACGATCAACGACTATCTTTCCTCTTGATATGCAAAATCTCGACCGTCGAAGGTCACCAAGCTAACAAGTCTCCCCAGTGCGACTTTCCGGAAACAACAACATGCTACATGTTTTCCACAAAAAACATTCAAGACATCAATACATATCACAAACTGGGGGATCCTCTTTGGGTATTGGTTTGGTGGTTTACAACATGCGGCGTACACTACGCCCGTCATAAGGAAGTGTCATAAGGATGGGGAGGTTAGTAAATACAGGGAGTTAATGGTGAACGTTCTTTTTATGGAACATCAATTCCATGCGTTAGCGGTTTTATGGAACATCAATTCCATGCGTTAACGGTTTTATGGAACATCAATTCCATGCATTAACGTTACCACCTCCTGCCATTTATTCACCCATTTTTACATTCCTTAATGAGACCATAGTACGTTTCACTTCGACTTGTATAAATATGTCTTACTTATTTCCACCGAATAACAAGTTCATCAGAGCATACACCACTCGGAAAACATTTGCTAGCTTTCCCATCACATTAGCTTCCCACTTTCGATACAAGTCGTAATACAACTACTCTTCCAGAATAAACTATTCTGGTATCATCACTTTCCTTGCTTCCCTCCCCAAAACCAACCCATTCTCCTCCACTTTGTGACCGAAGCAAGTCCGGGAACGCCATTTCTTGGTTTAGGCCGGACTTGTATAGATTGATCTCTCGAATCTAAAGTACTCCCTTGCAATACATTGTTTAGGGTTTAAATTCGTTTCTCACCCACACACCGAAATTACTGAAATCAGCAGAAACCATTTTCACCCACAAACAATTGGCGACCACAGTGGGAGATTGATCTATCGGTCCCAATATAATTTTCAGAATACGTTTCTCTAACTCAGAATGATGGTTGGTTTTAGGACTGAATCTGTGCACTCAAGCTCCACTCGGTGTGATGGCAATGTTTCCTTCCCCAACGCAATGCCCAACGATGCAATCGAAGAAGGAATCCCAAGGCTGACCGACTTGGTGCGGGTTCAGGAGATCCACATACACCAAGAAGACGGGTCTGATGAAAGATGCGAGTAACGCCATACTGGACTTCCTTATCAACCTAACGGCAGAATTGAACGGTTCACTTGCCCCGAAGACTCCAGAACTGGGGACTAACATCCCAAACGATCACTCTCAAGTCAATGACTTCACTTTGCTAATCAAAAACCCAGTAGGCCGGAAGCGGCCTCACTAGTGGAAAACTTATGTGAACTCTTACATCTTTCAAAGAATCAACGGATGGATACGTTCACCGCCATCAATCGAATAGCATTAAGCGTGTCCTTGGTTCCTTCACGCTTGGAAAAGTCAATAACATAAGATTTGTCCGTCAACAATATCACGTTTACCTGACGACGACATGATGGCAGAGGAAGGCCACAGGTGTGCCCTACATGTCACTGGCCCGTATCAAGGGCGTGGAATTCAAAAGTGTTCTCATCGACACGGGGCATCCTCCAACGTTGTTACCCTCGGGGCCTTTCGGACGCGGCGTGGTCCGAGTAGAACAAAGTTTACGACCCAGTCCACTACAATGACCGATTTCGAGGCAACCAAACCAGTTGTTGATAGTGGTTTTTAAACGAAGGGTAAAGTCGTAAAACCCCAAATAACCTAATGTCACCAGTGACACATTTATTAGGACATTTAATGCATGTAGTCAGTAATTAATATGGGGTATTTTTTCAAATTAGGGTTACAACGAACGAAACCCTAACTTACCTCCGTGCCGAGTAGCAAATCATGCCAGACCACACCTAGCCCAAGCTAACCGCGCCATGCCAAATGCACTCTGCCTTGGCCTAGCTACGCTAATCACACCAAATGCGCCAAAGCATGCCAACCATGCTAGCCGCACCTCCGTCTTAGATGGCAAATCATGCCCGACCACACCTAGCCCAAGCTAGCCATGCCATGCCAAATGCACTCTGCCTTGGCCTAGCTACGCTAATCACACCAAATGCGCCAAAGCATGCCAACCATGCTAGCCGCACCTCCTTGCCGATGGCAAATCATGCCAGCCACAACTAGCCCAAGCTAGCCACACCTCTATGCCAATGGCAAAGTATGCCAGACCATACCAAACGCTACCGAAGATGCCAACCATGCTAGCCGCACCTCCGTCGATGGCAAATCATGCCGACCACACCTAGCCCAAGCTAGCCACACCTTTATGCCAATGTCAAAGCATGCCAGCCATACCAAACGCTGAAGCATGCCAACCTAGCCGCACCTCGTCTTGGATGGCAAATCATGCCCGATCACACCTAGCCCAAGCTAGCTGCACCTCTGTGCTAATGTAAATTCATGCCAGCCACACCAAACGCGCCAAAGCATGCCAACCATGCTAGCCGCACCTCCGTGCCGATGGCAAATCATGCCAGCCACACTTAGCCCGAGCTAGCCGTGCCATGCCAAATGCACAATGCCTTGGCCCTAGCTACACTAATCACGCCACGCCAAGCCAAACACCCTTACAGCCGCGCCATGCCAAAGTAGCGCCCACACCTAGGCTTGCAAACCATGCAACCTAGGCCAAATTAGCCACGCATTCCATTGGCACATGCCAACACGCTCGCTGGTAGCTTTCCTACCAAGGCACGACCCAAGTTGGCCACGCATGCCATTGGCACATGCCAACACGCTCGCTGGTAGCTTTTTCTACCAAGGCGCGACCCAAATTGGCCACGCACGCCACTGGCACATGCCAACACGCTCGCTGGTAGATTTCCTACCAAGGCGCGACCCAAGTTGGCCACGCATGCCATTGGCACATGCCAACACGCTCGCTGGTAGCTTTTTCTACAAAGGTGCGACCCAAATTGGCCACGCACGCCATTGGCACATGCCAACACGCTCGCTGGTAGCTTTCTACCAAGGCGCGCGACCAAGTTGGCCACGCATGCCATTGGCACATGCCAACACGCTCGCTGGTAGCTTTTTCTACCAAGGCGCGACCCAAATTGGCCACGCACGCCATTGGCACAATCCAACACGCTTGCTGATAGTTTTTTCTACCAAAGCGCGACCCAAATTGGCCACGCATGCCATTGGCACATGCCAACACGCTCGCTGGTAGCTTTGTCTACCAAGGCGCGACCCAAATTGGCCACGCATGCCATTAGAACATGCCAACACGCACCGCTGGTAGCTTTTTCTACCAGGGCGCGACCCAAATTGGCCACGCATGCCCGCTGGTAGCTTTTTCTACCAAGGCGCGACCCAAATTGGCCACGCATGCCATTGGCACATGCCAACACGCTCGCTGGTAGCTTTTTCTACCAAGGCGCGACCCAAATGGCCACGCATGCCATTGGCACATGCCAACACGCTCGCTGGTAGCTTTTCTTACCAGGCCACGGCCCTAATGGCTGAACACGCCATTGGCACTTGCCACACACGTCACTAGCTGGCATTTCCACTTACACTCAACGTACAACCTACCACCAAGGCATTCCGCACATGCCATTGGCACATGCCACACACGCCACTAGCAGCTCTGGCATTTGCCACTCGCACTCAAGATGCAACCCGCAACAAAGGCATTCGCACATGCCAATGGCACATGCCACACGCGCCAGAAGCGGCGCCACTTGTACTCAAGGTGCAACCAACACTCGAGATATCAACACAACCGGGGTTGCTTTCCCGGGTTTTGGTTTGGCGTTCACTGCTTGCAGCGTACACTACGCTCACATTAAGAAAGCGTGAAAAGGAATAAAGCGGTCAAATAAATGAGGAAATAATGGTGAAAACGTTTTCACCCATAAACACCATGCGGTTACCACCTCCTCCCATTATTTCACCCTTTACTCTCTTCCTTCATGAGGCCAGTGGTACGTTTCAATCTCGACTTGTATAAATAGGTCTTACCTATTTCCACCGGACGACAAGTCTCGGTCGGGAGAAAATACAACACTCTCGGAAAGGCAACTTTGCAAGCTATCCAAAAGCTTTCATCTCTTGCAAGCTTCCTAAGCTTTAACTTTCTGATACAAGTCGAGACACTACTCTATCATCGAGTTATTCAGCCTCAACACCTTTCTTTGCTTCCCTCCCCAAATCAACCCTTCTCCTCCACTTTGTGACCGAAGCAAGTCTGGAACGGCCATTTCTTGGCTTAGGCCGGACTTGTACAGATTGATCTCTCGAATCTATAAAGTGATCACGTGCAGTACATTTGTTTAGGGTTTAAACCAGTTTCTCACTCACCTACCGAATCTACCGAAATCGGCAGAAACGATTTTCACCTATAAACACCAGTACGTATGGGTACGTCAACCTGAATCTATCAGTAGGACTGTCCTGGTCAAAATTAAGGTTCGTGGTAATCGAGAAAGATCCAGTTATCACATGATACTGGGAAGGCCATGGCTCCACGACAACAGAATCATTCCTTCTACGTATAACCAGTGCTTGAAAACCATGTTGAACAGAGAAGTCATTCGCATCGCTGCATCATTATCTCCTTATGCGCCGATCTGTGGCATGAAGATTTTTGAACCAAGACAGGACCCACTGGCCACATCCGATAAGGCTCACCACACTCCACTGCCAAAGTGGATGTCCATTGAAGAAAATGATAGTCTTGCACAGCTTCACGGAGAAACCAGGTCTCATGTCACCCCTTCGAAAGAGATACACGTAAGCCTCCGCCTGCCGAACCATGGTCCGACTTACACCCATACCAAGCGAGGACGGGCTTTCATTATGGGTCATGATAAAAAGGAGAAAACCGTATATCAGCGCCGCTGTTAGCAATTAACAGGGGATACTACCACACATTCTCTCCGCCCCATGGGACGCAAGGGTATTAACGAGCCGTAGGAGGAAGTACCTGATGCACCATGACAGCTACAAGACGGTACCAACTCTACTATGGACGAACTTGAGGTTGTTAATGCCGGGAGTGAAGAATCTCCACGACCCATCTCGATAAGCTCGACTACGTGCGCGGGACGAACGTGTAAAGATGGTAGACCTCCTCAAGGAATATCAAGACGTATTCGCATGGACATACGAGGAAATGACCGGCTTGGACGAAAGACTGGTCACTCATCATTTACACGTGATACCCGGATCCAAACCAGTCAAGCAAACCACGAGATAATTCCGGCATGATATAGAAGAACAAATTAAAGTAGAGATTCAAAAACTACTAGCGGCTGGTTTCATAAAACCGATTCACCACCCTACTTGGCTGGCCAACGTTGTTCCGGTAAAAAAGAAGAATGGTCAGATCAGGTGCTGTGTCGATTTTAGAGATTTGAACAAGTGTTGCCCTAAAGACGATTTTCCGCTCCCCAACATTGACATGCTGGTAGACGCCACCAGTGGACATGGTATGTTCTCTTTCATGGACGGATACAACGGCTACAACCAAATAAAGATGTACGAACACGACACAAGTAAGACGGCTTTTCGAACCCCTCTTGGAAATTTTTATTATACTGTGATGCCCTTCGGTTTTAAAAATGCTGGCGCCACATACCAACGCGCCATGACCACCATTTTTCACGATATGATGCACAAGCAAGTCGAAGATTATGTAGATGACATAGTGGTAAAGTCAAGAACTCGGGAAGCCCATGCAGAAATTCTGCGGCAGGTATTCGAAGATGTCGCGAGTACAAACTGAAGATGAATCCATTGAAATGTGCTTTTGGTGTTTCTTCGGGCAAGTTCCTGGATTTCCAGGTGACTGCCGAGGGAATTAAACTTGACCCAGTCAAAACACAAGCCATCCTCACAATGCCACCACCGCGAACCGTGAAAGAGCTCCAGTGTTTCATGGGTAAAATAAACTACATTCGCCGCTTCATACCCGAATTGGATCAACTTGTTGCTTCGTTTACCCCCTTACTAAAGAAAGGAGCAAGCTTTGTCTCGACCACACTACAACAGGAAGCGTTCCGGAAAATTCAGCAAATATTATCATCTCCAGCCGTCATGAAATCACCTATACAAGGAAGACCGTTACACCTTTACACCGCATTTAGCGACACTGCTGTCGGAGCTCTCCTCGCCCAAGAAGATGACGAAGGGATTGAGCATCCCATATACTACTTCAGTCGAACATTAAGAGATGCCGAACTCAGATATACCAAAGAGGAAAAGGCATGCTTAGCTTTGATCCACTCCATCCAAAAATTCAGGCATTACCTACTGTCCAATAAAGTGGTGCTGATATCTAAATCCGATCCGGTGAAGTTCCTCCTCTCAAAACCGGCCCTGATAGGGAGACCGGGCCAAATGGCTCATCCAAATGTGAGAGTTCGATATAACTTGCGCGTCCCCGAGAGCCATCAAATAGCAAGCAATTGCGGATTTACTGGCGGCGTTTTCGGGAGAGAATACCATGGAACTACACGAGGACCTCCTTGGAGACTTTCCGAAAATCTCTTTCATCCAAGAAGAAACATGGCTACTATTCTTCGACGGCTCCCGCTAATCCTAACAACGATGCATTGGAGGAGCAGGTGTGGTTCTAGTATCCCAATTGGTGAAGTATTCTCGCACTCCTTCAAGCTAGACTTCCCCTGCACCAACAATTCAGCAGAATATGAAGCCTTTCTCATCGGGCTATCCTTGGCCAAACGAGCTGGAGCCACATGTCTAGAAATAAGAGGGGACTCTAAATTACTTGTCAACCAAGTGAACGGGTTATACGCACTAAGAGAAGTAACCTTGGCCCCATATAGAGCCAAGGAACAAAAACTGCTTAACTACTTCGCCGACGCGACCATAACACATATTGGGCGCAGCGGAAACCAACACGATGATTGCCTAGCCACGCTAGCATCAAAACTGCAATTTGAAGGCTTGGAGGAAACCCTGACGGTAAAGAGGCGAACCGTAGCTTCAACATGGCTTTCACAACCCGAAGAGGATGAAGCTGATGACTGGAGAACACCAATTATCCAAGAACTTAACAGCTCACTTTTCCAGGGAAAGGTCAGTCCCAAAACCTTACAAAATTTCTTTATGCTCCGAGGGGTGCTATATCATCGGAATCTAGACGGTTCCTTTTCAAGATGTCTTGGAGAGGAAGAAGCACAAAAATAACTCAATCGCGTCCACATTGAGATATGCGGGCAAACATTAGTGGTAACACTCTATCGCCGTTTGCAACGCCTTGGATACTACTGGCCAGAAATGGAAGCTCAATATCGATTACTTCAAAGAACCTTTTCCAACTGTCAAGCGCCGCCACATCAATTAGAAGTTTTCAAAATTGGTCATGCTGGGGACTAGAAGAAGCCATACGTCGGTCACCTTCGTAACGACATACTCCCCAACAATAAGAAGGATGCAGCCAAGATAAAACAAAGGCCAAAGAGATTCGTATTCCACGAAGGAATTTTATATCGTAAAAGCTTTGGAGGAAGTTTGCTACGCTATTTAAACGAAACAGAAATCCCGATCATGCTGAAAGAGATGCACGAAGGCGAACATCAGGAAAACGGAAATTATTTCTTCGGATACAAGAGAAATACTATTGGCCAACCATGAAAGATGATGTTTGTTTTCGTTCGAGGTGCAAAAATGTCAAATTCACGAGAAACCTTATCCATGTACCGTCGACTCCCCTACATTCAATAAGCAGTCTGTGGCCCTTTCACAGCTGGGGACTCGACATCATTGGAAAGATCAATCCGACATCCTCAAAGCATCACGAGTACATAATAACAAAAAATGAATTTTTCACCAAATGGGTTGAAGCCATACCCTTACGAGGGACGAATGGAATCACAATCGCGGCATTCATTTAAGAGTATATTATCTGCCGATTTGGCGTGCCTAAACATATCATCACCGACAACGGCACTCCTTTCGCAAATAATCAAGTACGTGGGTTACTCGAAGAATACGGAATTAAGCAAGTCTTCTCCACCGTGTACTACCCTCAAGGGAATGGACAGGCTGAAAGCACCAACAAAACTCTGATCTGAATCCTCAGTCGGACGGTGCATGATAATCCTCGGACATGGCATGAGAAATTTCTAATGGCACTCTGGGCATACCGAACGTCACCAAGAAGTTCTACCAGAACCTCTCCCTACTCCCTTGTTTACGGCGCAGACGCCATCCTCCCAGCGGAAGTCAAAATCCCATCGGCTAGGATTGCCGAAGCAAGCAGAGTTCGATGGGATGAAGCTGAAGCGTTGAATGCCAGAGTTGCAGAATTAGACACCGTAGATTTCAGAAGATCCAAGGCGGAAGAGCACGCACAAGCATACATAAATAGGGTTTCCAGAGAATATAACAAAACCGAAAAGCCTCGGGTTTTTCAAGTGGGAGATTTGGTAATGAAGACTGCCAAGCACATTCAGCAAGACGCGTCCGCACCAAAATTCTCCGTAAAGTGGGAGGGGCCTTATATAGTCACGAAAGCATACAACAGTGGGTACTACAAAGTCATTAAAGAAGACGGAGGAAAACTGGAAGCAGTCATCAATGGAAAACGGCTTAAGGCATACTACGCCTGACCATCACCTCGCGCCCCGCCATATCACAAACACGAATAGCCAGGCATCTTTCCACTTTTATTCCACATCTCAAATATCAAGTCTCTTTCCTTTTCTTGATTGAAGTAAATCAATAAAATTCTCTTATTCTTTCAAAAAAAAATTACAAAAAAAAAAAAAAGAGAGAGCAAAAACATGCTTAAAACCCGAAAAGAAACCAAACATCTCACAACTACATAGCTCAGAAAATCCCATCCAACAGATTGTAATCCCTCGAAAGCATCATCTTTGACCGGCTTTGATACCTTTCAGTCCTACTCTTCAAGTTCCGGATTGACTCTTCCACCTTCGTGACTCCATGGCTAGAGCTTTCTCCTCTTCCAGAATAGGTTTCGTAGCAGGGACCACGCCAGCAAGAATACCGGCTCTGTCGACTTTCACGATGTCGCAACCAACTAACATTGAACTTCAGAGATTCACAGGTAGAAACCATGTTCTCCAACTTTTGAATAGTTGCTTCTGCGACAGCACGGATAGACATACTCTCCATTTCAATGACCATCGGCAATAGACAATTTACTATGGAAACTAAAGCAGATGAACAATATTGCACCATGCTCCTGGTGGCAATATGGCCATATACCCTCCATATCTTTGTGTAAAGAGTCTCGAATTCTTTCTGCACCAGAAACCCACCAACATTTCGGTAGTTAGAGAAAAGACACGTCATGCGGGTTCCGAACGACAAACCTGCATTGGGGTACTCATGGCAAGAAATTCCTAAGTCAGCGTTCTCCAGGTCTGCAGCGGTTGGTAGGATCGGGCTCGAAGAAAATGGGGTAGCCAAATCATCTTCATAAATAATGGTAACGCACGCTCCAATGGGATATCTATACACAGAAGAAAACTTTTATCATTCATCGGCAAATATTAAAACACATGTTGATCCATAAGAACATACCGATATGATCTTATTGACCCGAATGACCCGAATGGGGGAATTGTTGCAAGAGTCAAGCCTCGCGCATTTGACTGGAGAACTTAGTTGGCTCGAGGATGATTCACTTCTGATCGACATGATGAAGAAAGGTGGACTCATTGAGAGGAAATCTTTGTTATAAAACTGGGAAGACGATGTAACTTCACCGGCGTAAATACGTTGGAAACCCTAAAGGAGGAAAGAGAAACACAGACTGAATAGGAGGAACATGATGGCATCACGACCGAGAAATCATCCTCAAGCGAAGCCCCTCATCAAAACCCAAATGAAAGCCAGGCGAGATAGGAGGGTGTGATACTTTAACGTTTGAAAGAGGAAAGGACTTCCCATTTGAGTCGAGCAAGGAAAAGAGGCAACCGGGCCTGCGAAGACAAATCACCAAGCCGTCCGTACACGCCTCGCCTCACCAAACCGCGCCTTGCCATAGCCGTACCATTCCAAGCTGTCCGCCCCATTGCCACGGCCCCCATTAGGCCAAGCCGTACAAGCCATGACTTGCCGAGCCGATACCAACTCGCCAAGCCAGCGTCATGATATTCCCTAACCCAACCAAGATGATGACCAGCCGAACTAAGTCGACTCTTCTCACCTCACCATTTCACACGGTCTACATAGCAAATAAAAGCTATGGAAGGCCGCCAAACAAGGATCATGAACTCTCCTTACCTCCGGAATAAGGTTAGTCGGACTTTCTTGACCATCTTGCATGTCCTACGTTTTGATTCTCGTCCTCGTTTGTCAACATCATATGCTTACCTCGCAACAAGGCACCTGTTCCGAGCTATGCTGGGGACTTAATGTTGATGGTGGTTTTTAACTTAGGGGTAAAGTCGTAAAACCCTAGTCAGACAGTGACCTCACAGAACTTGAGTAATAATGTCCAAACCAAGCACATTTATTGAACCCTTTAATTTGTCTCATGAGAAAATTACTGGGTACCTTTTTTTTTTTTTTTAAATGCGAATTAGGGTTTCGACAAGCCAAAACCCTAATTCTCACACCGCACGTGCCAATGGCTCATCATGCTAGCCACATCCTACCGCGCCTAGGCATGCCAACCATGCTAGCCGCACCCCTGTGCCAATGGAAAATCACGCCAGCCACATCCTACCGCGCCAAGGCATGCCAACCATGCTATCCGCACCCCAGTGCCAATGGAAAATCATGCCAGCCACATCCTACCGCGCCAAGGCATGCCAACCATGCCAGTTGCACCCCTGTTCCAAAGGCAAACCATGCCCCGCCCACACCTACCGCGCCAAGGCATTCCAACCATGCTAGCCGCACCCCCGTGCCAATGGCAAACCATGCCACCCACACCTACCAAACCCTTGGCCCCACATGCCAAGCCAAACCGCACCTTGCCTTGGCCCTAGCCATGCTAGCCGCACCATGCGCCCAAGGCATGCCAAGCCCTTGGCCCCGCCATGCCAAGCCAAACCATTCACTCCAAACCTTTGGCCCCCACATGCCAAGCCAAACCGCACCTTGCCTTGGCCCTAGCCATGCTAGCCGCGCCTTGTGCCAACGACATGCCAAACCCTTGGCCCTACCATGCCAAGCCAAACCGCACCTTGCCTTGGCCCTAGCCATGCTAGCCGCATCATGTGACAACGGCATGCCAAACCCTAGGCCCCATCATGCCAAGCCACATCGCACCTTGCCTTGGCCCTAGCCGTGCTAGCCGCGCCATGTGCCAACGGCATGCCAAATCCTTGTCCCCCACATGCCAAGCCAAACCGCACCTTGCCTTGGCCCTAGCCATGCTAGCCACGCCATGTGCCACCGGCATGCCAAACCCTTGGCCCCACCATGCCAAGCCAACCCGCACCTTGCCTTGGCCCTAGCCATGCTAGCCGAACCATGTGCCAACGACATGCCAAACCCTTGGCCCCACCATGCCAAGCCAAATCGCACCTTGCCTTGTCCCTAGCCGTGCTATCCGCGCCATGTGCCAACGTCATGTCAAACCCTTGGCCCCACCATGCCAAGCCAAACCGCACCTTGCCTTAGCACTAGCCATACTAGCCGCACCATGCGCCCATGGCATACCTTGCCTTGGCCCTAGCCATGCTAGCCGTACCAAGTGCCAACGACATGCCAAACCCTTGGCCCCACGAAGGCGTGCGACGATCAACGGTCCCCCTTCAATCCCAGGAGAAAATCCTAGCCATCCAAGGTTACCAGACGACGCATGGTAACCTTTGGCCCGAACCTAAGTTTGGCCACGCCGAACCATTTTATGACAACGGCATGCCAACCTAGCCGCGCCACCATGCTGGCCTTCCCTACGCGGCTACCAAAAATGAAGGCGTGCGACGATCAACGGTCCCCTTCAATCCTAGGAGAAAATCCTAGCCATCCAAGGTTACCAGACGACGCATGGTAACCTTTGGCCCAAAAACCTAAGTTTGGCCACGCCAAACCATGCCATGCCAATGGCATGCCAACCTAGCCGCGCCACCATGCTGGCCTTCCCTACGCGGCTACCAAAAAACGAAGGCGTGTGACGATCAACGGTCCCCCTACAATCCCAGGAGCAAATCCTAGCCATCCAAGGTTACCAGACAATGCATGTTAACCTTTGGCCCGAAAACCTAAGTTTGGCTACGCTAAACCATGCCATGCCAACCTAACCGCGCCACCATGCTGACCTTCCCTACGCGGCTACCAAAAACGAAAGCATGCAACAATCAACGGCTATCTTTCCTCTTGAGATGCAAAATCTCGACCGTCGAAGGTCACCAAGCTAGCAAGTCTCCCTAGTGCGACTTGCCAGGTAACAACGACATGCTACATGTTTTCCACAAAAACATTCGAGACATCAACACATATCACAAACTGGGGGGATCCTATTTGGGTATTGGTTTGGCGGTTTACAGCGTGCGCCGTCACTACGCCCATCATACAGAAGTGTCATAAGGATGAGGCGGTTAGTAAATACAGGAGTTAATGGTCTAACGTTCTTTTTACTTTAACATCAATTCCATGCGTTAACGGTTTTATGGAACATCAATTCCATGCGTTAACGTTACCACCTACTCCCATTTATTCACCCATTTTACCATTCTTTAATGAGACCAGAGTACGTTTCACTTCGACTTGTATAAATAGGTCTTACCTATTTCCACTAAACAGCAAGTTCAGTCAGGAGCATACACCACTCATAAAACGTTTGCTAGCTTTCCCATATGTTAGCTTCCCACTTTCTGATACAAGTCGGAACACAACTACTCTTCCAGAATCAACTATTCTGGTCTCATCACTTTCCTTGCTTCCCTCCCCAAAACCAACCCATTCTCCTCCACTTTGTGACCGGAGCAAGTCCGGAACGACCATTTCTTGGTTTAGGCCGGACTTGTACTGGATTGATCTCTCGAATCTAAAGTACTCCCTTGCAATACATTGTTTAGGGTTTAAATTCGTTTCTCACCCACACACCGAAATTACCGAAATCAGCAGAAACCATTTTCACCCACAAACACCACAGTAATCAATCTTGCTACAATATATGGATGAGTTGTTGACAAAGGCTCTTCCGTTTAATCTAATAAATAAAATCCTTTGTCTGGTTATATCAATCTAACTATAACTACCGAAATAGTCAAGTATAGATTCGCACTCAATCAATATAGATCTCAAAGATAAATATAAAGAATGCCGGTCTCACGCAACTAATCAATAAGATCTATCAAAGATAAACTGATTCTATCTGGATCCCAGCCGATCAAGGTTTGTGCAAGAAAACTAATAAGAATTCTTCTTCGTCTTCAAATCTTCTATTATCTTCAAATACCTGCTGATCGGTGCCTAACAATGCATATTTATAGATCTTTTTGTAGTCTTTTATCACATCTCTAATGCCTTAATGTTCTATTTTGCGACAAATCTTGTATCATGAGCCACATCTCCTTTAATTGGTAATTTTGTCAAAATAATCTCTTTTTGTGTTGTGTTTAAGGTGGTTGATTGAATGGTGAACAAGAGGTGAGCGAGACTGTAAAAGGAGTGCAAGAGGTAGTTGGGATGTCGCACCGCTACACAAGGGAGTTGTTAGCTGATCATGTGCAGAACTGAACTTACCAAAGTCAATGGAACAACCGTTGTGGTCAAGAGTTACAAAATAAAATCAAATTTGATCAATGGTCAGAAGTGTTCAATCCATGTTTGAAGACAAGAAAATCCACAGTTTCACCCTTGAACATCTAAGCAAGGTACACAAGTATAACACCCAAGTAAACCCTCTTTATATTCTCCCTTATCGTTTCCAAAATCAGAAGAAAACATCTTCTCAAACCATCAATACCACCTCCTCTCTACTGTCAAACCCATACCACCACCGATCTCTCTCTTGCACCCATACTTTTTGTACCACGACAATCTTTCCCTCACCATACTTCTGCTGTAACATCCTTACCACCTTGCTTCTCAATCTCTAATGTCAATCACCCAATTTCATCATTTTCACCTATGTATTTTTGTTGTATCCGTTTGCGTGAAATTGAAGAAATAGGTTGAAAGTCATTAATATAGGAATGGAAAGGAACGGAAAGCCTAAAGTCTAGTAGCATGGTTTGAAGGCAGTGAAGTGTATTTCAGTTGTATTTGGTGAGTGATTGACATCTCAAACCCTAAATTTCTGCTGTTAGTATTGACAGATTGAACCCAAGTTGGGTGAAATTGATGTATAAATAGGGATTGTTGTTGTGTAATTGAACCATCCAATTGAGAAGGGTCATAGGTAGAAGTCAGTTGTAACTTATCTTCCCCAAAACTGTTCTTGTAGAAATCAGTTGAACAAAGAAAATTGCATGAATGATTTTACCCATCTTTGAATTTCATATGTCTCCTGTTTTTGCTATGTTCTAATTTCTTAAGCTAGGGTTTAGATGAAGCCCTTAATTTAACTCTAGGATATTTGTGCTGATGTTATTGTTCTTGTTGTGCTTGAATGATTAAGGATAGATTTAATCTTGTGTTACAACATATTACTTTCACCTTGTTTGTTATGCAACCTAGGTAGTCAGAATAATTCTATGTTGTACTTCAACTTATGCCTAATTGATTTTTGTTAATCTGTGATTAGTTGTGCTGTAATAAGACAGCTAATGCTAGGGATTAATACCTTAATTGATATCAAATCATCCATCTGAAGATATCCTTGGATATGCGACAGACTCGAATCTTCCCCGCTGTCTACTATAAGGAACAAGAATAGTTTCATTAGCCAAATAATCTGGTGTAGGTTAAGTGGTGAATTCAATTGCCCAAGTGACTTCTTATCATGTGTTTAATCTCTTATTTCATTTACATTTCTGTTCTTTAGTTTAAATCATATAAAAATCAATTATCTCGTCATATCAACACCCCCCTGTTTGATCTAAATCAGTATAGCAAGACTTGAATTTAACTTTGCACTAACCAAGTCCCTGTGGGAACGATCCGTACGTGCCGTGTATTATATTGTGATGTAGTTTCTACAGTGGTAAGAAAAGTGGTTCGTTAAAGACTCGTAGAGATTTGATTTTAGACTTAAGTTTCGAAAACTAAAAATAAAGAAAACTAAATTAAAGTTGTTATCAAGATTTTAAAAGCACTGAGACTCAGGATTCCACCAAACTCTAATTTTTATGTGATTTAATCTAATCAATATTCGTGCAACTCTTTACGTCTAAAGTGATTCTAATATTTTTTCCTAGACAGGTAGATTCTCAAAAGAATAGTTGTAAATCGAAAGCATGGACCATAAAAAGACTTAACCTAAGCATGACCCATCAATTGAGAACACAACCACTTAATTAGAATCATATATTCGATTTCAGTTCATTGCAAATAATCATAAAAGAAATTACAAAAATCTTTAAAAATAGAGACTACCACATAATAATTGTGATAAGGCTTCCTCCGTCGTCCCAGTGTTGGGGTTTAGCTCATATTAATCACGTGCTCAAAATAGTTGTTCATAGCTCATTAGGTGAAAAACAAGAGAAAACTAATAATCAGGCAGTTTGCAACGCTATATATACGTTACAAACCAGCTGTTACAACGGGTGTTGAACTGTTACAGAAAAACTATACTTATTAAGTGCTGCAGAAGAACGGTCTTATATTATGAACAGTTTACGACACACATAAAGTGTCGCCCGTGTCTTCTTCTTCTTCCTTCCCTGCTGCTGATGTTCACGTCTCTACAAGCTTTGTTTCTTCTCTGCAACTACCCAGAAATATCCCCCAAGGTCTCGACACCTTGATCGACCTCAGCTGCCTATATATACCCAACAGGTGCCAAGAATCCCGAGAAATCTTCTCCTTTTTTTCGTCGCTGCAAGTCACGTGAATATCTCATTTTTTATCTCAGCTTTACGCGTCTTTCATATTGCAAACTTCCTTACTTTGATTTGTACGAATCCTGGGAGAATACTTCACACGTAACTGCCAAAATTAAATCCTAAAACATCTCGGAATATCTTTCCTCCCGAGTTTTTATCGAACCGCCGCCTTTACCTTTCTGTCTTGTCAAAGCAACTTTGGTTTACCTAGAATCAACTATCCACCAATTCTAGTCGATCCAAACTGGTGTACCAACCCTGTTTAGTTCTTACGAGTCCAATCCAAGATAAAACTGCGATTAAATCTCCGCAGAAAATCTCAAAAATCCAAATATCAACCCGAGTATTATTCAACTCCTGTTTCGCCTCAACACGATTATCTAGCCCATTTCTTTCGGTTCCGGAGAACATATCATTCCTGTTTAGTCCAATACAGTCTTCCCAAGAAGTTTTAATGATTGAATCAGCCTAAAACAAGTCCAAATCACAACCCTAAATTCTGCCAGTGAGTGAACTTGTTTTCCCGCCAAATTGTGAATTTGAATTTGGAAGATGACCTCGCCCTATCCGTCTGTGGGGTGCCTTTAATACTTGGGGTGTAAATAGAAATTAGGGTACCCCTTAGTAATTGAGATGCCCCTTATCCGAATGAGGGGTCCAAATAGTAAGTTTCTCCCACGAGCACAAAAACAACTTTTCGAGCCAATTTCGCCGCAAAAGCTTATTTCTCTAAAAACACCTACAAAGACATAAAAAGCCAAAATAAGTACAAAATGAGCACTAACAAAATAGATAAATGTGATCAAAATAGACATATAAATGCGTCTATCACATTGTAGATACCGTATACTTTCGGTTTAATATTGTAGGTTTCCAGTCCTACCACCTGCACAAACCACTTAAATCTATTGTGATCAATCGCACACAGAACAGAGTCTGTTAACAATGGATTATCACAAGATGTCTTTAGATCTAACAATAGTTCTAAAGATCCCGTCGATACTTTGATCTAGTCTGAGTGAATCTTATATCAGAAGAGAAGATTCTCAAGCATAAACAAACTAGGTGCAATCAAAGTTTCAACAACCATTAGTCAGTCAAATCAAATCGAAAACTAATAATACTGCATTTATCTAGTTTCCTACAAAGTCTTTAAACGAGCGGTCGTAAGAGATTTCACCTAATTATGATACTTTCCTCTCTGAATAGACGGCTCCACCAGAAACAATAAGAAATGAAGTTTGCATGGCTCTTAGGATAGTTTGCTAGAAATGCAAACTTAGGTATTTATAGACCAAGGATGTTTGGACACCAAGGAATTTCCAAAACCGAAAATATTCTCAAGATATGCAATGAATGCCCAAATTCGGTTTTCCTAATTCCAATAAATGCTGGTCCAATATTTTCCGAAATATCTCAATAGAAAATCTCCAATTATTTAATGCACATTACTATTTTCTATTCTCTAGAGCTATGCATTAATTGCTGGTAATTAAAGCATATAAAACTAAAAACCTTAATTAAAAGATTCTTAATTTATTACGGCACAAGATTACCTTGAGTACCAAGGAATATCTTTGAACAATAAATGATAAGAGTTACTTCTCATGTTCAAAGTATGTTGACATCTTTTCACTGCAAATTCTTATTCATATTTACATGGATTTGCTTCTTGGAATCGGTTCTACCACACTTCCAAACAAGTTTAGAATTAGTTTGCTAGTATTCCAAGACTACTATGTGATCGGTCACACGAAGACACAATGGTTAGTTGTGATCGGTCTTACTAAGTCACATACATGGGTTCAGATTGGTTATACCAATCACTAGGATCGTTACTACCTTAACATGGTATCTGTTTGTGATCGGTCACACCAGTCACTAGGATCGGTGATACCAATTATAAGGATCGGTCACACCAATTACAAGTATCGATCATACCATCTCATGGTGATTACTTAGGATCAGTTACACCAATTACCAGGACCACTCATAACAAATCATAAGTCTAGGTATTGTGATCGGTTATACCATGATACATAACCTGAGTTAAGATCGGTTCTACCAACTCACACATATTGGTCATCCAAAGATATGCAATGAATAGGCGGACCAATAAACCTATTGATTTCCCTTTTGATTCACGAAACAAGTTCATGAATGTACTTCCTTTAAAAAAATGTAAAACATTGTTTCCTAGGTTGAAATCTTCATCATAACCATACATATAATCATAAAACTATATACAAGATTATGTCGATGTCAAATCTACGAAGTTCAACATATAAGCGTTATACTACGTAGTCTAATTCCTTAATACTATGATGATACTATTATGATCATGTCTCATCACTAGAGTAATATATACAATATGTACAATACATACAGCTTCGCAGTTATGTTTTCGATATAGAACGACTTGAAAGATTAGGAATGAAACAGTTCAAGTCAATATTACTAACCTCAAGTGGAAGGATGATGTCTTCGTTGTAGTTCGTTACTTATTCACATTCTTCAGGTATTCGGAGTAATACTTGTATGTCTCAACATTCCTAGACATTTTAGTCCAACCTAAACGAAGTTGACTCTAGTATTTAATCTAGCGACTCTAGATGAGTTTTAATACTAAAATATGACAACCAAAATTTACATACTAACGGTTGGAGAGTTCAACCGAGCTATGCTCTAACACATAGTATGTATATTACCTTAATGTCCTTTACATAAAAATGTTCAATAAACGGATCTTCCATCAAGTAGAGTGTTGACTACGAACAACTGCCTATAAAAAAATAAAAATTGTCAAAGTTGACACTTGTTCCTTCATACCAAACAAAATAGATTCAACCTTGTTCTAAATTAATGGACCAAACAAAAAAGAAATTTCTTCTGCTGTTAGTCGTATTCTTGAGCTTGTCTTTGTGTTCTTTGGGGAAAATAACATTATCAAACTTATTTTTATGACTCATCCAATATTGTTATTTTATTTCATAATAGAAGATAGTCGGAACTTATTGAGCTATTAATAACGTTTTATAAGAAGTAACTTTACCCTAATCTCATCTGACAATTGTCGGTTTGATAGCTCTAAAACTTGCCAAAATTTTGGGTGATTTAAATCAAACAAGAATGGACAAAATTTGGTCTTCAAATCGGATTTGTTATTCTAGTGCATATGGTTAGTGTAACGCAAATGATAAGGGGTACTGAGGGGTAAAATTATAAATAGAAGATATAAGGTTAAGGGAGACATTTGAGGATTAGGGAAACATCCCCTTTTTGTCGCCTGGTGAATTTGTGCTACACCAATTTTTGTATCGGAAAACATTTCTCAACATGTAAGGTTCCCATTTCAAATCCAAATATTATTGAAAAACAAAAGAAAAAGCTGGCATCAGATGCGGAGCAGGAGACTGATCTCTTAAGGAAGTGCTAAGATTATTCTTTAGGACAGTGGCAGAACTTGGGTTGCTTTAATGAAAACCTGCATATTATACGGAGAGCAAACATGGGTGATAACAAGGTCTTTGCATTTGGGATGCAGATGGTGCAGCTGAAAACCATCCATATGAAGTGTAGGGAAACGTTGTATTTTCTAGCTTGGGTCAATTTCCATAATAATGTGTACCTAAATTGACCATAGGTTCCTAGTTGTAACGATTTTCTAATCCAATGAGGTCAATACTTGGGGATCAAGTTTGTGGCTCCTATATAAGGAGGTCTAGACTACGTGTTTAGTTATGGAATCTTCAACGGAATTCTCGATAGAAATGATAGGAATCCATCCCACCTCATGGGGTGGTATATGTGTGAGAGATCATTAAGGTGGAAAGAGTACATCATTATGGTGCTTAAGGAATGCTTGTTAATGTTAAGAGATATGTCCTTATGGCATATTCATACGAAGATGTTGGTAAGACATCGTCTAGGAGAAGATCTTCGTTTATGGAGACATCCTCGTTATGGAGAAGATCATCTTGGTGGTGCTGGAGTAAATTATTGGTGTTTGAGCATAAGGCTTTCATGAAAGTTTATGTCACGGTGTGCAAAGAAGATTGTCTCATTCCGGAGAAGGCCTTTGTTCAGAAGGAGATCCTCGTTGTGGTCTATAACGTAGTAAACATTATCTCATATGGGTGAAGAAATTATTTTGGATTTATAGGATGTTTTGGAGAGTTCTTATGTTCGGGCATATTGTAGTGAGTCGATGGATTGACTAGTCAATCAGAAATTGTAATTCTCAGTTGTTGATTCTATAATGAATAAAGAGGTCGAAGCCGTCCCCGTGGACGTAGGCATATTGCCGAACCACGTAATATGTAAGTACTTTACTTAGTGCTTCGTTTGTGTTTACATCTGTGTGTTCTCTTTCTCCTCTTCTCATCCTAAATCCTAGTAAGGTTCATGGAGCATTCCGAGAGCTCAAGTATTTCTTGTTGGCTAATATGTTTCGGCAAGGTTACCATGTAGATAGATCTGAACTCGGACAATTGGTTTGGTACAATGAAGGTATCTAAGGGCCAATTATCCCAACATGAATTTGATAATCCAACGATCAATACATGCACAGTGAAATAAGCTAATTAAATAGATCATTCAAAATGATCCAACGGTTCTAGGACGTAAGTAGATGGTTTCATGTTCCCAGTTGTATTATAGATTATGGGCTTATTGGATAAATATTTTGAAAGAATTATCTATAATTTGAATTGGCCTTGAAAGCAGAATTGTCGGCATGTTGGGTATTATTGCGCAAAAGCCGTCGAAACGAGAAAGCAAAACTTATCATATGAGGACTCTTTTAGAGAGCGAAGACATTTTTTTTATATGATTGGTAAAGGATATGGTGTTGATGAGTTTCGAATTCAGGACGTTGGTGTCATTACTACCATACTATATTGACATCGACGAGAGTGAAGATTTTTTTTTCTTTTTATAGAATTACGAAAATTGCACTGAATAATATGGCTGCCAACGGGTACCCGA
This sequence comes from Papaver armeniacum, assembly GCA_023531295.1. Lineage (NCBI taxonomy): Eukaryota > Viridiplantae > Streptophyta > Magnoliopsida > Ranunculales > Papaveraceae > Papaver > Papaver armeniacum. Next base: position 204,777 of record JAJJWW010004070.1, read on the forward strand.
TTACCCGGAACCGAACCGGACCCGGGTGTGTCGGGTCCAGTTCCGGGTCCTAAGATTGGACCCGTTAGCAAAATCACTACCCTACGGGTAGATCCGGTAGGAACCGATAAGTTTTTCGGTTCCTGCCGGGTATTACCCGGCGGGTACCCGAATATTTATCTTTTACTTGTTAATTTTACTTAAAATGGAAAAATTTTGTATGGTTTCGCTTGAATTTTTTTTTTTGATTTTTCCTTTATTTTCTTACGCTTAATGTTAATTAGAACATTTATATAGATATAATAATAATTTTACATGAAAAGTTATAAGATTTAAGCTAACATAACAAATTTAAAAGTAGATTATCAAAAAATATAGTTTATTTTAGAGGACCCGATAAATACCCTCGCTGCACGATAAACATGCCATCAGATGCTAAGATAGAAAACAGGGGGCACGGTATATATACCTTTAAATATTAAGATAGTATTTATACCTCAGCATCCTCAGTAGCTCGGGCGACATACATTCACCATTTGTAGGAAAGAATAACTTACAGATCATAGATCTTCGAAGGACACGACTCATCTAGCACCAACTTTAAACACAATAACTCCTGTCATCTGTAGGTTGGCAGTCCACATAGCAGCAAAAAGTATTTTTAAGCTAAACAATATGTAGAACCACATACAATATGAAGTGTTTCCAAGCTAAACCACGTGAAGAGATACAACAGTGGATGGAAATCTTCCAGCAAAAAGACCAATCCACTAGCAGACAAATCAATTTCCTTAAACAACCAATGAGGATAAAGACAATATGCGAAAGAATAGGTCTTTCCGAGAAAACACCGGTGATGATCTAGAGATTAGATCATAAAGAACCGACGAATCAAGCAAATGAGATGATATACCATCATGTTCAAAGAAAATATGAACAAACGCCTCGCCGCTATGGAGGATGAAGAGGAAAACGTCCACCAGACATAAAAACTTTTAGGAAAAAGCCTATGAACTTTACAGAAGGGAAGAAGAGAACGAAATCCGATTCTCCACCTTAAGAGGACTTTTATAGGAATAAAAATCCTCGGAAAACCAGCCACCGTTTCCAAACCAAGGAAGGTCAAAATGCAATAAATAAAATGACGGGAATCCCGAAAGACCACTATAAAAGAAAGAGAAAGACATTCTCTATATTAAGAAACCTGTGGATAACCAACCGGCGCCTCAAGTACAACAGGTAAAAGCGCACTAACAGTGCAGACGTGGCGAAAATCTCTCGGACGTGGCGATAAAGACGGGACGGTTACGAAGTTTTCTTCCCATCATGCCCTTGGCAAGTTGCAAAGAAAAGGAGCAAAATGTGAGGGTAAATTACCTGATGGCAACGTGTCAACATCTCAATGGATGGTTTCTGATAAGATGGTATGATGGAAGCATCAAATCATATTCCATAAAGGTGATTTCGTCTGAATCGAGACGCCTGCTACGTTACATGAATGATGCGTGTAAGGAGTGGTCTAATCGACTCAGACGGTCAAGTTTAAAAAGAAGGACTGCATTTAATGAAGGATCGGAAGAGTCAGGCGAATCTACATCATATCGTAAGACTCGGGCGATCTATACTATAACCCAAGGATGGTGCAGCACGAGGTTCCCCAAGGAAGAGCAACACGATGGTGTACAGGACGAGATGACTCGTAAGGAGAACCAAGCAGGCCATAACAAGGGATAGTATAGATCTCCTCCGAAGTATCGAGAAGATGCATGATAGCTCCACCAGCTCGGCGAGGCCAGGCCTTCACGAGTCTAGTTTGCCTATAAATATCAGTCCATGTAGAAGAAGATGGACATGTAAGGTTAGATGGTCTTTCTACAGAGAATTCCTGAGAGAGATCTAGATAAGGAGAGAGTGAGAAATCTAAGTGATATTTGTAACTCTTTCAAGGGTAAGACCTTAAGAAATAAAGAAAACATCTTCTTTCCCGTGAACGTAAGTCTTCATGGCCGAACCAAGTTATATGCTTGTGTCAATCTTTACTTTTCATGTTCTTCACATCTTGTTTATCTTTGAATCTTGAATGTTAAGTAGTTTATAGCCTTTAGATTTACTTGCATGTAATCATTAAAAAAGATGCAACTACAGAGACCTTTGTTCAGAAGGAGATCCTCGTTGTGTTCTATAATGTAGTAAACATTATCTCATATGGGCGAAGAAATTATTTTGGATTCATAGGATGTTTTGGAGAGTTCTTATGTTCGGGCACATTGTAGTGAGTCGATGGATTGACTAGTCAATCAGAATGTGTAATTCTCAATTGTTGATTCTATAATGAATAAAGAGGTCGTAGCCGTCCCCGTGGACGTAGGCATATTGCCGAACCACGTAATCTGTAGGTACTTTACTTATTTCTTCGTTTGTGTTTACATCTGTGTGTTCTCTTTCTCCTCTTCTCATCCTAAATCCTAGTAAGGTTCATGGAGCATTCAGAGAGCTCAAGTATTTCTTGTTGGCTAATATGTTTCGGCAAGGTTACCACGTTGATAGATCTGAACTCGGACAATTGGTTTGGTACAATGAAGGTATCTAAGGGCCAATTATCCCAACATGAAGTTGATAATCCAACTATCAATACATGCATAGTGAAATAAGCTAATTAAATAGATCATTCAAAATGATCCAATGGTTCTAGGACGTAAGTAGATGGTTTCATGTTCCCAGTTGTATTATAGATTATGGGCTTATTGGATAAATATTTTGAAAGAATTAGCTATAATTTGAATTGGCCTTGTCGGCATGTTGGGTATTATTGCGCAAAAGCCGTCGAAACGAGAAAGCAAAACTTATCATATGAGGACTTTTTTAGAGAGCGAAGACATTTTTTTTATATTATCGGTAAAGGATATAGTGTTGACTAGTTTCGAATTCATGCCGTTGGTGTCATCACTACTATACTATACTGACATCCGCGAGAGTGAAGATTTTTTTTTTCTTTTTATAGAATTAAGAAAATTGCACTGAATAATATGGAAAAGCTACATTGTTAAGGAATCAGCTACTACTGCTGCTCTTATAAAGTTTGGCATATTATCTTGCAATTGGAATCAGCTACTAGTGCTGCTCTAATAAAGTTTGGCATATTATCTTGCAATTCCACGACATTTACAGATGATGACGCATATTTTGCTAAGTTGTCAGCAACGTTATTTACATCACGATGCGACAGTGAAGACTTCACTAGCCGTTGTTTGCTTTCAAGTTACTAGTACTAAATAAGGATGCCCCTCCGGCTTATATATAGTGTTAGAAATTTGGAATTATATAGGTGTTGAAAACCATGATGTCAGGGTTGTGTCATTAGTGCGCCTTCGTTGGTATCTTCTCTTTTTTACATCGTGTTCGTAAAAAGTTAAACAAATATTATTAGAATTAATGTAACAACAACATCTCATTTTCCCCGCCCACACTTTTTTTTCACATACGGGAAGGGACTTTGACAACCACTTACATCAACACTAAAATTCTTGTGTTGAAAACAAAAAAATAAAATAAATAGACAAACCAAGAAAATCAAACAGGCACTGATCTGTTATTTCCTTGTCCGGGCCCTTGAATCTCTTCTTCATACGTGTCTCCGTCGTTCTCACCTGACAAGTCCTCCAAAGATTTACCGTTTGGTTCTGGTACCAGGAATGTAAACATCATGCCAATGAAGTTGATAACTCCGAGCACGATCAAGGAGTTCTTAACACCAATACCAGCTGGATACCCGTGATCAGTCTTCTTTGGATCTTGATTCTGTGCTGCATATAAGAACCCAAAGGCACCAATGATCGCTCCAGCTTTCCCTGCAGCTGCTGATATACCATGACATGTCGAACGCAACCTAGCTGGGAATATCTCAGCTGGCACAATGAAAGTTGTACTGTTGGGTCCAAAGTTTGCAAAAAAGAAAGTTAGCGCATACATAATAACGAATCCGATTCTGTTCTCCTTTTTACTCCAGTAGTTGTAAGGAAATGCAATAGCAAACATGAAGACTGTCATGAAGAAGAAACCCATCATTTGAATTGCCCATCTCCCCATAATATCGATGAATGCCACTGTAAACCAGTACCCAGGAACAGTACTGCATAGAGCAATTAAAGTTTGTGCCCTTGCGATCTTGAAAACTTCTTCAGCAGCACTCATAGTTTTTGCCGGTGGAATCCACCCAATTGCAGTAAAAATATCCTTCTGGAACAAGTTCTGACTGTAAAAAGCTATGTCCAGCAAGAACCAAGTACTTGTGGTTCCAAGTAAAGGAAGTCCATGACGTTTAAGAAATTCCATTGAAAATAAACCGAATGAATTATCCGTCGTTAATCTCTCCACCCTTGCTGTTTCAGCTTTAATCTCCTTATTTAAAACCTTTGACATATCGGCAGCTGCTCTTTCCGCGTTCTTTTCTACAAGAGCAGTGTAACGAGCAGTTTCAGGCATTTTCATACGCCAGTAGTAGGTCAAAGCGGCTGGAATTGCACCGAAAATCACAATTATACGCCAAATGTAGTCCATCTGAGGTGGAAGGGATGCCTTAGCATCAATTTGATAAGCTGGAGCGGGGAACTGCTTCTCGAATATTGAAGAAACTATGATGGCCATAATTCCACCAGCTAGAATTCCTGTTCCTTGCATCGCAAAGACAGCAGCGATAAAAGCACCTCGAGTTTTCTTGTTGGCGTACTCAGCCATGATAGTTGCAGAAAGTGGGTAGTCACCACCGATTCCAAATCCAAGCCAGAAACGGAAGAAACATAGTGTAGCCATGACTGCTTTTGGCTGGTTCCCCAAGGAGAGACCAGACGCTACTGAACAAGTAACCATTATAAGTAGGGTAAGACCGTAGACACGCTTTCTTCCCATTCTATCACCTAGCCAGCCAAAGAAGAGCTGACCAGCAAGTGTGCCGACCAGAGCCACACCATTAACTGCCGCAGCAACATTTGGTGGCAAACTCCCGGGTTTTTCTGCTCCTTCGACAGTGTAGTAAATCCTTCCGAGCAATTTGGTGACAAGGGAGATGCAAAAGAGATCGTAAGCATCTGTGAAGAAACCCATACCAGCAATCACGATGGCCGTGAAATGGTACAATTGTGTCTTAGCTACATCAAGTGCTTTAAGCACTTCTAATCCTTCCTTCCCCATGATGACTCTCGGCAACTCCAACTTTGGTTTCTATTTTTATGCCCTTCTCTTTCAGGTTCAAGAGAGGGAGAGCAAGAGAGATGGTTGTTGTTGCTGAAAAATTGAGGGAAGGTTGTACTTTGAAAATGCAGTGAGTCCTTCCATTATATAGAGATCAGTCTCAAAGAATATACCCATATATTAAAATATTTTTATGCTTTTGAAAGCTTCTTATTCCCATTAATGCATTGTTAAGCCTTAAGTGGAGCTGCACACGACATCTTTATCTACAATTGTCAGACATTTCTATATCAAAATGGAGATAATTTAATGACTGGAATCCCACCTTGCAGTAGTTGCTCTTACTAAACTGTCAGCTGCTATATCCATTATTAAGTATGATCATGAATAAGTTGACAAATTATTTTGATCGATATAAAACTGAGAATATGCGCATACTTATAATTTCAATATCAAATGTCAATGGTTATCTTTCAGTCTTCAGATGCTCGAGTCCGAAATTTCTAACCTAAGGTGAATTAAAAATGTCAAGAAATTTTAAATTGTTAGACTTTTTACGTGATTGAGACGAAAATGATTAATAATATGAACGCGTAATGAAGATGTTGATCATTTACGAAATTATATATTTACCCAGCCAACGGCTAAATGGTTTTCAGCCAATCCAGCTTGAAGATTTGATCATTTCAAAAGATAGTAGTAGTGGTAGGATCGATCTTATACAATCAAGGTATAATTCTAGAATCTAGGTTGATGCCATTCCATATTAGATGCCCACAGGGCCGTCTTACCATTTTGGGGTGCTCTAGGCGAACTTAAAATATGGAGCCTTTTTATAGGTTACCAAATCAAAGACAGAGTTATACTTTTAGTTTAGGGGAGATACATCAATATATTTAAAGCGATAACTTTGAACCGGCTATGCGTTCGGCCGCCTAAAATTTTTCGGCCTTTTTGGTTGGATTTTGGGGTTTTAAGCTCGTTGCTTGTACCATAAGTAAAAATACCACTTAATGGGCCAAATTGATACTTGAATCATCTTTTGGTCCTCATCCAAGCCCACTAACCAGTCAACCAAGGCAGCCCACCAGTCTGCACAGACGGTCAATGGTCAAAGTCGGTCAACTATCAAAGTCAACTTCCGGTCAAGGTCAATGGTCAAAGTATGTCAACTATCAAAGTCAACATCCGGTCAAGATCAATGGTCAAAGTCAACGGTCGGTCAACAGTCAAAGTCAACCGATCGGTCAACTATCGAAGCCGGGCCGCACCCCTAGCCAATTTTCGGTCTTGTAGCCGCAATGCCGCTAACCAAATCGACGAAAAAACTCTTTCGTGCCGCCCACCCCTCCATCCACACTGCCGACCCATCATGCTGTCAACCATCCGGCCGGTCCCTACCCATGCGGTGTTGTTCCGCCAAACAAATGTCCACCAATATCGCGGACATCATTTATGCAAAATTTATCATGGAAGCATAAATGTGCAGTTTCATGCAGAATTGAATTCCAGCAGTTTAAGCCATGCGAATTGAATTCCAGCAGTTTTAGCTACGCAGTACTAAATGCAGCAGTTTCTGCCATGCAGTACTAATTGCAGCAGTTTCATACATGCAGAATTAACTCCAGCTGTTTCATACAGAATTGATGATGGAGACATGAATGAGCAGTTAATGTAATTTATGTTCATATTTAGATATGGAACTGTATAAATAGGGGAGAGAAGAAATCAGAAGGAGGTGGCCAATAGGGAGGTAGCCAAGAGGAGAAAAACATACACTGTAATACAATTATCAATAAAACACTTCTCCCCAAGGGGATTCATCCGTGGACGTAGGCAAACCATGCCGAACCACGTAAAACCTGCTTCTATCTTTGTCTCTTATTGGTTCCTCAACTCGTCTCCTAACCCTAATTATTCACCAATTTATCCATTCATCGTGTTTCGTGCCCAAAAGTAATTTTGGGTTTAAACATTGGCGCCGACTAAGTGGAATTACGAGAAAAGGAATCGTGTTTTCCCATTGAGAAAAATTGTGCAAAGTACTTCAAAATCATGTCCGTCAAAAAGCAGTTTGGACGTCTTGAAATTCACTGATGCAGTCCAGTTGAACGTAACTACTGCAGTCCAGTCTGATCGCAATTGTTGCAGTCCAGCTGATCGAAGCTGCTGTTGACCTTGTAATCGCAGATACCGCAGTCAAGTTGATCGCAACTGCTGCAATCCAGATTCGTTGTTCGAGATCTGCTAAAACTATTACCTTCGAAAACTACAAAAGCTGCATCATTACAAAGACCGATGAAATCACCCCTAGGACGTTCGGTCCATGGTAAAAGATGGCGTAAAAACATCATCAAAATTGGTGCTGGATATTCGATCCACAACATGAGTGGGTCAGTTTTGATTACGATTCTGCAGCGGTTGATCGCATTCTTGAATTCCCAGATTAATCAAAGTTACTACACCCAAAGTCAGTTGATCGCAATCGCTGCCAGTCGACTTCATAGTCAGAGGCCACCAAGACTGACTCATCGGAAAGTTCGCTAAGATTGCTGCCAGGATGTTCGATCCGCAGTATATTCAAGTCCAAAGTTGGAAAAATTTGCTTCCCAAATAACGTAGTATCTACGTGTTCGAGTTTGTAAAACGTCAAAATCACTACTGTCATGACCGCAAGGAAGTCAAGTTGCCTACATCTCAAGGTGCTTGAATACCCCGGGGAAAACCCCCAGAAAAGCATCCACAAAGTGCAGCAAAACCATGGTGAAAGGTCCTTGTGAAACAACAACAGTCCCTGGAACCGTTGCTCAAAAAATAGAAAAATTACACCAACCGTTGCAAGGCAATAAAATACAACAGTTCACAAAACTGTTACAAAAACTCGAGGGGAAAGATGACAGTTCGTGAAAAGCGTGGCGAAACGTTTCAAAAAAAAAAATGGAAAAATGGGCAGGCCCACATCCAGGCGGCGTGCAGCATTTAGCGGCGCATGGCAATAGCGGCGAACGGCGGCCTAAGATCTCAGTACACCCTCTTCGGGAGTTTCGTTCATCTACCTTTGTTTTCACTCACCCACGTCAAAGGTGTCCATCACCCACGTCAGAGGTCTTCGATGCCTCAAGTTACATCAAAGTTCGATGCGCAGCAAATGACCACCGTGGATTTTCTTAGGTACATCAAACTTCGATGTTCCGCGATACATCAAAATTCCATTCTCAGCAACAGTTCGATGCAACGATGGTACATCAATCTTCGATGCGCTGGATACATAGACCGTTGATGCTCCCTGGTACATCCATTTTCGATGCTCTGTAAAACATCAAAATCAAAATCAAATTCAAAAAAAAAAAAAAAAAAAAAAAAAAAATTGTTTGGCTACCAAAGCCATGGGTTAGTATGAGCGGCAGCGGCTAGCCGCAATGGCGAACGGCGGCGGCGGTGGCCAACGGCGATGGCAGCGGCAGCGGCAAGAGCCGGCGGCCCCCTCACCCACTTCTGCGGTATCTCTCACCCACGTTAAATACCCTCACCCACTTCTAGAGGTTTTGTACCCTCACCGCAGCGGCGGTTTTGTACTCCGACGCGCCACGAATATGAACCGTTGATGCTCTTTGGTATATCAAACTTCGATGTTCTGCGCTACATCAAATTCAATTCTCAGAAAAAGTTCGATGCTTCATGTTACATCAAATTTCGATGATCTGCGTCTCTCAACCATTGATGCTCAGTAGTACATCAAACTTCGATGCTCTAGGCTACATCAAATTTCAGCAAAAGACAGCTACATCATCCTACCACGTCAGCATGCCACGACAACAAGGTTGTGCCACGTCATACTTCCACGTCAGCAAAAGTATGCCACGTCAGCAGTACCTAACCGCGTTATTAGTGCCACGTCAGCATTCCAGTCGACAGTACCGCGCCACATCATCATTCCCATGCCATGTCAGCAGATCACGTCGTCATTCAATGTCACGTCAACAGGCCACAATAGCGTGGTATTCCAGTCAGCTGGCCACGTCAGCGGCAGCACGCGCGATCAAAGAAAATCTTGTTTCGTCGATAACTCCTTCAGTTTAAGTCCTAATTAGGTGATTTTTGGCTCGTTGGAATCGCCTTTCAATTTCCTACAATATGGAGGTGAAAAATCTTAAGTTTGAAAAAATTTATTTTTTGACATTCCGAACGGCACATCAACCACTAGCAAGTGAAAACCACATATCATATTCAAAGTTCGCGAACGTTGTTGCGTCAAGTTTTACCCACAACCTACCCGGTTGCAAATTTCGTGAGTGTTGGTTCGATTCATAAACCTCAATACGAACATATTCAATCACCATCGAAACTGCTACAGTTCAGTTGATCGAACTACTGTAATCCAGTTTCACAGCAACAACTACTAAACTGTTGATCGAACTGCTGCAGTCCTTTTTAATTCTTACAAGTCCAGTTGGTCGAACTCGTTGTAGTCCGATTTTCCCCAAACTGTTTCAGATATGATTTTTCTCACAATCGCTTGATCCAGCTTTGTGCATAATCATGGTAAAGATCTTGATCACAGATCTTGAAATACGATTCGTGGCAATCGTCTTCGATCCAGCTTTGACTTAACTCGGTGCATTCCAGTTCCACAGATAAATCAATTACTAAGTCTAGATGAGACGCTAAGGCAACCATACTAATCATCGTCGTTGGAAAACACCAGCAAAGCCAGTGGGCATCCTAATCATTTCATAAACGAAGTCGCAATAACATTTTCAATAAGGTAAGTATGCAATTTACATATTTTTGCATCTTTTCATATATTCATGCATACTTTTGTTCAATGGGACACCTATAATGTGGCGAGCATTTTCTCACGAGGAGACGCACACATTTCTATTCTGCGCGCATCTGGAATAGTGGGATTGGCCCCCCGCGCGAATTCCAGATAGCAGACATCTTCAAAATTTCATGCGCGAGCAAAATGCAGCAAGGCAGTGCACCCTTGTACGAGCATTGAGCAGCATGACAATCACTATCTTCTGGGGGCGAGTTTCATATCACTTCAACGTGACTGACTATCACTTGGGGGCGAGATATGTAACACCTCGTGGTCTAAAATTACTCTTTTGGGGCAAGCTGTGTAATACTTCATACACTTGGGGGCGAGTTACATAGCACCTAATTGCAATGCGGAATTAAGCTTCTGAAAATCGAAACTTCAGGTAACCCAAACTTCTTAATCCTCCAACGAGTTGCAGGATTAAGAGGGGGCGAACGTACACCCTAATATTTTTACGCAATTTTTACAATCATTAGTAATGTTAAACTGCTATAATTATGTTGATTGAATTATTGTACTCAGTTCAAAAGAAACTGCTGCACTCGGTTGGACGCGACCGATCGGTCGATTTGCCTATGGTGTGCTCGGTTGGGCCTGATGCGATGCGGTCTTGATTGCACTCGGTTGGACGTGACGGATCTTTGTCTATTTTATTTACTTAGTGGTTACACCTAGGTTTATCGAAGCTGTTTAAATCCGGTCCCTCGGCGAGGTGCTGCGATCCGATTGATCAAACTCTCCGGTCCGGCTCATTTGTATTCTGAGTCAGCGATCGCGGTTCCCGTGTCGTGTTCGTCATTGCGGGCCGGGTGATCAAGCTGCTCCGATCTAGCTACATTGTCATTTGCTGCCGGACCAGTGATCGAAGTTGCTGCAGTCAACCTCGTTCGCAATTCCTGCAGTCATTTGTCTGCAGCTGCTGCAGTGGGGCTCGTCGTTCTGCGATCAGTTTGCCCGCAGTTTCTTGCGATGTTACTAGTTGTTGCGCAATCCGGTGATCACGGTTGTCGGTTCCAACTTTGCTCGTCGGCTAACGAGACTTCGACTTATCCCGAAGGCTCTTTGCAATCCGGTATGTTCATCTCTCTGTAATCCAGTTGATCCACATTTGTTGCAGTGCGGTTCTTCACCGTTCTTTCTTTGCCGTGATTGTCCAGCTGGCACGGTCGATTATGTTCGCGCTCCCGCCAGTCTGTTTGTCCTTGTTCTTTGCCGGTGCGTTTTGCTCGTAGCTCCTGATCCAGTGATCGCGGGCGCTTCAATGCTCGTCTTTGCTGGAGACCAAAGTCGATCAGCTCTTGCGATCCGGCTCTGTTCGCAACTCCCTGTGATCGGTGATCGCGGCTGCGCAATGCGGTTGCTCGTCACTCTGCCGATTCAGTTGATAATTACGTTCTTGGTTCCGATCCAGTGACTCATGAATCTTTTGCAATGCTCGTCTTCCGATGCATACGATTGATCGGCGTACGATCCAGCTCTATCCGCAACTCCCCGCAGATCCCGGTGATCGCAAGGCCGCGATGCAGTTTTGTTTCGTCACTTGCATAAAGTGACGCTGTCGGCTGCGCGTGCGGTTTTGCTCGCCGCCTCCCGCAGTCTAGCTAATCGCACCGCAATGAACCAAGCGATCGGTTGTCGCTTCGATTGATCTCAACTCCCGCTCTGTATCGGTGATCAGTTTATTGCAGTTGCGGTGATTTTGCGTCGTCACTACCCTGCGATCCAATTTGATCGCGAAGAATTTGCAGGTGTTTTGCTCGTCACCTCGCTCCAAATGATCGCAATGCATAAAGGCCGCTTTTGCTCGCCGCTCATGATCGGTGATCACAACAGTAGCTGCGGGACCAGCTTCACTCAATGTTGTTACCGCTCATTTCCAACATCACTCTGCTCCATTATCCGGCTCGCTACATCACTCAGTCTTGTTTTTGCAAGACTTGGGGCGACTTGATTACGATCTCCACAATCAACGAAGGCGGTTCTATTTACGCTTCAGCAACAGAAATTTACTCTTGGGGCGTCTTGATTTACGCAAACAACAAGGGAATTTTGCCAATCACCTCAATATCAATAGTCCACACTTGGGGGCGAGTTTTGTCATTGACTAAGGAACACGAAATTTTTCTTAACCCCCAACAAGTTGGAGGTTAAGAGGGGGCGATGTTTGTACCACAAGTAAAAATACCACTTAATGGGCCAAATTGATACTTGAATCATCTTTTGGTCCTCATCCAAGCCCACTAACTTGATCAACAAGGCAGCCCACCACCGCACAGCACCGGCCAATGGTCAAAGTCGGTCAACTATCAAAGTCAACTTTCGGTCAAGGTCAATGGTCAAAGTCGGTCAACTATCAAAGTCAACGTCCGGTCAAGATCAATGGTCAAAGTCAACGGTCGGTCAACAGTCAAAGTCAACCGTTGGTCAACTATAAAAGTCAGTCGCACCCCTAGCCAATTTTCAGTCTTGTAGCCAGCAATGCTGCTAACCAATTTCCAGCCAAAAACTCTTCCGCGCTGCCAACCAGTCTCCAACCATGTTGCTAGCCAACCTCCATCCACACTGCCAGCCATCATGCCTGTCAACCATACAGCCAGTCCCTACCCATGGGCCACTGCTCCGCCAAACAAATGTCCACCAATATCGCCAGCCATCATTTATGCGTAATTTATCATGGAAGCATAAATGTGCGATTTCATGCGAATTGAATTCAAAGCGATTTTGACCATGCGAATTGAATTCCAGTTATTTCGACCATGCGGTGCTAATGCAAGCTAAGAAGCCGCCATGCAAGATTAATTGCCTTAGATTTCATACATGCAGAATTAACTCCAGTTGTTTCATACAGAATCGATGATGGATACATGAATGAGCAGTTAATGTAATTTATGTTTATATTTAGATATGGAACTGTATAAATAGGGGAGAGCAGAAATCAGAAGGAGGTGGCCAATAGGGAGGTAGCCAAGAGGAGAAAATCATACATTGTAATACAATTATCAATAAAACACTTCTCCCCAAGGGGATTCATCCGTGGACGTAGGCAAACCATGCCGAACCATGTAAAACCTGCGTCTATCTTTGTCTCTTATTGGTTCCTCAGCTCGTCTCCTAACCCTAATTATTCACCAATTTATCCATTCATCGTGTTTCGTGCCCAAAAGTAATTTTGGGTACAAACATTGGCGCCGACTAAGGGGAATTACGAGAAAAGGAATCGTGTTTTCCCATTGAGAAAAATTGTGCAAAGTACTTCAAAATTATGTCCGTCAAAAAGCGCTTGGACGTCTTGAAATTCATCGATGCACCCGCTTGAACGTAATCGCGCAGTCGGTCTGATCGCAATTGTTGCATCCAGTGATCGCAGCCGCCGCTGACCTTGTAATCAAATACCATGATCAAGTTGATGCAACTGCTGCAATCCAAATTCGTTGTTCGAGATCTGCTAAAACTATTACCTACGGAAACTACAAAAGCTGCATCATTACAAAGACCGATGAAATCACCCCTAGGACGTTCGGTCCATGGTAAAAGATGGCGTAAAAACATCATCAAAATTGGTGCAGGATATTCGATCCACAACATGGTTGGGTCCAGTTTTGATTACACACCGCAAAGGTGATCGCAGCTCGGCCGAATTCGATTAATCAAAGTTACTGCAGTCCAGTTGATCGCAACTTCTGTAGTCCAGCTTCACAGTCAGAGGCCACCAAGACTGACTCATCGGAAAGTTCGCTAAGATTGCTGCCAGGATGTTCGATCCGCAGTATATTCAAGTCCAAAGTTGGAAAAATTTGCTTCCCAAATAACGTAGTATCTATGTGTTCGAGTTTGTAAAACGTCAAAATCACTATTGTCATGACCGCAAGGAAGTCAAGTTGCCTACATCTCAAGGTGCTTGAATACCCCAGGTAAAACCCCCAGAAAAGCATCTCAGAAAGTTCCAGAAAGGGCCACAAAGTGCAGCAAAACCATGGTGAAAGGTCCTTGTGAAACAGCAACAGTCCCTGGAACCATTGCTAAAAAAAATAGAAAACTGTTACACCAACCGTTGCAAGGAAATAAAATACAACAGTTCACAAAACTGTTACAAAAACTCGAGGGGAAAGATGACAGTTCGTGAAAAGCGTGGCGAAACGTTTCAAAAAAAAAAAAAATGGAAGCCGGCGGCCAGTACGAGCGGCAGCAGCGGCGGCGAACGGCGGCCTAAGATCTGTACACCCTCTTCAGGAGTTTCGTTCGTCTACCTTTGTTTTCACTCACCCACGTCAAAGGTGTCCATCACCCACGTCAGAGGTCTTCGATGCCTCAAGTTACATCAAAGTTCGATGCGCAGCAAATGACCACCGTGAATTTTCTTAGGTACATCAAACTTCGATGTTCCGCGATACATCAAAATTCCATTCTCAAACAACGATTCGATGCAACGATGGTACATCAATCTTCGATGCGCTGGATACACAGACCGTTGATGCTCCCTGGTACATCCATTTCCGATGCTCTGTAAAACATCAAAATCAAATTCAAAAAAAAAAAAATCAAAAAAAAAAATAAAAAAAATAAATGCCGGCGGCCCAAAGACTGGCTGCGATGATGAGCTTGAGCGGCGAGGCGGCAATGGCAATGGCATCATCGGCCGCGGCGGCAAGAGCCGGCGGCCCCCTTACCCACTTCTGCGGTATCTCTCACCCACGTAAAATACCCTCACCTACTTCTAGAGGTTTTGTACACCCACTTCCATCAATTAGGAAAACTTCGACGCTTCTTTCAACATCAAACTCCGATGCGCCACGAATATGAACCGTTGATGCTCTTTGGTATATCAAACTTCGATGTTCTGCGCTACATCAAATTCAATTCTCAGAAAAAGTTCGATGCTTCATGTAACATAAAATTTCGATGATCTGCGTATCTCAAGCATTGATGCTCAGTAGTACATCAAACTTCGATGCTCTAGGCTACATCAAATTTCAGCAAAAGACAGCCACATCATCCTACCACGTCAGCATGCCACGCCAGCAAGGTTGTGCCACGTCAGCAAAAGTACGCCACGTCAGCAGTACCTAGCCGCGTTATTAGTGCCATGTCAGCATTCCAGTCGACAGTACCGCGCCACATCATCATTCCCATGCCATGTCAGCAGATCACGTCGTCATTCAATGTCACGTCAGCAGGCCACAACAGCGTGGTATTCCAGTCAGCTTGCCACGTCAGCGGCAACACGCGCGATCAAAGAAAATCTTGTTTCGTCGATAACTCCTTCATTTTAAGTCCTAATTAGGTGATTTTTGGCTCGTTGGAATCGCCTTTCAATTTCCTACAATATGGAGGTGAAAAATCTTAAGTTTGAAAAAATTTATTTTTTGACATTCCGAACGGCACATCAACCACTAGCAAGTGAAAACCACATATCATATTCAAAGTTCACGAACGTTGTTGCGTCAAGTTTTACCCACAACCTACCCGGTGCAAAGTTCGTGAGTGCTTTGGTTCGATTCATAAACCTTAATATGAACATATTTAATCACCATCGAAATCAAGCATAGATTCGCTTAATCGAACTAGTTGCAAAGATCCTTTTAAATTCCTACAGTCAGCTTGGTCGAACTGTTGTAGTCCGATTTTCCCCTAAAACTGCTTTCAAGACAGCTTTTCCTCACAATCGCTTCATCCAGCTTTTGTGCATAATCACATAAGATCTGATCACAGAATCTTTGAAATACATTTCCGTGGCCACTTGTCTTCGATCCGACTTGGACTTAATGGGTGCATTCCATTCCACAGATAAATCAATTACTAAGTCGAGACGAGACGCTAAGGCAACTATACTAATCATCGTCATTTGAAAACACCAAAGATAGCCAGTGGGCATCCTAATCATTTCATAAACGAAGTCGCAATAACATTTTCAATGAGGTAAGTATACAATTTACATATTTTTGCATCTTTTCATATATTCATGCATACTTTTGTTCAATGGGACACCTATAATGTGGCGAGCATTTTCTCACGAGGAGACGCACATATTTCTATTCTGCGCGCATCTGGAATAGTGGGATTGGCCCCCCGCGCGAATTTCAGATAGCAGACATCTTTAAAATTTCATGCGCGAGCAAAATGCAGCAAGGCAGTGCACCCTTGTACGAGCATTGAGCAGCATGACAATCACTATCATCTGGGGGGCGAGTTTCATATCACTTCAACGTGACTGACTATCACTTGGGGGCGAGATATGTAACACCTCATGGTCTAAAATTACTCTTTTGGGGCAAGATGTGTAATACTTCATACACTTGGGGGCGAGTTACATAGCACCTAATTGCAATGCGGAATTAAGCTTCTGAAAATCGAAACTTCAGGTAACCAAAACTTCTTAATCCTCCAACGAGTTGCAAGATTAAGAGGGGGCGAACGTACACCCTAATATTTTTACGCAATTTTTACAATCATCAGTAATGTTAAACTGCTATAGTTATGTTGATTGAATTATTGTACTCGATTCAAAAACAAGCTGCACTCTCGGTTGGACGCGACCGATGCAGTCCGATTTGCCTATGAATTTTGTACTCGGTTGGACGCAATCGATGCGATCAGTTGCACTAGCCTGACGCAACTAATGTTGTCTAGTTTTATTTGTAACGGTTACACCTAGGTTTATCGAACTGTTTAAATCCGATCCTTCAACAGCCTGCTGCAGATCCGGTGATCAAGCTACCGCGATCCGGCTCCTGTTTGTTTTCTGCAGATGCAGTTGATCGCAGCTGCTGTAATCGTGTTCGTCGCTGCTGCAGACCACCGATCAAGCCGCTTGCAGCCCCAGCTCGTTTCGTCGCCGCCGCATACCACCCGATCGAAGCCGCTGCAGTCCAGCTCCGTTGCAATTCCTGCAGTCCGCCTGTCCTCGCCGCTGCTGCAGTGAGGCTCGTCGTTCTCGCATTCCAGCTGCCCGCAGCTTCTACAAGATGTTACTAGTTGTTGCCGCAATCCGGTGATCACAACTGCAGATTCAACTTTGCTCGTCGTTGCTGCAGACCAGCAGTCTTGCATACGGCTATGTTCGCATCTCTTACAATCCACGTCTGGCTGCTGCAGCGTGATTCTGCTCGTTGCTGCTGCGGTCGGTTCGATGCTGCTGATCCATTCTGTTGCAACTCACGCGAGTCGGTGATCATTTCTTGCAGTGCGATTTTGCTCGTCGCTGCCCGAGTCAGCTGATCGCAGCCTTCAATGCTCGATCGACCGGTGATCAAGCTGCTGCAGTCAGCTTCTGTTCGCAACTCCTGCAGTCCAGCTGATCGCAGCTGCTGCAATGCAGTTTTGCTCGTCACTCCTACAGTCCAGCTGATCGCAGCTGCTGCAGTGCAGTTTTGCTCGTCGCTCTGCCCGATCCTGGCGATCGCATTCTTTGCAATGCTCGATGTTGTTGCGAGCACGAGTTGATCAAGAAAGCTCTTTGCAGTCGATTCTCGTTTCGCAACTCCTGCAGTCCAGCGAGATCGCAGGCCGCAAAGATGCAATTTTGCTCGTCACTCCCCGATCCCTTGATCGCAACTGCTGCAGTGCAATTTGCTCGCGTTCCTGCGCAGTTTGATCGCATTCGCCTGCCGCAATGCTCGATCTTCTTTGAGAGACCAATGATCGAAAGCCGCCTGCAGTCAGCTGATCGCAACTCCGCAGTCCAGCTGATCGCATCTGCTGCAGTGCCGTTTTGCTCGTCACTCCTGCAGTCCTGCTGATCGCAGCTGCAGCAGTGCAGTTTTGCTCGTCGCTCCTGTGATCCGGGTGATCACAGCTGCTGCAGACCAACTTCACTCAATGTTGTTACCGCTCATTTTCAACATCACTGCTCCATTATCAAGCTTCGTTGCATCACTTCGTCTTGTTTTGCAAAGACTTGGGGGCGACTTGATTACGATCTCCACAATCAACGAAGGCGGTTCTATTTACGCTTCAGCAACAGAAATTTACTCTGGGGGCGTCTTGATTTACGCAAACAACAAGGGAATTTTGTCAATCACCTCAATATCAATAGTCCAAACTTGGGGGTGAGTTTTGTCAATGACTAAGGAACACGAAATTTTTCTTAACCCCCAACAAGTTGGAGGTTAAGAGGGGGCGATGTTTGTACCATAAGTAAAAATATCACTTAATGGGCCAAATTGATACTTGAATCATCTTTTGGTCCTCATCCAAGCCCACTAACCAGTCAACCAAGGCATCCCACCAGTCTGCACAGACCAGTCAATGGTCAAAGTCGGTCAACTATCAAAGTCAACTTCCGGTCAAGGTCAATGGTCAAAGTCGGTCAACTATCAAAGTCAATATTCGGTCAAGATCAATGGTCAAGACAACGATCGGTCAACAGTCAAAGTCAACCGTCGGTCAACTATCGAAGTCAGTCGCACCCTAGCCAATTTTCAGTCTTGTAACCAGCAATGCTGCTAACCAAATCCCAGCCAAAAACTCTTTCGTGCTGCCAACCATGCTGCCAGCCAGCCTCCATCCACACTGCCAGCCATCATGCCGGTCAACCATCCAGCCTGTCCCTACCCATGCGATCATCTATTCTGCTGCCAAATGTCCACCAATACTGCCAGCCATCATTTATGCAGAATTTATCATGGAAGCATAAATGTGCAGTTTCATGCGAATTGAATTCCAGCAGTTTCAGCCATGCAGTGCTAAATGCAGCAGTTTCTGCCATGCAGTACTAATTGCAGCAGTTTCATACATGTAGAATTAACTCCAGCTGTTTCATACAGAACTGATGATGGAGACATGAATGAGCAGTTAATGTAATTTATGTTTATATTTATATATGGAATTGTATAAATAGGGGAGAGCAGAAATCAGAAGGAGGTGGCCAATAGGGAGGTAGCCAAGAGGAGAAAAACATACACTGTAATACAATTATCAATAAAACACTTCTCCCCAAGGGGATTCATCCGTGGACGTAGGAAAACCATGCCGAACCACGTAAAACCTGCGTCTATCTTTGTCTCTTATTGGTTCCTCAGCTCGTCTCCTAACCCTAATTATTCACCAATTTATCCATTCATCGTGTTTCGTGCCCAAAAGTAATTTTGGGTACAAACACTCGTAAATTAGCATAAAATACGCCTAAAATGGAATGTTGATTCAGAAACCAAAAACTTAGTAACGGTTGTATAGATGTTTCAAAACATTTAGTAACAATTATAATTGTCACAGCGTTTCTAATAATTTTAATAATTGTAATAAAACAGTTTCGTAACACTTATAATTGTCACATATTACCTATAACCACTGAAAAAGAAAAGATTTTGGGCCCCCAAGATTTTTGGGCTCTAGGCGGCCGCCTATACTGCCTAGTGCCTAAGACGGCCATGGATGCCCATAAGATATGTAGTTGCAGAAAATCCCACAACTACGCCCGTTGTAATGATAATAACACAAAGCTTAAGTCATATGGATCAACCCAAACATTAATGATATTATTCACCACTTTGGCACTAATATGATCTTCTTAAACACTTTGTATTGATTGTATGGAATTCTCACAGTGATCACAAGATAAGTTTTATACAACAATGGAGAAATACAAGGTACAAGCTAAGTTCTAATGGTTTCTTCTTGGCTCTCTTGATAATCTCCTTAGCCTTCTCTCTTAACTGATTCCCCCCTCTCTCTATTGTTTTTGAGTCCATATATAGGCAAATGTGATTAGTAGAAGACAACTATGATTCACATGCAAGATCTCAGTTGACTGATTGTCTTATTCTCCAGGCTTTTGAGAACTGTCCCTATCTATCGTGTTGCTACTTAGTCCGTCGTGTTCCTTCATCACATGGTCTTTGTCGTGCTGCTTTTCGCATCTCTTCTCCATTATCGCGTAATCATTCTTCGCCTTATTTCTTGATAATTATTGTCTCTTCGTCCTTAAGGTTGTTATGATTAGAGTGAAGTTGTAGATCTACCTTGTGTGATATTTCGCCCCTACATTTTGCCTCTTCTCGCATTATTCTTCTGCAAGTGGAATAATACGAGAATCCTAGCTTCGCATCTGTGACTTTTCGTTTTCTTTAGCCCGACATCTCTCCGGTTTTTCCGTATGATTATTTCCATGTGCAGTAACTCATTTCCTTGATTGACACATCAATGCTTTTATACTTGACCGGTTTACTGCTTTAGCCGGTTCTCCTTCTTCAATATAAATACTTTTGCATAGAGAGATTCATCTTCTTTACTTTCTTGTTTCTTTTTCTCCTTTGTTTCGAAAAAATCTGTTTTCATAAAAGCATGTTTGTTTGAAAAGATTTATCATTATGTCGAGCCAATCCACGATCCCTTCTTCTACTGAATCATCTCCTCGGTAAGTGTCTATCTTTTTCTTAATTTTTAACGATAGATTGGATGTCTGGGTTTTTCTTGTTTCTGTTGTTGTTAGTGTTGTTGATGTTTTATCTAATTTTAGTATTCCCATACTCATCCAAATATAAACTTATTGCCTCATACATACTCAGTCCAAACTTCCGGTGAATCATGTTGGTGACCGAAAAAGGGTGACTAAGAAGGAATCTTGAAAGCGGAAACCTTCGCCCAGCAACGAGGGTTCCCCTCGAAAGAAGGGAAGTTCGCACAACAGGGCCCTTGTGGCTGTCGTGAGTCCGTTGTCGCTATTTCCACCATCCACTGTTGCGCTTTCTGCCCGAGCAAAGGGCTAGGTAACTACTAGTCTTTCTCCTCAAACTCTTTCTACGCTTGCTCCTGTTCGCGCCCAGGAAGGTTCTTCTACGACAACTGTACATTCTTCTCCTGACACAGTTATCGCTAGGGATGAGCAGGCTGCGAATTCTGTTGAAACTAATGCGGTTGTTGAAGCTTCTCAATGGTCCGAGTTAGCTTCTCGCGTGCTAGGTATTTCGCCTCCGAAGTCTGATTCCGATTCGTCCCAACTTTCCAAGCATGATCAGCTTATTGCTGTTGAATCTAAGGTGAAGTTTTCATTCATTAATATTAATTTTTACTCCTTTCTCTGTTTATCTTGACTCTGAGGTTTTGGTACTGTAGGAATTTCTTCGTCGTTTGGTTCAGACTGAAGAATTCTGCAAGTCTGAACAAATCATCGATGATTTAAAGAAACAGGTGGCCGAGCTATCTGCTGAAGCTAAGGTGCACAAATAACCCGGTGTACCGGACTCGAACCGGAAAAAAAAAAACCGGAACCGGTGTAGCCGGTATAGGGACCGGGAATGGATTTCAGAACCGGTTGGGTGCGAGTACAGGTACCGGTTCTAACCCTATTCCCAGCAGCACCGGACCCAGAAAACCGGTATATAATAACCATCTGTTGATGGTGGATTTTCGTTTAAGGTTATATTTTTAAAAACCAGAGAAAATCATGCGCTGACATCTTGTAAAAGATAAAGCCATCTATAAGTGTTGGATACTCCCTCACTTGATTCACCAAGAATGGAACTTGTAGCAACAGTCCCCATTTCGTGAATTTCATATCAGCCTTGTATTTCTGTACTCATTATCGGTGTGGCATGATGACCGAGTGTTACTCATATAGAGTAACACACGAACCTCCAAGCACTATAATGAAACCATGTACGAAATACCGTACAAAGCCGATTCTCGGTGTGTTATACTAGCCCGAGCCCTCTCGGTGTGTTATACTAGCCCGATTGAGCCCCTCTCGGTGTGTTATACTAGCCCGATTGAGCATCCGGACTTGACTGTATCAGTCTCCGGATATGATCTGATCGCAGTCATCCAACTCCGTAAGCATGATTGGATGACCCCGCATCAATTTCCATCACCCCAAGCAGGTATGGAATACCCACGGCCGACTCCGCATGGTCGGCCATCGGCCTTAGCTTGCCAAAAGAAAACCGTTCATACCAAGCATTATGACGGAAAACCCTAAATTAGGGTTTGCGGCATATTACATATGTTGCAAAGTAGTCTCAACCATCCATCTTCGCAGGTATAGATGGAGGGTCTAGATGTAGACTCAAAGGGCCCAGAGCATGTCAACACGATCACCGTGAGACCGCCTACACACTTTACCAGTCGGTCAAGACCAACAAGGTTTGGCCGTGACAAAATCGTCACCCAAACAAGAGGTGGCGCACGGCTTTGAAAGCCAAATTAGGGTTTCAAGCCATCACGCGCGTCCATCTTCTCCAGCACGAATGGAGGGTCACAGATTAGATTAAACAGTCCATCATACCAGCATGATCACCGTGGGCCCATCTATCTCCTCATGCGGTCGGCCAAGGCATATCATGCCCGGCTAATCCAAAACGCCCGCCCAAACATGCGTGGTTACACTTCCCAAATTGCAAATTGATCTCGACCGCTCAACTTCACCGGATGATTTGAATGGCTTAGATCACGTTTTCATGGGATAGTCAGGTATAGGTGTGAACATCAACCTACCACCTACACGCTGGAGTGATCGACCAAGACCGACCAAGGATGGTTGTCTTGGAACGCGTGCGGGAATATCACGCGGTTATCAACTCCTTTGCGGTAAGAAATTTCTGCGCAAACCGATCTCAACCACTCAACCGTGCTTGGTCAATTTGAGTGGCCTAGATCGCGCCTTCTTGGGAAAGTGAGACATGGACGTGTACACCGGCATGCCATCAACATGCACGACCGGTCGGTCCTCTCCAAAGCCCTTCCCATGCTTGGTTTCGACCAAGCTGAAGAGTGATGCTTGCGCACCTCTTCAAAAACCCTAGTATTCATTAACGGTCGCAGATGAGTGCCTCAAACATCATCTCATCCGTTCAACTTCACCAGCTTGGTTATACAACCCTGGTCAGGAGTTATTTGGTTAGTGAGGAGTCATTACCCATCACTTTACCACACCGTAATGCGACTCACATAAAATACACACGATACTTCACAAGTATCGACTTCTTGAATAACACGGTTATTCAATTCAAAGATTACATGCTATCTTTCGTGGATCCACGATCCACACATTCCAGAACATCAATCATGTCACAAACTGGGGGATACATATCGGGGTATTGGTGCAGCGGTTTACGGCGTGCGGCGTGCAACGCGCCATCACAAGAACGTGTCGAAGTCATGGACGGTTAGAGATGAATGGAGAAGTGGGCAAGGGCGGTCGTGTATCACCAACGCACAACTCCACTACTCCATCATTCCACTTCCTCCACTTCCCACGAGAGATGTGAATAAGGCTCAATGACTTGTATAAATAGGTTCTCCGCCCTATTTCACACAACAACACACAAGTTCGGACGAGGCATTTTAAAATCAAGTGTTGATACCATTGTGTTCAAACACCCAGAGCCTCCTTACCGTAAGCCTGCTCATTTTTCTGTCACAAGTCATAAGCAAGCCAACACCTTCACAATCTCAACACCTTATTCGCTTCCCTCCCTAAGATCAACCCCATCTCCTTCACTTTGTGACCGAAACAAGTCTGGAACGGCCATTTCTTGGTTTAGGCCGGACTTGCACGCATTGATCTCTCGAATCTACAAGCACTCATCGCGCAGTGTGCATTTGTTTAGGGTTTAGATTCATTCCTCATCCACACCCCAAATTACCAAATTCTGCAGGAGTAGTTTTCACCCATAAACAATTGGCGACCACAGTGGGAGGTTGATCTATCGGTTGCAAAAAATTGAATTCTCAATTTTTCGGTTTCCATCTCGCAATGTATCCAGAAACAACAG
Organism: Papaver armeniacum; assembly: GCA_023531295.1. Classification (NCBI taxonomy): domain Eukaryota; kingdom Viridiplantae; phylum Streptophyta; class Magnoliopsida; order Ranunculales; family Papaveraceae; genus Papaver; species Papaver armeniacum. The sequence continues at coordinate 228,474 of JAJJWW010004070.1, forward strand.
TGGTTCGGATATCATGGGAAGTATAGTTAGAATCTTTGGAGGATGTCTTGGCAAATCAAGCCGGTATCACTGAAGGTAGAGCGAAACATTCGCCTTTTGAATGATATAACATCACAATTACAAGAAGGGTCGGCGTGCATCTACTCGGGCGGTGCAAGAAACGCCCGAATCCTTAGCCAGAGTCACACCTTTACCGGTGGAGAGGAAAAAGAGCCCGCAGGAGACTCGGGAAAGATGAACAACATGGTCCGGTCAACAATGAAGAACCGAGGCAACTCCACGGAGAGGAGAGCACTTGTCCTGGAGTACTACAACGTCTACCTGGGATAAAGAAATGGATCCTGCGAGCTTACGGATCCCTGCTGGAAAATTTACATCTCAAGACCCTTGTCGAAGCCGTGAAGAAACGCTTGAGGAAGGAGAGATCAATCAAGTAACACGTGATTACGAGAGGATGGGAACGTTCAATTCGATCACTCGGCGGTGATATTACAACACCTCCCATCACCAGAGCCGAGCGGCCGCAAGTCCCGGCATCTCATCAAGTGTAACACCTCCGGTAGTCACCAGAGCAACAACTTCCACTCCTTCATCAGGACGAGGAACCGGAGGGGCGAGAGGAGGACCATCTCCCATTATTGCAGACTTGATGGAAAAGCAGGAAGTTCTTGTCAAGACTCAAACGGATATGGCCGCAACTCGGAAAGAGGTACTCACTTTTCTTAAGACATTAACTGATCGATTTCCACATGACCCGCAACAGCCCCTGGAGCCAACAAGGAATGAATTCAACGCACTGGGAGAAGGTACTTCAATGGCACGGACCTACATGGACCTGATCAAAGAAGCGACATCAGATATGAGCGGTCCTGTCATGGAGGCTCCTACACTGGGGATTGATCCTCACAACGATCTTCCTCAAGTCAATAGTTTCACTATGAACCAGAGGCCGGTGGATCGGGAAGCGGTTTCTCTAGTGGAAAGTTTATGCAAACTTTCACATCTCTCGAAGAATCAGCGCGCGGAGACGTTTTGATGCTATCAACCCAGAGGAAGGTCACGACCATGACCTACATGTCACCGCACGCATCAAGGATTCAGAGTTCAAGACGACCCTTATCTACACAGGATCGTCTTCATTACTCTCAAGATTCTCAGGACATCCAAGGCTCTCCCAGGCAAGGTCGTACGGAAGCCTACCACAATGACGGACTTCGAGGGAAACCAAACCAGCACATACGGGAGAAGCTCCGTGGAAAGAATCAGACAAGTTCGTTGCATCCCACTCCCCATGTGGGCGTCAATTCAGGAAGAAGACCGACTTGCATCATTGAGGGCTAGTACCCACGATGCATCTTTGCTGACGAAGCATTCTTCTCCATACCGTGAAGCCACAACCCACGTTCACACGAGGAGGGAACGAACTTTTATGGCGGGTCGTGACCAGAAAGGAAAACGGTATACCGGCACTGTCATTATCAGCAGAGGAGACTGTTACCCAGTCTCTCCACCTAATGGAATGCTACAACAGCAACGAACCACAAGAGCAAGTGCTAGATGCTCCACAATAGCTGCAAGATGGCACCAACTCTACAACTGATGAAATTGAAATCGTTGAGGAATCTCCTAGGCCTATCTCCATCAGCTCAACCTTGTGTACGGATAAACGCATGAAGCTCGTGCAACTTCTCAAAGAGTACCAGGACATATTTGCTTGGAGATATGAAGAAATGCCGGATGAAAATTGGTCACCCATCATATACATGTCATACCCGTATCCAAGTCGGTTAAACAAATTATGTAGTTCATACATGAGGAAAATGGATAGATCAGGTCTTTGCATAGACTTCAGAGACTTGAACGGGTCTTTGCTCCAAAAACGATCCTCCTCTCGCCTAACATCGACATGTTAATATATACAACCAACGGACACGGCATGTTCTCCTCCATGGATGGATGTAGCGGCTACAAACAGAGATAAGGATGTACGAGCATGATGCAAGTAAGATATCTTTTGAACTCCTCTCGGAAATTTTTATTATACCATGCTGCCATTTGGTTTAAAGAGTGCCGGTTCAACGTATAACCGCTCTATGACGGTAATCTTCCACCGGAGCCGATACCTCAAGGGAGCAGCCTCAAGAAGATAACGATGTCCAACCGTCATATCGAGAGAGATCCGGCGAGTTACTCTATCGAGAAAGGTGGTCGAACAAGATCCGGGTGAGTCACTTTATCGACAACGGTACATGTCTATCACGCTATATTGGAGAATCCGCGCTTTTGGTCATCCTCTCGGAGAGCTGTTGAACGCTCATCTACAACAACATATGCCCCGATAGAAAGAACCAGCCCTCGCGGAAGAGCCTCATAATGTTTGTAGGGTCATATATCTCACCAACAGCGATACAACATTCGGCCTTCTCATAGTGATTCCTTGAAGCGGCAAGAGGAAAACCACCAAGATACAACATCATGCGCGTCCATCAACTCCAACTCCAGTACCACGTGCACGAATCCCACAATGATGAAACAACGTCCAAGGTATTCCATACCGGCTCGACAACAACCACTACGGACAAACCATGTAAACCACGCTTGGGACCGAGGCTCGGCATGAAGTTCCTTCACCGTCGATCAAGGACTTCTTCAACATGAGAAAGATGGTCAGTCAAGAATCATGGATTCGCAAGGGTAATCGAACTGAAGAGGAAGCCACCAACGCTCCCTCCAATGCAAGTCGCTTCAATGGTCTATTCAAGAGCCGCCGCAACGCTCTCTCCGAGACCCACGTTCGCTTCATAATCCTTCTTCAACACTCTCTCCAGGACCCACCTCAACGGTCGCATCAGAAACCACTTTAACATCCTCTCGAGACGTTTCAACACTCAAGCTGCATCAATAATCTGCGCTCCGGTCAAGTTATCTTTGATGTACTCATTGCTCAACATACGTCTCATCCATCCTTCATAAGGGCCCAACGGAGCATGAAAAACCTAAAAGTCGATAGGAGAAGAGTTATCTTGTGGAACAGATATTTTCCTATAGTTGAAAAGGCGCGGTGAACAACTCATCATCAATGTTCGGCATATCTTTGAAGCTTTCAACACCTCGACTTGGCACCAAAGATTATCTCCAGAAGACATCTCAACAGGGATTCTTTTCTTCCACAATGAAATAAAAGACAGGAGTTAGAACTTGTATGAAAATACAGGAGAGATGTAGTCACACGGCAAGACACAACTCACATCGGAGCACACAATGGCCGGTCCAAACACCATTCAAGTCCTAAGACAAATTTTAGTCCCAGACAAATTTTAGTCCGGTACAAATTTTAGTCTGGTGTTGATTTCAAGACCGGTATAAGTTTCAAGTCTGTCGGCGTATGTGGGTGAGACTCACGTTCAATCAAGCGAGACACAACAAGCCCACATTCGAACAAGCAGCGCATGAGCCCACGAACGAAGCGAGGTGCAGCAATCGTCGATTAGGCACAACCCCACGATCGAGTGAAGCGGGCGCAATAGCCCCCTCGACCAAGCAGGCATAGCAAGGTCGATCGAAGCGTGCAAGGCCGACATCATACTAGGGAAACACTCTCCTATATGCCTTTTGAACGTGACATACTCCAAGGACAAGGATGACCCGTCCCTCCCGGTAACATCTAACTTTGCCTCATAAGTTTTATCTTTAAATCACCATCTCATACCTACCACACAATAGTGTAACCATTATGTGCTAGGCGGGGGACTTAATGTTGATGGTGGATTTTCGTTTAAGGTTATATTTGTAAAAACCAGAGAAAATCATGCGCCGACATCTTGTAAAAGATAAAGCCATCTATAAGTGTTGATACTCCCTCACTTGATTCACCAAGAATGGAACTTGTAGCAACAAGTCCCATTCTCACGAATTTCATATCAGCCTTTGTATTTCTGTACTCATTATCGGTGTGGCATGATGACTGAGTGTTACTCATATAGAGTAACACGAACCTCCAAGCACTATAATGAAACCATGTACGAAATACCGTGTGCCGATTCTCGGTGTGTTATACTAGCCCGAGCCCTCTCGGTGTGTTATACTAGCCCGATTGAGCCCTCTCGGTGTGTTATACTAGCCCGATTGAGCATCCGGACTTGATCAGATCAGTCTCGGATATGATTCGATCGAGTCATCCAACTCCGTAAGCATGATTGGATGACCCCAGATCAATTTCCATCACCCCCAAGCAGGTATGGAATACCCACGGCCGACTCCGCATGGTCGGCCATCGGCCTTAGCTTGCCAAAAGAAAACCGTTCATACCAAGCATTATGACGGAAAACCCTAAATTAGGGTTTGCGGCATATTACATATGTTGCAAAGTAGTCTCAACCATCCATCTTCGCAGTATAGATGGAGGGTCTAGATGTAGACTCAAAGGGCCCAGAGCATGTCAACACGATCACCGTGAGACCGCCTACACACTTTACCGTCGGTCAAGACCAACAAGGTTTGGCCGTGACAAAATCGTCACCCAAACAAGAGGTGGCGCACGGCTTTGAAAGCCAAATTAGGTTTCAAGCCATCACGCGCGTCCATCTTCTCCATACGAATGGAGGGTCACAGATTAGATTAAACAGGTCCATCCATACCAGCATGATCACCGTGGGCCCATCTATCTCCTCATGCGGTCGGCCAAGGCATATCATGCCCGGCTAATCCAAAACGCCCGCCCAAACATGCGTGGTTACACTTCCCAAATTGCAAATTGATCTCGACCGCTCAACTTCAGGATGATTTGAATGGCTTAGATCACGTTTTCATGGGATAGTCGGTATAGGTGTGAACATCAACCTACCACCTACACGCTGGAGTGATCGACCAAGACCGACCAAGGATGGTTGTCTTGGAACGCGTCTTGAGGAATATCACGCGGTTATCAACTCCTTTGCGGTAAGAAATTTCTGCCGCAAACCGATCTCAACCACTCAACTGTGCCGGTCAATTTGAGTGGCCTAGATCGCGCCTTCTTGGGAAAGTGAGACATGGACGTGTACACCGGCATGCCATCAACATGCACGACCGGGTCGGTCCTCTCCAAAGCCCTTCCCATGCTTGGTTTCGACCAAGTCGAAGAGTGATGCTTGCGCACCTCTTCAAAACCCTAGTATTCATTAACGGTCGCAGATGAGTGCCTCAAACATCATCTCATCCGTTCAACTTCACCAACTTGGTTATACAACCCTGGTCAGGAGTTATTTGGTTAGTGAGGAGTCATTACCCATCACTTTACCACACCGTAATGCAGTACCTGCATAAAATACACACGATACTTTACAAGTATCGACTTCCTGAATAACACAGTTATTCAATTCAGCATTACATGCTATCTTTCGTGGATCCACGATCCACACATTCCAGACATCAATCATGTCACAAATGGGGGATACATATCGGGGTATTGGTCTCGGCGGTTTACGGCGTGCGGCGTGCAACGCGCCATCACAAGAACGTGTCGGGAAGTCATGGACGGTTAGAGATGAACTGGAGAAGTGGGCAAGTGTCGTGTATCACCAACGCACAACTCCACTACTCCATCATTCCACTTCCTCCACTTCCCACGAGAGATGTGAATAAGGCTCAATGACTTGTGTAAATAGGTTCTCCGCCCTATTTCACACAACAACACACAAGTTCAGACGAGACAGAAAATCAAGTGTTGATACCATTGTGTTCAAACACCCAGAGCCTCCTTACCGTAAGCCTTGCTCATTTTTTCTGTCACAAGTCATAAGCAAGCCAACACCTTCACAATCTCAACACCTTCTTCGCTTCCCTCCCTAAGATCAACCCCATCTCCTTCACTTTTGTGACCGAAACAAGTCTGGAACGGCCATTTCTTGGTTTAGGCCGGACTTGCACAGATTGATCTCTCGAATCTACAAGCACTCATCGCGCAGTGCATTTGTTTAGGGTTTAGATTCATTCCTCATCCACACCCCAAATTACCAAATTCTGCAGGAGTAGTTTTCACCCATAAACACCATCCATATAAGTCAATTCTAGCCATCGATGCTAGGTATTTATAGCATCTTATCTATCGAACAGAACTCTTCATTTCACTCGTTCTTCCGTTCCTGCCTATTTTTCTTCTTTTCTCAATTGAAGTCTACTTTCACTTCATCAATTTTACAATCTTGAAATGAAGAGAGGAGATAAAATCAACCCATGAAGATTGGATTGAATCTCTATCTTCGTCAAAGAAGAATAAGAAACCCAATCCCAGCAACCCATTAGCAGACATTAATTTATCATCTTCGTCATCTTCTACTTCTGCTAGTACTGTTTCAATTGAAGCTTCATTAAGATGGTTATGAAAGTAACGATATAGGTATGATTCAATCAAGGTAAATCAGTAAATCACTCATCTAATTTTTGGTAATTTGTTTGATGAACTATGGATTCTTCATAATTAATTGAATGTTTAGTTTAATTTTTTTAATTGCATAACTGAATCTGAGTTAGGGTTTTATTTGAGATGGATTTGGGTTTAGATGCAGATTAATTTATTCATCAGAATAATTTGTATAGCTATAAATTGACTTAGGATTTTTTTATTAATTTCAGGTTTGATATTAGGGTTTGATAAATTTCCGATGGACTCGTTGCTGAGAAATGGAACTGGTAGTGATCAAATGGGTTGAGGACGGGATTTGTTGTTGAAGAATTACATGGAGGTTTCTGCAGAGTTGAGCAAGGAGATGGTAGAGAATTTGAGGGTTCTGTGAGGAACAAGAACCTGACATGGTGGTGATTGGAAGAAGGGATGGATGATTGATGCACATATGTTCTTCATCTGTTGAGAGTTCGAGAATCAAAAGTGAGGATTTTGAGATCAAATCAAGAGTAGAAATATCAAGAAAGGTTTCCTGGTAGTGATGATCATGTTGTGAAGAGTTAGAGAGGAATAAATTAGGGTTTGAGTTTGGGTTCAATCCATAGAAGAATTGAGCAATTAAAGATAGATTTGAATGATTGGTGATGAAGAAGAAGAAGGGTTGGTATTAATTTGTCGATGTGAAGCTGTTCTTATGAAGAATCACAAATCAGGCGAATTAAGGTTTCATGGAAATAACTTAGGGAACCTGTAGATGATGAAATTGATAATTTAGAAGATTGATTTGAGATAGGTTTTAACAGTTTGAGTGAATTAAGGTTCGGATGAAGAGTAATTAGAAATTGAAGAAGTTAGGGTTCTGAAGCTAGGATCGATTGAAGCTCATGAATGATGTTGTTAACAGAGTGAGTGTTTGATTGTGTTAGTAAGAAGGTGTTGAAGCTATTGTTGGTGTTGATTCAAGACTCGGAAGAAAAGGGTAAGTTGAATTTAAGATTTTAGAATTTATTTATTCTTAAGTTGTGTATATTTGAGTTTGAGATTGAAGTTCCTTGGTTGGGTCTGCTGTTTATAGTTTAGTTTTCTCTCTTAATGAAATTGATGAGATGAGTTAGTAAGGGTGTCAATTGAAGTGATTCAAGACTTAGGTGATGGTGTTGAATTACTAGATACATGGAGATGGTGGTGCATGCTGTGAAATGGTTATCTGATTTGGATTGCATTAATGGTGGTGGTCTGTATTGGATGCAGAGTGAATGTAATTGTGAAGATGCTAATGATATTAATGGTGAAGATATTAATGGTGAAGATGCTAATGATATTAATGGTGAAGATGCAGAGTGGATGTAATTATGTAAGTGAATGATTGGATGATATTGCAGGTTATTATAATACTTCTTAAGGGATTATGTTCAGAGTAGATATGTAATCATAGTCTGCTAAAGTTGGAAATTGGGGATTTCAGTAATGTTATATGAATTACAGGTTAGGATAATTGGTTGTGTTAGTTGTATAGTGTGGAACTGGAGGAGGAAGTATTATAATAGAAATGTTGATTGAGGCAGTGAAGAAATGGAGATGATGGATAAGGAATTTTGTTACAATTGTAGCTTGTTGAACTGGTGGAGATTAGGTGAATGAAAGTTACCTGAGATGATGTGTTGAATGTTGTTAATGAGAATGAGGTTGAATTCTTTGTAGTGTGTAGATGATAGATAGATGTACTGCTGCAGGTGAAGTTGTTAATAGCTCAGGTCAAGAACAAGGATCAAAGAGTTGTATTGATTTGAGGTTAACTGAACAAGAGAATGGTGCTGAGGTGAATGCAGATTGTTCTAGTGTTGAGTTATAAGTTGAAGTGGTTCTCTTGAAGTTACATGGGATATGAGTGGCTGGTGGAGGTATAGAAACTAGGTGCTGGTGTGTAAAGATCATAGGGAGATAAAAGTAATGGTTTTGTACAATAAATGGAACTGAAGTTTTAGAAAGAGAGTTAAATGATTTTGTTGAGATGATCTGGTATTGCTTAGAGCTGCAATTGAAGGTAATTTAAGTTGTTATTTGTAAATGAATTCAACTCGAGGTAGGCATGGCGTGTCATCAAAAGAGGTGGGAATCGATAACGAACTTTCTTGTATTCATTATTGTTTTACAAATCAATCTTGGTGTTGTGAAATTCATGCATATCTTTGTATGCTATGTGTGGTATGAGGTGTGTGCCGACACAATATCAGTATTCTATGGCTAGGGCGATACACCGCAATATTACCTAATGAGTGTGGTTAGCACAAATATTATTCTTCATTTATATATCAATATTCTATGGCTAGGGTGATACACCGCAATATTACCTAATGAGTGTGGTTAGCACAAATATTATTCTTCCCTTATGTGCGGAAACACATATCTCATACATGGATGTTTACTGTTATTTATGGATGTCTTTGAAGAAGTTTCTACTTTGTGTTTTACTGTCTTTCCATGTATTAACGATTGTTGATAAAACCTGCATTGTCTTCGAATTTTATTAATGTTTACTTGAAAGCTAGTTGTTATTCCTACGGGGCACCCCTTTTAGGGATGATGTGCTCACCCTTTAACACTTTCAGTTTCAGAGACAGATCAGAGTTGCGCAGCGAAAGCTCCGAGAAGTTGACTTCGTTAGTTGGTTATAATCTGATATGTTTATTATGTTGTATATTTTATTTGTAAACCAAATGACTATTGTATATGTATCAATTGAGAGGAATCCTTGTATATATATATATATTTCTGAGCGGGGCTAGTTTTGGGTTAAGTTTTTGTAGAAGATTTATAAATTGAATGTTTAAGTAAATGAATTAGATTCTTAGTGCTTCCTTATTTAGTTAATCTATTGGATTAATCAGCTGCTAGCTTGGGTGGTTTTGCAATCATATATCCGAAACTAACTGCATTCATCAAGGAGTTTATAAAGATACAAGATAACCCTTATAATATTCCACAGTCGCACTAGCCACAAAGATTTGCAATTAAGCACAAGTTAAAAAAGAACTCTCCCCCCATAAAATATCATTCCCGAAAGAACAACAGCGACCTTACTTTCACAAGAAAAGAAGGATTTCTTTGGACATTAACAAATTACATGAAACTTGATTTTGTATCCAAAATACTCAATTAAATTAACCACAAGAGAACCCATGATTAATTTAATCAGAAATGCTCAACATAAGAAAACTTATGGATCCGCACATTATTTACCAAAAGATATGGATCACGGAAGATCAATACTGCGGAATAAACGAAGATTCATTCTATCTTTCATCACTATTTGCATAGAGACATGTAATAGACGTAATCTTTGTTTGTCAAAAGTTCATTCAATCCTTTATCAATATTTGCATAATGATATATGAAAGACTTAACTTTTGACATATATGGGACAATCATAGTTCACGAACGCAACCACAAATATCCCATAATAAGTTGCAATATATAAAACCATAAAGATAATACTGCAAAATCATCTTCCAAATCAACTTTATAATTTAAATAAATAAATCTAAAAACATTGCAAGATGAAAATCGTTGGAAATAGCTATGTGTACTCACAATGATAGCTATTCCAAACCCTAGTTATCCTTCTTAAAACACAAGAATAAATTCTCATAAGAAGTTTCCTAGACATTAAGAACTTTGAAAAATTCTTTACCGTCCCCGAACTCCTTGTCGTCAACAGCCATTGGAACATAAGGTTCATAAAGATAAGAGTAAATTTTCAAAAAACCTTCTTGACTGATGCCGAACCAGTGCCTTCTGAATTTAAAGAGTCCTAAACACAAAAGCCTTTATTTGCTGCATCTCCTTTCTTATTTCCTTCAACTCTTCCAGAACACCAGAAAACTTCTGAACATTTTAAGGAACAACCCTATTCGTTTTCTCACATTCCTCCTTTTTCTTTTCAAATTTGAGGGTGAGGGATATACAAATTTATCTTTTTCCTTCAAGATTGACGGCTTAACAATCATGTTAACATCTTTTCCATCAGAAGTCATGATGCTTGGAGTCTCCATAAAAATGGATTTGTGAGAGAAAATCACTGAATAAGCTCTACAAGCAAACTTGTGATGAAGAAGAGTTTTTTGAGAAGGAAAAATGAATGTAGGGTTACGGAACCTTTATATAACTAAGGATTCACGTACGCTTAATTCTCATCCCTAAAGAGGGTAGAATTGTCAACTTTAACCCTTCTTTTAATGAAAAAGGAAAGACCATTTCAATACCAATTTATGATATGAAAGGATCAACCAATTTTTTATTAAACCCAAAACAAACAAAAAGAAAACAACCAATGGAAAAAAAATATTCTTTAGTTTTCTTTTAAGACCTGAAGGTGCATCACTCTTGTCTCTTTGAAAACAGGCACTTGAGACAAGATGCACGACCGATACAATTAAATTGTGCTGGGGTGAACAATGATTTGTCCACCATGAGCCTTTTGGAAAGAACTCATAATTACTTCTTCCACATGATGCTTACACCTTGTTCTTTTCCAGAGATGTCTAATTGGCTCTTTAGAAATTAACCTTTTTGAAGAGGAATTTAGTTTACATACCTCGGATGATTTCTGAAAAAGTTTAAGCTTGTTTGCTAATCGATTTTCTCTCCGTTGAAGTTTGTTGACATATATTACTTTGTGCTTGTACTTGAAACAACTAGAGAGTCCGTGACCCTTATGAGTACATTAATAACATATCAAATTGGAGGATGGTTCAGATACCATAGTGGAGCAAGCTGCTAGACAAATCGTGGTACCTGCAACATTAGACAAAGGATTTCCAGTAGATAGAGAAAAATCCATTTTATCTTCCAAGATAGCTGAAAAAGTTTCTCCAGGAAAAATATCAAGATTGATGTGAGTATTGCTACAATCATCAAAATTTATGTTTTCAGCAAGGAGCGCAACACTTGATTTTTCATCTTTATTTGAATCATAGTGATCAGAAATTTCACCCAGGGTTGCAGCAAGACCTTTGTTTCCAGTGTATTTTCTACGATTTGGACACTAATTGGCAAAATGACCAAAACCTTTACACTTGAAGCACTGTGGCATATCCTCATCATCAGTGTTGTCAGTATCCCTGTTTTTAGGAGGAACACGATTATGGGGTTTAACTGATGACTTAGGTTTATCTCTAGAAAACCGTTTACTTCTCTTCAAAAAAGATCTATAAATTGTCTTGTGATCAAAGAGACTGACTTGTCAAGATCTTCATCTGATGGATCAGTCTCAGAAGGATCATCTTCAGAGATGCCAACACTTTTACTTTTATCAAGTAATTTAGTGTTCTTTTGTGCTTTGAAAGCAATATCCTTTCCAGATTTGGATACATGCTCATGATCAAAGATCTTTAACTTCCAAACAAGAGTATTTATGGAAAGCACGTCAAGATTATTTCCTTCAACAATGGCATGTTTCTTAGAATCGTATGTAGATGGCAAGGATCTTAGAATTTTTATCGCAATGTCCTTTTCAGGAATAGTCTTACGCAACGCAAAAGATGCATTAACAATTTCAGACACTTTGTGATTAAACTCATCAAATGAATCTTCATCTGTCATACGAAGGTTTTCCCAATCATAATTTAGGTTTTGAAGCCCAACTTCTTTTTCACATGTATTCCCTTCAAATACGGTTTCTAAGATATCCCAAGCATTTTTAGACCGAGTGCACGTAGTCTCATGGAGCTGAAGATCTGGGGTAATGGCATGGATGATTGCATTCAATCCGTCAGAATTTTGCTTTGCAGCAAGAATCTCGACAGCATCATAATCACCAATATCGTTTGGAACAGTTATATCGCCTACTGCAACAACCAGAGGATTATAGCCATTAAAAACATATACCCATGATTGAAAATCGCGCGCTTGAAGAAAGGCACACATAGAAATTTTCACCATAAGTAATTCGAGCAATCGAAGACTGGTGGTACGTTTATTGAGATAGCTCCTCTATCCATAGAGTCATATCGCTACAAACACAGACTTATGAGGTCTTAAACGTGTTTGCCTGCTCTGATACCAATTGAAAAAGCGGGGGTCTAACAACCTCACCCAATATTTCGCTTAACAATCTGTATGGACAAACTCCAATATAATTCTAAAAAGAATCAACTAGACAGTCAGACCCAATCAATGGAAATATATCCAAGAGTTCGTATCTCAATTTCTCTATTCAATCCGCGATCAAACAAATAGGAATTGCGAGCACGATTGAATATAAGAGAAATAACTTGAATAGTACGACCTATGATATTTCAATTAATCAATTTCAATTAATGTAACAACAACATCTCATTTTCCCAGCCCACACTTTTTTTTTCACACACGGAAAGGGAGTTTGACAACCACTTACATCAACACTAAAATTCTTGTGTTGAAAACAAAAAAATAAAATAAATAGAAAAACCAAGAAAATCAAACAGGCACTGATCTGTTATTTCCTTGTCCGGGCCCTTGAATCTCTTCTTCATACGTGTCTCCGTCGTTTTCACCTGACAAGTCCTCCAAAGATTTACCATTGGGTTCTGGTACCAGGAATGTAAACATCATGCCAATGAAGTTGATAACTCCGAGCACGATCAAGGAGTTCTTAACACCAATACCAGCTGGATACCCGTGATCAGTCTTCTTTGGATCTTGATTCTGTGCAGCATATAAGAACCCAAAGGCACCAATGATCGCTCCAGCTTTCCCTGCAGCTGCTGATATACCATGACATGTCGAACGCAACCTAGCTGGGAATATCTCAGCTGGCACAATGAAAGTTGTACTGTTGGGTCCAAAGTTTGCAAAAAAGAAAGTTAGCGCATACATAATAACGAATCCGATCCTGTTCTCCTTTTTACTCCAGTAGTTGTATGGAAATGCAATAGCAAACATGAAGACTGTCATGAAGAAGAAACCCATCATTTGAATTGCCCATCTCCCCATAATATCGATGAAAGCCACTGTAAACCAGTACCCAGGAACAGTACTGCATAGAGCAATTAAAGTTTGTGCCCTTGCGATCTTGAAAACTTCTTCAGCAGCACTCATAGTTTTTGCCGGTGGAATCCACCCAATTGCAGTAAAAATATCCTTCTGGAACAAGTTCTGACTGTAAAAAGCTATGTCCAGCAAGAACCAAGTACTTGTGGTTCCAAGTAAAGGAAGTCCATGTCGTTTAAGAAATTCCATTGAAAATAAACCGAATGAATTATCCGTCGTTAATCTCTCCACCCTTGCTGTTTCAGCTTTAATCTCCTTATTTAAAACCTTTGACATATCGGCAGCTGCTCTTTCCGCGTTCTTTTCTACAAGAGCAGTGTAACGAGCAGTTTCAGGCATTTTCATACGCCAGTAGTAGGTCAAAGCGGCTGGAATTGCACCGAAAATCACAATTATACGCCAAATGTAGTCCATCTGAGGTGGAAGGGATGCCTTAGCATCAACTTGATAAGCTGGAGCAGGGAACTGCTTTTCGAATATTGAAGAAACTATAATGGCCATAATTCCACCAGCTAGAATTCCGGTTCCTTGCATCGCAAAGACAGCAGCGATAAAAGCACCTCGAGTTTTCTTGTTGGCGTACTCAGCCATGATTGTTGCAGAAAGTGGGTAGTCACCACCGATTCCAAATCCAAGCCAGAAACGGAAGAAACATAGTGTAGCCATGACTGCTTTTGGCTGGTTCCCCAAGGAGAGACCAGACGCTACTGAACAAGTAACCATAATAAGTAGGGTAAGACCGTAGACACGCTTTCTACCCATTCGATCACCTAACCAGCCAAAGAAAAGCTGACCAGCAAGTGTACCGACCAGAGCCACACCATTAACAGCCGCAGCAACATTTGGTGGCAAACTCCCGGGTTTTTCTGCTCCTTCGACAGTGTAGTAAATCCTTCCGAGCAATTTGGTGACAAGGGAGATGCAAAAGAGATCGTAAGCATCTGTGAAGAAACCCATACCAGCAATCACGATGGCCGTGAAATGGTACAATTGTGTCTTAGCTACATCAAGTGCTTTAAGCACTTCTAATCCTTCCTTCCCCATGATGACTCTCGGCAACTCCAACTTTTTTTATTTTTTTCCCCTTCCCTTTCAGGTTCAAGAAAGGGAGAGCAAGAGAGATGGTTGTTGTTGCTGAAAAATTGAGGGAAGGTTGTACTTTGAAAATGCAGTGAGTCCTTCCATTATATAGAGATCAGTCTCAAAGAATATCCCCATATATAAAAATCTTTTTATGCTTTTGAAAGCTTCTTATTCCCAATAATGCATTGTTAAGCCTTAATTGGAGCTGCACACGACATCTTTATCTACAATTGTACATCCATAAATCCTTGACAATGTCAGACATTTCTATATCAAAATGGAGATAATTTAATTACTGGCATCCCACCTTGCAGTAGTAGCTCTTACTAAACTGTCAGCTGCTATATCCAATATTAAGTATGATCATGAATAAGTTGACAAATTATTTTGATCGATATAAAACTGAGAATATGCGCATACTTATAATTTCAATATCAAATGTCAATGGTTATCTTTCAGTCCTCAGATGCTCGAGTCGAAATTTCTAACCATCCGGCCCGGCCTCCATCCACACACCGCCGACCATCATGCTGTCAACCATCCGGCCCGGTCCCTACCCATGCGTCAGCTGTTCCGTGACAAATGTCCCAATATTGCCGGCCATCATTTATGCGAGAATTTATCATGGAAGCATAAATGTGCGGTTTCATGTAGAATTGAATTCCAGCCGGTTTGACCATGCGGTGCTAAATGCGGTTTTACGCCATGCGGTACTAATTGGTGAGTTTCATACATGCGAGAATTAATTAGTCTGTTTCATACAGAATTGATGATGGAGACATGAATGAGCAGTTAATGTAATTTATGTTTATATTTAGATATGGAACTGTATAAATAGGGGAGAGCAGAAATCAGAAGGAGGTGGCCAATAGGGAGGTAGCCAAGAGGAGAATAACATACACTGTAATACAATTATCAATAAAACACTTCTCCCCAAGGGGATTCATCCGTGGACGTTGGCAAACCATGCCGAACCACGTAAAACCTGCGTCTATCTTTGTCTCTTATTGGTTCCTCAGCTCGTCTCCTAACCCTAATTATTCACCAATTTATCCATTCATCGTGTTTCGTGCCCAAAAGTAATTTTGGGCACAAACATTGACCCCGACTAAAAGGAATTACGAGAAAAGGAATCGTGTTTTCCCATTGAGAAAAATTGTACAAAGTACTTCAAAATCATGTCCGTCAAAAGCGATTTTGGACGTCTTGAAATTCAACGATCTTGTCCGGTTGAACGTAATCGGCGCTGCGGTCGGTCGATCGCAATTGTTGCGATCCGGTGATCGCGAGTAGCTTGCGACCTTGTAATCGCGAATCTGCTTGATCAAGTTGATCGCTAATCTGCTGCAATCGCATTCGTTGTTCGAGATCTGCTAAAACTATTACCTTAAAACTACAAAAATTTTGCATCATTACAAAGACCGGTGAAATCACCCCTAGGACTTTCGATCCACGATAAAAGATGGCGTAAAAACGTCATCAAAATTGTCTTCGGATATTCGATCCACAACATGGTTGGGTCGATTTTGATTACTGATCCACTGCAGCTGATTGATCGCATTGCTGAATTCGATTAATCAAATTCTTATGATCCGATTGATCGCATTTGCCCGATCCCGGCTTCATTGTTAGAGGCCACCAAGACCGACTCATCGGAAAGTTCGCTAAGATTGCTTTGCCCGAGGATGTTCGATCCGCGTAAAGTATATTCAAGTCCAAAGTTGGAAAAATTTGCTTCCCAAATAACGTAGTATCTCGTGTTCGAGTTTGTAAACGTCAAATTCCCTCTTTGTCATGACGCAAGGAAGTCAAGTTTCCTACATCTCAAGGTGCTTGAATACCTAGGAAAAACCCTTGAGAAAAGCATCTCGAGAAAGTTCCGGAAAGGGCCACAAAGTGCAGCAAAACCATGGTGAAAGGTCCCGGTGAAAAATGTGAGTCCCTCGGAGGCGATTTGCTAAAAAAATAGAAAACTTTTACACCAACCGTTACAAAGCAATAAAATACAGCAGTTCACAAAGCTGTTACAAAAGCTCGGGAAAGATGACGGTTCGTGAAAAGCGTGGCGAAACGTTTCAAAAAAAAAAAATGGGCCGCGTGAGCAGCCCACAGCCCGGCCGGCTAGTACGAGCGGCGGCGGCGTGGCCGGCGGCGGCGGCCTAAGATTCGTACAACCTCTTCGGGAGTTTCGTTCATCTACCTTTGTTTTCACTTACCCACGTCGAGGTCTTCGATGCCTCAAGTTACATCAAAGTTCGATGCGCAGCAAATGACCACCGTGGATTTTCTTAGGTACATCAAACTTCGATGTTCTGCGATGCATCAAAATTCCATTCTCAGCAACAGTTCGATGCAACGATGGTACATCAATCTTCGATGCGCTGGATACACAGACCGTTGATGTTCCTTGGTACATCCATTTTCAATGCTCTGTAAAACATCAAAATCAAAAAAAAAAAAAAAATCAAAAAAAAAAAAAATTGCCGGCGGCCAGTATGAGCGGCGGCAGCGAGCTGCGACGGCGAACGACGGCAGCGGCGGCGGCAAGAGCCGGCGGCCCCCTCACCCACTTATGCGGTATCTCTCACCCACGTTAAATACCCTCACCCACTTCTAGAGGTTTTGTACACCCACTTCCATCAATTAGGAAAACTTCGATGCTTCTTGCAACATCAAACTCCGATGCGCCACGAATATGAACCGTTGATGCTCTTTGGTATATCAAACTTCGATGTTCTGCGCTACATCAAATTCAATTCTCAGAAAAAGTTCGATGCTTCATGTTACATCAAATTTCGATGATCTGCGTATCTCAACCATTGATGCTCAGTAGTACATCAAACTTCGATGCTCTAGGATACATCAAATTTCAGCAAAAGACAGCCACATCATCCTACCACGTCGGCATGCCACGCCGACAAGGTTGTGCCACGTCGGCAAAAACGCCGCCACGTCGGCATTACCTAGCCGCGTTATTAGTGCCATGTCGGCGTTCCCGACGATGATGCGCCACAAACATCATTCCCATTCCATGTCAGCGGATCACGTCGTCATTCAATGTCACGTCAGCAGGCCATATCAGCGTGGTATTCCAGTCAGCTTGCCAAGTCAGCGGCAGTACGCGCGATCAAAGAAAATCTTGTTTCGTCGATAACTCCTTCATTTTAAGTCCGAATTAGGTGATTTTTGGCTCGTTGGAATCGCCTTTCAATTTCCTAAAATATGGAGGTGAAAAATCTTAAGTTTGAAAAATTTTATTTTTTGACATTCCAAATGGCACATCAACCACTAGCAAGTGAAAACCACATATCATATTCAAAGTTCGCGAACGTTGTTGCGTCAAGTTTTACCCACAACCTACCCGGTGCAAATTTCGTGAGTGTTGGTTCGATTCATAAACCTCAATCGAACATATTCAATCACCATCAAAGCTGCTTTCTGGTTCGGTTGATCAAGCTCTTGTAATCGATTTCACGGCAACAACTACTTTTGTTGATGAATGTTGCGGTCCTTTTTAATTCCTACTGATCCGGTTGGTGGAGGCCGTTGTAGTCCGATTTTCCCCAAAAGCTGTTTGATCAGTTTTCCTCACAACTGCCGGTCGTTTTGTGCATAGCGTTGCGAAGAGGTGATCGCGAGATCTTTGAAATACGATTCCGTGGCTTGGCCCATTTTTCGATCCGCTTGGACTTAATCGGTGCATTCAGTTC
The DNA here is from genome assembly GCA_023531295.1 of Papaver armeniacum. Classification (NCBI taxonomy): domain Eukaryota; kingdom Viridiplantae; phylum Streptophyta; class Magnoliopsida; order Ranunculales; family Papaveraceae; genus Papaver; species Papaver armeniacum. Next base: position 246,678 of record JAJJWW010004070.1, read on the forward strand.
AGCGATAAATTAATTACTAAGTCGAGACGAGACGCTAAGGCAACTATACTAATCATCGTCATTGGAAAACACCCAAGATAGCCGGTGGGCATCCTAATCATTTCATAAACGAAGTCGCGATAACATTTTCAATAAGGTAAGTATACAATTTACATATTTTTGCATCTTTTCATATATTCATGCATACTTTTGTTCAATGGGACACCTATAATGTGGCGAGCATTTTCTCACGAGGAGACGCACACATTTCAATTTTGCGCGCATCTGGAATAGTGGGATTGGCCCCCCGCGCGAATTTCAGGCAGACATCTTCAAAATTTCATGCGCGAGCAAAATGCAGCAAGGCAAAGTGCACCCTTGTACGAGCATTGGCGGCATGACAATCACTATCTTTTGGGGAGAGTTTCATATCACTTAACGTGATCGACTATCACTTGGGGCGAGATATGTAACACCTCATGGTCTAAAATTACTCTTTTGGGGCAAGGCGTAATACTTCATACACTTGGGGGCGAGTTACATAGCACCTAATTGCAATGCGGAATTAAGCCGAAAATCGAAACTTGGGTAACCTAAACTTCTTAATCCTCAACGAGTTGCGGGATTAAGAGGGAACAAACGTACACCCTAATATTTTACGCAAGTTTTACAATCATCGATAATGTTAAAGCGCTTTAGTTATGTTGATTGAATTATTGTACTCAGTTTAAAAACAGCTACTTTTCGGTTAAATTTGACCGTCCCAAGTCGATTTTGCCTATAGATACGTACTCGGTTGGACGCAAGCGATGCGATCTGATTGCACCGGTTGGGAATCGATGTTGTCTAGTTTTATTTGTAACGGGTTACACCTAGGTTTATCGAACTGCTTAAATCCTCCGGGCCTGATCACAAATGGGCCGTGAATCGCAGCCTGCCGCTATCAGCACACACCATCGGGCCGCCGCAGTCCACTCACTCGCCACAGTGTAACTCAGCCGATCGGCGCTCGCAGCCCAAATTGTCGCAATTCCTAAGGCCCACTGGCCCGCAAGCAAAGGGAAAGCCTGGTTGCCTTCGCAATTGTCGCCTGCACCGGGCCGCAGCTGTTACTTGTCGCGTTATTTAATCACTGGAATACAATTGAATAGCTCAACTTTGTCATGTCAGCGGTGCACACCGATCGTCGCCGCAGAATCCAGCCTATGTTCGTGATTCTCGCAATCCACCGGACACAATACCGCAGCGGCGCTCGCTGTCATTCACTCCACTTGATCGAATCAGCGAGAACTCAATTGTTGCGAATTTCGCAGCCCAGCCGCTGCAGTTTCACACGCAGCGCGCTTTGCTTCGCTCACCCCGCAGCCCAGCCTCGACCGTACCGCAGCTGCGCTTTGGTCGCCGCTTCCGGCAGCCCGCCTCGATCGCAGCCGCAATGTTCGGCGTCACGCAGTACTGGGGCTTGATCGGTTACGCATCAAATTTTTTCAGAATTCCCGCAATTGTACTTGATCGCGAATGCCAAAGGTAGTTTTGCGCGCTTCATACTCGCAGTCTCAATGACGTACCGCCAGAAGCAGTTTATTGCTGCCTCGCATCCAAAGAAATCATACCGCGGTAACATCTCTTTGCTTCGCCGCCGCCGCACTGCCAATGATCAAGTCAGCTGCATCCAATGAGAAACAGATTCTAATTCAGTTTGACGTGTTCGCCGCAGCGGTGCAGGCTCTACGGCGGTCATATACTTCAAATTTGATCAAATCACGTAGTCCACTGTTTCAACTCGGTGAAGCCTACTTGATCGCAATGCTACAGCGCTTTTGTTTGCTTCGCCCCGCATCTACTGACGAACGTTTAATATCACGCGCATCAGCACTCAGTCGATCGGCCGCTGGTACCAAATTGCTCAGAACTCCCGCAAAATTCACTTGATCGCAGCTACCGCAGCGGTAATTTTTGTTTGCCACTTCGCACTCCGCACTCGACGCACCGCCGCAGCGGGCGCTTGCTCTGCCGCTCGCAGTCTAAATTATCGCAGCTGGCCGCAATGCTCGATGTTGTCAGCAGTAATTGGGCTTGATCAAATCGGCCGCATCTATCTCTGCTCGCAACCCTCCGCAGTCCATCGCAGCTTACCGCAGTTGCGGGGCTTTGCGCCGTTACCCGCATTTAGCCGACGCAGCTCGGGCCGCATGCGCTTTGCTTCGCCGCCTCCCCGCACTCCAAAATTGACCGCACCGGGGCTGCATCGCTCGATGCCGGCCGCAGTACTGTAAATAACGGGTTGTCATACTCCAGCCTTCCTGCTTCAACTCTCAGCCTAAATTGATTGCACGCTGCAGTTGTATGAGCCACATTTCGCAGCCTACTGATTGCGAACAGAAGTAGCGCTTTTGTTTGTCAAGTTTTTCGCAAGCCTCCAATTATCGCAGCCGCAATGTCGCCGCGGTACTCAGCCGGTCAAGTTGCCGCAGTTCACTGCTTCGCACCTCTCATGGGGCCTACCGGGATTGTACTGGGCCAGAAGCAAGTGTGTATTGCTCGCTACTTCCTTTATAAATCTGAAATTATCAGCACCGCAGCAGTCAGCAGCTTTGCTCGTCGCTTCCGCAGCCCACCTTGATCATACCGCTGTAGACCACCAATTAATGTTGTTACCACGGATTTCCAAACATCACCGCTTCATTATCAAGCTTGTTGCATCACTTGATCTTGTTTTGAGCACTTGAGGGCTACTTGATTACGATCTCCACAATCAACGAAAGGCGGTTCTTTACGCCCACCATGAAATTTACTCTTGAGGCGTTTGATTTATGCAAACAACAAGGAATTTGCCAATCACCTCAATATCAATAGTCCACACTTAGGGCTAGTTTTGTCATTGACTAAGGAACACGAAATTTTCTTAACCCCAACAAGTCGAGGTTAAGAGGGGTTATACGCTTTGTACCATAAGTAAAAATACCACTTAACGGGCCAAATTGATACTTGAATCATCTTTTGGTCCTCATCCAAGCCCATCAACTACTCAACCAAGGCATCCCACCGATGCCCGCGATTAGGTCCAATGGTCAAAGTCGGTCAACTATCAAAGTCAACTTCCGGCCAAGGTCAATGGTCAAAGTCGGTCAACTATCAAAGTCAACGTCCGGTCAAGATCAATGGTCAAAGTCAACAGTCGGTCAACAAATCAAAGTCAACTGGCTTGGCCAACTATCGAAGTCACCCCACCTCTAGCCAATTTTGATCTTGTAGCAAGAATCTTTAATCAAATCCGACCTAAAAACTCTTTCGTGTCACAAACTGACCTCCATCCACATCACGACCATCATGCTGTCAACCATCCACTTGTCCCTACCCATGGGGCCACTGTTTCGCGCAACAAATGTCTCACTAATATCGCGGCCATCATTTATCGTAATTTATCATGGAAGCATAAATGCGTTTCACGCATTGAATTCCAAAGAATTTAAGCCATGTGAATTGAATTCCGGCCGGTTTTCGGCCATGGCGTGCTAAATGCAAGGTTTAAGCCATGCAAGGTACTAATTGAATATTTCATACATGCGTAAGTGCTCATTTGTTTCATACGTAAATGATGATGGAGACATGAAGGAGCCGATTAATGTAATTTATGTTTATATTTAGATATGGAATCGTATAAATAGGGAGAGCGTAAATCATAAGGAGGTGCCAATAGGAGGTAGCCAAGAGGAGAAAACATACACCTGTAATACAATTATCAATAAAACACTTCTCCCCAAGGGGATTCATCCGTGACGTTGGCAAACCATGCCGAACCACGTTAAACCCGCGTCTATCTTTGTCTCTTATTGGTTCCTCACTTCGTTTCCTAACCTAATTATTCACCAATTTATCCATTCATCGTGTTTCGCGCCCAAAAGTAATTTTGGGTACAAACATTAGGGCAAACTAAGGGGAATTACGAGAAAAGGAATCGTGTTTTCCCATTGAGAAAAATTGTGCAAAGTACTTCAAAAATCATGTCCGTCAACGCTTTGGACATCTTCAAATTCAGCGATGCGATCCCGGTTGAACGTAATCTTTGCGGTCGATCGATCGTAATTGTTGCGGTCCACCGATCGTAGTCGCTATTGACCTTGTAATCGCAGAGTACTGCGGTCAAGTTGACGTGAATCGCCGTAATCCGATTCGTTGTTCAGATCTCATGAAAAACTATTACCTTTAAAACTACAAAAAGCTGCATCATTACAAAGACCGATGAAAATCACCCCTAGACGCTCGGTCCCACGGTAAAAGATGGCGTAAAAAAATCATCAATATTGGTGCTGAATATTGATCCACAACATGGTTGGATCCAGTTTTATTATAGCCATCAAGAACTACGATCGCAGTGCAAACAATTCGATTAATCAAAATTCTGCCGATCCGAGTTGATGGTGAACGCCGCAGTCCCGGCCTTTCATAGTCGAGGCCACCATGGACCGACTCATCGAAGAGTTCGCTAAGATTGCTGCCGAGGATGTTCGATCCGCAGTATATTCAAGTCCAAAATTGGAAAGATTTGCTTCCCAAATAACGAGTATCTACGTGTTCGAGTTTGTAAAACGTCAAAATCACTTCTTGTCATGACCGCAAAGGAAGTCAAGTTTCCTACATCTCAAGGTGCTTGGAATACCCTGTGGAAAACCCCGAGGAAAAAGCATCTCGAAAGTTCCAAAGGGCCACAAAGTGCAAAGAAACCATGGTGAAAGGTCCCTGTGAAACAAAAGCCAGTCCCCGGGAACCGTTGCTAAAAAAATAAAATCATGTTACACCAACAGTTGCAAGGCAATAAAATACATGCGCTCACAAATCTGTTACAAAAAGATTGAGGGGAAAGATGACTGTCGTGAAAAGCGTGGGTAAACGTTTCAAAAAAAAAAATGGAAGACGCAGCCCATGACCCTAGCGCCACTAGCGGCGATGTTAATTCATGCCTAAGATCTCGTACACCCTCTTCGGGAGTTTCGTTTCATGTACCTTTGTTTTCACTCACCCACGCCAAAGGTGTCCATCACCCACGTGCAGGCCTTCGATGCCTCAAGTTACATCAGTTCGATGCACAGAAATGACCACCGTGGATTTTCTTAGGTACATCAAACTTCGATGTTCCGCGATACATCAAAATTCCATTCTCAGCAACAGTTCGATGCAACGATGGAACATCCATATTCGATGCTCTGTAAAACATCAAAATCAAATTCAAATTTTAAAAAAAATCAAAAAAAAAAAAAAAAAAAAAAGTTGCTCGGCACAAGATGAGCGATGATGGGCATGGCGGTAGCGATGGCGCAATGGCGGTGGCGATGGCGCAGCAATGGCCCCCTCACCACTCCGGTATCTCTCACCCACGTTAAATACCTTCACCCACTTCTAGAGGTTTTGTACACCACTTCCATCAATTAGGAAAACTTCGATGCTTCTTGCAACATCAAACTCCGATGCGTCACAATATGAACCGTTGATGCTCTTTGGTATATTAAACTTCCGATGTTCCGCGCTACATCAAATTCAATTCTCGTAAAAGTTCGATGCTTCATGTTACATCAAATTTCGATGTTCCGCGTATCTCAACCATTGATGCTCGCAGTTTATCACACTTCGATGCTCTAGGCTACATCAAATTTCAGCAAAAGACAGCCACATTATCCTACCACGTCAGCATGCCACGCCAGCAAGGTTGTGCCACGTCAGCAAAAGTTCGCCACGTCAGCAGTACATAGCCGCGTTATTAGTGCCATGTCAGCATTCCAGTCGACAGTACCGCGCCACATCATCATTCCCATGCCATGTCAGAAGATCACGTCGTCATTCAATGTCACGTCAGCAGGGCACATCAGTGGTATTCGATCGCCTTCCCACGTCAAAGAAGATGCGCGATCAAAGAAAATCTTGTTTCATCGATAACTCCTTCATTTTAAGTCCGAATTAGGTGATTTTTGGCTCGTTGGAATCAGCATTTTCAATTTCCTACAATATGGAGGTGAAAAATCTTAAGTTTGAAAAAATTTATTTTTTGACATTCTGAACGGCACATCAACCACTAGCAAGTGAAAACCATATATCATATTCAAAGTTCGCGAACGTTGTTGCCTCAAGTTTTACCCACAACCTACCCGGGTGCAAATTTCGTGAGTGTTGGTTCGATTCATAAACCTCAATACGAACATATTCAATCACCATCAGCCCCCTTTCGATTCATTGATCGAATCATTGGTAATCCAGTTCTGAAGAATAACTACTAGCTGGTTGATCGAATCGTTGCAGTCCTTTTTTAATTCCTACAGTCCGGTTGGTGGAATGCTCAGAAGTCCGATTTTCCCCAAAAAGCTGACCGATGCTTTTTCCTCACAAATCGCTTCTACCGTCGGTTATGTGCATAATTTGTAAAGATAATGATCACAGATATCCGAAATGATTCGTGGCAACCGTTTTCGATCCTATTGACTTAATCGGTGCATTCGATTCTAACCGATAAATTAATTACTAAGTCGAGACGAGACGCTAAGGCAACTATACTAATCATCGTCGCTGGAAAACACCAGCATAGCCAGTGGGCATCCTAATCATTTCATAAACGAAGTCGCAAAAACATTTTCAATAAGGTAAGTATACAATTTACATATTTTTGCATCTTTTCATATATTCATGCATACTTTTGTTCAATGGGACACCTATAATGTGGCGAGCATTTTCTCACGAGGAGACGACGCATTTCAATTTTGCTGCATCCGGACACTGGGATTGGCCCAGCGCGAATTCCAGATAGCAGACATCTTCAAAATTTCATGCGCGAGCAAAATGCAGCAAGGCAGTGCACCCTTGTACGAGCATTGAGCAGCATGACAATCACTATCTTTTGGGGGAGAGTTTCATATCACTTCAACGTGACTGACTATCACTTGGGGGCGAGATATGTAACACCTCATGGTCTAAAATTACTCTTTTGGGGCAAGCTGTGTAATAATTCATACACTTGGGGGCGAGTTACATAGCACCTAATTGCAATGCGGAATTGCTTCAAAATCGAAACTTGAGTAACCTAAACTTCTTAATCCTCCAACGAGTTGCAGATTAAGAGGGGGCGAACGTACACCTAATATTTTTACGCAAGTTTTACAATCATCAGTAATGTTAAACTCGCATGAAGTTATGTTGATTGAATTATTGTACCTGCTCAAAATCACGGCCAGACTCGGTTAGACGCGACCATGCAAACCCGCCTTTGATATGAATTTCGTTTCGCTTGACGCACCGATGTAGCTCGGTTTCGACTCCGCCGACGCAACCGATGCCGGTTTAGTTTTATTTGTAATCGGCTACATCTTAGTGTTTATCGAACCGTTTAAATCCAAATTCTCAGAATCGCCGCAATCCACCGCCTGGCTACCGCAGACCTGACTGCTTCTAGTCCCGCTACATCCACTGATCGGACAGCTGCGCCGTATCGTAGCACGCCTGCTCGATGCCGGGATCAACATCGGCCGCTGCAGCCCAGGCTTCGCTTCGCCGCCGCACTAGAACCTGAATGGGCTTGCGCCACAGTTCCACCACAGCAATTCAGCCTTCACGCCCACAGCCGCACGCAGCAGAGGTTCGCTGTCTCGCAGTCCACCGCTCAGCAGCCGCAGTAAAGAGTTACTTAGTCGTTGGTCGTAATCCACATCGATCACAAGCAGCTACAACTTTGCTCGCTGTCGCTGCGCATCAGCCGATCGGCCGCCGTAATCCGCCTATGTTCGCATCTCCCGCAACTCCAGCATCACAGCCGCCGCAGCGTCGCTGTACGCTGTCTGCAAATTGACCTGATCGAATCGCTATAGTCCAAATTCCGTTTCAGCAACTCCTCGCAGCCCAAATCGATCGCACCAGCTTCAATGCTCGACATGTCAGTGCAGCACCAATGATCGAGCCGCCGTAGCTCAGACCGTCGCAACTCCCGCAGACTCCACTCGATCGCAGCATCGCAGCTGTAGTTTTGCTCGCTCACTCCGTGCAGCTCCACTGATCGAATCAGGCCGGTAGCGCGCTTTGGTCGCCGCCTCGCAGCTCAACTCGATCGCAACTCGCGTAATGCTCCGACGCCGTCAGCAGTACCTGCGCTGATCGAGTCGCGTTAGCCCAGCCTCTCTTTTCGCAGAACTCTTGCACTCAGTCACCTGATCGCAATGCCGCCGCAGCCGCAGCTTTGCTCTCTGCTCACTCCTACAGCTCAAACATCGGGACATCGGCGGCCGCAGCAGTTGCGCTTTGCTCGCCGCTTCCTGGCATCCCGCTGATCGCAAATGCCGTGAATGCTCAAGATGCCGCACTGCCTCGAACGGTTGGGTAGCCCAAACTGTCACTGCAACTCCCGCAATTCACTGATCGCACGGCCATAAAGGCGTTATTGCTCGCCACTCCGGGCACTGGGCCCTAATCGGTAATCGCAAGCAGCAAAGTTATAGCTGGCTTGCCGCCTCCGTACCACCTCGATCACGCCTGCGCAGCATCACTTTCGCCTTTGTTTTTAAAAGATTTGAGGGCGACTTGATTACGATCTCCACAATCAACGAAGGCGTTCTATTTACGCTCAAAGAATGTAAATTTACTCTTGGGGCGTCTTGATTTATGCAAACAACAAGGGAATTTTGCCAATCACCTCAATATCAATAGTCCACACTTGGGGGCGAGTTTTGTCATTGACTAAGGAACACGAATTTTTTAACCCCAACAAGTTGGAGGTTAAGAGGGGCGATGTTTGTACCATAAGTAAAAATACCACTTAATGGGCCAAATTGATACTTGAATCATCTTTTGGTCCTCATCCAAGCCCACTAACCCGATCAACCAAGGCATCCCACCGGCCCGCACAGACCTGGTCAATGGTCAAAGTCGGTCAACTATCAAAGTCAACTTAGGTCAAGGTCAATGGTCAAAGTCGGTCAACTATCAAAGTCAACGTCCTGGCCAAGATCAATGGTCAAAGTCAACGATCAGTCAACCGTCAAAGTCAACCGTCGGTCAACTATCGAAGCCGGCCGCACCCTAGCCAATTTTCGGTCTTGTAGCGCAATCCGCTAACCAAATCCAGCCTAAAAACTCTTTTCGGCCGCCAGCCCCTCCATCCACACTGCCCTGTAAACCATCATGCTCAACCATCCGGCTGATCCCTACCCATGGGTCAACACTGTTCGCCAACAAATGTCCACCAATATCGCCACCATCATTTATGCGTAATTTATCATGGAAGCATAAATGTGCGATTTCATGCATTGAATTCCAAGAATTTAAGCCATGCGAATTGAATTCCAGTTTCAGCCATGCGTTACTAAATGCAACGATTTTACGCCATGCGGTACTAATTGCTGGCAGTTTCATACATGCAGAATTAACTCCAGCTATTTCATACAGAAATGATGATGGAGACATGAATGAGCAGTTAATGTAATTTATGTTTATATTTAGATATGGAACTGTATAAATAGGGGAGAGCAGAAATCATAAGGAGGTGGCCAATAGGGAGGTAGCCAAGAGGAGAAAAACATACACTGTAATACAATTATCAATAAAACACTTCTCCCCAAGGGGATTCATCCGTGGACGTAGGCAAACCATGCCGAACCACGTTAAACCTGCGTCTATCTTTGTCTCTTATTGGTTCCTCAGCTCGTTTCCTAACCCTAATTATTCACCAATTTATCCATTCATCGTGTTTCGTGCCCAAAAGTAATTTTGGGTACAAACATTAGCGCCGACTAAGGGGAATTACGAGAAAAGGAATCCTGTTTTCCCATTGAGAAAAATTGTGCAAAGTACTTCGAAATCATATCCGTCAAAAAGCAGTTTGGACATCTTGAAATTCACTCGATCTGATCGGTTGAACGTAAAATTTGCATCCGGTCGATCGCAATTGTTGTGATCCGGTGATCGCATTTCTTGGCTTTGACCTTTAATCGCAGATACGATCAAGTTGATCGCAATCGCCGCAATCCAGGTCGTTGTTCGAGATCTGCTAAAACTATTACCTTCGGAAACTACAAAAGCCGCATCATTACAAAGACCGATGAAATCACCCTAGGACGTTCGGTCCACGGTAAAAGATGGCGTAAAAAATCATCAAAATTGGTGCTGAATATTCGATCCACAACATGGTTGGATCCGTTTTGATTCGAGCCATCACTAGCAAAATGATCGCAATTGCTTGAATTCCGATTAATCAAAGTTCTTGCCGAGTCGATTGATCGCAAGCTGCTGCAGTCGGCTTCATAGTCAGAGGCCACCATGATCGACTCATCGAAGAGTTCGCTAAGATTGATGCCAGGATGTTCGATCCGCAGTATATTCAAGTCCAAAGTTGGAAAGATTTGCTTCCCAAATAACGTAGTATCTACGTGTTCGAGTTTGTAAAACGTCAAAATCACTACTGTCATGACCGCAAGGAAGTCAAGTTTCCTACATCTCAAGGTGCTTGAATACCCTAGGAAAAACCCCCAGAAAAGCATCTCAGAAAGTTCCAGAAAGGGCCACAAAGTGCAGCAAAACCATGGTGAAAGGTCCCTGTGAAACAGCAACAGTCCCTGGAACCGTTGCTAAAAAAAATAGAAAACTGTTACACCAACCGTTGCAAGGCAATAAAATACAACAGTTCACAAAACTGTTACAAAAGCTCGAGGGGAAAGATGACCGTTCGTGAAAAGCTTGGCGAAACGTTTCAAAAAAAAAAAAAATGGAAGACGGCGGCCAGAGCGGCGTAGCCACTAGCTGCGGCCGGCGGCGCGCAGCGGCGGCGGCGAACGGCGGCCTAAGATCTGTACACCCTCTTCAGGAGTTTCGTTCATGTACCTTTGTTTTCACTCACCCACGTCAAAGGTGTCCATCACCCACGTCGGAGGCCTTCGATGCCTCAAGTTACATCAAAGTTCGATGCGCAGCAAATGACCACCGTGGATTTTCTTAGGTACATCAAACTTCGATGTTCACGATACATCAAAATTCCATTCTCAAAGAATGATTCGATGCAACGATGGAACATCAATCTTCGATGCGCTGGATACACAGACAGTTGATGCTCCCTGGTACATCCATTTTCGATGCTCTGTAAAACATCAAAATCAAATTCAAATTTTAAAAAAAATCAAAAAAAAAAAAAAAAAAAAAAAAAAGTTGCCTGCGGCCAGTATGAGCGAAGACGGAGAACGACGGCAGCGGCGGTGGCGATGGCGGCAGCAGCGGCGGCCCCCTCACCCACTTCTGCGGTATCTCTCACCCACGTTAAATACCTTCACCCACTTCTAGAGGTTTTGTACATCCACTTCCATCAATTAGGAAAACTTCGATGCTTCTTGCAACATCAAACTCCGATGCGTCACAATATGAACCGTTGATGCTCTTTGGTATATCAAACTTCGATGTTCTGCGCTACATCAAATTCAATTCTCAGAAAAAGTTCGATGCTTCATGTTACATCAAATTTCGATGTTCTGCGTATCTCAACCATTGATGCTCAGTAGTTTATCACACTTCGATGCTCTAGGCTACATCAAATTTCAGCAAAAGACAGCCACATTATCCTACCACGTCAGCATGCCACGCCAGCAAGGTTGTGCCACGTCAGCAAAAGTTAGCCCGCGTCAATGACATACATGCTGCGTTATTAGTGCCATGTCGCATTCCAGTCGGCCGATGATCGCGCCACATCATCATTCCCATGCCATGTCAGAAGATCACGTCGTCATTCAATGTCACGTCAGCAGGCACACATCAGCGTGGTATTCAGTCCCTTGCCACGTCGCGGCAAAGCATGCGCGATCAAAGAAAATCGTGTTTAAGTCGATAACTCCTTCATTTTAAGTCCGAATTAGGTGATTTTTGGCTCGTTGGAATCGCCTTTCAATTTCCTACAATATGGAGGTGAAAAATCTTAAGTTTGAAAAAATTTATTTTTGACATTAAACAACACATCAACCACTAGCAAGTGAAAACCATATATCATATTCAAAGTTCGCGAACGTTGTTGCCTCAAGTTTTACCCACAACCTACCCGGGTGCAAATTTCGTGAGTGTTGGTTCGATTCATAAACCTCAATACGAACATATTCAATCACCATCGAAATCTTTCTGATTGTTGATCGAAGCTCATTGTAATCCGATTTCCACAAAGAACAACTACTAGCATGTTGATCGAATCACAGATCCTTTTTAATTCCTACAGTCCAGTTGGTGGAACTGTTGTAGTCCGATTTCCCCAAAACTGTTTCAGTACAGTTTTCCTCACAACTTCGCTTGATCCGATTTTGTGCATAATCAGGGCAGATAAGATGATCACAGATCTTTGAAATACAGTTCCGTGGCAACTGTTTTCGATCCGGCTTGGACTTAACTGGTGCATTCCAGTTCCACTGATAAATTAATTACTAAGTCGAGACGAGACGCTAAGGCAACTATACTAATCATCGTCGCTGGAAAACACCAGCATAGCCAGTGGGCATCCTAATCATTTCATAAACGAAGTCGCAATAACATTTTCAATAAGGTAAGTATACAATTTACATATTTTTGCATCTTTTCATATATTCATGCATACTTTTGTTCAATGGGACACCTATAATGTGGCGAGCATTTTCTCACGAGGAGACGCACGCATTTCAATTTTGCGCGCATCTGGAATAGTGGGATTGGCCCCCCGCGCGAATTCCAGATAGCATACATCTTCAAAATTTCATGCGCGAGCAAAATGCAGCAAGGCAGTGCACCCTTGTACGAGCAACAGCGACATGACAATCACTATCTTTTGGGGAGAGTTTCATATCACTTCAACGTGATCGACTATCACTTGGGGCGAGATATGTAACACCTCATGGTCTAAAATTACTCTTTTCCGGGCAAGTATGTGTAATACTTCATACACTTGGGGGCGAGTTACATAGCACCTAATTGCAATGCGGAATTAAGCTTCGAAAATCGAAACTTGTGTAACCTAAACTTCTTAATCCTCCAACGAGTTGCGGGGATTAAGAGGGGGCGAACGTACACCCTAATATTTTTATGCAATTTTTACAATCATCAGTAATGTTAAACTGCTTTAGTTATGTTGATTGAATTATTGTACTCCAGTTCAAAAGAAACTGCTGCACTCGGTTAGACGCGACCGATCTGAGTTTTTTGCATATGGTCAGATGCTCGGTTGACGCAATCGATGCGATGCAGTTGCACTCGATTGGACGCGGTGATCTTGTCTAGTTTTATTTGTAACGGTTACACCTAGGTTTATCGAACTGTTTAAATCCGGTCCTAAAGAGCACTGCTGCAGTCGGTGATAAAGCTCTACCCGATCCGGATCTGTTTGTATTCCTGCCCAGTGATGCCATTTCTTTATGTCGTGTTAAATATTAACTGTGAAACGGTGATCGAAGCTGCTTTGCGGTCGGCTTCTGTTCATCAGCTGCTGCGGACCAAGGTGATCGAAGGCTGCTGCCAGTCGGCTCCGTTCGCAATTCCCTGCCGGTCGGTGTCCGCGGCTCTCTGCCGGTGAGCTTCGTCGTTCTGCGATCCATTTGCCGGTATTTCTTTGCGGTGTTACTAGTTATTCTTGCCAATCGGCGATCCACGGTTAATGCGGTTCCCGACTTTGCAACCGTTCTTCTTGCCCAGAGACCCGGTGATGGAAAGCTCTTTACCCAATCCAGCTATGTTCGCATCTCCTGCAATCTAGCTTATGCAGTGCTGCTGATCCGGTGATCCAGCTGCTATAGTCGGCTTCTGTTACGCAACTCCTGCGGTCAGGTGATCGCGTTTGCTTCAATGCTCAAATCTTTCTTGTGGGCCGGTGATCGGAAGGGCTGCTGCCGATCAGATCTGTTCGCAACTCCTGCCGATCGGTGATCGCGACTCTCTGCGGTGTAGTTTTGCTCGTCACTCCATGATCCGGTGACATGGCTAACTGCGATGCGATTTTGGTAAATCGCTCTGTGATCCGAGTCGATAGCAGTGCGCCAATGCCGATCTTGCTGGAACCCGATTGATCGAAGCTGCTGCGATCCGCTCTTTTTCGCAACTCTTGCGGTCGGGCAGGCTTTCTGCGGCTTTGATTTTTGCTCGTCCTCTGCAGTCGGTGATCGCGAGTGCGGCGATCACCCGATTTTGCTCGTCGCTCTGCCGATCCGGTGATCGTTCTGCTGCAGAGACGACTTCACTCAATGTTTATTCCGCTCATTTCCAACATCACTCTGCTCCATTATCAAGCTTCCGTTGCATCACTTCAGTCTTGTTTTTGCAGCACTTGGGGGCGACTTGATTACGATCTCCACAATCAACGAAGGCGGTTCTATTTACGCTTCAGCAACAGAAATTTACTCTTGGGGGCGTCTTGATTTACGCAAACAACAAGGGGATTTAGCCAATCACCTCAATATCAATAGTCCTAAGATCTGTACACCCTCTTCGAGTTTCGTTCATGTACCTTTGTTTTCACTCACCCACGTCAAAGGTGTCAATCACCCACGTCAGAGGCCTTCGATGTCTCAAGTTACATCAAAGTTCTATGCGCAGCAAATGACCACCGTGGATTTTCTTAGGTACATCAAACTTCGATGTTCCGCGATACATCAAAATTCCATTCTCAAAGAACAGATTCGATGCAACGATGGAACATCAATCTTCGATGCGCTGGATACGTACGATTGATGCTCCCTGGTACATCCATTTTCGATGCTCTGTAAAACATCAAAATCAAATTCAAATTTAAAAAAAAAAATCAAAAAAAAAAAAAAAAAAAAAAAAAAGTTGCTCATGCCGATATGGCGGGGCGCGGACAGGAGAGAACGAGCGGCGACGATGGCGGCGGCCCCCTCACCCACTTCTGCGGTATCTCTCACCCACGTTAAATACCTTCACCCACTTCTAGAGGTTTTGTATACCCACTTCCATCAATTAGGAAAACTTCGATGCTTCTTGCAACATCAAACTCCGATGCATCACAATATGAACCGTTGATGCTCTTTGGTATATCAAACTTCGATGTTCCGCTACATCAAATTCAATTCTCAGAAAAAGTTCGATGCTTCATGTTACATCAAATTTCAATGTTCTGCGTATCTCAACCATTGATGCTCAGTAGTTTATCACACTTCGATGCTCTAGGCTACATCAAATTTCAGCAAAAGACAGCCACATTATCCTACCACGTCAGCATGCCACGCCAGCAAGGTTGTGCCACGTCAGCAAAAGTTCGCCACGTCAGCAGTACATAGCCGCGTTATTAGTGCCATGTCAGCATTCCAGTCGACAGTACCGCGCCACATCATCATTCCCATGCCATGTTAGAAGATCACGTCGCCATTCAATGTCACGTTAGCAGGGCACATCAGCGTGGTATTCCAGTCAGCTTGCCACGTCAGCGGCAGCATGCGCGATCAAAGAAAATCTTGTTTCATCGATAACTCCTTCATTTTAAGTCCGAATTAGGTGATTTTTGGCTCGTTGGAATCGCCTTTCAATTTCCTACAATATGGAGGTGAAAAATCTTAAGTTTGAAAAAATTTATTTTTTGACATTCTGAACGGCACATCAACCACTAGCAAGTGAAAACCATATATCATATTCAAAGTTCATGAACGTTGTTGCGTCAAGTTTTACCCACAACCTACCCGGTGCAAATTTCGTGAGTGTTGGTTCGATTCATAAACCTCAATACGAACATATTCAATCACCATCGAAATCCTTTCTGATTCGGTTGATCGAATCGTTTGTAATCGATTTTCACAAAGCAACAACTACTAGCTGTTGATCGAATCCCATTGCAGTCCTTTTTAATTCCTACTGATCCGGTTGGTGGAACTGTTGTAGTCCGATTTCCCCAAACCTGTTTAAGATAGATTTTCTCACCTTTCTTGATCCGATTTTTGCATAATCACAAAAGATCTGTGATCACAGAATCTTGAAATACGATTCCGTGGCAATTGTTTTCGATCCGGCTTTGACTTAATCTGGTGCATTCCAGTTCAGCGATAAATTAATTACTAAGTCGAGACGAGACGCTAAGGCAACTATACTAATCATCGCATTTGGAAAACACCAAAGATAGCCAGTGGGCATCCTAATCATTTCATAAACGAAGTCGCAATAACATTTTCAATAAGGTAAGTATACAATTTACATATTTTTGCATCTTTTCATATATTCATGCATACTTTTGTTCAATGGGACACCTATAATGTGGCGAGCATTTTCTCACGAGGAGACGCACGCATTTCAATTTTGCGCGCATCTGGAATAGTGGGATTGGCCCCCCGCGCGAATTCCAGATAGCATACATCTTCAAAATTTCATGCGCGAGCAAAATGCAGCAAGGCAGTGCACCCTTGTACGAGCATTGAGCAGCATGACAATCACTATCTTTTGGGGGAGAGTTTCATATCACTTCAACGTGACTGACTATCACTTGGGGGCGAGATATGTAACACCTCATGGTCTAAAATTACTCTTTTCGGGCAAGCTGTGTAATACTTCATACACTTGGGGGCGAGTTACATAGCACCTAATTGCAATGCGGAATTAAGCTTCTGAAAATCGAAACTTCAGGTAACCTAAACTTCTTAATCCTCCAACGAGTTGCAGGATTAAGAGGGGGCGAACGTACACCCTAATATTTTTATGCAATTTTTACAATCATCAGTAATGTTAAACTGCTTTAGTTATGTTGATTGAATTATTGTACTCGATTCAAAAGAAACTGCTTTTTCGGTTAGGCGCGACCGATGCAGTCGATTTTACATATAGATCAGCCTACTCGGTTGGACGTATAGCGATGCGATCAATTTGCCCTTTCGGTTGGGCAGTGATCTTTGTCTAGTTTTATTTATGTGATTTACACCTAGGTTTTATAATTTACATTTTAAATCCGGTCCCTCGGTGCTGCCAGGTCGGTGATCGAAGCTACTACTGATCGGATCTGTTTGTATTCTGCCCGGTCCGGTGATCGCAGCTTCTTTATGTCGTGTTAATTTCGCTTTGAAGCCCGGTGATCCAAAATTGCTGCAGTCAGCTCCGTTCGCAATTCTGCCGGTCAGGCACATCGCGGTTCAATGCGATGAGGCTCGTCGTTCTGCGAGTCAGCTGCCCGCAGCTGCTGCGGTGTTACTAATCGTTCTTTTGCAATCCATTGATCCGCGATTATCTTGATTCAACTTTGCTCGTTCTTTGCTAGAACCAGGTGATAAAGCCTACTTCGCGCAATCTAGCTATGTTCGCATCTCTGCCAATCCCTGGCCCGATCCCCGGTTGCTGCCGGTGTAGTTACGCTCATTGCTGCTGCAGATCAGCTGATCGAAGCTGCTATAGTCCGGCTGCATTCGTAACTCCTGCCCGATCCGGTGATCTTGGTACAACGTCAATGCTAAATCTTTCTTGTAGAGCGGTTGTCCGAAGGCTGCTGCCGGTCAGATACGTTTCGCAACTCCTGTGATCCGGTGATGCGGCTCTTTGCCGGTGTAGTTTTGCTCGTCACTCCCTTGATCCAGGCCCGGCCACCAGCTGCTGCGGTGCGATTTTGGTGAGTCGCTCCTGCAGTCAGTTGTGTGCTTGTTCTTCAATGCTCGATCTTTGCTGGGAACCGGTTGATCGAAGCTGCTGCAGTCCGGCTCTTTTCGCAACTCTTCTTGATCCCGACGGAAATTTCTTTATAATGTGATTTTGCTCGTCACTCTGCCGTCCAGCGTCATATTCTTTGCGATGCCGGTTTTGCTCGTCGCTCTGCGATCCGGTGATCGCATGCTGCTGAACCCGACTTCACTCAATGTTGTTACCAGCTCATTTCCAACATCACTCTGCTCCATTATCAAGCTTAGTTGCATCACTTGAGTCTTGTTTTGCAAGACTTGGGGGCGACTTGATTACGATCTCTCCAATCAACGGGCGGTTATTTACGCCCGGAGACGAAATTTACTCTTGGGGCGTCTTGATTTACGCAAACAACAAGGGATTTAGCCAATCACCTCAATATCAATAGTCCCAAGATCTCTGTACACCTCTTGAGTTTCGTTCATGTACCTTTGTTTTCACTCACCCACGTCAAAGGTGTCCATCACCCACGTCGGGGAGGCCTTGATGCCTCAAGTTACATCAAAGTTCTATGCGCAGCAAATGACCACCGTGGATTTTCTTAGGTACATCAAACTTCGATGTTCCGCGATACATCAAAATTCCATTCGTGACATCGATTCGATGCAACGATGGAACATCAATCTTCGATGTACTGGATACAGCAGCAGTTGATGCTCCCTGGTACATCCATTTTCGATGCTCTGTAAAACATCAAAATCAAATTCAAATTTTAAAAAAAATCAAAAAAAAAAAAAAAAAAAAAAAAAGTTGCCTGCGGCCAGTATGAGCGGCGCGGCGGCGGCGATAGCTTGAGAGCAGCGGCGGCCGATAGCGCGGCGGCAGCGGACCCCCTCACCCTTACTGCGGTATCTCTCACCCCACGTTAAATACCTTCACCCACTTCGGAGGTTTTGTACACCCACTTCCATCAATTAGGAAAACTTGATGCTTCTTGCAACATCAAACTCGATCGTCACAATATGAACCGTTGATGCTCTTTGGTATATCAAACTTCGATGTTGCGCTACATCAAATTCAATTCTCGAGAAAAGTTCGATCTTCATGTTACATCAAATTTCAATATTTGCGTATCTCAACCATTGATGCTCAGTAGTTTATCACACTTGATGCTCTAGGCTACATCAAATTTCAGCAAAAGACAGCCACATTATCCTACCCGTCGGCATGCCACGCCCAAGGTTGTGCCACGTCGGCAAAAAAGTTCGCCACGTCGGCAATACATAAGCGCGTTATTAGTGCCATGTCGGCATTCAGTCGGCGATGCCGCGCCACATCATCATTCCCATGCCATGTTAGAAGATCACGTCGTCATTCAATGTCACGTCGGCAGGGCACATCAGCGTGGTATTCGGTCGGCTTGCCACGTCGGCGTGGCGACATCTGCGATCAAAAAGAAAATCTTGTTTAAATCGATAACTCCTTCATTTTAAGTCGAATTAGGTGATTTTTGGCTCGTTGGAATCGCCTTTCAATTTCCTACAATATGGAGGTGAAAAATCTTAAGTTTGAAAAAAATTTATTTTTTGACATTACTCAAACGACACATCAACCACTAGCAAGTGAAAACCATATATCATATTCAAAGTTCGCGAACGTTGTTGCGTCAAGTTTTACCCACAACCTACCCGGTGCAAATTTCGTGAGTGTTGGTTCGATTCATAAACCTCAATACGAACATATTCAATCACCATCGGCCCTTTCTGATTGATTGATCGAATCTCTGTAATCGTTTCACGGCAACAACTACTAGCTGTTGATCGAACTGTTGCGATCCTTTTTAATTCCCTCTGATCCATTGGTGGAACTGTTGTAGTCGATTTCCCCAAAGCTGTTTGATGCAGTTTTCCTCAATTACTTGATCCATTTTGTGCATAATCTTATAACGATCGGTGATCCAGAGAATCTTTGAAAAATACGATTCTTGGCAAGCTATTTTCGATCCGGCTTGACTTAAGCGGTGCATTCAGTTCATCGATAAATTAATTACTAAGTCGAGACGAGACGCTAAGGCAACTATACTAATCATCGTCATTTGGAAAACACCGGCCATAGCCGGTGGGCATCCTAATCATTTCATAAGCGAAGTCGCAATAACATTTTCAATAAGGTAAGTATACAATTTACATATTTTTGCATCTTTTCATATATTCATGCATACTTTTGTTCAATGGGACACCTATAATGTGGCGAGCATTTTCTCACGAGGAGACGACGCATTTCAATTTTGCGCGCATACGGAATAGTGGGATTATTTGGCAATTCGGATAGCATACATCTTCAAAATTTCATGCGCGAGCAAAATGCGATAAGGCGGTGCACCCTTATCACGAGCATTGAGCGACATGACAATCACTATCTTTTGGGGGAGAGTTTCATATCACTTCAACGTGATCGACTATCACTTGGGGGCGAGATATGTAACACCTCATGGTCTAAAATTACTCTTTTCGGGCAAAGTATGTAATACTTCATACACTTGGCGAGTTACATAGCACCTAATTGCAATGCGAATTAAGCACGAAAATCGAAACTTCGGGTAACCTAAACTTTAATCCTCCAACGAGTTTGGGATTAAGAGGCGAACGTACACCCTAATATTTTTATGCAATTTTACAATCATCGGTAATGTTAAAGCTTTGCTTTAGTTATGTTGATTGAATTATTGTACTCCGATTCAAAAGAAACTCTTTTCGGTTAAACGCGGCCCGTCTGATCCCGATTTTGCATATAGATTCTGTACTCGGTTGGGTATGGCCTGATGCAGTGCTAGATTGCACTCAGTTGGGCCTTGGTGACGTCTTTATCTAGTTTTTATTTATATGATTACACCTAGGTTTATCGGAACTGTTTAAATCAGTCCCTCGGCTGTGCGGTCCGGTTGTCCAAGCCTCTTTGCGAGTCCGGATGTTTGTATTCTGCGATCCGATGATCATTTGCTGTAATCGTGTTCGGTCTTCAGCTGCCGAGCGGTGATCGAAGGCTGCTGCGATCCACTCTGACCGTCATTGCTGCGGGGCCAGGCGATCGAAGGCTGCTGCAGGTCAGCTCGGTCGCAATTCTATGATCCCGGCTGTCACGGCTGCTGCGGTGAAACTCGTCGTTCTGCCAGTCGGTTGCCGCGGTTCTAACTGCGATATTACTAATCGTTCTTTGTAATCCGGTGATCCGCAGATTATGCCGAGTTCAACTTTGCTCGTTCTTCTGAGACCATTTGATATTTCTTTGCAATCCGGTATATTCGCATCTCCTGTAATCCTAGGCGATCACAGCTGCTGCAGTGTAGTTCTGCTCGTTATTTCTGCTGCGCAGATCCATTGTCAGAAAGCTGCTATAGTCCAGCTACCCATTACTTATCCTGTGATCGGCGATGCTTGGTACTTCAATGCTACGATCTTCTTGTAGACTTGGTGATCAGAAAACTGCTGCCGATCCCAGTCATTAGCAACTCTATGATCCGACTGATCGCAGCTTCTGCAGTGTAGTTTTGCTCGTCACCACTTGATCCAGTGCCTTGGCTAGCTGCCCAGTGCGATTTTTCGTCGCTCTGCCGATCCAGTGATTGAAGTCTTTGCAATGCTTTCGATCTTTGCTGAGACCGATTGTCCGAAGGCTCTTTGCTGATCGGCTCTTTTCATAACTCTTGCAGTCGGCAGCTGCTGCGGCCGCGAGTTTTACTAAATCACTCCTGCGATCCGGTGATCGCGAGTTCTTTGCGGTGCGATTTCTCAAATCGCTCCTGCGATCCGGTGATCGCCATTTGCTGCCAGAACCGACTTCACTCAATGTTGTTACCGCTCATTTCAACATCTTTCTGCTCCATTATCAAGCTTAGTTGCATCACTTGATCTTGTTTTCAGCACTTGGGGGCGACTTGATTACGATCTCCACAATCAACGAAAGGGTTCTTTACGCTTGACAGAAATTTACTCTTGGGGGCGTCTTGATTTACGCAAACAACAAGAGTTTAGCCAATCACCTCAATATCAATAGTCTAAGATCTGTACACCCTCTTGAGTTTCGTTCATGTACCTTTGTTTTCACTCACCCACGTCAAAGGTGTCCATCACCCCGTCGAGAGGCCTTCGATGCCTCGAGTTACATCAAAGTTCTATGCGCGGCAAATGACCGTGGATTTTCTTAGGTACATCAAACTTGATGTTCGCGATACATCAAAATTCCATTCTCATGATTCGATGCAACGATGGAACATCAATCTTCGATGCGGCTGGATACACAGACGATTGATGCTCACTGGTACATCCATTTTCGATGCTCTGTAAAACATCAAAATCAAATTCAAATTTAAAAAAAAAAAAAAAAAAAAAAAAAAAAAAAAAAAAAAAAGTTGCCTGCGGCCAGTATGAGCGGCGGCGGCGAGCGGCGACGGAGAACGACGGCAGCGACGATGGCGGCAGCAGCGGCGGCCCCCTCACCCACTTCTGCGGTATCTCTCACCCACGTTAAATACCTTCACCCACTTCCAGAGGTTTTGTACACCCACTTCCATCAATTAGGAAAACCCGATGCTTCTTGCAACATCAAACTCCGATGCGTCACAATATGAACCGTTGATGCTCTTTGGTATATCAAACTTGATGTTACTGCGCTACATCAAATTCAATTCTCGAGAAAAAGTTCGATGCTTCGTATTACATCAAATTTCAATGTTCTGCGTATCTCAACCATTGATGCTCAGTAGTTTATCACACTTCGATGCTCTAGGCTACATCAAATTTCAGCAAAAGACAACCACATTATCCTACCACGTCAGCATGCCACGCCGGCAAGGTTGTGCCGCGTCAGCCAAGTTCGCCACGTCCCGATTACATGGCAGCGTTATTAGTGCCATGTCGGCATTCGGTCGGCGATCTTAGCGCCACATCATCATTCCCATGCCATGTTAGAAGATCACGTCGTCATTCAATGTCACGTCAGCGGGGCACATCAGCGTGGTATTCAGTCGGCTTGCCACGTCAGTGGCCGGCATCGCGATCAA
Source organism: Papaver armeniacum (assembly GCA_023531295.1). Classification (NCBI taxonomy): domain Eukaryota; kingdom Viridiplantae; phylum Streptophyta; class Magnoliopsida; order Ranunculales; family Papaveraceae; genus Papaver; species Papaver armeniacum. The sequence goes on from JAJJWW010004070.1 coordinate 269,278, forward strand.
AGAAAATCTTGTTTAAATCGATAACTCCTTCATTTTAAGTCCGAATTAGGTGATTTTTGGCTCGTTGGAATCGCCTTTCAATTTCCTACAATATGGAGGTGAAAAATCTTAAGTTTGAAAAATTTATTTTTGACATTACGAGCAGCACATCAACCACTAGCAAGTGAAAACCATATATCATATTCAAAGTTCGCGAATGTTGTTGCGTCAAGTTTTACCCACAACCTACCCGGTGCAAATTTCGTGAGTGTTGGTTCGATTCATAAACCTCAATACGAACATATTCAATCACCATCCCAGCGCTTCTGATTCGGTTGATCGAGCTGCGTAATCGATTTCGCGGCCCAACAACTACTGCTTTGTTGATCGAAGCATTGCAGTCCTTTTAATTCCTACTGAGTCCAGTTGGTGGAACCCATTTGTAGTCCGATTTTCCCCAAAAGCTGTTTGATGCAGTTTTCCTCACAACTACCAGTCGATTTTGTGCATAAGCTTGTTGCGATACAGTGATCACGAGATCTTTGAAATACGATTAAAAGTGGCTTAGCTGTTTTTCGATCCGGCTTGGACTTAACTGGTGCATTCAGTTCCAGCGATAAATTAATTACTAAGTCGAGACGAGACGCTAAGGCAACTATACTAATCATCGTCATTGGAAAACACCGGCATAGCGAGTGGGCATCTAATCATTTCATAAAGCGAAGTCGCGATAACATTTTCAATAAGGTAAGTATACAATTTACATATTTTTGCATCTTTTCATATATTCATGCATACTTTTGTTCAATGGGACACCTATAATGTGGCGAGCATTTTCTCACGAGGAGACGCACGCATTTCAATTTTGCGCATACGGAATAGTGGGATTGGCCCCCGCGAATTCGGATAGCGAGACATCTTCAAAATTTCATGCGCGAGCAAAATTACAGGCGGTGCACCCTTGTACGAGCATTGAGCAGCATGACAATCACTAACTTTTTGGGGGAGAGTTTCATATCACTTCAACGTGGTGACTATCACTTGAGGGCGAGATATGTAACACCTCATGGTCTAAAATTACTCTTTTGGGGCAAAATTTGTGTAATACTTAATACACTTGGGGGCGGGTTACATAGCACCTAATTGCAATGCGGAATTAAGCCGAAAATCGAAACTTCCAGAGTAACCTAAACTTCTTAATCCTCCAACGAGTTGCAGGATTAAGAGGAAGCGAAACGTACACCCTAATATTTTTTACGCAATTTTTGCAATCATCGGTAATGTTAAAGCTTGCTTTAGTTATGTTGATTGAATTATTGTACTCAGTTCAAAGCAAGCTTTCTGCACTTTCGGTTAAGCGCGGCCGATGCGGTCGATTTTGCATATGAGTCGTACTCGGTTGGGCCATGGCCCGATGCGGTTTGGTTGCACTTTCGATTGGGCCCAATTGATCTTTGTCTAGTTTTATTTACTTGATTTACACCTAGGTTTTATCCAGGCTTTGTTTAAATCCGGTCCCTCGGTGCTGCCGATCGGTGATCGAAGCTACTGCAGTCAGGATCTGTTTGTATTCTGCCCGGTCCAGGTGATCGCATTTTTGTTATGTCGTGTTAAATCGGCTAGCTGCGAACATCTGATCCCGAAACTACGCAGTCGGATCTGTTGTATTCCTGTGATCTGCTTGATAGCAGCTCTTGTAATGTCGTGTTAAATGTTCTTTGCGAGAACAGCTGATAGCTTTCTGCTGCAGTCCAGCTCTGTTTAAACTCTCTTTGAGACCAGGCGATGGAAAGGCTTTGAGTCGACTCCGTTCGCAATTCCTGCCGATCCGGTATCGCGAGCATTTAACTGCGGTGAGCTCGTCGTTCTGCCCAGTCAATTTTGCCCGCATTCAACTGCCCGGTGTTACTAATCGTTGCGCAATCGGTGATCCGCAGTTATGCAGTTTCAACTTTGCTCGTTAGCTGCTGCAGACCAGGTGATCGAAGGCTGCTTTTGCCAATCGGCTATGTTCGCATCTCTGCAATCTGGTGATCCGCGACTCTTTGCTGATGCGGTTACGCTCGTTATTTGCTGCCCGTCCGGTGATCGAAAGCTGCTATAGTCCCAGCTCATTGCGCCAACTCCTGCTGGATCCATTTGATCGCGGTGCTTCAATGCCGATCTTTGCTGTAGCCGGTGATACGGCTTCTTCTGATCCCGAATCTGTTCGCAGCACGCATCGGTGATCGCAGCTCTGCGGTGTAGTTCTCGTCACTCCCATGGAAAGTCGGTGATCGCAAGCTGCTTTATGATGCGATTTTGGTAAATGCAGCTCTATGATCCGGTGATCGCAGTTGCTGCGTGCTCAAATCTTTCGCGCGAACTTGATTGATCGAAGCTCTTCGCGATCGGCTCTTTTTCGCAACTCTTGCGGTCGGTGATATGGCTAACTGCTGCGTGGTGATTTTTTCGTCACTCTGCCCGGTCGGTGATCGCGAGGCTGCTGCGGTGCGATTTTGCTAAATGCTCCTGCTGATCGGTGATCGCGTGTGCTGACCGGCTTCACTCAATGTTGTTACCGCTCATTTCTAACATCACTGCTCCATTATCAAGCTTCCGTTGCATCACTTGATCTTGTTTTGCAGCACTTGGGGGCGACTTGATTACGATCTCCACAATCAACGAGGCGGTTCTATTTACGCTTCAAAGAATGAAATTTACTCTTGGGCGTCTTGATTTACGCAAACAACAAAGGATTTAGCCCAATCACCTCAATATCAATAGTCCACACTTGGGGGCGAGTTTTGTCATTGACTAAGGAACACGAAATTTTTCTTAACCCCTGACAAGTTGGAGGTTAAGAGGGGGCGATGTTTGTACCATAAGTAGAAATACCCTTAATGGGCCAAATTGATACTTGAATCATCTTTTGGTCCTCATCCAAGCCCACTAACCAGTCAACCAAGGCATCCCACCGGTCTGCACAGACCCGGTCATGGACAAAGTCGGTCAACTATCAAAGTCAACTTCCGGTCAAGGTCAATGGTCAAAGTCGGTCAACTATCAAAGTCACCGTCCGGTCAAGATCAATGGTCAAAGTCAACGGTCGGTCAACGGTCAAAGTCAACCGTCGGTCAACTATCGAAGTCAGTCGCACCCTTATCCAATTTTCTGTCTTGTAGGCGGCCAATCTGTAACCAAATCGACCAAAAACTATTTCGTGCGCCAGCGGTCTCCAACCATGCGCCGGCCCGGCCCTCCATCCACTGTTGCCGGCCATCATGCCGGTCAACCATCTAGAAAGTCACTACCCATGCGGTCAGTGTTCAGCAAGAAATGTCCCAATCTTTTGCCGGCCATCATTTATGCAGAAATCAGAAGGAGGTGGCCAATAGGGAGTTAGCCAAGAGGAGAAAAACATACTCTGTAATACAATTATCAATAAAACACTTCTCCCCAAGGGGATTCATCCGTGGACGTAGGCAAACCATGCTGAACCACGTAAAACCTGCGTCTATCTTTGTCTCTTATTGGTTCCCCAGCTCGTCTCCTAACCCTAATTATTCACCAATTTATCCCTCATCGTGTTTCGTGCCCAAAAGTAATTTTGGGTACAAACACTAAATGAAATTAGCATAAAATACGCCTAAAATGGAATGTTGATTGAAACCAAAAACTTAGTAGCAGTTGTATAGATGTTTAAAAACATTTAGTAACAATTATAATTGTCACAAGCGTTTCTAATAATTTTAATAATCGTAATAAAACAGTTTCGTAACACTTATAAGCGTCGCATATTACTGTAACCACTGAAAAAGAAACGATTTTGGGCCCCCAAGATTTTTGGGCTCTAGGCGGCCGCCTATACTGCCTAGTGCATAAGACAGCCCTGGATTCCCATAAGATATGTAGTTGCGGAAAATCTCACAACTACGCCCGTTGTAATGATAATAACACAAAGCTTAAGTCATATGCATCAACCCAAGCATTAATGATATTATTCACCACTTTGGCACTAATATGATCTTCTTAAACACTTTGTATTGATTGTATGGAATTCTCACAGTGATCACAAGATAAGTTTTATACAACAATGGAGAAATACAAGGTACAAGCTAAGTTCTAATGGTTTCTTCTTAGCTCTCTTGATAATCTCCTTATCCTTCTCTCTTAACTTATTCCCCCCCTCTCTCTATCGTTTTTGAGTCCATATATAAGCAAATGTGATTAGTAGAAGACAACTATGATTCACATGCAAGATCTTAATTGCTTGATTGTCTTATTCGCGGAGGCTTTTGAGCTTTGTCCCTATACAATAGTGTTGCTACTTAGTCCGTCGTGTTCCTTCATCACATGGTCTTTGTCGTGCTACTTTTTGCATCTCTTCTCCGTTATCGCGTAATCATTCTTAGCCTTATTTCTTGATGATTATTGTCTCTTCTTCCTTAAGGTTGCTATGATTAGAGTGAAGTTGTAGATCTACCTTGTGTGATATTTCCCTACATTTTGCCTCTTCTCGCGTTATTAACCTCGCAAGTGGAATAATGCGAGAATCAACCCATCTCACTGTGACTTTTCGTTTTCTTTGCCCGACATCTCTCGGTTTTTCCGTATGATTATTTCCATGTGCAGTAACTCACCTTTCCTTGATTGACACATCAATGCTTTTATACTTGACCAGGTTTCTTGCTTCGGCCCGGTTCTCCTTCTTCAATATAAATACTTTTGCATAGAGAGATTCATCTTATTTACTTTCTTGTTTCTTTTTCTCCTTTGTTTCGAAAAAATCTGTTTTCATAAAAGCCAGTTTGTTTGAAAAGATTTATCATTATGTCGAGCCAATCCACGATCCCTTCTTCTCTTGAATCATCTCCTCGGTAAGTGTCTATCTTTTTCTTAATTTTTAACGATAGATTGGATGTCACAGGTTTTTCTTGTTTCTGTTGTTGTTAGTGTTGTTGATGTTTTATCTAATTTTTAGTATTCCCATACTCATCCAAATATAAACTTATTGCCTCGAGACATACTTCGGTCAAACTTCCGGTGAATCATGTTGGTGACCAGAAAAAGGGTGACTAAGAAGGAATCTTGAAAGCGGAAACCTTCGCCCGACAACGAGGGTTCCCCTCGAAAGAAGGAAGTTCGCCTGTGGGGCCCATTTGTGGCTGTCGTGAGTCCGTTGTCGCTATTGCCACCATCCACTGTTGCGCTTTATGCCCGAGCAAAGGGCTAGGTAACTACTAGTCTTTCTCCTCAAACTCTTTCTACGCTTTCTCCTGTTCGCGCCCAGGAAGGTTCTTCTACGAAAACTGTACATTCTTCTCCTGACACAGTTATCGCTAAGGATGAGCAGGCTGCGAATTCTGTTGAGACTAATGCGGTTGTTGAAGCTTCTCAATGGTCCGAGTTAGCTTCTCGCGTGTTAGGTATTTCGCCTCCGAAGTCTGATTCCGATTCGTCCCAACTTTCCAAGCATGATCAGCTTATTGCTGTTGAATCTGAGGTGAAATTTCCATTCATTAATATTAATTTTTACTCCTTTCTTTGTTTATCTTGACTCTGAGGTTTTGGTATTGTAGGAATTTCTTCGTCGTTTGGTTCAGACTAAAGAATTCTGAAAGTCTGAACAAATCATCGATGATTTAAAGAAATAGGTGGCCGAGCTATCTGCTGAAGCTAAGGTGCACAAATAACCCGGTGTACCGGACTCGAACCGGAAAAAAAACCCGGAACCGGTGTAGCCGGTAAAGGGACCGGGAATGGATTTCAGAACTGGTTGGGTGCGAGTATAGGTATCGGTTCTAACCCTATTCCCAGCAGCACCGGACCCAGAAAACCGGTATATAATAACCATCCATATAAGTCAATTCTAGCCATCGATGCTAGGTATTTATAGCATCTTATCTATCGAACAGAACTCTTCAATTCACTCGTTCTTTCATTCCTGCCTCTTTTTCTTCTTTTCTCAATTGAAGTCTACTTTCACTTCATGAATTTTACAATCTTGAAATGAAGAGAGGAGATAAAATCAACCCATGAAGATTGAATCTCTATCTTCGTCAAAGAAGAATAAGAAACCCAATCCCGACAACCCATTAGAAGACATTAATTTATCATCTTCGTCATCTTCTACTTCTGCTAAATCTTTGTTTCAATTGAAGCTTCATTAAGATGGTTATGAAAGTAACGATATAGGTATGATTCAATCAAGGTAAATCAGTAAATCACTCATCTGATTTTTGGAAATTTGTTTGATGAACTATGGATTCTTCATAATTAATTGAATGTTTAGTTTAATTTTTATAATTGCATGATTGAATCTGAGCTAGGGTTTCATTTGAGATGGATTTGGGTTTAGATACAGATTAATTTATTCATCAGAATAATTTGTATAGCTATAAATTGACTTAGGATTTTTTTATTAATTTCAGGTTTGATATTAGGGTTTGATAAATTGCCGATGGACTAGTTGCTGAGAAATGGAACTGGTAGTGATCAAATGGGTTGAGGACGGGATTCGTTGTTGAAGAATTACATGGAGGTTTCTGCAGAGTTGAGCAAGGAGATAGTAGAGAATTTTAGGGTTCTGTGAGGAATAAGAACCTGACATGGTGGTGATTGGAAGAAGGGATGGATTATTGATGCACAGATGTTCTTTATCTGTTGAGAGTTCAAGAATCAAAAGTGAGGATTTTGAGATCAAATCAAGAGTAGAAATATCAAGAAAGGGTTCCTGGTAGTGATGATCATGTTGTGAAGAGTTAGAGAGGAATAAGTTAGGGTTTGAGTTTGGGTTCAAGCCATAGAAGAATTGAGCAATTAAAGATAGATTTGAATGATTGGTTATGAAGAAGAAGAAGGGTTGGTATTAATTTGTCGATGTGAAGCTGTTCTTATGAAGAATCACAAATCAGGTGAATTAGGGTTTCATGGAAATAACTTAGGGAACCTGTAGATGATGAAATTGATAATTTAGAAGATTGATTTGAGATGGGTTTTAACAGTTTGAGTGAATTAAGGTTTGGATGAAGAGTAATTAGAAATTGAAGAAGTCAGGGTTCTGAAGCTAGGATCGATTGAAGCTCATGAATGATGTTGTTAACAGAGTGAGTGTTTGATTTTGTTAGTAAGAAGGTGTTGAAGCTATTGTTGGTGTTGATTCAAGACTCGGAAGAAAAGGGTTAGTTGAATTTAAGATTTCAGAATTTATTTATTCTTAAGTTGTGTGTATTTGAGTTTGAGATTGAAGTTCCTTGGTTGGGTCTGCTGTTTATAGTTTAGTTTTCTCTCTTAATGAAATTGATGAGATGAGTTAGTAAGGGTGGAAATTAAAGTGATTCAAGACTTAGGTGATGGTGTTGAATTACTAGGTACATGGAGATGGTGGTGCATGCTGTGAAATGGTTATCTGATTTGGATTGTATTAATGGTGGTGGTCTGTATTGGATGCAGAGTGAATGTAATTGTGAAGATGCTAATGATATTAATGGTGAAGATGCTAATGATATTATTGGTGAAGATGCAGAGTGAATGTAATTGTGTAAGTGAATGATTTGATGATATTGCAGGTTATTATAATACTTCTTAAGGGATTATATTCTGAGTAGATATGTAATCATAGTCTGCTAAAGTTGGAAATTGGGGATTTCAGTAATGTTATATGAATTACATGTTAGGAGAATTGGTTGTGTTAGTTGTATAGTGTGGAACTGGAGGAGGAAGTATTATAATGGAAATGTTGATGATGGATAAGGAATTGAGTTACAATTGTAGCTTGTTGAACTGGTGGAGATTAGGTGAATGAGAGTTTTTTGAGATGATGTGTTGAATGTTGTTCATGAGAATGAAGTTGAATTCTTTGTAGTGTGTAGATGATAGATAGATGTACTGCTGCAGGTGAAGTTGTTAATATCTCAGGTCAAGAACAAAGATCAAAGAGTTGTATTGATTTGAGGTTAACTGAACAAGAGAATGGTGCTGAGGTGAATGCAGATTGTTCTAGTGTTGAGTTATAAGTTGAAGTGGTTATCTTGAAGTTACATGGGATATGAGTGGTGGTGGAGGTATAGAAACTAGGTCTTTGGTGTGTTAAGATCAGAGGGAGATACAAGTAATGGTTTTGTACAATAAATTGAAGTAATTTACTTTTGATTTTAGGCCTATTAGTCATCCCAGTCAGTTTAGCTGACTCAGTTTATCTTACTGAGCTGAGTTAACCATGTTAATCTGAGTTGGATCGGTTTGACTCAGAGTTGACTCAGTGGATCCTGACCGATTTGACTCAGTTGACCTTTGACCTGGACTTGGACGTTGACAGTTATTTGACACTTCTGACTGTTAGAGATCGTTAGTTGACCCGAGTGGACCGGGCCTTAGATTAGCGGGCCGGTTTAGTGGACTTGGGCTTTGAGTTAATTCTCCTATTTAGATGTTTTGGACCCTTATGGTCCGAATTAGCCTTTGACTTCTTCTACAAAGTTGTAGATGTTCGCAAGACTTAGCTAATGGACTAGAGAAACAACCTAATTGAATTAGTAGACCTTTAATATGCAAGATGTGGATAATGAAGAGGTGTAGAATCATAAATGGGCTTAGAACCATTAGTTAGACTTGTATGATTCTTGTGTGAGCCATTTTGGATAGTTTCTTAGAGTTCTTGTGTGATTAACAGTTAGTCTATATTAATAACGATCGATTCAAAGGATGAACCAGTGGATCGTGGATCTCGAGGTAGGCGTGGCTTGTCATCAAAAGAGGTGGGAATCGATAACGAACTTTCTTGTATTCATTATTGTTTTACAAATCAATCTTGGTGTTGTGAAATTCATGCATATCTTTGTATGCTCTGTGTGGTATGAGGTGTGTGCCGACACAATATCAGTATTCTATGGCTATGGCGATACACCGCAATATTACCTAATGAGTGTGGTTAGCACAAATATTATTCTTCATTTATATATCAATATTTTATGGCTAGGGCGATACACGAAAATATTACCTAATGAGTGTGGTTAGCACAAATATTATTCTTCCCTTATGTGCGGCAACACATATCTCATACATGGATGTTTACTGTTATTTATGGATGTCTTTGAAGAAGTTTCTACTTTGTGTTTTACTGTCTTTCCGTGTATTAACGATTGTTGATAAAACCTGCATTGTCTTCGAATTGTATTAATGTTTACTTGAAAGCTAGTTGTTATTCCTACGGGGCACCCCTTTCAGGGATGATGAGAAGTTGACTTCGTTAGTTGGTTATAATCTGATATGTTTATTATGTTGTATATTTTATTTGTAAACCAAATGACTATTGTATATTTATCAATTGAGAGGAATCCTTGTATATATATATATTTCTGAGCGGGGCTAGTTTTGGGTTAAGTTTTCGTCGAAGATTTATAAATTGAATGTTTAAGTAAATGAATTAGATTCTTAGTGCTTCCTTATTTAGTTAATCTCTTGGATTAATCAGCTGCTAGCTTGGGGGGTTTTACAATAATGATCCGTAAACCATATGTATTTGTAGTGTGAACTACACATTAATTCTCCCCCTTTTTGTCAATAAAAATTGGCAAAGGTACGAAAACTAGTGGCATCCTAATGAAATTTCCATGGAGATACCTCATGACCAAAATAGAACAACATATCAACTTGTTTAGATGCAATCATATAGCCGAAACTAAATGCATTCATCAAGGAGTTTATAAAGATACAAGATAACCCTTATAATATTCCACAGTCGCACTACCCACAAAGATTTGCAATTAAGCACAAGTTCAAAAAGAACTCTCCCCCATAAAATGTCATTCCCGAAATAACAACAAGAGCGACCTTACTTTCACAAAAAAAGAAGGATTTCTTTGGACATTAACAAATTACATGAAACTTGATTTTGTATCCAAAATACTCAATTAAATTAACCACAAGAGAACCCATGATTAATTTAATCAGAAATGCTCAACATAAGAAAACTTATGGAGCCGCACATTATTTACAAAAAGATATGGATCACGGAAGATCAATACTGCGGAATAAACGAAGATTCATTCTATCTTTCATCACTATTTGCATAGAGACATGTAATAGACGTAATCTTTGTTTGTCAAAAGTTCATTCAATCCTTTATCAATATTTGCATAATGATATATGAAAGACTTAAATTTTGACATATGTGGGACAATCATAGTTCACGAACGCAACCACAAATATCCCATAATAAGTTGCAATATATAAAACCATAAAGATAATACTGCAAAATCATCTTCCAAATCAACTTTATAATTTAAATAAATAAATCTAAAAACATTGCAAGATGAAAATCGTTGGAAATAGTTATGTGTACTCACAATGATGGCTATTCCAAACCCTAGTTATCCTTCTTAAAACACAAGAATAAATTCTCATAAGAAGTTTCCTAGACATTAAGACCTTTGAAAAATTCTTTATCGTCCCCGAACTCCTTGTCGTCATGCCATTGCAACATAAGGTTCATGAAGATAGGAGTAAATTTTCAACAAACCTTCTCGAATGATGCCTAACCAGTTCCTTCTGAATTTAAAGAGTCCTAAACACAAAAGCCTTAATTTGCTGCATCTCCTTTCTTATTTCCTTCAACTCTTCCAGAACACCAGAAAACTTCTGAAGATTTTAAGGAACAACCCTATTGTTTCTCACATTCCTCCTTTTTCTTTTCAAATTTGAGGTGAGGATATACAAATTTATCTTTTTCCTTCAAGATTGTGCTTAACAATCATGTTAACATCTTTTCCATCAGAAGTCATGATGCTTGGAGTCTCCATAAAAATGGATTTGTGAGAGAAAATCACTGAATAAGCTCTACAAGCAAACTTGTGATGAAGAAGAGTTTTTTGAGAAGGAAAAATGAATGTAGGGTTACGAAACCTTTATATAACTAAGGATTCACGTACGCTTAATTCTCATCCCTAAAGAGGGTAGGATTGTCAACTTTAACCCTTCTTTTAATGAAAAAGGAAAGACCATTTCAATACCAATTTATGATATGAAAGGATCAACCAATTTTTTATTAAACCCAAAACAAACAAAAAGAAAACAACCAATGGAAGAACAAAAATTCTTTAGTTTTCTTTTAAGACCTGAAGGTGCATCACTCTTGTCTCTTTGAAAACAGGCACTTGAGACAAGATGCACGACCGACACAATTAAATTGTGCTGGGGTGAACAATGATTTGTCCACCATGAGCCTTTTGGAAAGAACTCCTAATTACTTCTTCCACATGATGCTTACACCTTGTTCTTTTCCGGAGAGGTCTAATTGGCTCTTTAGAAATTAACCGTTTTGGAGAGGAATTTAGTTTACATACCTCGGATGATTTCTGAACAAGTTTAAGCTTGTTTGCTAATCGATTTGCTCTCCGTTGAAGTTTGTTGACATATCTTAATTTGTGCTTGTACTTGAAACAACTAGAGAGTCCGTGACCCTTAAGAGTACAATAATAACATATCAAATTGGAGGATGGTTCAGATACCATAGTGGAGCAAGCTGCTAGACAAATCGTGGTACCTGCAACATTAGACAAAGGATTTCCAGTAGATAGAGAAAAATCCATTTTATCTTCCAAGATAGCTGAAAAAGTTTCTCCAGGAAAAATATCAAGATTGATGTGAGTATTGCTACAATCATCAAAATTTATTTTTTCAGCAAGGAGCGCAACACTTGATTTTTCATCTTCATTTGAATCATAGTGATCAGACATTTCACCAAGGGTTGCAGCAAGACATTTGTTCCGAGTGTATTTTCTACGATTTGGACACTCATTGGCAAAATGACCAAAACCTTTACACTTGAAGCATTGTGGAATATCCTCATCATCAGTGTCGTCAGTATCCCTGTTTTTAGGAGGTACACGATTATGGGGTTTAACTGATGACTTAAGTTTATCTCTAGAAAACCGTTTACTTCTCTTCAAAAAAGATCTATAAATTGTCTTGTGATCAAAGAGACTGACTTGTCAAGATATTCATCTGATGGATCAGTCTCAGAAGGATCATCTTCAGAGATGCCAACACTTTTACTTTTATCAAGTAATTTAGTGTTCTTTTGTTCTTTGAAAGCAATATCCTTTCTAGATTTGGATACATGCTCATGATCAAAGATCTTTAACTTCCCAACAAGAGTATTTATGGAAAGCACATCAAGGTTATTTCCTTCAACAATGGCATGTTTCTTAGAATCGTATGTAGATGGCAAGGATCTAAGAATTTTCATCACAATGTCTTTTTCAGGAATAGTCTTACGCAATGCAAAAGATGCATTAATAATTTCAGACACTTTGTGATTAAACTCATCAAATGAATCTTCATCTGTCATACGAAGGTTTTCCCAATCAGAATTTAGGTTTTGAAGCCCAACTTCTTTTTCACATGTATTCCCTTCAAATACGGTTTCTAAGATATCCCAAGCATCGTTAGACCGAGTGCACGTAGTCTCATGGAGCTGAAGATCTGGGGTAATGGCATGGATGATTGCATTCAATCCGTGGAATTTTGCTTTGCGGCAAGAATCTCGCTTGACATCATAATCACCAATATCGTTTGGAGCAGGTTATATCGCCTACTGAAACAACCAGAGGATTATAGCCATTAAAAACATATACCCATGATTGAAAATCGCGCGCTTGAAGAAAGGCACACATAGAAATTTTTCACCATAAGTAATTTGAGTCATCGAAGACTGGTGGTACGTTTATTGAGATAGCTCCTCTGTCCATAGAGTTATATCGCTACAAACACAGACTTATGAGGTCTTAAACGTGTTTGCCTGCTCTGATACCAATTGAAAAAGCGGGGGTCTAACAACCTCACCCAATATTTCGCTTAACAATCTGTATGGACAAACTCCAATATAATTCTAAAGAGAATCAACTAGACAGTCAGACTCAATCAATGGAAATATATCCAAGAGTTCGTGTCTCAATTTCTCTATTCAATCCGCAATCAAACAAATAGGAATTGGCGAGCACGATTGAATATAAGAGAAATAACTTGAATAGTACAACCTAATCAATTTCAATTAATGTAACAACAACATCTCATTTTCCCAGCCCACACTTTTTTTCACACACGGAAAGGGAGTTTGGCAACCACTTACATCAACACTAAAATTCTTGTGTTGAAAACAAAAAATAAATAAAATAAATAGACAAACCAAGAAAATCAAACAGGCACTGATCTGTTATTTCCTTGTCCGCCTTGAATCTCTTCTTCATACGTGTCTCCGTCGTTCTCACCTGACAAGTCCTCCAAAGATTTACCGTTTGGTTCTGGTACCAGGAATGTAAACATCATGCCAATGAAGTTGATAACTCCGAGCACGATCAAGGAGTTCTTAACACCAATACCAGCTGGATACCCGTGATCAGTCTTTTTTGGATCTTGATTCTGCGCAGCATATAAGAACCCAAATGCACCAATGATTGCACCCGCTTTCCCTGCGGCTGCTGATATACCATGACATGTCGAACGCAGCCTAGCTGGGAATATTTCAGCTGGCACAATGAAGGTTGTACTGTTGGGCCCAAAGTTTGCAAAAAAGAAAGTTAGTGCATACATAATAACGAATCCGATTCTGTTCTCCTTTTTGCTCCAGTAGTTGTAAGGAAATGCGATAGCAAACATGAAGACTGTCATGAAGAAGAAACCCATCATTTGAATTGCCCATCTCCCCATAATATCGATGAATGCCACTGTAAACCAGTACCCAGGAACAGTACTGCATAGAGCAATTAATGTTTGTGCCCTTGCGATCTTGAAAACTTCTTCAGCAGCACTCATAGTTTTTGCCGGTGGAATCCACCCAATTGCAGTAAAAATATCCTTCTGGAACAAGTTCTGACTGTAAAAAGCTATGTCCAGCAAGAACCAAGTACTTGTGGTTCCAAGTAAAGGAAGTCCATGTCGTTTAAGAAATTCCATTGAAAATAAACCGAATGAATTATCCGTCGTTAATCTCTCCACCCTTGCTGTTTCAGCTTTAATCTCCTTATTTAAAACCTTTGACATATCGGCAGCTGCTCTTTCCGCGTTCTTTTCTACAAGAGCAGTGTAACGAGCAGTTTCAGGCATTTTCATACGCCAGTAGTAGGTCAAAGCGGCTGGAATTGCACCGAAAATCACAATTATACGCCAAATGTAGTCCATCTGAGGTGGAAGGGATGCCTTCGCATCAACTTGATAAGCTGGAGCTGGGAACTGCTTTTCGAATATTGAAGAAACTATAATGGCCATAATTCCACCAGCTAGAATTCCCGTTCCTTGCATCGCAAAGACAGCAGCGATAAAAGCACCTCGAGTTTTTTTGTTGGCGTACTCAGCCATGATAGTTGCAGAAAGTGGGTAGTCACCACCGATTCCAAATCCAAGCCAGAAACGGAAGAAACATAGTGTAGCCATGACTGCTTTTGGCTGGTCCCCCAAGGAGAGACCAGACGCTACTGAACAAGTAACCATTATAAGTAGGGTAAGACCGTAGACACGCTTTCTACCCATTCGATCACCTAACCAGCCAAAGAAAAGCTGACCAGCAAGTGTACCGACCAGAGCCACACCATTAACAGCCGCAGCAACATTTGGTGGCAAACTCCCGGGTTTTTCTGCTCCTTCGACAGTGTAGTAAATCCTGCCGAGCAATTTGGTGACAAGGGAGATGCAAAAGAGATCGTAAGCATCTGTGAAGAAACCCATACCAGCAATCACGATGGCCGTGAAATGGTACAATTGTGTCTTAGCTACATCAAGTGCTTTAAGCACTTCTAATCCTTCCTTCCCCATGATGACTCTCGGCAACTCCAACTTTTTTTTTATTTTTTTCCCCTTCCCTTTCAGGTTCAAGAAAGGGAGAGCAAGAGAGATGGTTGTTGTTGCTGAAAAATTGAGGGAAGGTTGTACTTTGAAAATGCAGTGAGTCCTTCCATTATATAGAGATCAGTCTCAAAGAATATACCCATATATAAAAATCTTTTTATGCTTTTGAAAGCTTCTTATTCCCATTAATGCATTGTTAAGCCTTAAGTGGAGCTGCACACGACATCTTTATCTACAATTGTACATCCATAAATCCTTGACAATGTCAGACATTTCTATATCAAAATGAAGATAATTTAATGACTGGAATCCCACCTTGCAGTAGTTGCTCTTACTAAACTGTCAGCTGCTATATCCATTATTAAGTATGATCATGAATAAGTTGACAAATTATTTTGATCGATATAAAACTGAGAATATGCGCATACTTATAAGTTGACAAATTATCCAATATTAAGTATGGTTATCTTTCAGTCTTCAGATGTTCGAGTCCGAAATTTCTAACCTAAGGTGAATTAAAAATGTCAAGAAATTTTAAATCGTTAGACTTTTTACGTGATTGAGACGAAAATGATTAATAATATGAACGCGTAATGAAGATGTTGATCATTTACGAAATTATATATTTACCCAGCCAACGGCTAAATGGTTTTCAGCCAATCCAGCTTGATGATTTGATCATTTCAAAAGATAGTAGTAGTGGTAGGATCGATCTTATACAATCAAGGTATAATTCTAGAATCTAGGTTGATGCCATTCCATATATATTAGATGCCCGTTAGATAGTTTAGATTATCTTGACTTCCAATCTAGGACCATATGCAATGAAAAATATTTTTGAAAGCTGTCTCCAATTTTCAGCTTCTTAATTTATTCCGTGAGTAGTTATTGCCGTACTGCAAAGTTCAAATGGTACGTACCGCAAGCAGAACGGTAGTTCAAATTAGTGACTTTTGTATGAAAAGGTAAGGCGAATGTGACTTAATGCGATTAAACATTTCATTTCATGATCAGCCATTTCAGGTTCCATGGCATCTTTTTGTCCGTTGGAGTACAGACTTTTATACATTATTTAAGGTAATTTTGTTCCTCTTGTTTGTTTCATGAAGGAAACAATTCTGTCGACTTTGGCCAACTCAACTAAGCTAACTCAACTAAGAGCAACTCCAATGGGCACCTTCAAATACCTTGGTATGCCTATTCGGCTATTCAGGTGGATTGACAAACTGAGTTTTGGGCAATGGGGAAGGATTTTCCGAAGCAAGACAAGCCGGCCAGTGGCTGTTAGAGACGACCAGACCACAGTGGGTCGAGCCTCGGGTCAATGTGAGCCGGTCTTCTCCAACAGCACCGACAACAGTTGGATTTTCAACGACTATTTTTTCCTTTATAAATAATCAACTCATTCGAACATTCAACTCACACCAAAATTCAATCTTCACTTGAATTTTTTCCACCAATCTTTCTCTTGAAATGTCTCATAAGGCAATTTCTATTTTTTGTGAAGCAAAACTTGAGGACAAGTAAATAAGATATGTGGTAATTTTAAAAAATATAAAAATGATAAAAGGAAAGAGCATTGCAAGTTTTAGAAGTTAAACTAGGAAAATGTCCCGTCAAAAAGCAAAGAAAAGCTCCAGTTTTGAAAGTTAACAACCGAAAATTCAAAAACATAGGAGAAACAGTTCACGAACGCGTTGAATGGAAGATACGTCAAATGAAAAAAACAATGAGGCCAAAGATTTTTCTAGATTTTTATTGATGTAATTATGTTAGTTTTTAGTATTGTCAAGTTTATATTTTGTAAAAGAAGTGGCATTAATGTTAGCTAATGAAAATATTTAGACTGCAAAAGTTGAGTTATATTAAGCAAACATGTTACATTTCCTTACTTATATAATAACTTGATTTCATAACGACAACAATAACATTGAGCATTCAAAATGCTTAAACTCTCTTTTGTTTTCTTCAATAAACTTGGCTTGAGCCATGGTTTTCTGAAAAACAAATAAACAACAAGTTAGTTAACATGATTTTAATTAAACTATGATGTAGTTGCTCAATGAGGACAAAGGTATTAAGATACCCACCAGTTCTTCGTTGGACAATCCAGAATTATCACGTTGAACCATCCATAAAATTTCTGTATAACGTTTGACATCCTGACAGATGAATGCAAATCTTAGTTCTAGGCTCTTGTTGCTTTTTAAATATTCATTTCTATGCGCTACAAAGATTTGCAATACTCTTTCCAAGAAATGGTCATTGTTCATACTTCTCGTTATACGATGTATTCAACATCGAACAAGAGTAACATCTTCTTCCATAGTAAAGACAGGAAGATCCCTTCGGGTGCAGTACAGATGTGATTGAGATGCGCCATTTTTAAGAATGTTGAAACAAGCTTCGTAAGGAAAAGGTTTTTCGTGAGTTTTCTCCCAATTATCCATAGTTGTTTGGATCACTTAAGCTCTGTTACACCGATGAATTTTTCACGATCAATTTCCCATACCTAATCAAGGAATGGCGTCACGACGCGATTAATTAAATGAAAAAGAAGATACAAACCACGATCATCTCGGTTTCCGGGGTTCCCCATTTCTTAGACGAACATTGTGAAAATGTTCAGCCAAAAAGACACGTCCGACATGTCTTGATCGCGCATAATATTTTCTACCATATGAAAAACATAGGCTTTGCATGTAGCTAAATCCTCTTCTTTAATAAAGTTTAGGACCACGAAGTCTAGCAGACATTTTTTTGACAATTTTTGGTACAGAAGTTTGAGAATGAAAGATTAAGATAGAGAAGGTGTGGTTTTGGAGTTGAAATCGTTTGAATTTTATAGGGATTAGAATAATAGTGGTTGGATGAGACTAGCCATTGCCAGCTCAACCAAGGATGATCGTCTCAATGTGAGACGAGATAACGGCTTCATTATAACACTCATACATTTCCTTATATAAATCATACATTGTAACCAATATTTTCCAAACACAGCCACAAACATTCTCAACCGAAAACGTTCTCAACCAACACCATGTTTTCAAGCAAAGGAAAAGAGATGGTATGTGTGGAAGCAAAAGAGGTTAGTTCATTATGTTTCATGGATGGACATAGTTTGATGCAATGTCCTTGGATGTATTCAAAATTTCCACAAGTTGGTTGTTCAGCTAACAAAATAGTTATTGAATCACAACCAGAAAAGCTAACATATCTGCAATGTCAAGATCCTAACTGTCGTGAAGAACCACGAATGTTATAGCTAATGTTATGAAGGAGCAAGAAGATGAAAAAGAGGCAGAATTGTGGAAAACTTGAAAATTTAAGCCACGTTGAAAAATCCACAACACGACCACTACGGAGAGGCAACATCATGGAAAAACTTTAAGTATAAAGTCAGGTTGAAGAATCCATAGCACGACCATTGTAGAGAAGTAGAGTTTACAAAACAGATGATTAATGAATGCTCAAGCATTGGTTGAAAATTTTCTATGCATTTGCACACTTTTACAGAAGAACACAAATATGGAAAACACTTCTAGGAATATCCTTCATGTTTTAAGTTGGAGTGGATTGTGTATGAATTGATTCCACAATCGTTAGGTTGTCATTAGCTTAATGAAAATGTCTTTGTATTTGCAACACTCTTATGTTTATATCAAACAACATTAGATTCCATTAAATGTTACATTAGTCTCATATTAGACTTGGTATTACATTAGACTTAATTACTTAATCATAAAAACAAGGTAATAAAACATCCTCCTTCATGGATCGGCTGGTGGAGCGACTTGTAGAGCAGCTGTGGGACCGACTTGTGGAGCGGCTGGTGGAGAATCAACAAGGAAGAAGAGGTTGAACCTATGAGGAGCTCTAAGGATATTCAAACAAGTTATTAGATTTATAGGTCTACCGTTAATTTACTGCCACATCGATGCATCTCTTTGGATCAATTCATCTTCATTTTCACCGCTAATCTTATTTAGGCTAACTTGCATGACCATACTAAGAAATTGGTTGACAGAATGACTAATTGATTGAAAACAAGCAAACAATCCAGTAACATTAGGGTTTCTTAAGTTCCCCGTCTCTGCAACGAACATTGCAAAAGCTTGTTGCCAGAAAGTCGTTTGCGAAAAATTCGTAACATTGTGGATATTATTTCTTATTTGAAAAACATAAGATGTGCAAATTGTTGAATCTTCTTCCCGAAAAAACTTAGGACCACGAATTATGATAGACATTTGTTGAGATTGAATAATAAAGATTGAAGTGGAAGTATGAAGAATTTGTAGGCGTACAAGGTAGAAATGGTATAATTTTGGAATTGAAATCAGCTGAATTTATAAGGATGGAATTCCTAGTCGTTGGATGAAACTAGCCGTTGTCGGCTTAAGACCGACTAACTCAGTGTGAGACGACCATCATCTCTGTTGGAACCGAGCCTCGACTCAATGTGAGTCGATCAGTCCGTTATGTGCCGGCCGTCGCTGGTTGATTCGTTCAAATTAGTTTCAGCCGGGATGAACAAACCCTTTTAATTAAGGGTTTGTCCATCCGTTTTAGTGGTTTTCCAATCCCACTGTAGGTGCATAATAGTCAAATCTGGTGACATACAAGTCCCATTGGACTTGCTCTAACATATATGATTCTAGTAGTATAGAGTACTCTAACATTCATTTCATTAATGGTAGTGTGACACATATTGGTGGAAAAATATTGACTTTACCTGGTCCCCTTCTTTTTGCCCCAAAATTTTTACTCAATACATGTTACTCATCTAGGATCGGTTCTACCATGACTCCCAATATAGGTACAGATCGGTTCTACCAAGACTCTCAATATAAGTTAAGATCGGTTATACCTTAATTTCCTCCTTAGGTACGAATTGGTCATCCAATAGGAAACAAGTTCGTATATCTACTTCCTTAAACCAATGTAATAAAACATGGTTTCTAATGGTGAAATCAAACCTATATCCAATACACAATCAAGTAACAAGTTACATAGATTATGTCGATGTCGCATTTACGAAGTTCAAAAGAAAAATATTATACTCCATAATTTAATATACCATATCAAATCATTCGACAAATGGTATATACTTCCTTGACACTTTGATCATAATAATATGACCAATTATAATACTAGAGTGCCATATATAACCTCGCATGTTATGTTTTCAATCTTAAACGCATTGAAAGAAACGATGGGAATGGAAACAAGTCAAGTCAGTATTACTAACCTCAAGTGGAAGGATGATGTCTTCATTGTAGTCGACACATCTTCGTGTTCTTATGAGTAATATTTGTATGTCTTAACATTCCTAGACGTTCTAGTCTAGCGTAAATGAAGTTGACTCTATTAATCTTAATCAAGCGACTCTAATTGAGTTTTGGTACTAAAATATGACAACTAACCTTGACATACAAACGCTTGGTGGGTTCAACCGAGCAATGCTCTAACACAACTAATTATGAAACTGACAATTATTCTTTCTTACATGCAAGGATATTATCAAAATTAACCCTAGTAAGGTATTCGGAAGGTAATTCACTTTTACGGGTGCCGATTGTTTCAAATACCTGAAAACATTTAAGAAAAAATGAAAATTATGGGGAAGAAAATTAATCAAAAACCTAATTAGAAGAAATATATTGATGGAGTTCACAATAGCAGGGATATAAAAATCAATTGAAAAGTAATTTAGAAATGGAACATTATTTTAATACCCCTCAAAATCCGCCCCTTAAAATATACCCTTATTCATTTTTTAAAAATGCCCCTACCTTCTGAGAAGTGGAAGCAACTAGCACAAGTTGCTTCCAGAAGTGGATGCAACTAGCACAAGCTGCTTCCAGAAGTGGACGCAACTTTATACAAATTGCTTCCAGAAAATGGAAGCAACTTTCTCAAGTTGACACCAAAAAAATTATTTTTTACCCCTCGGGGGTATTTGTGCAAGATCAACAAAAATTGAAGGTATTTATAACATTCCTACATTTCAAAATCATAATTAAATATTTCAAAATAGAAAAGGAATTTTGAAATATGGAGTTTGTTGAAAATTACCTATTATTTTACCACATCGGGGATAGTTCTTTTCCTTTTCAAGAGATTAGCTTAGCGGCCGATATATCATCTTCATTGTCTGTTAATGGGGCTTTTGAAGGAGTTGTTGGTTTTGTGAAGCTAACACAAGCAACTAGGGTATAGTTAGCTACTAATCTTTGTGTTTGTTTAGCTATAACAATTGTTAATAAAGATTTAAACAGTAGTTCAAATGATTTTCGAAGAAAAATGTCGGCGTGGTCTTCATCCTAAATTGGATCGAGGAATTATCGACAAAGTCTTAATATAAATAACCACGAAGAACGTGGTCTTAATAATAAATACAAAAAATTCTAGATAAACTGTTGATTATCCCTACCGAAAATAATTTATTAAAATCAAAGTGACCCCCAAAGAAGAATGAGAATGGAATTTGAAAGGAAGTGAGAAATGGATTTAAAATTGAGAAGGGTATTTTTATGTTTGATTTAGCTTTTATTGTTTTAAAGGGTAGTTTAGTTTTCGCCCCAAAACAATTTTTATAGTTTAAATGAAGTAATTCAGTATGTAAAGTTTTGATATATTGTGGGTTCTTTAAATGAAGGGTACAATTGTGAGTTAACATACCGACACGTAAAATAATGTTAATGACATCCTTAAGGAGACGTTTGCCAAACAAGGACTTAAAAAAATGTGAAATTCCAATATATACATTTCATTACAAAAAAATTCCAAAAGTTTTAGAGTGATAATTAGGGAAAAGTAAAAGGGAGAACTTCTTATTGATAAAAGAGGCAGAGATATTACATAGGCATAATGTTCTTTATATATATACATAACAATGGAAAACCCTAGTCAATGGACCGCACATCCATGGGTCGTAGGCCCTATAACACTCCCCATTGTGCGGTTCAAAAGTGGAGCTTCAAATGTGTTTCCTCATTAAAACCTTGACAAGGAAAACACAATGGGACAAAACATTGATGAAGGGAAAAGAGTACAACATGTTGAGTCCTAGTAAAGTTGCTCCATAAATTTGACCACTTCTCTTGTCGCTTCTGAAATTCCTAAAATAGAAAAACCCCGTGGGAAAAGAAAAACCTCAATCGAGAAATTTTAATCTTGGTGTCGTCTCATTAAAAAAGATGCCGAGTAACAAAACCCAGTGGGAAAAAGTAATCTCGGTTAAGGGAAAAAGAGTTCAGCACACCAAGCTAGATGTCAACATCATATCATCATATACTCCCCCTGATGTCGTCATCTTCCCCAGTTTGTATTAAAGAGAGTTCGGACAATTTCCTTAGTACAATACTCTTTACATGCTTTTCAAATAAGGACTTAGGAAGTGACTTAGTAAATAAGTCTGCCACATTCTCATCAGACGGTACTTTGCTGACTTGAATGTTTAAGAGACACTGTTGTTGCTTATTGTAAAAGAACTTTGGTGAAATATGTTTCGTATTATCACCCTTGATATACCCTTGCTTCATTTGTTCGATACAAGTTGCATTATCTTCATAAATGCATGTTGGCTCTTCAGTGGTATAATTCAAACCACTTGTCCCTCGAATATGTGTAATGATAGACTTTAACCATATACACTCACGAATTGCCTCATGTAGGGCAATGATCTCAGAGTGGTTCGTGGAGGTATCCACAAGAGTTTGCTTGGTCGATCGCCAGGATATCCTTGTGTTCCCTATGGTAAATACATAACCAGTTTGAGATCAGCAAAACCAACCAAAACATTATTTGGGGTTTCAGTGTATGGGGTTGTCTTAGCATTCCTCCTTTTGTCCTCATAGGGATAAAATAAACCCATGTCAGTGGTTCCTTTAAGGTATCTAAATACATTCTTTATACCATTCCAATGACGCTGCGTTGGCGCAGAGCTATATCTAGCTAACAAGTTCACTGAGAATGAAATGTCTGGTCAAGTACATTGTGCTAAGTACAATAATGTGCCTATTGCACTTAGGTAAGGAGTTTCAGCTCCTAATACTTCTTTGTCATCTTGATTAGGACGAATGGATCCTTATTTACATCTAAGCTTCGACCAATCATGGGATTGCTAGCGGGATACACTTTGTCCATATTAAATTTCCTGAGTATCTTATGAACATATGCAGACGGGTGGATTAATATTCCAGAGGCTCGGTGTTCTAGTTCAAGTCCTAGAAAAAACCGAGTTTTCCCAAGATCTTTTATCTCAAATTCAGATTGCAGATAGCTTGCGGTTTCTCTTATTTCATCAAGAGTGCCTATTATGTTCATATCATCAACATAAACAACTATAATTGCAAATCCGGAACTCGTTTTCTTTATAAATACGCAGGGAAATAACTCATTATTTGTATATCCCTTCCCAATCAAATAATCACTTAGATGGGTATACCATATCCGCCAGGATTGTTTTAATCCGTAAATTGAGCGTTTCAACTTAATTGAAAACAGACTCCGTGGTTTAGAGTTACTTTATTTGGGCAATGAAAGGCCATCAGGCACTTTGATATATATCTCTGAATCAAGATCCCCATAGAGATATGTTGTAACCACATCCATAAGTTTCATTTCAAGTCCTTCTGAAACTACCAAACTAACTAAGTTGCGGAAATTTATGACGTCCATTACAGGAGAATATGTTTCTTCATAATCAATTCCAGGGCGTTGTGAGAAACCTTCCACCACAAGGCGAGCCTTATATCTTACGACTTCATTTTTCTCATTACGCTTTATGACAAATACCCATTTATGTCCTACAGGTTTTACACCTAGTTGGGTTAGCACTACCGCACCAAATACCTGTTTATTTGCTTGTGAATATATTTCTTCCTGGATTGCAACTTTCCATTTAGGCTAATCCTCTCTTCTTTGGCATTCTGTTATAGAGCGTGGTTCGATATCATCGTGCTCTATGATTTGTTGAGCAACTGTATATGCAAATATATCATCAATGTGCGTGGAGGATCTCTTCATCAACATGTATGCACTCTCATAATCCATAGAGATTTCTTTGTTCTCTGGAATTATTTCAAACATCGGAGCGTCCTCTAGTATTGATTCATGGACATAACTATAATCAGAGAGAACTTCATGAGAAGGATTATCTGCATTGATGATAAATGGATCGGATTGTGCCTTACTCACTCTTTTCTTCCTTGGGTGAGTATCGATCGAACCAGGTGGCCTCCCCCTTTTCCTTTGAGGAGCCACGGCCTCAGATACACTTTCATCAAGTGTAAGCTTAGCATCTCTATCTAGAGTGCTCTTTCCGTGGTAGAGATTTCTAACCTTGCAGGCACGTTTGCAGCTGGTATGTGTGATCTCGTCACTTTGGAGATATCGGTAAATGCATCAGGCATTGAATATGCTACATTTTGAAGATTGATGATTCGTTTCACTTCACTCTCACACTGTGGAGTACGGGGATCAAGGTGAGACAACGTGGGAACAAACCACGATAATTCTTGTCGTTCCCTTAGAAAATCCTTTTTCTTATCTCCCCCTAACGACGGGAAGGTTGACTCATCAAAGTAACAATCCGAAAATCTAGCGGTAAAAAGATCTCCTGTCAAAAGTTCTAAATAGAGGATAATAGTTGGGGATTCATATCCAACATAAATACCTAATCGTCTTTGTGGACCCATTTTAGTATGTTGTGGGGGCGTAATATAGGCACATATATGGAACAACCAAATATCCGTAAGTGTGAAATATCATGCTCATATCCAGTTACCAACTGGTACGCACAAAATGGTTGGCTAGTAGTGGGTCGAAATAGAATAAGTAGAGGTGCATGCAATATAGCATATCCTCAGGCACTAATGGGCAGGTTCTTACGCATAACCAGTTCCCTAGCTAGCTATCATATGTAACCTTTTGATGGTAGCTTCTGCGAGACCATTTTGGGTGTGAATATGGGATACAGAATGTTATACGTCTATTCCATTTGACATACAATAATCATCAAATCCTTTTGATGTGAATTCTCCAGAATTATCAAGTCTGATAGACTTGATAGGATAATTAGGGTGGTGAGCCCTCAAACGAATAACTTGTGCTAGGAGCTTTGCAAAATCAGCATTTCTTGTGGACAATAATGCCACGTGTGACCAACGAGTCGAAGCATCTACCAGAACCATAAAATACCTGAATGGTCCGTATTCTAGATGTATAGGTCCACAAATATCACCTTGTATTCTATGTAAAAATGGGATATTTTGTTTGGTATCTTTAGCATAGGATGGTCTCGATCCTGTTTTTTCTGAAGAACAGGCTTTGCAAAATAAATGATGTGCTTTGGACATAGTCAATGAAGCAGAATGGGAAATATGTTGTGCATCATATTCTTGAGAAGGCAATTGTCGTGTTAGAGTAACACTCTGACCAGTTAGTAGTTGGTTACTTTGTATTATAACAATAAATTGTCCCATTTTCTTTTTTTCCTCGAAAAAAGGGATGTCCATGTGAGTTCTTTAAAACACGGATCATCATGTCACAACCTGGGTGCCCTAATCGGTCGTTCCAAAGCCTGTATGAGTAACTATTCAAAAACTCATCGTTGGTAACAACATGAGATTCAATGACCCGAATAGTAGTGAGGTATAATCCACTAGATTGACTCATTAGTTTCTCTAAAATGCATTTTCTTCCACATTCATTAGAGGTAACATGTATGTATTCAATTTCATTTTAATCGTGAGTTTCCAAATGATAACCATTTGCACGAATATCTTTGAAACTTAACAAGGTGCGGTTAGCTCTTGGTGCATATAGAGCTTCTGTGACTTTAATCACTGTGTCATTTGGCAACATGAATTGAGCATTACCTCGCCCAATTATCACTTGTGATGATCCAATCATCGTAGTCACATATGTATTATAAGTGGTCAAGTTAATAAACAATTGTTTATTTCTTAAGATAGTATGGGTGGTTCCATTATCAGCCAGACATTCAATCTCTCCTTGAGACATTCCTACAAGTAGATAATGTGATATTGTTATAAAATGCGAATAATTTATCTCATGTACTTTGGAGAATTTGAGTCTTACTAAAATGATATATTTTTCATTCTAATATGCATACTAAACAACAGATTATCAAAGTAAAAAATCTATTAAACTATTAACAAAATATGATTAATATAATAAATATTCATAGATAATCCATTCATAAGGTAATCATGACGACATATAAAGTAGTCCAAGCCATCAAGAAAAATTATTTAAACCAAAGTCTACTAAAATAAACGTAAAACACTAAAATAAACGTCTGAGATCAAAAAGGTAACTAAAGAAGCATTTTCAATCGAAATCAGGTGTATCCAATATGGCATGACTCTTGTTGCCTTGGAAATCTGATATTGTGAGGTTGACGTCAAGGGCATTCTCATCTTCTTCCAGATAGTGAGCTTCTTGTTCCACAGACTCTCAATAGTTCTTGTAGATGTATGCAACTTTGTAACAAGCCTTGCATTGATGGTACCAATGTGTAGTGGATCCACACCTATAACAAGGCCCGTTTCGAACTTCGTCCTTTTTGATAGGGAGATTTCTTGGATCTTTCTTGACCTTGGAGTTGCCACCACTTGGCCCAAAATGTACGTCTCTGTTCCAAAAATTTGAGTTACCACCACGCCCATGACCTCTGTTAGGTCCCTTGTATCCTCTTCCACGTGTGTTGCTTTCTCCACATGCGTAGGGAGTACGGGAATGTGAATCATGGGAATGTGAATGATCAGCATGTCCACCCCTCTTACCTTTGGATTTTTTTCATCTGTTAACTTTGTCATAATTTGCTTCAGGAACTTTCTTTTTTTCTACATCCCTGGCATTGTTGTTGACAAGGGTTTCGTTATGCCTTTCGGCGACTTGAAGTAAGTTAATCAACTTACTAAAAGGGGTTATCCTTTTGTTGTCCATCTCCAATCAATATTGGTTCGCTAGTATCATTGAAGATGTTGGGAAAGTTGACAATGTCTTTTGGATCATTTCAGCATCACTTAGTTTGGTGCCACAAAAATCCAGATGTGCTTGTAGCTGCAGCATGTCTTTTTGAAAATCATTCACTTTGACATAATCCAAGAAGCGGATTTCATTCCACTGGACTTGCAGTTGTGGAACTAAAGAGTCGTGAATATTCCCGAAACGACTTTTGAGAGCATCCCATAATTCCTTTGGTGTTTTCAAGTGGTGGTAACCCCATCGTAAGTTAGGGTCAATATGCCTCTTAAGAAACATGAGGGCATTGGCCTTTTCTTTTTCAGTCGCTGGAACAACATTTGTAGCGGTTGAAGGCTTTATGCTAGCGATGTAGTCTTTCGCCACGAAATTAGTCTCCACATCAGCTACCCAACGATGGTACTCAAGTTCAGCTGAGTCCAAAAGCTCAAATTCAGGTCGAATTGAGTCCATCTACAAAATCAAGAGTAATGGACATTAGTACGACTAATTCCAGTACCATATTTTTTATAAACCAATTTTCTTGATGGTTCTAAAAAAAAAAAGAATAAATGAATCATAACCCCATAAATGATCGACAATACTTAGTCAATCGTCAATACTCATAATGGTACATACGTTACAAAAGTTTTGAGAAAATAATTACAAAAATAAATAAAAATAAATGAATAAATGTAACGACAGATTATGCAGACATACCAAACAGATACACAAATAAAAATAGTAATATTAAACCAATACTGAGAATTCGTGCACATACGGTCATTAATATCAATCAGCATGTGAGAACTGAGAACACGACTCAAAGAATGAAGATAAAAATAAAATAATAAAACAAATATGGCTATCCACTAATAAACAAAGGTTAATCTAGTTAATATATATAGACATCAATCATTATTCTTCTGACAATCCACTATTAAAGCAAATAATAATATAATGGTTCTCTATGAACCGCCAAAAAAAAAAATCCAGGGCAAAACCGCCCCTCACACAAAAGGTGGCCCCATATTTTTGAAGTTAGCAGGGGGCCACTTTTGGGCCCATGGTTGGAAGAGATGTGAGGGGGCGGTTTCTGTGGAGTTTTTTGGTCGTTCGTTGAGACTTTCTGATAATAATAAAGCATGGAGACAGACAAGGGGACAAACATATGTGATAAATTATCAAGACATGACAACATAAAGACAGACGCAAAAGGGAGAACTTCTTATTGATAAAAGAGGATGAGATATTACATAGGCATAATATTCTTTATATACATAACAAGGGAAAACCCTAATCATCTAATGGACCGCATATTCATGGGCCGTAGGCCCTATAACAAAAAGAAACATTTTTTACTTTCAACAATGTTTTTATTCCTATTTCCTCCCCTCGGTGTACTTTTTATTAACCGAGCTGCTTTAGAACAATGATTCTATACGAACCGCCTTAGAAAACAAGGTAAAAACCGGGTCTCTCACATGATGGTGGGCCTCACGCCCTGGAGAGTTAACAGGAGGTCCCAGTTTTGGCCCACCATGTCAAGATTTTTGAGAGCCCCGGTTTCTAAGTTGTTTTTCACCGGGTACGTTAGGAATTTTTGTTTTTAGAATGTTTTTAACTGGTCAATGACGGGAAAAAGGTAATGTTGACTATTCAAGTAAGGGAGTGCACTCCTACTGCCCTCCTACCGGACTCCTACAGTAGACTCGAATACAGTAAAGTTTACTCAACCATGGGGGAGTGCACTCTTACTGTACTTTAGAAACTGTTCCTACTGCACTCGTACTGTACTTTACATGCCATCAGTTCAGGGGCATGGATGGTATTTTTTGGTCATATTTTGTCCCAATAGTCCTATGAGGTGCTTTCGAAATTGAATACGGGTTTGTTTTTAAGTCCTGTTGCGGCAAATTTCTCATCCCAAGGCCACCTCTTAACAGGCTGGACTGTGGCTTGAAATCAGCTGGGACACTGTATAGTCTGTATTGTAAACCAACTCTCATTTGTAATCAAGGCATAACACAATTACAGACATCCATACCCGTTAGATTGAGAGCATTTATATAATTTTTAGAAAATTTAGATAACTTGGATTGTTGCAGTCAAATCTATAAATTTTAACTAAAGCAAATTCCAAGGCCACCTCAAGATGCTTTATGTATTCAACTTTGTCCCTCATGGAACACGTAAAAATTAGGCAAACCAGCAACTAGATTCAGGTCAAATGAACTTTTTGGAATACATTTGAAACAACAAATAATCCAATAATTCATTACACCATCAAAGAGAAATATGCAAAATAAACAAATAGATCTAAACAAATAGATCCTAATAAAAATATTAAATAAATAACAGAAATAATTTGATTTACAATACATCCACTTCGATTTGACTCATTTCCCCATCCCAATCTTTTTGGCACACATGGAGAGGGAGTTTGAGCATCATATACATCACAAGTAAAATTATCATGCTGAAAACCAACAAAAAAAATTAGACAAACCAAGAAAATCAAACAGGCACTGATCTGTTATTTCCTTGTCCGCCTTGAATCTCTTCTTCATACGTGTCTCTGTCGTTCTCACCTGACAAGTCCTCCAAAGATTTACCATTTGGTTCTGGTACCAGGAATGTAAACATCATGCCAATGAAGTTGATAACTCCGAGCACGATCAAGGAGTTCTTAACACCTATACCAGCTGGATACCCGTGATCAGTCTTCTTTGGATCTTGATTTTGTGCTGCATATAAGAACCCAAAGGCACCAATGATCGCTCCAGCTTTCCCTGCAGCTGCTGATATACCATGACATGTCGAACGCAACCTAGCTGGGAATATCTCAGCTGGCACAATGAAAGTTGTACTGTTGGGTCCAAAGTTTGCAAAAAAGAAAGTTAGCGCATACATAATAACGAATCCGATCCTGTTCTCCTTTTTGCTCCAGTAGTTGTAAGGAAATGCGATAGCAAACATGAAGACTGTCATGAAGAAGAAACCCATCATTTGAATTGCCCATCTCCCCATAATATCGATGAAAGCCACTGTAAACCAGTACCCAGGAACAGTACTGCATAGAGCAATTAAAGTTTGTGCCCTTGCGATCTTGAAAACTTCTTCAGCAGCACTCATAGTTTTTGCCGGTGGAATCCACCCAATTGCAGTAAAAATATCCTTCTGGAACAAGTTTTGACTGTAAAAAGCTATGTCCAGCAAGAACCAAGTACTTGTGGTTCCAAGTAAAGGAAGTCCATGTCGTTTAAGAAATTCCATTGAAAATAAACCGAATGAATTATCCGTCGTTAATCTCTCCACCCTTGCTGTTTCAGCTTTAATCTCCTTATTTAAAACCTTTGACATATCGGCAGCTGCTCTTTCCGCGTTCTTTTCTACAAGAGCAGTGTAACGAGCAGTTTCAGGCATTTTCATACGCCAGTAGTAGGTCAAAGCGGCTGGAATTGCACCGAAAATCACAATTATACGCCAAATGTAGTCCATCTGAGGTGGAAGGGATCCCTTAGCATCAACTTGATAAGCTGGAGCGGGGAACTGCTTTTCGAATATTGAAGAAACTATAATGGCCATAATTCCACCAGCTAGAATTCCTGTTCCTTGCATCGCAAAGACAGCAGCGATAAAAGCACCTCGAGTTTTCTTGTTGGCGTACTCAGCCATGATAGTTGCAGAAAGTGGGTAGTCACCACCGATTCCAAATCCAAGCCAGAAACGGAAGAAACATAGTGTAGCCATGACTGCTTTTGGCTGGTTCCCCAAGGAGAGACCAGACGCTACTGAACAAGTAACCATAATAAGTAGGGTAAGACCGTAGACACGCTTTCTACCCATTCGATCACCTAGCCAGCCAAAGAAAAGCTGACCAGCAAGTGTACCGACCAGAGCCACACCATTAACAGCCGCAGCAACATTTGGTGGCAAACTTCCGGGTTTTTCTGCTCCTTCGACCGTGTAGTAAATCCTACCGAGCAATTTGGTGACAAGGGAGATGCAAAAGAGATCGTAAGCATCTGTGAAGAAACCCATACCAGCAATCACGATGGCCGTGAAATGGTACAATTGTGTCTTAGCTACATCAAGTGCTTTAAGCACTTCTAATCCTTCCTTCCCCATGATGACTCTCGGCAACTCCAACTTTGTTTTCTATTTTTTTGCCCTTTCTCTTTCAGGTTCAAGAGAGGGAGAGCAAGAGAGATGTTACTGTAAAAATGGAATGGAAGGTAAGTGTTGGTACTTTCAAATTGAAGTTAGTTTCCATTATATAGTGATCCGTCCAAAGAATATACTCATAAAATTCTCTTTTATGTCAACTATACATAACTCAATATTTTTTTAAATCTGCTTATTCCCATTTATCACTGTTAAGCCATCTTTATCTACAATTGTATATCCATAAATCCTTGACAAGGTCAGACAATTCTATTTCAAAATGGAGTTCATGTACTGTCAATGGATGGATTCACTGAATTATCTGGTTTGTTAGAGGAATCCCACCTCGCAGTAGTTGCCCTGACAAAGCTGTCTGTCAGCTGCTATCTAGTCGTTAATTATGGGAAACTAGAAAATGATTAAGTTGACAAACAATTTTTTTTATTTTATTAATATAACACTGAGTATATGCGCATCTTCAGAATCTCAATATCAAATGTCAATGGATACCTTTTCCTCTTCAGATGCAAAAGAAAAAACAATTGTGTATGTCGATCACGTCTATATTGGTGAAAAAACAATACGTTGTAATAAATTTTTTTTAGCAGTACGTTTGATCTCCATACCAGTTTGCAATGGAATATGAAGCTCTGGTCCAAAATTGCAGACATCAACTGCAAAATGTCAAGCAATTTTAAATTGTTAGACTTTTTACATGATTGAGACGAAAACGATCAATAACATGAATGTCTAATGAAGATGATTAGTCAACCGATCATTTACGAAATAATAGCCGTTATCTTAAAAAATATTCTAACTAAGATTCCAACTGAATTTCGGAAGAATTACGTACTAACTACTAGCTAGTTTGATGATTTGATCATTGTTATGTGGAACAAATACTTCGGCCTATAGGTGAAGCCAAGATCCAGAGTAGCCAAGGCAATTACGGCTAAATTTTTATGTCAAGCCAGTTTAATGATTTGATCATTTCAAAAGATGGTAGTAGTGGTAGGATCGATCTATATAATATGGGGGGTGCAATTACTCTTACAACTGTATACTGTAAATTGATTATGAGAAAGATGCTATTAGATGTCCTCCATTTGCTAGTTTAGATTATCTTGACTACAAATCATGGACCACACGCAGAAAAAAACCTTTGTAAAATGCAATTGTGAAGCTGTACCCAATTATCAATTTTCTAATTATCTGAGTAATTATCTGGGTAGTTCATTGCCGTACTACAAAGTTCAAATAGTACGGCAGGCAGAACGGTCCATGTCAGGTATCTGTGTAGTTCATTGTCGTACTGCAAAGTGCAGATAGTACGTACGGAAAGCAGAACAGTCGGGATCATCCATGTGATGTTCCATCTACGTGTCAGGTGGAAATTGTATAAATAACTTGGTGTTGACGAGTTTTGAACTGATCAGGTCATTGGTATGATAACCCATGATTTAACCACTATACTACATAGATGTCGGCATTTATTTAACTTTTGAGTATTGTTTTGGTTTACTACTTTCGAATTTTGATACTATCAAAGAGGTCATTGTTCCTTAATGGACAGTTTTGGATGTTCAAGTGAAATTTTAATTTTGATCACTGTATCTAAATTCTAAGGTACCTATCGGTGAAAGTTGCACACACAAAAATATTGAATCATTATAAAAAGCATAACAAAAGGCTTGAGTTTTAGTAATTTGAAGATCACCATGCAAAAGTTCTTATATATGCAAAAGTTCTTATAGAGTTGCAGACTTGCAGGTGTAAATAAGAGGTCTCTGGAACATTAGATGTATATCGAACATGGCAAACCGGGTCGGACTAGTCAAGTTAGGGATGCCGGAAGTTAATCTTATTGAGGGTAAAAACGTAATATTGGCACACGTGTATGTCCACGCATGTGGATAGTTAGCTCCTTAAAGTTTTCTTTCTCTTACTAGGACATATTTCTTAATATTTTTCCGTTATGAGATGGATCTCCAAACGAATTAGTGAAAACAGGACATATTCCCCATTTTCCCTTTTAACATGACACATGATTGTGATGCTCCTACACTTCCATTTTATTTTATTTTCCGATAAGGGAACTTCCATCTCTTATTTATTGCTAAGAGATGAAAATTAACCTTTTTCCTAAAAATAAAATAAAAAAGTAGATGACTGATCTTTAATTAAGAACCGTACGTTAGATTTTTATTTTTTTCGGATTCCTTTGCAGTTGAAAATGAAGCTCTAGTCCAAAACGGTGGTTCTAATGAACGGAGGGAGGGAAACAATGGCAAAATCGCATCTCATAGAAAAAAGAATTCTTTTTTTTTTGCGGGTCCCAGTGGGGCCCGCCCCTCGGGAGACGTGCAGGGGAAGGCCTGTGAGAGGCGGGTTTTTTTCCCTTCTTTTTTCATCGGTTCGTCGAGAATTTTTGAGTCCAAAATTGCAAACATCAACTGTAAAATGTCAAGCAATTTTAAATTGTTAGACTTTTTGCATGATTGAGACGAAAATGATTAAGAATCTGAATGTGTAATCAAGATGATTTTTCGATTGATCATGATGGGTTTGGATGCAGAATTTTAAAGAACTATTTTAACGAAACTTCTAACCAAATATCGGATTACGTACGCACTAACTAGTTCGATGATTTGATCACTGTTATCTGGAAGAAGACTAGTTCGGCCTATTGGTGAAAAAGCCAAGTTCGGTAGTAATCAGGGCGATGGCTAATATTTTTTGTTCACCAAGCCAGCTTGATGATTTGATCATTTCAAAAGATAGTAGTAGTGGTAGGATCGATCTTATATAATATGGGGGTATAATTCTAAAGCAATTACACTTGCACAAGTATACTTACAACTGTGTAATGTAATTGATTACGAGAAAGATGCTAGTTGATGCCTTGCCCATTTGTTAGTTTAGATTATGTTGACTTCAAATTCTGGGCCACTTGAGAGGAAAAATATTTGTGTAATGCAATGAAGCTGTCTGCAATTTTCAGACTCCTTAATTATCTGAGTAGTTAATTGCACGTACTGCAAAATTCAAACAGTACGGCAAGCGGAACGGTAATCCAAATTAGTGGCTTTTCTGTGGGATAGGACTGGTTAAAATGTTCTTTTGTTTTTGCTGCTACTAACAAGCCAATTGTAGCTTATCAAAGAAAGAAAAATTCCCTCTAATCCTGTGTAGTGATCTTTACTACAAGGGAGAAGAATTCTCTATTCTGAGAATTCAAGATGAGGTTAAGGGAAGAAGAAGACTGAGAGAGATAAGAACAAGAGTTTTAGAGGAAAAGCAATTTTTAATAATAATTCTTAAGGTATCCAATGGAAGAGGGAATATACAGATATAAAGCTATTGGTCATGTACAACACATGACTTGTTAAACACACTCACACAAATATTAAGGGCACCAGGATAATACAGCTGGGCCTAACCTAAATGGGTTTATGACAAATACCCCCTACTCAATTTGATTCTTGTCCTCAAGAATCGCCTTTGGAAACTCGAGTCTGATGACAGCCTTGTCCTCCCAAGTAGCATCTACAGCTGTTGAGTGAGTCCAGTGCACCAAGACCTGCTCCACTAGTTGTTGGTGCTTCTTACTGTCCTAGCAGATAAAATCTGGAGTGGAGAGACCTTCAAACAACCATTTGAATCCAATGATGGTAGTACAGTCTGTGGCAGTAACCCTGTTCCAAGTTTTGGCTTCAATTGTGATACATGGAATACTGGATGAATTCTGGAAGTGACAGGAAGGCTGAGTTTGTAGGCCACCTTTCCCACTACGGCAAGAACTTGATAAGGACCAAAAAATTTGGCTGACAACTTAGACTCTTTCTCAGCTGCACAGAAGTTTGCATGTATGGTTGTAGCCTCAAATAAATCCACTCACCTACCTGGAATTCCCTTTCAGTTCTCTTATTATCAGCTTGTTGTTTTATTCTGTGCTGAGCTTCCTCCAAAGTGCATTTGAGTATGACTCCCATAGCTTGTCTTCTTTGTAAATAGTCTTCCACAGAGGCATTTGAGGATGGTTGATGTGAGAAGAGGCCAAATTATTGAGGATTGTAACCATACAAAGCTTGAAATGGAGTAGTCTTAAGGCTGGTATGATAAGTGGAATTAAACCACCATTCAGCTAAGGACGGCTAGCTAACCCATTTGGTGGGTTTATAGTCATGCACCTTAGATAAGATTCCAGGCATGCATTGACTCTCTCAGTCTGCCCATTTGTCTGTGGATGGTAAGCAGATCTCATGTGCAAAGCTGTTCCCATTCTAGTGAATAACTCTTGCCAAAAGTGACTGAGAAATATGCTATCACTATCTGAAATTATTGTAGCAGGTAATCCATGTAATTTGAATATGTTGTCAAGAAAGACCTTAGCTACTGAAGCAGTTGTGAAGGGATGACTAAGTGGCATGAAGTGGCTGTACTTGGTGAATCTGTCCACTACCACCATGATGAATTCTCTGCCTTCTGACTTTGGAATCGCTGTGATAAAGTCCATGGAAATGTGCTTCCATGCTTGGTCAAGTACTTTTAATGGTTGCAGCAATCCTCCAGGAGAAGTATGTGGAATTTTGTGATGTTGGCATAGATCACACTCTTGGATGTATTTGAATAAATCTTTCTTCATTCCTATCCAATGGAAGAATTCCTTTGCTCTTTGATAGCTGGCTTGAGTACATGAATGTCCCCCCCACAGATGAATAATAGACTGCAGCCAACACTTGTTGTCTCATTGTTCCAGCTGAGCCAATATACACTCTACTCTTGTATCTCAGTATCCCTTGCAGAAGAGTGTAAGGACTTCTACTTGAAGGATAAAATGTTAACTGTGGAACTAGCTCAGAGGCCAACTTGTCTGAATTGTAGCTACCTTGCACTTCATCCATCCATGTACGTTGCAGTTGAGAAATAAGTTGACATTGCGGAGAAGTAGGATGTGGAACTCTAGATAATGCATCAGCTACCTTGTTCTCAATTCCTTTCTTATAGCAAACTGTATAGTCATACCCTAGCAGTTTGGAAAGCCACTTATGTTGCATCATAGATTGAAGTCTATGGTCCAAGAAGAATTTTAGGCTCTGGTGATCTGTATGGATAGTAAATTGATTACCCAATAAGTAAGGCCTCCACTTTGGCACTGCCTTTACTATATCAAGCAATTCCTTCTCATAAGTAGACATTGAGAGAAATCTTATTCCCATGCCTTTGCTGAAGTAAGCAATTAGCTTCTTGTTCTGCATCAAAACTGCTCCTACCCCTGTATCACAAGCATCTGTCTCCACTTCAAAAGGTAGAGTAAAATAAGGTGTTACTAGTACTGGGGTGGTGGTGACAGCTTGCTTGAGTGTCTCATATACAGTCTGAGCATTAACATTCCAATGAAAATTGTCCTTCTATAATAAATCTTTCAAAAGCCTGCATATAAGCCCATAGTTTCTCACAAACTTTGTATAGTACCCAGTGAGTCCTAGGAACCCTCTAAGTTCCTTAAGGTGGAGGGTACTGGCCATTTGATCATGTATTTAATATTTGTTGGGTCAGCTGATACTCCTTCACCAGTGATGATGTGACCAAGATACTCCACTTTTGATTGGCCAAAAGTACATTTGATGAGTTTAGAAAATAAAATGTGCTGCTGTAAAGTCTTGAGAGTGATTTCTAAGTTTTCTAAATGAGACTCCATATTAGGATTGTACACCAAGATGTCGTCGAAGAACACCAATATTAACTTCCTCAGATGTGGCTGAAAAAAATCATTCATTAATGCTTGGAAGGAAGCTGGGGCATTGGTTAAGAAAAATGGCATTACCATGAACTCATAATGCCCTTGATGTGTCTTGAAGGAAGTCTTGTAAATATCTGGAGGAAAAACTCGAATTTGGTGATATCCTGCACTTAAGTATATCTTGGTGAATATCTTTGAACCAAATAATTCATCCAAGAGTTCTTTTATGATGGGTATAGGGTATTTGTCCTTGACAAGACTTCATTCACTTTTTCTATAATCGACGCAAAATCGCCAACTGCCATCTTTTTTCATCACAAGTAGTATTGGGAAGAAAAAGGACTTCGACTAGGTTAAATCACTTCAGATTTAAGCATCTCTTGCACTAACTGCTCCAGTACCTGCTTCTGAATGTAAGGAATGCGATAGGGTCTCTTGTTTGGAGGTGTAGTGAGAGGTTTTAAGGGAATATGATGGTCATGTTCCCAAGATGGGGGTAGTGTGGTGGGATCTTGAAAAACATATTCATATTTTTGAAGTAAGGGTAAGATAGGAGCAGGTGTTTGGGTTGTTCTTCATAAATTGATATGGCAAATAGCCTGCCCATTATTCCATTTTTATTATTCTTAATCCATTTATGTAAAGCTTTACTAGTCATCATAGAAAGTTGAGTTGTAGGAGTATTACCTTGAAGCTTGATGTTCTCTCCATTCTTATAGAATTCCACCATAAGCTTGTTGAAGTCGAAGATCATTGGGCTCATTCCACACATCCAGTCCACCCCGAGAACCATGTCACAGCCTCCCAAAGTTAGAAGCCGCATATCAAATTGGAAGTCGTGCCCTTGCATCTGCCAGCTGAAGGAGGGACATTTAGCATCACTGACCATTTTGTTTCCATTAGCTATTGCTACCAACAATGATGATGTAGGAATGACATGTCCACCATACCTTGCTGCTGTTACTGGATCTAAAAAACTATGTGTATTGCCGATGTCTATAAGGATGGTCAATGATTTCTTCTTAGCTGCACGACATTGGTGTTGTAGGAGATATTTCCAGCGAGAGCATGCACTGAAATTTCAACTTCCTCCTCTTGGGAAGGAGATAATGGAGTTTCAAGAGGAGAATCTTCTCCAGATTGTGTAAACTCTTCATCATCATTAGCTAACATATAAATTTGTTGTTTGATGCACTTATGTCCTGGTTGAAATACTTCATCACAGTTATAACAGAGGCCCTTCTCTTTGCGTTTTCGCATATCTGCATAAGAGAGCTTTTTGATGGGTAGTGGAGAACTTGCAGTAGAGGGTGAAATTTTTTTGGAGAATGTTTTAGGACTTGTAACTGGAGAAGTAGTGTGTCTTTGAGAATAGCTATTTGGGACATATAGTGGAGGAGGTTTATATGGTGATTTATTTTTCTTAGCTGCATTCTCAAGTAAACTGCATTTGCAAGTGACTTGGGTGAAAACATTTGAACGTGCAATCTAAGCTCATCCTTAAGGCCACTAATGAAACTAGAAGTGAAATAGTCTTCAGTGAGATGAGGGTTTTTTGATAACACCAAGGCCTTTAACTCTTCAAAAATCTCTTGGTAATAAAGGACAAAACCAATTTGACTGAGTTTGTTAAATTCCCCTACAACATCATCATGACCAAGCTCTTGGAATCACAAACAGATGTCTCTAAGGAAATCTTCCCATGATATAACTTGTTTACCAATATGATAGTCTTGAAACCAGATATCAACCTTTCCTTCTAAGTACATGGAAGCTATATTAACCATTTGAGGGTCCGACATATTGTGCATCATAAATAATTTTCTACACTTCCTAATCCAAGATCTGGGATTAGTACCATCAAATCTGGGAAATTCTATCTTAGGTCTAGGTTGTTGAAATGGATTTTGCTCTTGATGAATAACATAATACACTACACCATATCCTGTATTTTGCAACATTTCAATTTCGGGGGTGTGCAACGGATATTGGCGTTGCACCCTTTGGAAACGTTTATATCCGCTGCACACCGGAAAATACGTTGCACAAAATAAATAATACTAGTCGATTAAGTAAAATAAATGGAACAACGTTTTTTGAATCAATGGCTTTTATGTAATTTCAAATATTTCTATGAGCTTTTAGTAGTCTTGCTTTTTAATCTCTGAATTTGTTTATTTATTTATTATTTTTTCTTTTAGAAAATCTCAAATTTGGTTTTTTATTCTCTCCCTTATTTTCAGAGAGTTTTTGTTGGAAGAAAAATCGAGAACCTCTCCTTCATTAACCCAGAGATCAAAACCTTCTCTCAGAATCGAACCCAAAGATCTCTTTAGATTTTCTAACCAAATCAAAACCTTTCTTTCAGTAATCAAAACCCAGAAATCTCGATCTATTCTCAAAAATCTAAAAAATTTCTAAACCTAGAAAATTAATTTTGTTCCGAAATCCAAAATCAATTAATTTGATACCTGATTGCTTCGTTGATTATCATCAGGTATAAACCATTATCTTTTCACTGTTTTCCTATATAAATCCATTTCTTCCTGCTTTTCTTCTTCGTCAATTTTTTTACGATAACCGATTCTCTTCTTCATCTCGATCTCTCTAACCGGAACGAGGGGGAAAGGAAAGATTTCATTTTATCTTTACTTTAACCGATTCAAAATTCAATCTAGGGTTTCATTTTTATATTCTCATCTTCTAACCTGAAGTATTCTCCAGAGGGTTCAATTAGAGGAAAAGATTTCATCTTTATCTTTACTTTATTTTAATTATATTCTCATCTTACAAATTTCGCACGGATTAAAAAGAAAAAAATTGTGGAAGAGATGTCCAAACAAATTTTATCTCAAGTTGTAAAACAAAATTGTATTAAAGTGATAATGTAAAAAAAAAAAATCCAATCAATAATGTTAACGGGATTCAAAATTCAATTTATGGTTTCATTTTTCAATCCGTTTTCGATTTTCATTTTAGTGAATTTCCTCTTAGCTATAACAAGAATCTAGTTTTAGTGTTTGAATTAAAAGAAGTATTGAAAAGGAGAAGACGCATCTCCAAGCACAAAAGCGATGATAAAACCTGTGTTCCACCTAAGATGGAGTTTTTTCATAGTTCCCATGGAAACTTAAAAAATAAAAAGGTCTCTACTTGACTGCTTCAGACCCCAGGTAAACGATTAAGAAGATGATTGACTACATCGGAAAACGAGAACTGATGAATCTAATTTCAAAAAAAAAATGAAAAATGAATTTTCCGAAAGAGATGACTAAGACATGAGGTTCAATTAGATGAAGACAAACCTTGAATTCCATTCTGTTCTTTATTTCTTTTAATTTCTTGCTTTCTTATCGTAAAGACAACAAAGGATTTACAACACTAAGAGAGAAGTTAAGACCCTCCTTGGTTTGAATATAACTTTCTATTTGGTGTTGCAACATGTATCAAACTCATAGTTTAGACAGGCAGCGTTTATCAGGTAACCAATTTTAAAAATTTACTAACCCATTCTTTATTTCAAATCAAAATTTGATACTTTTGTGATTGATTTTGTTATTGATTGAATGATTATTACATGCATTTTGGTTCTTATTAGTTGAGGGAAGTTATAAATTTTTTTGCTAAGAAATTTGTGAAAGCTAATTGAAAATAGTTGAGATTTACACTGTTTATAGCTAAAGATAGTCAACCTCAGACCTTCAATAGACTTAGATTCTTCTTAATTTTGCTTATTGAATACTATTGAATCACACTTGTTAGAGATTATTTGAATTGATAAAATTGGAATTTATATGTGATCTTCCAAAGGGGGATGAATTTTGGGATTAACATATTTTTTTGGAGTACTCGTAATGTGCAATGTCGAATGTTGATCTGTTGGGATGAGAAAATGAAAGTGTGTTGTGTTTTTATAGGTTGAAGGAGATAGTAAATAAGGAGTCAGAGGTGATAGTATTTGGGATGTTTTTACACGCAATGAAGGTGCGTGAGACCATTTCGAACACAGTTGTGACTATTTGTCTAATTGTTAGATCCTTGTACACATGGAAGCAGTGTCGGTATGGTTGTTTTGACGGAATCTTGAATATTGTATCAGGAAACATCTTAGATGGAAGTAATGGGGACATTGTAGTTGATCAGTATCATCTTTACAAGGTAATGAATTTACTTAAGGATTTGGTACTTGTCCAATTTGGCGACGAAATGATATCTCTATGTTGCTAAGAAGTTCTGGGTGTTCTTCTTGCACTAGTACCAAAATTCAATTATGCTTGTTATACTTTTTTATAAATAATATGATGAAATATGTTTTCCTTTTATAGGAAGAATGTTGAACTTATGTCCAAGTTGGGTTTTGGTGCTTACCGCTTTTCGGTATCATGGTCTCTTATTTTCCCTGGTATTTGATCTGCTGCCCTGTTAAATTTAAATGTTGCCTATTGTTGTATTTGAGATGTTTATAGTAAAAGAATCTCACTCTCTTTCGTTTCATTATCCAACTGCCGACACACTTTATGAAACTAACATGGGTCACATTCTGTAAGTACAGATGGTTTGGGAATGAAAGTCAATAAGGAAGGAATTGCCTACTACAATAATATTATCAATTCTCTGCTTGATAAAGGTCCTTGTTTATAACTTGGGTATCCCTTCTATTGATGATTAAACTTCCTAGTTGAATATATTTTGTTCTGTAGGTTTGTAGCCATACTTAATATTATATCATTGGGATCTACCTAACCATCTTCAAGAGTCGTTGGGAGGGTGGTTATCCAACAAAATTGTTTAAGTTTGACAATAAAATCTTATTGTTGGTTTGCATATCCCATTCGGTGTAGCTTATCAACTACCATTGGAGTCGACCACTAAATTCAGGAAGCCTTTATCTCTTGGTATGCAACTCTAAGACTAAAATTTTTATATAAGTATCTATTAAACTTTTTTTTCTTTCTTTACTCACTCAATTGTGATTACATATATATACAGCACGTGACCACCTATTTTTAAGGTAATTAAAGACGGTGTTGTCCCACGATTCATAGAATTTCTTGCAAGGAACGTTCTTCCTCAACTCCAGGTATGAACTACTTCATGGTTTTCCTCTTTAACTAGATTAATTTAAGATGCACATTTTTGTTTAACCTCAATTAAAGCTTATGTATTTGTTGTGAGCAGTTTGAGACAGCATGGGCT
This sequence comes from Papaver armeniacum, assembly GCA_023531295.1. Classification (NCBI taxonomy): domain Eukaryota; kingdom Viridiplantae; phylum Streptophyta; class Magnoliopsida; order Ranunculales; family Papaveraceae; genus Papaver; species Papaver armeniacum. The sequence goes on from JAJJWW010004070.1 coordinate 311,180, forward strand.
TTGACGAATATCGCAGCAGGCACATCAGAGCATACACGAGTTGTGATTCAATATAGTGTTGTTCCAAATCTTGTGCAACTTCTTAGCTCTGGAAATGCTGATGTTCGTGAACAAGTCTACACCAATGTCCTATCTTTTCCCTATAAACTTACACTAGTGGAAAACAGAAGTTCCGCGACAGTCAGGACAAGTCATATATACGAGATATACGACCATTTTTAACCGTCTCTATTGGGGTCTCTAATAAAGCGTCGCTATTTCGTACAACCCTTAGCCGTGGGTCTCAAAATAACGACTGATTTTAAGGGTAACGAGGTACAGACCCATAGCCGTGGGTCTCAGATTTAAATTATAATATAAAAAAATAATATATATTCAGATTCACTAAATCTGAATGGCTAAATCTGAAATAATCTGACTGCATCAAAGTCAACTCAAGTCAAATGAAACTCTAGTCAAAGTCAAGTCAAATGGAACTCAAGGCAAAGTCAAGTCAAAGTCAAGTCAAAGTCAACTACAGAGAAAGTCAAGGCAAAGTCAAATGGAACTCAAAGTCAAGTCAAGTGGAACTCAAATTAAACCCAAACTGAAATTCAAATTTAAACTCAAACTTGAGAATTCCACATTCATTCATTCATTTTATCCATTTGGTTTAAAATTACACAAAAAAGATGAAATTTCGATTCAAGACAATACATGTCCAAGCTAGCTACCTAGTAAGTTCTAACAACAAGATGTTAAACTAATAGACAATTGATTAAACAACAAAACAATAAGCTCCCCCGATGATGAGCCTACACTTCGATGCACCTGCAACAAAGGTAGGGAAGCTGGAGTATAAGAGCTTTAGGATTAAGCTATGCTATAAGAATCTATATAAGCTTATTTACAAGCCAGATTACAAGTCATATATAAAGAAAAAACAATTGATGTGATAAATCTCACGGCTTATTTATCAGGTCAATTGCAGTATTATAATTATGCAGGCTGAAGGTCAATATTTACAAATAGATACCAAAGAAACTTATGTGCTTTCAGTAATAGATAACTTTATGCAATAGGTCTGTGAAATTAAACCACGACAAATTGTTTCCGACAACAGGACTTAGCAGATGGAGATACAAGTAAAGATCTAAGAATACTTATCTTTCAAATAAGCTGGTTGATGTAGCTCTTGCTTGTGAAGAATGTGGTCATGTCCATGATTGGTGCTTCTCGATCCTGTGTTGCTCTCTTAAATTTCTTGTTCTTTTTTGCTTTGAGTCAACAACACCATCACCATTGTGGTAGATTTCCGGAAGATTGAACTGATAATGAAATTGAAAGCAAGGTTTTCAGTTAGATACATAGTTCATAGTCTGCAATCATTTTCATCGGTTATTTTAATAAATACAACAAAAGAACAAGTGAAGTTAAAATAACCGATCAAGAACAGATATAAAGTTTAATACACCATCGAAAGTTAATGAAAATCAAATCAGATTGATGGGTAACAGAGATTATAAATGGCTCTTTATTACATCCACTGCTTTAGTAACTGCATTTTTGATATGTTGTGTATTATAGCATGAATAAGCAAAGTGCATATCTAAGGCTGAGAGGCTCCTGTTGAAACAACAAACTCTTTAAGGATAAAGAACACAAGTGAAAAACTTCAAATGCAATCAAAATGCAAATATAAGACTATCTTACTCCAAGTAAAAACTAAACGTAGTGTTACTGTACCGTTATTTACCAACTCATACACAACAATGGATCTTTATCAACTCATATACAACAATGGACAGCAGAGTAACATGGGAAATAAATCAAACAAAACAAGAACTATATATGTCAAGTACCCATTCTTTCTTTTTCGCAAAAGTCTGTGTTTAAATCTAAATAACTAGCATGCTACTCAAAGCTACAACACAAAAGAGTTAAACACTAGCATTACCATTTGAAGGGACGGTAAAAGGAATACAATTATGGGTATCATTTCATTGATGGGACAGAAGCCCAGAACTTCGAAGCAGAAAAACAATGTAGGCACCATCTTTATGTTGGTAACAAATTCTATGTTTGCTCTCTCATTGAAACAAAACGACATTACAGGAGTACACATTTAAGGGCTTCAATGGAAGAAAAAGAGAGGTCGACACCTCTTAATTACGTTGCGAGGTGCCTTGGGCATTTTATCTTAGAACTAACATATAGTGTATGTCATGACTCATAAGTAACTATACATGCTCTATATTTGAAGTGAAAGTTTTACAACTTACCTAGCGATCCTAAAAGATACCAAACAAAACGATCAAGTAATGGTGTGCAGTTAAAACTCAAGTCAGATTTTTGCAAAATGATATTAATAAGACAGATTTACCTTTGCAATTGAGTTGCTCAATTTAGCAAAAGCCTAAACTTGTAAAAATTCAAGTAGCGCCTGCAGTGAAAGATGATAAGAATCACAACAGAAAACTCAAGAGAAGGAAGTAAGTTAAGATAGTGAATTACGCTAAATGGCCAAATATCCAAAGAATTTTTGGGCACACATATTTTCTCAGTAAAAAATAGGACCACAAAGTGGTGTAAATTTTTGTGCACCTTTCAGTGTGCTTACCTCTAGTTTTAATACGTACAGTGAAAGGTGCATAGAAAATTTCCTAATGTGGTCCTTCTCCCTGAAGAGAGGATATAAGTGAAAACTAAAAGCTATGCAAGTTTGACTTTTGGTCCATTCGCAAAAAAAAAATTGCACAAATTTTGAAAATATCAGAACTGTTTAGTGTTAACTCCACCTCCATTCTCCATATTTTAAACATTGGTGAAAAAGAAATGCTTGCCGGCATCTTTTAATTTTCTCTACTGGTTAATTTATGCAAAGCTAAAGAACTCCCAATCTTGTTGAAAGATTATTCATTAATATTCTTAAATATATTTTTTTTTGTTAAGTCCACAATATTCTTAAATACGCTACTTAGAGTTATGTGGTCAACACATTAAGTCATATAGAAACTGCATCTATGCTTTACAATTCTTGTCAGCGGAACTTAAATGGTGTAATAAGGATTTAAGTGCAGTATCACCGAATCCACTTTCACAGTTTCACTTGACAAGACCAATCTGATTCTGCATTTATGATGAAGGTTTATCTTTATAATGAAGGCTAATCGGTATGCTAAACCCAACCCAATGCCAAGGTGTCAAGGTCGGAAACAAAAAATATCGAGCACACTTTCAGGATAACAAACTTGCATTATCGTCATAGTGTGTCGTAAAAGATACTTCCAGAAGAGCATTTCAGTTAAATACGTTTTCGAAAAAGAAAAAAAAAAATAGAAGAAGAAAAGGAAAAGGAAAAGATCAACTCTTCAAAATAAATATAAGAGCCATGGTCCATGGATAATATATTACAGACCTGAAGTTGAGGGCAGGAACCCAATAATGTCTCTAACATCTGCAAGTGGTACTCATATAGAAAGACTTGGATTATGCAATGCATTAGATAATACTGGGCAATCTCATCTTTACAATTAACAACCTGTAGAATGCATATTGAAAAGGGAAGTCTACGTTCAGATGCGATAATGCAATAGGCTGCACCAAGGGTACAAAAGAATATATAAAATCAGAATAAAAGGAGGTAAACAAATACTACCTTCTCCAAGATTCTAGGAAGCACAGTATCTTTATACATATCAAGGTCCACACCCTCTATTTGACTAAGGACATGTAAGTTTTTCCCAACCTTTACAAAACCAGTTAGATGTCAGTTGCAACCCTATAACCATTGTTAGCACAGCATTCAGTTATTTTGATAATGTACTGAATAATAATATATGTTCAAAAATATTATATAAATAGAGTAATGAGAACTAGTTTCATATTGATGATATTACGAGATCCCGAAGCTCGTTCCTTTCTTTTTCCCACTTCTCCTTTTCCCTGGCGGGTCCCTGCAGACCAGAAATCACGATTGCAATCTTCAACTCAGAGTCACCTAATTTACAATGAAATTCAAATTGAACGAATTCAAATAATGTACCTCTTCCTTACAAGTGCATTTTGGGGGTATGAATAGTAAGATCCATAAACACACCATCATATCACCAGAACCGCTAGCCAGTTGTCTGCCATCAGGGATGAATTTAACAGTTATAACCTTTCCTTCATGACCTACACATGGCAAAAGTAAACGACAAACTCAATCAGCATCTACAAAACTACAGCTTCTTGAAGTATCAAAATTATAACATCAAGTCAAATTAAAATCTGATACCAGCTTTCTTATAGATTCCAATGGGTTCCCAATGAACATGACTCTTAAATGTCTCCATTGGAATGTTGACAGGAACCTTGTGTTTTGCATCTAGGCCTCCAGAAAGTTTTGCATAATATTCAAAACATCCAGCAACATCATCCTGGATTGAAATAAAAAAGAAGGTGAGGCAAATATCCATAAGAGATTAAACCCCTAGAATTCTTTTGAAAAGATGCATTGCTAGCATACCACGTCCTATGCTTCTTCATCCAATAGTTCAAACATGGTCTCCTATCCTCACCAACTCAGATTTTCTTTCAATTACCTGCAAAGAGAGATGAGACAAATGCTTCAGCATACCAAAACAAATATTAAAAGATTTTTCACACAAACACGTAGACACTAGAACACTAACAAACACTTTGAACTCAATAACTTGATGCAGATTCACGCTTATTAATCTTTGAATCCAATACGACTTCCTAATCTTTGAAACCATAGAAACACACACAATAAGTCTCAAACTTCTAATTTGTTCAAGATAAATTCCTTCACTTTCATTAAGACAAACCCAATGGAAGATTTATAATATAGACTCATACGACCATTCACAGAGCAACAAAACACAATCAAACAAACTTCTAAAGACCAAGCTTCAAACAACTTCCAAAGACCAATAGTATAGCAAACTACTTCTACCTTTAAACAACTAAACCATAAACTAAACTGAAATTAAAAATTAGCCATGCCTTGAAACCACAATAAAACACAAGTAACATACACAAAATAGCAAAATATTTTAAAAATAAGTTATATTAAGATAAAACCCCATCGATCTGTGAGACCCTATTAATAAATTTAGAAGTCAACACCTTACAGCCTTTGTAGCTAATATAAAACCCACCAAAAGCTCTACATATAAATTGATATCCACTGGTAGAAGTCAATGTAATCCCTCTGCAAATTAAAAACAAATCCACCATTAACTAAACAACAAACTCCTTATCCAAAGAATGAAACCCTTAGGTCCCTAACTTAAATAGTGAAATTAGAGGAAAAAAATTACAAATCCTAACATCACCTGATGCAGTTTGAAGAAAATCAAACACTAATTGAATGGCTTCGTTTACAGAAAATCAGACACGACCCAAAGAATTTTGATACCAAATCAAAAGAAAAAGGAATGAAAATTTCTAGAAACCCAATTTAATGAAACCTTAACAAAACCCCCAAATTAAATCCTTAATTTCATTCCAAATCTAAGCAGAAACCCTAAATTTTATAAAATAAAAACTGGATCTAATAACTTCATTAACAGAAAATTGAATCGAATCAAGTAAAAATGAGGGAGAAATTATACCTGAGGATTTTCAATCAATTTAAATCAAAATCTACATCTTCAATTGAATTGAAGACTGGACTCCAATCAATCTAAATCTTCAAAGAACGGCTCCTGATTCTCAAACCCTAGAAAAGAAAAAGTTATAGCAGTAATCATTCATAAGATTCTATTTAGATATAGTTAGAGATACCCTAGAAAGAAAACAAAAAAAAACTTGGATTGAATCTGTTCCCAGCAGATTTGAGATTTACAACTTGACCAGTGAGTTGAGAGATTTTAGAAGAAGAATCAATAGAAGGGTGGATTTATTAGTTTGGTTGAAACAACATCTAAAGTTTACTGAATACGGGGAAAGGGGATGGGTTTAAGAGAAATGATTTAATTGATTTCTTCCGAGGTTTTTTTCAGTTTCGCTTTGGTGGTGAGGGAGGATGAAGAAGATGGATAAGAGAGGCGAGAAGGAGACCGAGTGAGCAGAAGAAGAAAGAGAAATTGGAGAGAGAAAGAGGTATATTTATATGCTCTATCAAATAATAAGAAATTATCACATCTAAATCGATTTTCATGGGTCGCGGGATCGGTAGCAATTTTAGGGCAAAATAGTAATTATTCAGTGACTGCTATTAATCATCTCGGAATTTTTCCGTGTTTTTATCATATCAGAGACGGATATTTTTGGTCAACGGTCCAACTAATGTTACTGAGGGTCTCGGATGTGGGTCGGTAAACACCCATTTTCCACTAGTGTTACTTCTTAGTCAGTGGATGTAACTTTTGTTTTTGTTGCGTTTCTAATCAACAGGATCTGTGGGCTTTGGGGAATGTCGCTGGTGACCCGCCAGCAGGTAGAGATTATGTTCTTTCTCAGGGTGCAATGATGCCGCTGCTATCTCAATTTAGTAAGCACTCAAAAGAATCTATGTTGAGGGCTGCTACGTGGACTTTATCCAACTTATGTCGTGGCGAGCCAACAGTACCATTTGAGCAGGTGAGGGGGGGATTTGTTGAGTTTTTTTCTTGTCTTAACTTAGTCCCATGTTTATTAATTATTACTTGATCTGCTTAAGTTATGGGAAACTTTCATTTCCTTTAAAGTTTAACTTTTATTTTGAGCAGTTCATACCTGTTTTTTGTTACTGGTATTCTAATGCCTTCTTGAATACATCACAATGGATTTTTACATTTATGTTTGCAGTTGGTTGGATTTTTTTGGAGGAATCCACCTGCCTGTTCTCACAGCTTTTATATGTTGTCGGTTTCCTGATGCAAGTGGTACTGCACTTATCTTAAAATTCTTTGAAACTTTTTCATTTTGGCGGTGGCCTACCCCATTGATGCTACAAGATATTATACCACCAATGAATACATAAAATTCTTTAAGGCCATTCAGTTTCCAAGAGGACACTTGAGTTTTGTCGTTCCAATTTCACAAAAAGTACATTCCAAAAAATCATGATAGAATTTCTACTTGGGCATACAATAAAAAGGGTATATATCTTTCCTTGGTTTTGATTTTGTTTGTTGTGTACCAACTTGGTCATTATATTTTACTATCCGTGTGCAGCATAACAGATTTCATTGTTCCGTTCTTAAGATTTCAGTTACTGAGTTCGCATCACAGACACCTAATTGGCTATTCTTGGTTATCATAGGTATTTGGAAGAGCTAAAATCTAGTAGTGACAAGAAGGAAGCTACTGAGAGTACATTATTGGCTTACAAGTCTACTCAGGTGAAGAACTTCTTCTTTAAAACTTTCTTAAAATCTGTATGTAAAGTAGGACATGCCTCTGTTTTTTAAAGTGGTATTGATCTTGGTCTCTGCTAATGTATTGGTTTGGATAAATTGAGTCCTACTCACCCAATAAGGCTTAAACTTGCTCTTAACTTCTCAGTGTTTTACTACGAAATCCAGAATTCACAGATCATGCTTGCACTCTAGCTAAGTATGTTCTTTTTCTTGATGTGTTTTTATAACTTAAATACAATTATTTCTCTGGATGTTTGTAGGTTGGGTGAAATTGTTTTGCACGTTAATTGTGTTTTCTCACTAAAGCTACTATAGTTAATTATTCATTTTTATAATTTTCTTCTTGTTAACTATGTAGATGACCACCACTACTTCATTACTCTAGGAATCTGAACATTTAATAATTACCATATTCGTCGCCGTAATTAACAAAGCTTGTTTCTCTTTTGTTCTTGTACAGATGTACGCAGTCGATGATGGAGATGCACATCTATTATGGAAGGCAATTGCAGGTCATGTTACCATATAAAAGGTGCCAATAGTACCCTCAGGTTCTGAATGATCTTCCATTAACACATCGAATTTTACCATTTACTTCAACTTTTACCTCATTTCAGACCTCAACTTAAATTTTTCAGGCCTCAACTTAAATTTTAGATTAACATTGTTTACGAAGTAAGTTTTCTGTTGAGATTTGTTTCGATTTCATATGTTCTGAACCATAAATTGAATTGAAGTGTCAACATTTTGGTTTCGTCAATAAACTATGAGGCTTATGTATCAACTTTGGTTGGATTATAATTCTGTATTGTACAATGGTATATGAAGCTGCAGAAATCTGCCGGAATTACCTTCGGAATTTATTTATTTTACCTGGAATTATCGTCGGAATATATATATTTTTTTAACCTATAAATGGGTTTGCAACGTATATAAGTGTTGCTCAAATTAGAGTAATATGTTGCCTTAATTATTGTAAGCGTTGCACAAATTAAAAAATCCGTTGCTCAACAAACGTTGGTAAACCTGCTGACCAACGTTTTTATGCGTTGGAAAAATTAATTTTCCCAACGGATTTTGGCGTTGCACACAAATTTGCTACGCCACATTTCCAACGGATATACGCGTTGGTGAAATTCATTGCAACGCGTATATCCATCCCAAATCGGATAATGTTTTGGTGTAGTGATAATGAGGTTGTATGATATTTTCACCTGGATTAATTTGGTTACCGTTTGGTGGAGGACCCAAAATTCCGTTTCGATTTGAGCTCCTTTCACCTGAAGCTTCAATGTAACGGTCTATCTGAGAAACAAAAGCAGCATTAATTACACTCATGAACTCAGTCGTCGGTTTACCTTGAGCTTCTTTAATTTCTGCTACTGATTTCAACACCGCATCATATTTAATTGAAGAATCACTTTGAGATTTGGTAAGTTCATCCATCTTCTTATTAGAGTCGGCCTGAGCTCTAGTAAGCTCCTCGATTTTCCTAGTAAGTTCTTCAACAGCTGTTTTGTTAGCCATAACAGGTCCAGGTAATAAATGCTCCTGATAGATCTTTACTACAAGGGAGAAGAATTCTGAGAATTCAAGATGAAGTTAAGGGAATAAGAAGACTGAGAGAGATAAGAACAAGAGTTTTAGAGGAAAAGCAATTTTTAATAATAATTCTTAAGGTATCCAATGGCACCAGGATAATACAGCTGGGCCTAACCTAAATGGGTTTATGACATCGTGGGAAAGAAAATTCCCTAAACCTGGGATTTGGTCTCTTGGTATAACAACCGTTGGACACTTATACAAGGCCTGATTAGAAATGTGACTTGATACTTTTGAGCATTTAAGAATCATGTTCCATGGCATCTTTCTGTCCCGTGGATAATTGGACTTTGGCCTAGTCTAGTTGTCTGATCATCATTCATTAATGCTAGTTTAGGTACAGATACTCTAGGTTTACGGAGAATCAGATACCGAGAATCCTACCGACAGACACAAAGACCATGGCCCACTTTACACCTAAATCCCAATGCTAAGATCATTAAAAGACTGCCGCACAATTCCCTCTCGGGATGATTTACGGGATGGAAAATCGGTGAGTCTATCATCCCTTGTTTAGGTAACAAAATTCCACACCCATAAAAGCGTCCCTACTGATTGCGGCGGAAGGAACGAATGCAAGGACGGAACCACATGGAAGGGTGGGTGTGCAATTTCCCACCCAGCCCAACCGGCTCCCATGCCCTATTTTAGCTATTTTAGCCAAATTTTATCCAACTTAGCCAATTTGCATGCCCTCAAATATTTTACCATTGTTAATTTGCCCACCCATTTCCAAAAACCTGGCTCCGCTCGGATTGTATCGCGGTGCTAGACGAACGGTGCAGCGGTTCTATTTGTTATTAGCGATGCATTGTTTTGTTTTTTTTTTTCTATTTTAAGATGGTTTTTACTCTTTAAGGCTAAGTTTTTATTGATTAAAAATATAGGATGGCAGTGATCGAAAAACCTAAAATAAACCATGATTCCATTTCTCTTTTCTTGAAAACGGGGAACGGTGGAGGGATAGAGGTGTAAATTGGGCGGTATCAGCACGGGCACAACCAAGCACAACACGCTAAAATTTGGGCACAACCAAGCCCAGCACGGCACATCATGTTAATTTAATCGACGGGATGAGTTTGACTAATCAAGACAAAGATAGCCCAAAGACGGCGCGTGGCACGGATTAGCACGTGGCACGACACATCACAACACGTTAAGAAAGCACGTCATAATATGTATAAAATACTACACAACATGGCACAATACATCACATTTTGTGCATATTTCACAAAATAGCCTTTATTCTAGCCAATTATTGACATTTTATTATCGTTATGTTGACTTATTTTCATAATAACACATATAATATACCTAAATATTTCAAAATATAAAATAGAAGTGACCGGCACAACATAGCATGACACAACACGTTTATTTTTCTGTCACAACCCAGCACAGCACGCCTTCTAGCACGGCACACCATAATTTATGGCACAGCACAACACGACACATATCACGCGAAGCACGTGATTTCATGGGCTGTGCTGTGCTGGGACGACATGTTTTACACCTCTAGAGGGAAGAAGTAAAAAAGAAATCGCTTATTCACTTTTTATAAAAAAAAAAATCTCTCACTAGTCCAAAATGCGGAATCTAGAACAGGCAGAAAATGTCGAATATAGAGTTATAAGATTAATACAATTTGTCATATTTTTGGTGTACTATTTATTATATGACGGTTCAGTTCTTTCCAAAATTAACAACGAATTTCTTATGTCCAAAAATAACGACTGATCATGATTGTTGAAATTCTATAATCAAATATTCAGCCTATCCTGGTTCAGCTGAGTTGGCTTTACCCAAATCTGATTCAGGCAAGTGTATTTCAGTCAAATATGATTCAAATGAGTGAATTCCAGCCAAATCTGTTTTTCCCTTTCAGTTTTTTCCCCCTTATTGTTTATAGATTAAAACTTGAGACAATCCAACATATGAGATTTTGAAAGCAAATGGAACCCATTCTATTAAAATTAATCTGAATTCAATCAACTCCATGACTGCCAATGTTTATATACAACTTGAAAAGTAAGAAATGTGTAGTTTCTTTTATCTCTTTCGTATTTACCTATATCTGATTGTTATATGATATCTCTAACCAACTAAATTTGGTTTTTCTTGTTCAAAAACATCTATGTTAAAACCGTTGTTAATAGTGATTTGTGTCTGCAGATGCAGTACTGTGTAGCTGCTTCTTTCTTGGAAGAGAGAGCTCCTGCAAAAGCAGAGTCCATGGATTGAAGATGCATAGTTGTTGTCGCTTTGGATTCCATTCGCTTCACCAATTGCGCTTCAAATGTAGCAATCTGCGACATGAGAAGACTATTATGTGAGTCATGTTTCTGTGCCTGTTAGTCTGCGACATGAGAAAACTTAGAAATAAGTTACGAACTTATGATGTTTTTTAAGTTTTGTGAACTGCATTTTGGAACTTAGTAAGTATCTAAGTATTCCCCTTAGAAATTTGATACCTAACAAAAAAAATTGGTACTTAGAAAAATTTCAGTTCTTTTTTTATATGAATGTGATATGAATTGATTGAAGATATTATTGTAAATGTGAATGACAAATGGATTGAAAGGTGTATCCAGGATGTTTGGAATTCCAGCTGATTTCCGGGTGAAAATGAACTGCAGGTCAATATTGACCTGGTCAAAATTGGTCATTATTAACCAATTTTGACCAGGTCAATGTTGACTGGCAGTAATTTTTTTACTGTTACAAAAAAATTTGTAACGGCTCACAGGTGTTACGATTGTCAGGTTACAAAAATTTCGTAACGGCTCGCCTCGTAGTAACGACTCATGCATGTTACAAACGCCGTTACAAAAAAATTGTAATACCCCTTTTTGAAACAGGTAAAAGCCGTTACAACCCCTTTTAGTAACGACTAAGTTCTGTTTCTAATCCTAGAATTTGGTGTAGTGTTGAATCATTCGACTTGAAATTAAGCAAATTACAATTTAGTATGCAAGATTCAAAATATGAGAAAGGGATAAACATCTTGAATTACTCACTTCGTCCCTAGGGGAAGCTTTGGGATGATTGTCGATAACCATTCTTCTAATTTTATGAAACTCTCGCGTATCTCATTTGATGTACTCGAATCTAAATGCTAAGTCTCTTCATCTCTGATTCTTGGGATTCCCGGTGCGCTCATTATAGAACTATTTGACTCTCTTCCAAAACATTGAATATCGTTCATTGAGACGTTCGTGGAAGACGGGAACAAATGATTTCACCAGTTGCATATCTTATTTTGGTTCCCATTCCATTTACCAAGCTCTATTTGAACAGTGAATGAAGTAGGAGTTGCTAAAAGTTGCAAGTTCGGGAGAAAATGTGTTGGGGATAGAGGTCAGCCTTGTATAGATGAAGACTCAACGGTCATAGTTTTCTTAAATCAATTCCAATAATCGGCCTATAAATATGTCCAACATAGAGCGATTTTGGTTTTGCAAAATCATATAAAACCCACCTCGCCACAATCGGTTATTCGGTTTATAAAAATTCCCACTTATTCTGATTCTAAACTAAAAAACATACAGAAAAGTGGGAGTTTTACCCAAAAAAAACCGGTATTTAGGCTTTGCCACGTAAATCAATTATACGCTTAAACACAAATATATGTTGAGAGAATCGGTGTTTATTATTGATCACATAAACGGATTCTTTCCAACAACAAAAAAACACATAGATAAAAATGAAAATTTTACACAAAAAAACTCGGATTATAGGGTTCTCCACATCAGCTGATTCTGTCACTATCAAAAATACGGATACTAAGATCACCGAGGTTAAATTTTGGGTTATTTAACCGTTGCTACCCGGCAAATGACCAACACCTAAGTTTGGTACCCAACATTTCAAATATTAAGAGATGGTACCTAGACCAAACGTTGACTGTCAAAGACACCGGTTGACCTATCTAAAAATTCTTTTTTTCATATTTTTATTAAAAATTTATTTAAGATTACAAAATTAACCTTGAGAGGTCTTCATCCGGCGTCTCTTATTCCTGCAACAGCCTCCATTGAATTGACAGATGCCATCAGTTATTATACCATAGAGTTGATAGTTCATATCTAATTCAAAAACAATACTTAGTCTAAGTAAGGAAGGGAATTAATAGGAACTACATGTAACCATTCATACAGGTAGGTATCTGATTAATAACCCGATGTGCACTTAAGTAATAAAATTAAATGACCAGATCCAGTGATATAGAAATGAATTCATTTTCTTTTGAAATCTTAAAGAGGTGAGTTCATGTTTGCAAATTGACATTTACTGGATTCGACAACATCAACTAGCTAGCTAATTTGATTATTACCAATTTAATTTTTGATCACTAAACATACCCAAAATCTGTTGGATATTTTCAACAAACCCTGGAAATTTTCTGTTCTAACGTTTCTATTGTCAGTTAGAAAACCTGAACAGAAAACTCGTTTCACCAATGGACGCATTGAAGGAAGAGATGCGCCTGTTCACTCTGAAAAGATGTCTGTGGAGATGAAGAGTCATCTCCAAAGGGTGTGATTTCCTCTTTAAATAGGAGACTTGTTTTCATTCAAAATACATCTCTAAACACTCTCTGTTTTCTTTCTTACAAGCATCATCAGAAACAAAACCAATGTGTTCTTGGTTGGATCAAGGTCGTACAAGCTTTGAATCCAACAACTGTTGTGGGGATTCAAGTATCCTGAAGGCAATATTCAATTGACCTGTTTGTATTCGCCAATTCAATTGGCAAAGGGTCGAATAATTGTCGAAAAGAATCTTTCATTAGAGCCTTGAACCCTAATACAACATTCTTTTCTTCACCCTGTTTTACTGCCAATTTTCCAACAAAATCAAGATTGCACTATAATATCAACTAAATAATTAAATAATCTTCATGATGTTTGAACATCCATTCGATGAGATTTAATGAACAACACACTCGTTTTAATAATTCACCTTCAGATTTTGTACAGATTTAACAGTATTTTGAGTTTTTTTTGTTGATATTTGTATGAACAGTAGAAAAAGGTAAATAGGTTATGAAGTTGAAGCTGTTGCTCCAAAGCCTGCGGAAGCGTTAGGTTTGCACTACTACGAGGTATCTCAATATCGCCAAGAACACTATCACACACACAAGAAGAACAAGTATTTAACGAGGTTGAATCCTCGGGAAGGAATAAGAAATTTTATATATCACCGTATAGGTTGGAATATACAAAGCCTAGCCAAAGAAGAAGATAACTCTTACTAGTTCTGGTGTGTTTTATCTAGTTCTCTCTATGGTTATTTATACACATCAATAGGACTGGACACATTCCTTGACAAGGATTACTTTCCTACAAGTATAGGGTTTCCTAACTTAGCTCTAAGAGACAAACCTCTTAAGATGCTATACTTAGGACACAAGTACTTGGTTTCCTTAACCAACTAGATTTCCTAATTTAGACCTTGACCGACCTACCAACAATTCTTCACCTCGGATCATGCATTCATGCATGAGACGATCAATAGATAAAATCACCTCCATCTTCCAACGTCGATTGAACCATCACTGGCTGCCTACGTATCCTCAATAGGAATCAAACCCGACCGTAGTTCTCTCAAATGGCCTTGCTAGAAGACCTCCACCAGGTTTCTAAGAACCCTTACCCCAAAAGGGCCTTTCACCAAACCGGAAGGATGTGGATCAATTTCAAACAATGTCGAAACTTGATCCCAGATACTACTTTAGTCAACATATCAGTTGGATTGTCTTTGGTATCGATATTCACAAGTATAATGTCGTCTTCTTCAAGAATTTCTCTTACAAAGTGAAACCGTACGTCTATATGTTTGGTTCTAGCATGATGCACTTGATTCTTAGCCAAATAAATTGCACTTAGACTATCACAATGCACAGGCAGTTGGTCTTGCACAACTCCTAAGTCATCTAGCAAACCTTGTAACCATATAGCCTCCTTAAATGCCTTTGTCACTGCCATATACTCCGCCCCTGTAGTTGAAAGCATGCCAATGTCCCTTACTAGGAAAATGCATATAACGGCTGACCATACTAACTGCATGTGAAATGTCCAACCTTGTACATACCATCGTATACATCAAGCCACCAACAGCCTCAGCATATGGGACTGGGCCATATACTTTCGTTCTTATTTAGTAGTGGGAGACATACGAGCATTCAACTTAAAATGAGCATCAAGGGGAGTACTTACGGATTTAGTTCCTTCGTAGAAACCAAACTTCTGTAACACTTTCTTCAAATATGCCTTCTGAGACAAACAAACCTTACCCTTCTCTCTGTCACGTTGAATCTCCATACCAAGAATCTTCTTAGCCTCTCCCAGATATTTCATCTCAAACTCAGATGACAACTTGCACTTCAAATTATCAATCTCTTTCTTGTTATTCGATGCAATCAGCATATCATCGACATACAAGAGCAAATATATGAAAGACCCATCACATAGCTTATTGAAGTATACACAATGGTCATAGTGACTTCTTGTGTATGTTTGGCCTATAAACTGGTCAAATCACTTGTACCATTGTCTTGGAGACTGCTTCAGCCCGTACAACGATCTCTTTAGTTTACATACACAATCTTCTTTTCCATCAACCTTGAACCCACTCGGCTGAGTCATATAGATCTCCTCTTCTAGATCACCATGTAAGAACGTCGTCTTAACATCTAGCTGAACTAGGTCTAAATCATATTGTGCTACCAAGGCCAACAAAATACGGATTGATGAGTGTTTTACCACCGGAGAGAACACCTCATTGTAGTCAATCCATTCTCTTTGGGCATAACCTTTTGCAACTAACCTTGCCTTGTAGTGTACTTGATTCACCGAAGATCCTTCTTTCTTAGCATATACCCACTTGCACCCTATGGCCTTCTTACCGTTCGGAAGCTTCATAAGAATCCATGTGCCATTCTTGTAAAGAGACTCCATCTCGTCCTTCATTGATCCTTCCCATTCTTTACACTCTGCACTGCGTACAGCTTCTAAATAGGAAGTAGGAGTACCATCTTCAACAACTGGTAATGCATAAGCAATGTAATCCTTCATCCAACCAGGCTTCCTGGTTGATCTTCTCAGTTCTTGGTTGCTATGGTCTCCGTGACCGTAGCTTCGTATCTTCTACTCGACTCTTGTTCCTCTTCCTCAATAGTGTCACTATCATTTGGAACTTCGGTAGTTACTTTTCTTGCAGATCCAATATCTTCAGAGGTATTCTGAACAGATACAGACTTAACTGGATTTGGTGGAGTTACATCAATCTCCACTTGCTGCAAAGGCTCATTAGTATTGGTGCTTCTGTAATCCACCTGTCGAGAACCCCAAGACTTTACCATAGACATCTCATCAAATGTGACATCTCTACTCATGACTATCTTCTTCTCAACTGGATTCCAAATTTTGAACCCTTTCACTCCACTTTTCATACCCACAAAGATTCCTTTCACGGCACAGCTATCAAGCTTGTTTTCACTAACATGATACCACGCAGGACAACCAAAGATATGAATTGAGTCATAATCATAAGATGGTTTACCAAACCACTTCTCCATAGGAGTTTTACCTTCTAATGCAGCTGATGGCAACCGATTAATGAGGAAGCACGCATATGTAACCGCCTCAGCCCGAAACGCTTTACCTAATCTAGCATTAGATAACATATATCGTACCTTCTTCAGCAAAGTACGATTCATGCGTTCAGCTACCCCATTCTGTTGCGGTGTCTTCTTAACTGTGAAGTGCCTCTTTATCCCCTCATCCCGACATACTTGCAAGAACGGATCACTTTTGTACTCTCCACTATTGTCCGAACGTAGTACTTTGATCTTTCTTCCAGTTTGAGTCTCAGTTGCCTTTTTCCACCTCACAAAGATTTCTAGGACTTCATCCTTATGCCTCATGGTGTTCACCCATACGCGCCTAGAATAATCATCAATGAACGACACAAACCAATGTTTCCCTCCCAATGATGCATTCTTGGAAGGACCCCAAACATCTGAGTGAACATAGTCAAGAACTCCACTAGTATTGTGGATATCTGTGCAAAGCTTGTTCTTGTTTTATTGCCCTTAACACAATGTTCACAAAATGCTAACTTGCAGGCAATAACACCTTTTAACAAGTCTTGTTGAATCAACCTATGCAACGACTTCTCACCTGGATGTGCAAGTCTCATGTGCCATAGCTTTTTTTCTCTGTAGGCGCACTCTCGATGTGTTCAGAAATAGACACATATCCTGTTGTTGTACTACCAATCAAGTAGTACAAGTTATGATGACGTGTGCCCTTCATGATTACCATAGATCCAGAGATTACCTTTAGAACACGAATTTTTGCGACTATCTTATAGCCCTTATCTTCTAAAGTTCCGAGTGAAATCAGATTCTTCTTTATGGGAGGTACAAATCTTACCTCCTTCAGCTCTCTAACCATACCGTCATGCATCTTGATACGAACACTACCAATCCCAATCACCCAACAGGTATGATTGTTTCCCATACGTACTTCTCGATCAAGCTCTTCAAAACTTTAGAACCAGTCCACGATATGGACATATATGATATGTTGCTCCAAAGTATCTAATACCCATGTACCATCTGTAATAGCACAAGCCGATGATCTTCACTGATTAGCGAGAAATCGAAGCATCATCTGATTCTTCATTACCTTTTGCAATGTTCACCTCGGTCTTGTTGTTATCTCCTTCTCTTTCCTTACGCTTAGGACAATCTTTAGCCCAATGACCGAAGTCATGACACCAAGCACACTCATCTTTCTGCAGTCGCGTTCTACTTTTAGAACGTCCTCTACCTTTCCCATAACCACCATTCTTCTTTCTCCTGTCTGTTGAACGACCTCTTGCAAGAAGCAAGTCATTGTTAGCTTCACTTGCAAGGTCTTCACGATCCATCTTCCTGAACTCCTCACTACGCAATCTTTGTAGTGACCTCTGCGTATGTCATCTTGTCCTTGCCGTGCATTAATGCTTTTATCACGGGTTCATACTTTTCTGGAAGAGAGTTTATCAGACACAAAGCTTGTTCCTCGTCGTTGATCTTCTCATCGTAGTTAACCAACTCAGCAAGAAGTTTATTATATGAATCTAAGTGCTCGGTTAAGGTTGCACCTCTCTTCATGTTATAGCGATACAAATTCCTTTTAAGATGTATCCTATTGGCCACGTTCTTCACAAGGTATTCTTTCTCAAGCTTTTCCCAGAGATCCTTAGCTGAAGTTTCGTGCTGATAATTAACTCTTACTGCAGTTGCTAAACACCCTCGTATCGAAGCAAGACATAATTTATTCATCTTGTTCCACTGCTTTTCAGACATCTCCACTGGCTGACCTTCTAGAGCTTCTTCTAGGTCAAGATGGACAAGAGCATCCATTACGTCCGTTCTCCATAAACCAAAGTTATTGGTTCCTGTAAACTTTTCTACCTTGAGTTGTGATCTATGTGAATAAAGTATTTCTTCTTTTGTTTCTTTATCTTTATTTGTGGGATCCGAATGTTCTCCTAAAGGATTTTTCGGATCTTCGTCCCCGTCAAACATTGTTCACAAATAACCAAATATAGATAAAAAAATAGAACCTTCACTTCAACTGCAATTCGAGTACCCGTATCTAAGAGCATCTCCTTGCTCTGATACCAATTGTTGCGCCAAAGCCTGCGGAAGCGTTAGGTTTGCACTACTACGAGGTATCTCAATATCGCCAAGGAACACCATCACACACACAAGAAGAACAAGTATTTAACGATGTTGAATCCTCGGGAAGGAATAAGCAATTTTATATATCACCGTATAAGTTGGAATATACAAATCCTAAGCAAAGAAGAAGAGAACTCTTAATAGTTCTGGTGTGTTTTCTCTAGTTCTCTCTATGGCTATTTATACACATCAATAGGACTGGACACATTCCTTAACAAGGATTACTTTCCTACAAGTATATGGTTTCCTAACTTAGCTCTAAGAGACAAACCTTTTAAGCTGCTATACTTAGGACACAAGTACTTGGTTTCCTTAACCAACTAGATTTCCTAATCTAGACCTTGACCGACCTACCAACAGAAACGAAGTTGAACAAGATTGTCAGTTTATTACTGAACAAGATGGAGGAACCCAACGATCTTCTTTCTTTCTCCCTGAATTTATTATTTTGTGTTGATTTGAAGTTTCTGAAATTTTGCTTCAATGGCGACGGTTGGAGATCGAACAAAAGAGGAGGAATAAGATAGGGTTCTCAGGGATAATTTTGTCAGTGCATTTAAATTTTTAACAGTCAACCAATGTCTTTAGAAGTCAACGCTTGATCTAGATACCATCCCTTAATATTCAAAATATTGGGTACCAAACTTAGGCGCTGGTCATTTACCGGATAACCCTTAAATTTTCAAAAGATATCCAGATAAAAACAGTGCCTTGGACCCATAGTGCTAGAAAGGATCCCAGACTACTCTTGGATGAAAGGATTAAATGCCGTAAGTCTAGCATCACACCTGGAAAAGAATTTACCTAAAAGGATTGTGATGTCACACCTCACTCGATATTATTGTGATGTCGGTAGATATGCAAGCAAATGCTGCTTTTTTTTTTTTTTTTTGATAAGAACAAATGCTGCTCATAATGGTATATATTGTGCCACGTTGTGGCTAGCTTTGGTATCCATTATTATCTTATCAGTATAGAATCTGGATGCATCAGATACAATGTTCTAGCTCTTACCTATTGCTTCTGTGAATTCCACGTGAGTCTCCAAATAATGAGCTACCGACCAAATATCTCTGCAGAGATCTCAATCACTGATCTCATGGGAAACATCAAACGTGGTGATTATTATATACAACATCTTAATCACTATGTGAAACATGATGGTACAGAAATAAAAGTAAATAATGCGCAATCAGTTGTGAAGCCCCTTTGCACATAAGAAACCTGATCACCAATCAAATACAACTATAAATTAAGCACACTGGGCATTACATTTTTCATCAGGGTCTAGCTAGAAAAAAAAACAACAACAATGTCAGGTGAATTGGTTCTTTTAGATTTCTGGCCAAGTCCATTTGGGATGAGGGTTAGAATTGCATTAGCTGAAAAAGGTATCAAATATGAATACAAAGATGAAAATCTCAGAGTGAAAAGTGCTCAACTGTTGGAAATGAATCCAACTCATAGGAAAATTCCAGTTTTGATTCATCATGGGAAACCCATTGTTGAATCCCTCATTATTGTTCAATACATTGACCAAGTTTGGAATGATGGTAATCTTCTTTTACCTACTGATCCTTATCAGAAAGCTCAGGCAAGATTTTGGGCTGATTTTGCAGATAAGAAGGTAAGATATAATCTCTTATTGATTCAATGCATCATTTTCTTTTTATTTGGTGTTTACTGTGCTGCTAGTCCCTTTTCAATTTTATTTGGCATCACGCTTTTGCAGATTTATGAACATGGAAAGAGGTTATGGATGACTAAAGGAGAAGAGCATGAGAAAACTAAGAAGGACTTCATAGATTGTCTGAAGGTATTGGAAGGAGAACTTGGAAATAAGACATATTTTGGTGGTGACCAGATGGGGTTCTTAGATGTGGCTCTAATTCCTTACTACACTTGGTTCTACACTTATGAAAAATGCGGAAACCTTAATGTAGAGGAAGAATGCCCAAAGTTGATGGGTTGGGTTAAAAAATGTATGGAGAAAGAGAGTGTTTCTGAATCACTTCCCGATCCAGTTAAGGTCTACGAGGAACTCAAACAGTGGTATCCAATTTCCTAGACAGTTTCTTTTATTTCCTGATATGTATCAAGGATTTCTGTTTGTCATTGTTGCTTGGTATCATGTTTAAGTATTTTGTTTAATAAGGCATGTTTTGATTTCAATTTACCATTGATTTTTATTCAAATAGAGAATTCTGCACACATGGTATTTTATTGGCTTGGATAAATTCGCCTCATTTTTGAGGGTCTGATTGTGCACACTCTCTAACTAACTGTCACATGATATTTCAATGTTATGTTTTGATTCAGTTCAAATTAAATGATCATGTCAAATTCACACTCCATAGAGGAATTTGGACAAAATTAAGTTCTGTTTTTGCACAAGAAGAATTTTGCACCAATATATAGTCAAGGAAAATCTTTGCAACACAAGGTCAAGAAAATGCAGATTAAAATCCACAAGTAAAACAGATCCAAGTATCCAACCGTTGCATTACAAGAATCTAACACCGAAGAATTTTGGTAGAATTAAACATACATACTGAGAAGACTTCGCAAAAAAAAAAAAACTATATGAATTGCTTACATACAAAGGAAAAGGCTATGATAGGCAGTCAGGCATCAGCTATCCCCATTTCATGCTTAACCTTATTTTTGTGAATCCGATCGACCAACACTTCCATCACGAAATTGCGAAAGATCTAGTTTGAGTTGTCCCTTGCAAACCTTGCGAACGATAAAAAGAAAACAGAACAAGAAGAGAAGAATCAATAGGATATCAGAGTTAACTAGTAACAATAGTGATGATGAGCAGTGACTTATACTCCATGAACTCATTTTGCATTTGATGGTTTGATCAACACAATACATCCATATATATATGTATGTATTTCCTTGAAGTGGAAGAAATTGTGGTACTATTAGGTATGAAACTAATCACAAATCATATTTTATCACCGTAAAGAGTTGCAATAGGATGGGCACGTTTTTTTTTCTTTGGGTACGTACTCTTCGTGGGAACTCTTGTTAGCTTTAGACAGAAAACTTTTTGACTGAATGCTAATAATATAAATAATCTAGAACACACTGGAGAGGAGAGACACCGCCATCATCACCAACGTGTAAGTGGCACAAATGACGTGTTCTTTATGCAAGCTTTTTAGATATTTGTGTAGAAAACATGTTTGATTCCGTATTCATTATTCACTTGGTTTATATGTACAAATTATGACATGTTTGATTCCTTAATCCTTTGGTTGTTCGTTGTGATGCATTGACCAGCCCTTAGCACTCTCTCGTCTTTAACTTTAAATTTGTCATTATTGAATTTGCTTGCATCTTTCCTAGGAAAGTTCATATTTGAATAGTGTATCAATCATCAATGGCATGCCAAGCCCAACGCCCAGTTTACTCGATAGGTGCTGTTAGGTAGCTCAGTACTCTATATTAGTCAAATTATGTCCCGTTTGATTACCTTGCATACGGATGTGGTGGAACCAGGATTACCTTAAAATATCAAATAACGAAAATGCTATACGGAGCTTAGTACATATGGGATTATGTTCATACCAACAAAAAAAAATATATAATCTACCATAAAATTGAGGGGACTAATCTAAGACAAACTAAAAATAAAATGACAAGGAACATATATTTTCAACACAAGCACAAGAGAGTACCGATTAATATCCACAGCTAGTAAGAAAAAATCAATAAACAGTACAGGGCTTTTTCCAAGCAAAATGAATTGCTTTCTTGACATTTCATATATATACAAAATCTGCTGCAACCTCTTTTGCTAGTTTATCAGAGTACTACTCTAAAAGATAAGTTGGAGCACAAACTATGGACATCATTTCTATCTTGATTAACCTTTTCTTGTGAATTCAATCATTATATATAGTCTCATCGTGAAAGTGAGTGAGATCTATTTGGAATTGTTGTTTTCCGTTACTAATAACATTGTGAATGACAAAAAGAGAACTAAAGACTAAGAGAAGAATCAACAGGGTGTCTGAGTTGTCTACTAGAAATGAACTCATTTTGTGTTTGATGGTTTGATCAGCACATACAAGTACATAAATATCCTAAGAAACTTGACTTTATTGAGATTGCTTCTTGCATCTTCTTTTGTAAAAGTTCACATCAACAACGGTCTTAATTGTTAGCAGTTCAGTACTCAACCTCAAATTATGTCATGTTTGATTGATTCCCTTGCAAAGCTGTTGGAAAACATCAGCATTGGATAATTTTTAACAGAAATTATAAATGGACTGAGAGAAAAGCAACGTGAGAAAAACCGCCTCTCACAGTCCACCCCGCACGTCTCCCGAGGGGTGGGGCCCAGTGGGACCCACACATTAAAAAAAAAAAAAAATCTGTCAGAGGCGGTTTTTCTATTCGGTTCATACAGAACCACTGAATTTTTAATTGACAAGTTATATCAATATGTTGTTTCTTGTTGAGATGGACCAACCAAAACTACATGAGGCGGTAGTGAAAAGACCCAACAATTTACTTTATTCTGTTTGTTTTGTGGCTGTTTTCGGTGGATAAGTCTTCGGTGGATAAGTCTTAGAATCACCCCTAATAGAGAAACTGATGATAATCTGAGATGGATTGATAATACCCAAGGGAACTTTACCAGTAAATCTCTATATGATTTGTTGGATAAAAAAAGTTCTCAACCCAATGATGTTCTAGCTGGGAAAATCTGGAAACTCAACACTGTTTCCAGAATAAAAATTTTCTTATGGAAATCTGAAAGAAAATATTCTTCCTTCCAGTGCTATCCAAGGCCGTTATGTCAGGCACATTGACCCTACTTGTCAAATGTGTAAGGAACATCCCGAAACTAGTGAACATGCTCTATGAATTGTAATTTTTCTAAAGCTGTTTGGGCTCATTGCTCTTTGAATCTTGATTCTCCTGCTTCCATTTTTTCTAGTGTCACTGACTGGTGCCTAAGTTGGTTCTCCAGAGATAATCATAGAACATATTGGGGTACTTGGTCTGAACTCTGTGCTACTGTTTGCAGGTTTGTTTGGGTGGCCAGGTGTGATACTACTTTCAAAAATACCAAACCTTGTCCTAGGTACACCAGTAGATTAATATTAGATCACTTATCGGAAACCAAGAGACTATCTCAAGCTCAAACCAGCATATTGACAGCTATTGACACAGTGATTCTTAATCAAGCTCCCTCAGAAAAGATTTCTTTTACCTTTTTTTTTATTTTTTATAATATTATAACAGAGCTAACTGGGATTGGAGTGCGTATTCTGAATCAAGCATGGGAAGTCATTGGCAAAAGAACCAGAGGAACACGAAGTCATGGACAAGAAGAAGGCGAATGCATAGCAGCTTAAGATGCATTGAACTGGGCCTCACAACTTCACTGTAAAGCTTTCAACCTCCTAGGAAGCAATCAAAGGATAATTGAAACTATGCAGGGGAGGGCTAGAAGCACCAGCTGGAAAACTAATTTTGCAATGGATAGCATCATTTTGCGTCTCAAAAACTTTGAAACAGTTTGTTGTAAAACCTTTAAGAAAAGCTCTCTACCTGATCTCCAAAGACTAGCTTCAATTGGAGGAAATTCTCAAAGTCCTCAAATGTGGGAGGAACCCTTACTATTTCAACTTTGTCAGTAGCTTCTTTTTATCTATGGAAAAAAAAGAAGTCTTATCGTGAAATAAATAGAACATTACAAGAAAAATGGATCCACATTCCACAAGAACCGTGGTCCAATGATCTTTTTTTTCCAAATATGACTTGATTTAGTTTGTGAATATTATGGGTCACAAGGCCACCGATGAATGTGTAGTTGTTATTTATATGATGCTGCTGCAAATATGTAGTTACTTCCTGAATAACAAAAACAATGAATGACCATCATGGCCGGTTACATCTTAATTTAGCCACTTAGCTAAGAAAAAATGTTAATTTAGCCATATGACTGAGTGAGAAAGGGCAACTTCGGATGACCATCACGCCCGATTACATCTTTACTTTGCCTAATTATGCTTCCCTTAATTACTAAATGACGTGTTAATGGTGTATTTTCTACACAAAATTGGTTAAAAAGACCAAAATCAACAAATCCTGGGTGAAAAAGACATCTAGATTTTGATACTATTTAAATGGACAAAAATACAAAAAATAGCCAGGATGTAAACAGTTTCATCCTACCCATTTTCAAATACTTTTTCTTTTTTTAATTTACATCAGGATGCATCCAGTTTCATCCATGCTATTTTTTAAGTTTAATTCAGGATGAAACCAATTTCATTCTTGCTATTTTTTTTTTTGTCCATTTCACCCATACTAATTTTTACTCGTCCATATGAACCAGGTTTTAAAAATATTTTGACAAATGACCCATTTTCCGTATACAAGTACTACGCATTCAAACTCAAATGTATCATTATCTTAACACGTATGGGAGGGATTTTTCAAAGACTTGTCGAAATTGATAATACCCGATTCATGATCCACTTATTTTATATATAACCTTGTTATCCTTGTGATGATTAGTCTACTACCCCCTTGGCCCTCTCTCTACTTGAAAATTGTCATTATTGAAAGTTTGAAACCAAGTATCAAAATTTCATTGGTATGGAAGCACATCAGAATCTCACTGATAAAGAACAGGAAAAGACAGATACAAAACCATGAAAAATGGATGGGAAGAACTCTTGGTTGGTCACTCAGTATAAGACTCGATCTCATTGCACGCATCTTTTTAATTTTAAATTTCTTTTTTTCATTTTTATTTGTTTGGTGATACTCCTCACAAGGTGTTAAAGATATAAAAACTTCACTTATAAAAATCTGATTGTAATAAATGAATGCAATGCACTATCTATATATTATAAAAAGAAGTGGTGCTTGTGTAGACTGATAAATCCGACCCTCAATTTCGTCATCTTACGACATGGATTGATAGTTGGGTGAGAGATATTTTTGAGCGTCGGATGTCCTGGATTTCCTGATTTTGTTAGGGTCCTTTTATTAACTTGGTTTGTGGGATTTTGGAAGAATGGAAATCTCGCCAACACATACTCTTGCCGAGAATTACTAACCTTTCCTTATCGGACTCGGTTTCCTAACTACGAACAATCAAGAACAACCATTGATTCGGTTTCCTAATTTAAAAGTTTTCCTTTCGCTAATACCTAATACACTGAAAAGATGTATTTATAGAACAAACAAACTTTAGATTTTACCCTCGATTTTGTCTAACAAGGATTATCAGGTCGCATCTATTTCTCCAACGGTTCTTTCTCCTCACTCCTCCGTCATTCTCTAATGTTTTCCCATCCAGTTTGCTCTAATATTTTTCCATAGCATGAAGGTTCTCGGTAATTGTTCTTTTGAGGGTTTTAATGTACGCTGGATATTCTTTAGATCAGTAGTGTAACCTAAATCAATTTTGGGTTTGTTTTTATTCTCAATTATGGCTACACGTTTGCAACTTTATTGTGTTTCCACATACAAAAACTAAGACTTCATCTGTTTTTTCCCGAGATTTGGCTCAAATCAGGATTGTGTAAAAGTTTAGGTATAATGCTACAGATTTATTTGTACCAGTGCATATAAAGGCATTTAATGGAACTTTATCCGGTTCACAAACAAAATTCTGTTTCTGTGTTTTAAGCTTACGATATTCATATGCATACTTCTTTCTCTAGGTCAAGTTTGTTGTACGTTGGATTTTTTGCAGGATTTCACTTGGTATCATGTGGTAGTGAGTCAAAGTATGGAAAAATTATGTGAATCGTGTACATGGTGACTTGAACATGAGGATTTTGCAGAAGAACATGATCGGAGGGAAGGGGTAGAGATGCAAAAGCTGCAGAATTTGCAACACATAACTTGGATAAAGAATACAATGGATGAAATAACAAGAAAAGGAGAAGAGGTTGTTGAGATTGAAAAAGATGATTATCTTTAGAGTTTCTATAGGTGGATCTTCACGGTGGAACTTTATGTGCGGTTACATTGATTAGAAAAGCTGAAAAGGTTATATTTTATCTTCAAATGTTGAGGGTTTGGCAAGCGGAGGTGGCAATACGCAGAAGGATTGACCAATATAAGTTTTGTATATTGGTTCCTACAGTTCATGTGAAGTACCAATATAACTTATGTTCTTTCATATTGATTATAAATATCAATTTAAATTTGCTAAACATTTGTCTCTGCAGTTTTGGGTATTAACATCAAGGACCACAGGTCCATGAAATACACCACAGCTACAGATAAACACTGTCAAAAGAATAGGCAGTTGCACACATATTTGAACTGATACTAGCTAAAGAAGGTTACTATTTCTCTGCATGTTAAATCTCACATTACACGTGCCTTTCTATCGAAGGAAATCAATTTGGATTAAATATGTGTTATTTTACCGTATAATGTTGATAGCAAGGAGAAGAAGTGACATGGATCTTTTTATTTTTATATTTTATTTTATAGTTTTTTGTTTGTGCAGTTGGATACTTAATGAATTCAAAAATTAACTTTTGGTGACTAATTGAACTTTTGAAGTTGTTGCTAATTCGATTATGGCTACCCTCAAATCACTTTTTTGGTTAAGCTTTATATTCTTTTGTTTGTTTTTGAAGTCATACCATGTGGTGGTCTGATGACAGCAAAAGTGGAGATGCTGATAACTATGGTGTTTTATGGTAAGAAGCCTAAAGAAAAATCATTATATAAGCCATAGATAGAAGCTTTTCATTGCACACTCTCGCAAACAGTAACAACATGTTTGTTTTCTCCTCTATGTAGAGGCAAACCACTACCTTCCTCTATGTAGAGGTGGGTCCCAATTTTTTTGGTTGTTTGTTTTTTCCACTACCACTATAAATATAGAGGCCAAACCTCTATCTAATAGAGGAAATGAAATAGCAGTAGGAAGGTGCTATCTTGGGGCCAAACCTCTATTTTATCCGGAAATGTCTATTATGCCCTCACACTAATTTTAAAATTCTACATTTTGTCCTCGATTCCAAATTCCTTTTATCAGATGAGATCTGTACTCATGTCTCTTGCCTCTCTCTTTCTCTCTTGAACCCTCATCGAACTCAGAGAGATGGAATGATCTTCATCTAGGTTAGGGAGAAGGCTGGATTTCGTATTTCATTGAGATCTAGGTTTGATTTTCATCGGAGCAATTGAATCTCACTGGGAACTAGGTTTGGGTATATTCAAAGGAGAAGGTTAGGATTCGAATCTCGAATTAGGTTTGATATCTTCGTTCAAATTAATATTCGGTAACTTTCGATTAATGGTATCATTTTTTCAGTTTGTTACTTCATGAGCTTCGTTGCCCTAATTTTTCTATTTCGATTGATTCTTGTATGTAGAGGTGTTGTTATTCGCTTGAACCTGTATTTTTAATTTCTTCTGATATAACACTTTACTGATTGAGATCTTCTAAACCCATGAATGATTGAGCTCATCCAAAACCATTACTGATTTTAACCCAGAAATGAAAGGAGACTAGCTGTAATAAAAAATTTGGTTAACCAGTTTCTCATGCATCTTTGTTGTACTTGTGTATGTGATGGTGAATCCTTGCTATAGTTATGGTTTCATTTTTAATTTAGTGTCTCCATATTTTCCAGGGGTTGTATTTTCATTTTGCAGGGTTTTACTTTTATGTGTAAACCCAAAGTTGTTCAGGTTTTTGTGGAAGGATAACCCAAAACTGGGGCATCAACTAATTTCTCGCATAGTTATTAGGCTCTCATTTGTCACTGAGTGATTATTATTGAAAATTTTGAATTGTATTGGTTCCCTTTAAAAACGATAAGTAATTAATTGTTTGGTGAATTCTTTTTACATGTGCAGGTTCACTTCCTCTACAAAGGCACTTTGCGTGTTCTGCTGGTGCTGATTCTTGAGTACCAACGGAAAGTGATCACCATTCCGGTAAACCTTCTTTGAGTACCAACTGTGGTCCATTATTGTTGATTTCTCGTTAATTTTTCTTTTCCCTTTTTTCATCAAAGAAAGTTGATGGTTTAGACAAATGGCTGCAATTGTTTAGACTAAACATGTTGAATTGATGGTATTTGATTAAGATTATAAATTGACGTCTTAAACCCTGTGACAATTTTGTCACAGGGTTGAGAAATGAAGTCTATAGGAGACTTTCACTCTTTCACTTTTTTCCCGGAACGGTGTGCAGATAATTTTGTTCTGTTCACTCTTACCAAACAAAATAAACTTTGTTTTATATGAGAGTATGTGTCGAGCATATATATAGATACATGGATCATTATTAGTTTGGTTATACCAAATTTAGGACATTGATCATTATTAGTTTGGTAATCTAATAAAGAATATGTAGTCTTCTTTTTTATTTGTGGGTTTAGAATCTTTTCTGCTTTATTGTTTGATGAGTTCCCTTGCACACATTATCCTAAATGACCCTCTATATTTCTATACAACGAAGATATGGATAAAGCTTAGGGTTCTAAAAGGAGATGGGGTGCACATATATTCACAACTATTGATGGCCTTTCTAAGAGATTTATCGACTTGAGTATCGAAGAGGTAGGGAAGGAAGGGTATTCTGGAGCGTCCCTTAAACAGGTCTCTTGGAAACGAATTATTGAAGCTTTGAACACTGAATTCAAGGGAACTTTACCATATCATTTAGATCAGAAAGCTTTAAAAAACCATTGGGACTCTCTGAAGAAGAAATATACAATTTGGAGAACCATTGCTGGATTAAGTGGCCATGGTTACAACGACTCAACCGGGAGATTGGACTGGCCTAAATCGAAATGGGTAGAAGTAATTAAGGTAAAAATTAATGGATTAAGGTTTATAGCCGAGCTTTAGTAGTATATTGGCCTTGCTGAACTTCTTTTCTATTCAAGGTTTATCGCTGATCTTTTCAGTAGCACACAAAATATACTGATATGTTGTACTGGTCTCATCTCTATGGACAGGACACACCAAATGCTGCGCAATTCAAGAATACTGCATTAAAGCATGCTAAGGAATTATCTCACTTGTTCGAAGTAGTGTTGGCCTCTGGAGATGAGTCATATATTCATGTGGAGACAAGTATTTACTAAAGGCAGCTACAGCCAAACCTGATACATTATATGTCCAAGTGAGTGAATCATATAGTAGTAGAATTTAGATTGCTAGGTTAATCTGGTCATAGATATGCTAACTAGGTTGTTGTTGTTTATGAAGGTGGGAGATCCTAACGCAGATCACGAATGCTGGCAAAGGCCTGAATATTTGGATTCCTCCCGGAATGTATACAAGGTGTCTACACAAAATGCTGGCAAAGGCCTGAAGATTTGGATTCCTCCCGGAATCTGCCTTTATCTGTTGTTATTTTGCAGACAAGTATTACTTGTGCGATGCAGCATATACGCATACGAAGGGATTTATGACTCCTTACCGGAACACAAGATACTGGTTACGAGATTTTCGACGTGGTGGCCGCCCTCGAACAAAGA
The DNA here is from genome assembly GCA_023531295.1 of Papaver armeniacum. Lineage (NCBI taxonomy): Eukaryota > Viridiplantae > Streptophyta > Magnoliopsida > Ranunculales > Papaveraceae > Papaver > Papaver armeniacum. Next base: position 341,350 of record JAJJWW010004070.1, read on the forward strand.
AGGAAAAATTCAATCAGGCACACTCACAACTTAGGAATGTGATTGAAAGAGCTTTCGGTGTTTTGAAGGCAAGATTTCCCATTTTGGACAAAATGCGCAGGTTCAGTTTTACAACCCAAAAGTATTTAGTTGTTGCAACCATGGCTATACATAATTTCCTAAGACGCATTAAGTTGAATGATGAATTATTTCGGCGGTTCGAAGATGTCGGGTTGGAAGTGGACAACAACATTGAAATGAATAGTGAAAGTGCAACATCAGCTACGCAACATGTATTTAGACCCCAAGATCAGAATTTTATGCACCAATTACGTGATCAGGTTGCAAATGAATTAGATCTGCTTGTTAGGGTATAAAATGCTGGGTTGTGAATCTTGGAATTTCGAGAGATTAGGTATCTTTATGGGTCATCTGTGTAGGGCTGGTGAGGAAGTGGAGTTGAAGGATGAATGGGGGTTTTGGTTTGGTCTTTTATTAGTTTGTATTTCATTTAATCCGTATAACGGTTTGGATTGTTGAAAACATTTTTGAATTTTTGAAAATGTTGATTTGGAATGAATCTTGGAATTTTTTAAGTTGTTTAAGGGTAAAATGTGAAATGTACAAATTTAAATTTAAATATAGAGTTATTAGATAGTGGTTAAACAAACATAAATTTAGAAGACTCTATATAGTGGTATTCATATAGAGATAGAGGTAAACCTCTATGTAGAACCCTCTAATTATATAGAGGAGAAAACAAACATGCTGTAAGTCTTCTGTGAAATATGTAGTTATTACGTTGGTTCTCTATCTTAACTGTGTAAATTTCGTATAGGTATATTAGGATTATTCCGCCACCCGGGACAAAACTAATCTTAGGCTTAGTTTGGTAATGCTGCGGCTTTTGTAAAAGCGCTTTTCTGCTGCGCTGTGCCGTGTAAAAAAAAACAGTTAGGTGTATGGTAAACTAGATACTAAAAGTTAAAACTGATTAAAAAAATTATCAAATTGTGTTTGGTAAAATATAAGTTCACTTATTGTAGTTGTAACAAATGACAAAAACAGACATAATCTTTTAATATAGTTTTATTCTATTTTATGGGATTTAAACATATTAGATATTTATATAGAATTTGAGTAACTATTTTTTATTATTGATATAACTTGGGATAAAAAAAAATTATACTAAAATCAAATATTTACTAAAATTATACTATTTTTTATTTTATAATTATATTATATTGGTTCTTATTTATTTTATTTTTTAATTAAAATGGTATATAACCAAAAATTTGAAAGTGAAAATAATAATATTTGAAGAATGTGACATAGTTTAAAATAACAACCTTTAAAGAATATTATGGAGAATAAGAAATTAATTATCAAATATTTAAGGGCAATTTTGGTCATTTATATACTATAATAGGGATATAAAAGAAAAATCATGCATTAAAATAAGGTGGGACCAAAGCTTATGCTTTTAGAGCTTTTATAGAACGCGCAATTGGGGGATATGAAAACTAATTGGGGGATATAGCTACAAGACAAAATAGGAGTCCCAATAGCAATTCTGGGTCACCCCTTATGTAATTATTTTTTTAAATCCTAATATACCCCTCACTAATCATGTTTAGTGGTTAATAATAATTAGTAAAAAACTTAAGTATTTGGGGGATAGATTAGTGTGTGTTTTTATTTTAATTTGTGTGAGTGAGGAGTAGATGGAGAGAAAAAAAAAAAAAATTTGAGTGGAATTTTTTTTTGAAAATGGAAGATGATTGTGATGAGAGAATTACCGCTAATAAGAGGTTGAAAAATTGATTTTTCTTCTTTGAATCCACCATTGTTGCAAATTTGAAAAAGCTTGGTGCAAGCATGGTATTCAACCAAAACCCATGCGGGCAATTGTTGGATGTTCATAAATTGTTTGCCACTATCAGGGCCCGAGGACGATTTTTTTTCTGGTTTTGATGTTGATTTTTTCGGTTTTGAGCAAAACCGGCATGGTAATCATGGATTGAGCATGCTTGGTACATGTTCCGGCATAGTATTTTGCTTAAATTTTCATGCCGGAACAGGATGAAAAGTATCCAGAATGTTGATTTTTTTTTCACTTGACTACCGGCACTGATAGGAAATTCTCGAGCATGCCGGTATCATGTTCCGGCATATAGTCTTCATCAATTCCGGCATGGTCTTCATCTCTTCCTTTTTGAACTTTTTTCTGGTATTAATCAGTCATCTGCCGGCATGGTCAGTTGATATGAAGACCATGCCGGTATTGTTTTCCGGCATACCATGTTGCTTTATTTTCTATCAGGAAGTGGACCGATTAATACCGAGAAAAATTCAAAGCGGAAGTGATGAAGACCATGCCGGGAATTGATGAAGACCATATAGGAACATGAAACCGCATGGTCTTCATCAATTTCGGCATGGTCTTCATCACTTTCAAAGCATGATCTTCATCACTTTCAACATGATCTTCATCACTTAGAATAAAAAAAAATTGGTTTCCAAAGTGAGGAGAAGAGAATTTGATATAGAGTGGGGAGAGTTTAGAATTTGAAAGGTCATCATCACTTTCAGCATGATCTTCATCACTTCCGAATAAAAAAAAATTGGTTTTCAAAGTGAGGAGAAGAGAATTTGATATAGAGTGGGGAGAGTTTAGAATTTGAAAGGGAATGGGAAATATTTGGGTTTCAGTTTTTTAAGTGAAAAGATTTTGTTTTTTGATGGAAGTGGAGATGGAAATGGGGGATATGATTTTGTTTTTTGATTTTAAGTTTTTGATTTTTATTTTGTGGGAAGGGTATTTTAGTATTTTCGCCCCCAAAAGTCAACCCTTAGCACACACCATGGGTTGGGGGAAGTAATTCATATCCCCCAATTAGATTATATATCCCCCAATTACGCGTTCCTTTTATAGGCTTAGTTTGGTATTGCTGCAGCTTTTGTAAAAGCACTTTTCTGCTGTGCGTTGCTGTGCTGTGCTGTGAGAAAAAAGCAGTTAGACGTTTGGTAAAATATTGATTAAAGTTAAAGCTGATTAAAAAAACAATCAAAGTGTGTTTGGTAAAATACTAGATTCAACCATTGTTGTTGTGGCAAATGACAAAAACAGACATATCTTTAAAAATAGTTTTATTCAATTTTATTGGGGTTAAATAATTAATTTTTTTTACTATTAAATATAAATAGATTAAATATTAAATTTTACTAATTATTATTATTATTATGATTGTTAAGAAAAATTATTTTTACTTAACCAATTTTAAAGATATATAATTTTCAAACAAAAAATAAACTAAAATTAAGTAATTATTTAAAATTTGTTTTTATTTTTATTTTTGACAAATTAAATGAAATGGTATCATACAATAGTTTGAAAATAAAATATAATAATATTTAAAGAATAAAATATAAGAAATAAAAATTGATTGTACATATATTTAAGGGTAATTTTTGTCATTTACAAAATAAAATAGGGACAAAAAAGATAAATCAAGCATTAAATTATGGTGGGACCACATCTTATGCTTTTGTAGCTTTTAAAAGCTCCTCCTCCCCGGCTTTTAAAAATTCAGGAATCTGGGAAGTGCTTTAGATAATAAGCACTTTGATTTTTTTTTTACCAAACACCAATTTCAAAAATTATTGACATATATAGGTTTTGAAAGTGCTTTTGGAAAAATAAAAGCATTACCAAACCCAGCCATAAGCTCCTCTCCCCCAGCTTTTAAAAATTGGGGTATTTTGGAAATGCTTTTGGTTAAAAGCACGTTGAAAATATTTTAACAAACGCTAATATGAAAAATAATTACTATATATATTTTTTGAAAGTGCTTTTCGAAAAATAAAACATTACCAAACTAAGCCTTAAACTGCTAATCTTAATTTTAGATTTGCTAAATAAGTTTCCTAATATAATTTGGTTCTTAAAAAATTTTAAATTTAAAAATTACTAATTTTAATTTTAATGCCAAATATTAATTCACGGAAACAGATTTTGCTAATATAAGGGAATTTACTAACATTGAAGCCATGAACTGTACAAGACAACAAAATGGGTGGGAGCAGGAAGCATGATGAAAACAACTGGGTGGTAGTACTTTGTAGTTAATTTTACTCCATCACTCCACTTATTTATAAAAGATCGGAAACCGTGAATTTAAATTAATGATATTAAACCAGCAAATTTGATCCGACCAACAAAATACCGAAACAATAGACTAGCAAATTTAAAAAAAAAAAAAAAAAAAAACGAAGAAACTACGGCCGGGGCTATAGGCCCAGGCTAATTTGACCCGAAGAATAATCACTAGGGATTGCTTAATTGGTCACGGACGGGGATGTAGGCCCCGACTATATTTGACCCGACGAATAATAACTAAAGATTGCTTAATTGGTCACGGTCGCTGGCTAATTTGACCCGACTAACAAAATATTGGGAATCGCTTAAGCGTCCACGGTCGGGTCTGTAGGCCCCGACTAATTTGACTCGACCAACAAAACACTGTGTATTGCTTGAGTGGTCATGGCCGGGGCTATAGGCCCCGGCTAATTTGACCCGACTAACAAAACACTGGGAATTGCTTGAGTGGTCACGGCCGAGGCTGTAGGCCCCGGCTAATTTGACCCAGCCAACACAACACAGGGAATTGCTTAAGTGGTCACGACCGGGGCTGTAAGTCCCGGCTAATTTGACACGACAAATAAAACACAACGACTGCAGGTTTTGGCTAACTTATAGGCTCGACCCCAGTGATTTCTGCAGGTTTTAGCTAACTTATAGGCTCGACCTCAGTGATTTCAACCTAATCACAACTAATTTTTATGTGGCTACTACGATCGACAATAGATTTTTTAATCCATAACCGAACCACAAGTTTCAACTAATTAGGCTTCAACTAATTTGACGCGACCAACAAAACACTAAGGACGCATGCACCGACTAATCTACAACCCAATTTTTGTGAAAGTAAATTGATTCAACTTTTGTTATCAGTATACCAATCATTTTAAACAAATAGTATTGACTAAACTTTCATATCAAAATACAGTTAAAAATAAACCAAGTAACAAAAAAGCCATCAGAGAGGTTGAACCCCGGCCGTAGGCCGGGGTAATACCTAGTACACGTATAGATTAAAGTTATACTGGGGGAGAACATGCATTTCTTGATTGAAAACTAAGCCAAAATAGAAGCAGAGGTACTACTTCTGTTTTGGTCAATAGCAACAGTACTATTACTAGTAGTACTACTACTGATACTCGAACGGACATGAGAATGACTAGGATGTTGATGATGATGTCCAGGACTTGTTTGGTCAGCACCCCTGAAACATACCATAAAACTCGTTTGGTTTGATGCTTCGTACTCCACCTCGTTTTCTTCCAAGGACCTTCCCATGGTTTCACGTGTGAAGAAATAGGTCAAGATCATTCCTAACAGTGAAATTCCACCAAGAATCACTAATGCATTAGTCATCCCAATACCTGTTTGATAACCCTTGTCAACGTCCTTCTCATTCTGACTCTGAGAAGCCCATAGAAATCCAACTGAACCGACAATAGCACCAATTTTTCCAGCTGCACCAGATAACCCATGACATGTAGATCGAAACCTAGCAGGAAATAGCTCGGCCGGTATGATGAACGTCGTCGTGTTTGGCCCGAAATTAGCAAAGAAGAATGTGAGTCCATAAAGGATTAAGAACCATGCATTTGTGTGATCATTCCAATATTGGTAATAAGGTATTCCAATAGCAAACATACAAATCCCCATAACCAAGAACCCCAACATTTGGATTTTAACTCGTCCAATTCGTTCAATAAAAAACACAGTTGCCCAATACCCTGGAATTGTAGAACAAACTGCTATGATCGCTTGAAGTTTTGCTACGTCGTAAGCCTGCTGATAGGCATTCAGTCTATGAGGATCTCGAAGTAGATCACGATAAACATGGGACTGGAATAGATTGCTGCTGTAAAAAACGACATCCACAAGGAACCAAGAAGTAGCACAAGCAAAGAGATCTTGTCCATGACGCCTGAAAAATTCCATTGACAATATTCCGTAAGTTGGTGACACGGGCACCACGTCGTCTTCTTCCGTGATATCGCTCATTGGTATATCTAACACTCCTTCCATGTCTTTCACTGCTTGTGTTAGATTTTTTTCCACCAAAGCAGTATACCTACAACAATAGTTTAATAAACAATATCATATATATGAGAATCAATATTAACTACATTGATTGGATCCAAAGCCATCACTCGCGCGCAATTAAGTTATGAAAGTGATTCAAATTATTATTCTCTTAAGTACATTATTACATCGTTGGTTAGCACGTTGAAGTAGCATCGACCTAGTTTCTTGCTGGTCGAAATTTCATATTAAAATCCAAGTGGTTGATACTATTCTATCTTACTATCATATCCAGCTTCCAGATAACAAGTATATATATATATATTTTTAAGGAAATTTACCGAAGCATTCAAAGTTACAGAAAACAGATAACAATAGCAAAGATGTGCAAACGAGATCTAGAGACGTATTACCTGGCAGTTTCAGGCATCATCATTCGCCAATAAAACGTCATTGCAGCCGGAATAGCACCGAACATCAAAATCAACCGCCACAGTAAATCAGCCTCATCAGGTGTTTGGGCAACTTTGTTCTTTGAATCGGAAGCACGATCGAAAATCCCACAGAGAAGCATCGTAACAGCGGAGCTTGTAAGAATCCCGAAGCCCTGCATGGAAAAAACAGTGGCAATAAACGAACCCCTTGTTGCTTTATTGGCAAATTCAGACATGATTGTAGCGGAGATTGGGTAATCCCCACCAATACCGAAACCAAGCAAGAACCTAAAGAAGCAAAGACTTGTTATAACACATTTCCTTGTCCTACAAACTGAGAAACCACAACCAATAGAGCTGAAAATCATGATTAGGAGTGCCAAACCATAAACTCTTTTCCTACCAAACTTATCACCACAGTATCCGAATACCGATTTCCCGAAGACGGTGCCAATAAGAGCGGTGGCAACTGTTATGGTTACGACTGATGGTGGTACTACACCTCTCACAGACTCATCGATATCTTCATCTTCATAGTAGATTCGTCCGATCAATTTCATGACGGGCGTAATACAAAAGAGATCATAAGCATCAGTGAATAAACCCATACCTGCAATTACTATTGCTTTGAAATGGTACAACTGTGTTCTTGCTAAATCAAGAGTCGACAAAACTTTCAAACCCCCCATCTCTGATCAGCTAAGCTTACAATGGCGACAAACAAAGACAATGAACAACTTTAGCTAGCAGCTTCCTCACTCAATCATGTTGTTGATCAGGAAACAAAGTAGTGATGAGGATGATCAGCATAATCATTAATCAAAGAGTTTGTCCTTTGAAGGACCACTTGCTCTTATGTTTCTATTATGGGGTGTTTTTGAGGAAACAAATTAATTAAAGAGAAGACCAGTTCTGCCAATGCGGTGTGTGTCGTAGATTTTTTGAATAATCTAAGCTAATATTTTAAGTCATTTAATCTTGGATTCCACCAAGGAGCGAATAAATTGTGACGCTTGATGCCAAAAAGACGTGTGCCCCTAACTGACTATTCAACTGAGCTAGGACCAATCAGGTGCCATATAGACTTATTTCCCACGGAAATTTATAACGTGTTTGGGTACCATTACTTTTTGGTTTGGAGAAGCAAAAGGGTCAAAAATTAAGGTCGATGGATATATAACCTAATTTGATTGGGGGCCAAACATTTTAATTGGGGGCCAAGTACTAGAGGACAAAAAAGGTCACCCAATCCTAATTTGGATCACCCCTTATAAAAATAGTTTCTAAATGGCTAAAATGCCCCTGAGTGATTAGTTTTAAGATTTAATTAAGTTGATTAGTGTGATAATTTTGTTTAGATAAAAATCAGGTTTTGGGATTAAAATTTGGGAAAATTTTAGTTTTGGGTTTTTTTTTTAGAAGAAGAAGAGTAGTTTTGAGAGGAAAAACTAGGGTTTTTAGAAATGAGTGATTCAAGTGAACCCGCACCTCAAAACAATCAGGTAAACCTCATATACTCTTGAAATTGTCTGAATGGTGCTCCAAGGGGTCGATTGATGGTCACTATGGAACTACTCAGAGTGAGGGTCGTTATAGTTGGGTGTTGTATACGGCGCCAACGACCCAAAAAGTCGTCATATTGTTGACACACATGGCGACGACTCTAACCTGCAACTTTTAATGGTGATGAAAAATCGTCAAGGTGGTGTGTTAAACCATGACGACTGTTTATAATGTTCACCTAGAGTCGTTAGTTGATTCGTTTAATACCAGGCGACTCTCGAATCCAAACTCTCGTATAAAAAGACAAGTTTTTGTGTGTTTGAGTCGTCATAGGGATATTCGATATACTTGTGACCCTAACCAACCATTTATAATGTTCACCTAGAGTCGTTAACCAATAACAAAGGGTCGTCAAAACAGGGTCGTCATTTTCAACCTAATACGGTAACGACTCTATTCTAGGGCAAAAAATGTTGAAGTAGTAGAATTAGGGTTGTCATCTTCATCCTAATACACTAACGATTTTTCAATCTTCATCCTAATACACTAACGATTTTTCATAGAATCCGCATGCAAATGAAAAGTCGTTAGGGGTTTTCATTTCGATACTAACGACTCTTACACTGAAATTTCGATACTAACGAATACAAGGTGGGTTTAAGTTCACATATCTTCTAATTGGAAACATAGCTTTCTTGGGTTTTGATTTTTGACGACGATTACGCGATGAATCGGTTGAAGAAAAAAAAATTCTTCAAAATAGTCGTTAATGGTGGTGGTGGAGAAGAGAACGGGGAGGAGAGGAAGATGAAGAAGAGAAGCCTAATTAAGGTTTTTAATTAAGGTTAACTTATTTTTAATGTTTAGTTTTAGGTAAGGGTAAAATAGTGTTTTCATAGTCGGATTAATAGGCCCCTGATAATTTTGGGGTGCAAATAAAATTTGTTGGCCCCCAATTAAAATGTTTGGCCCCAATCAAATTAGGATATATAATTGCAAGATTTATTCCTAGAAGCAAAAAAAAAGTTAATTAAATTAGTGTGTGAAGCAGAAGCAGAAGTAAAATCAAAATATTATGCTTCACAAAAAGTTAACTATATATATTTTGTTTGTGGAAATTATACTAAAATTGTTTGCCCAAACTAACTTCTGACTGTTTTGCTTTCAGGAGCCAAAAAGCGACTCCTAAACTGGTACCCAAATTGGGTAGTCTGAGATTGATTTTTGCTTTTAAAAAAGCTGAAGCACTTCTACTTGTGCACCCTCTTGATGTGTTTCCAACGTGCATGTTTTATGAAAACATCCCTACATCCAACCCTACGTTCCAATTTGAAAAAATAAATTTGGAAAAAACTTATAACATGCTTGGATATACGTTCGGAAGCAGCTTTTCGATTTTTAGAAGTCAAAAAGCGAGAGTTAGTTTATGTATTAAATTTTTAAAACAACTTCAAGAAGCAAAATATCACTACACCAAATTCCCAGATTAGTAACAGCAATTTGTAACGGCTTATGGGCCGTTACAAATTTCCCGTTACAAATGACCGTTACAAAAAACTCGTAACAGGGCTTAGCCGTTACGAATTTTTTTATAAGCGTGCCACTCACACGCTTGGTCACATTGGGTCGTAGCGCTTGCAGTTTGTGCGTGTGTCATTCACATGCGTAGTTTTTAGCCTTTCATCTACACCGTATACGCCTAAAATAATATCTTTACTGTTCTTTCTATTCTTGAGATGCATCTCAGCCATAAAACCCTAGATTTTATTCCCACTCCATCTTTCATCTCTATCTCTTTTTCCCTCTCTCTTTCTCAATGCCTCATCGTCCCTCTTCATCTCTCTACCCAAAAAGAAGAAACAGATACTCATCAGTTCCAAATTAAAACCCTAGAATCTCATTTCTCTTATTCTTATTCTTCTTCTTTCTTGTTCTTTCTTCTTCTTCTTCTTCTTCTTCTTCTTCTTCTTCTTCTTCTTCTTCTTCTTCTTCTTCTTCTTCTTCTTCTTCTTCTTCGTCTTCTTCTTTGTTCTTTTTTTTTTTTTATTCTCAGAAGCATGAACAGAGAAATCGTTCATATCAATTAAGAAGAAATCTAGAGAAGTAAATGGATCAGGAAGGTGTTTCCGAGGTTGTGAATTTGATTTTGGTTAGGGTTCTTATTGATTGAAGAACGGCGAATCAGTAAGAAATAAAATTAGGGCTTCTGGAGTTAGTATTGAGTTTGTGCAAAATCGAAGGAAAAATTGGTGGGTTGAATAACAAAAGTAAAAGATAGTGGAGTTATATTAACTCGGGTTGTAAAGGATAGGGTGAACCAGTGAGAGGAAGTTAGGGTTTGGAAATAGATTTAAGGTTCAATTTAGTGGCAGGTAAGAAGAAATCAAAGACTGGGTTTGGTAGTTTGAGAAGTGAATCGATGTTTTGAACTTTGAATAGAGAGAAGAAGGAATTGGGAATTATTTTTAGGTTCTGAGTATAGATGTTGGTGATTGAAGATGAAATTGATGGTTAGGGTTTAAAATGATGATTCGGAAGTTCAATTGAGGGAAAACAAGGAATCAAGGTCAACTAATTCATTCTAGGAATTTGGTTTAAGGTATACTTTCTTTACCTAATTGAAGTCTGTTATGTTCTGTGAATTGTGATTGTGTTTATCATCTGTGCATTTAAGCATTACTATGATAGCTATAATTTAGATATTATGAACCTTGAATTAATGAAATGGGATCAAGTTGAGTCTGGAGAAGGATTTCAATTTTCAATTATAGGGAACTGTTGTTGGAGGCAATGAGGAGCTGGAGAGGATATGGTGGGTATGTATTGAAGCTGTAGTTGTAGCTTAGGGTTGTGTTGTTCCGAGTTACAGGAAATTGGTGTGTAATGGTATGCATTTTTTTTCATTTGATTGTATACATCCCTCAATGCAAGAACAAGCATTAATGTTGTTCTTTTCCTGCAGGATAAGGTTCTGAGGCAGCGGCAATGTGCACTATATTAAGCTGCCACTTTTGAAACCCGAACTTCCTTTGGGTTTGTATCAAGCCAACCAAGGTAATGTGCACTACATTGCAGTTTCTGTATGCTTTGCTTTGTTTTTCACTCCAATTGTGAAGGATTGCAATGTCAATGTTTTTAAGATATGAAGGGTGTTCTTTTCTATGGGCCACCTAAAATAGATGCCAACTTTTTAAAGGTTTGCATATTTTTTTCATTTCATCCTATAATGCATCAGAAATTTTATGATTTCCTGTTAGTTTGTGACATTTAACTAGTCGTAGAATCAAGTACAATGACCGTCTTTATTTGATATGTTTAGTCATTTTGATAATTATGTTTATGTCTTTTTTAGTTACAATTACTTTTTGTTGTTTATTTCAGTTTGGTACTACGATGTAATCCGAGATGCAGTTTCTAATCATTTATGAATAACAAAGAGAGTTGTTTCTAGCTGAACCTTTTTGTGTATTGTTATTATTTTGTTCCGCAACAATGTGGATCATGGCGCAACAAGTTTTGCTGGTGCCTTTAAAACTCCGGCTTTAGCACCTATTATTGGGCATGTTGCACTTCCTCCTTGTAATTAGACAAAACGCACGCCCCCGTGAAGGTTATAAGTACTATTATAACAGTGTAAAAAGTGAAAGCAGGGTAACGTTTTCTTTATTTTTCTGTTGAAACTTAATTTTCACATAAATGTCTCCGATATGGTTTTACACCTCTAAATTCTGGAATTGATCTTGTGTCTCTGAATGTGCATTAATTTTAGTGGGAGAATCCTGAGGAGTTAACCTTGTTTGAGCAACGACAGCTACAAAAGTTATCTCATCCTCAAAAACCTCTGGTTCAACAATTTCAATATCAGGCACAATCATAGTCACAACCACAGGTCCTATCTACCCAGCAGGGCCCCGTGTCTCAACAAAGTCAGATTCAACCACAGGTCCTATCTAGCCAACAAGGCCCTCAGTCACAACAAAATCAGATTCAACCGCAGATGCGTCACCCCCAACAGCTGCAACAACCTTCTTCAAATTCACCGGTTAGTGACTTAGTCATCTGTTATTTGATTGTTGTAGTACGACATATGCTACCTCTTAATCACTCCATAATATGTGGATATTTTTCTGTTTCAGTACCAGGTATTTGACTTAGTCGTCTGTTATTTGGTCGACAAAATGCTTAGGTATATTCTGCAACTTATTACATCTCGATATTGGTCTTGGGGGTTTCAGCAAGTCCAAATCGTTCCAAGTTACGTTGTTTGTGTGTTATTTGATTGTTGTTCTAAGTATTTTGCGACATGGAACTGCAGGAACTTGGTTATGCTCAATTGATGGTTTATTTTCAATGATGTTGTAGTAATAGGTTCGTTGAGACTTGTGAAAGCAGATTTTTAGACTTAATTTTTAAAGCAAAAATATAACAAACTCAAAATGCAAGATGTTGTGAAAATTATGGAGAGGATGGAGCTAGGATTTCACCATTCATCAATACTTATGTGGTTTTAAATTAATTTATATCATGCAATTTAAACAATTGATTTGATTCTAAAGTATTGCCAAAATCAGATTTCTAAAATATCAAATGTTAGTCGCAAGCATAACGTATCAAGAGTCTAAAACTAAGCATGCATCATCAAGAGAAAACACATTTGATTAATAAAAATCATTTAATTCATTTTTTATCAATGCAATTAATCATATAAAAATATTGCATAAATTAATAAAGTAAATGTTACCACATAATTCTTGAAAGAATGGATTCCTCCGTCGCTCCAAAGGATGGGTTTAGCTCATAATGTTGGAAACACGCTCAAAAGTTGATTTCATTGCTCAAAAATGGTTTACAAATGATGAATAAGGGAGAAATAATGAAAAATCGGGTTTGTAACAATTATTTTTGTTACAATCCGAACTGTTACAGAGAACGATAAATAGTAATTGTCGTTGTTACTGTTGCTTTAATACTGTCTCTGAACTACGACCCTCAGATGTGAGTCGTTAACACTGTTGAAGAACGACGGTCCTTCGTGCGTCTTATGTTCTTCGAGCTCTCTTCGATGGCAGCAGCAGTAGATCTCTGAAACTTGAATTTCTTTGCTTTGTTATTTCTCCCAACTCTCCATCCCTCTTCTATGCTATCTCAGCAACTATTTATAACCCAACAACCTCGAAATATCTCCCCATAACTTCATATAATTCTTAATATTCTTCACGTCCTGTTTTAGGAAATAATCTCGATTTTTGATTTCTCCACGCGATCTTAAGCGGCCAAATTGCCATATTTAACTCCTTTACACTCCAGAAAGTTGTCAGGGTCTTCCAGATACGTGCAAACACCTTTGTTGCTCGCAAAATCCCGTGAATATATCCACCGGTGTGTGTTGCCCTGTTTTTCTTCTCGCGGAAATTCCAGCCAAACTGGATCGAAACCAACACCTCTATCATCCCTGTCTAGCCCATAGAAGAGTACCCAATCAATTCCATCCCTTTAGTCTCCTTCAATCCCGACCAAAATTCCAACCCTAATTCTGCCGGTGAAGAACAAAAATTCCCGCCAAAACTGTTTTTTTGAATGAAGAAGATGGTGTCCCCCTATCCTGTTCTGGGGTGCGAATAGCAGGTGGATCCTTTGGGTGCCCTTATCCAAAATGAGGGTGCCTTTATCACTTTTCTCCCTGGGTCCAAATAGCACTTTTTGAGCAACTTTTTTCCACACAAGTGTATTCCTCCAAAAACACCTACACACACATAAAAACACCAAAATTAGTACAAAAATCGAGACTAACAATAGAGACAATGAGGGCAATTCAGACACAAAAATGTGTCTATCATCAATCCCAGGTTTCAGCCAATTCAGGTGCTGACCCTCCTTGTTTCCACCAGGTAATACAATGCTTATTTGTTGGTATGGTAGCTAGCGGCTTCTTGTTTCAGTTTCTTTGTTCTTTATCATCCACCTAAGATCAAAAATAGAAGATTGATTGTTTGCTTGATCTTGCAGGGGATTCAGGCGCAGGAGTGGGCGTGGAAGAACAAACCTACAGGTTGGCCTTTTAATGTTTTTCTATATCAAATTTTGATTTCCATGGCATACAACCTATGAAATAGGCAATGACATTTGTGATGCACTTTCAGGAACATAATTTAGAGAAGGGATTTTGAAGCAAGATGCAGCTAAATCTTGTGTACTTGAAGGAGAGAAAGTTCATGCTACAGAAGAAATGGGTGGTGCACAGCGGTTTATGCGGAAAAATGTATGATAGAGAATCCATGCTAGCAAGAGCAATAATCTGAGGACTGGAAGCTGTTCTGTGCTCATCTTGTGTTATATGTATTGAACTACTATTGAACAATAAAAGTGCAACATTTGGATTGTCGACGAAGGTATATACACCTTTAACTTGATTTTCTCATTTGGTTGTGGTCGATCACTACTATTGAACTAACATTACTGTTTCCTGTGATCAGTGGCGTGATGAAAAAGATTTTATGCATCCGGAAAGGGTACAGAAACTTGTAAAGAAGTTTGGCTCTGATTGTTCAGCCCGTTTCCCTTCCATATCCTCCAATGAACTTTCTGAAGTTGATCTGAACTTCAGATTCCTACAGTAGGTTATGTCTTATCACTTTCCGACTTGGGATGTTTGGTGTAATTTTTATACAGTTTTTTTAACCAAGGATAGTGCTTTTCTGTAAGATTAACTTCAAGATTAGGACCATAGAGCTCGAGGGGAAACGTATCAAATTGCAAATATGGGATGTTGCTTGTCAAGAAAATTTCCGGACAACTACTACATGCATGTTGTCATATTGCTTATATGATCAGGTTGATTTTCTCTCTATAACTTATCTTCTTCTTCATTTTATGTTATGAGTTGTCATTAGAGTGAATTTATAAGGTGCACATCTTAAATAAGTATGAAGTTGACCTATCTAGTATTGGTATCGATTATAGATGAGGTGGCCGAGGGTCATCATGTTTCTTATGTGTTCTTTTTTTGTTTGTTGATTCATTCAGGTGAAATGGTTGAACAAGGAGCAAAAAAAATTTCTTGTACTGCAGCAACAACAACATATTCTAACACCACAGCAACAGCCTCAACAATTTCCAATACAAACACATTCATTGTGCCAAATCAGTTACCAAGAGCAGGTAATGTTTTTATTCTCTAAGTGAATTTTCTTCGTCTCTCAGAGACGACACCAATCTCATCACACACTGTTTACTTCGTACCATGATGTTTGCCCTAGCCGTACTTATAGATATTTTTGATTTGTTTCATCATGTAGTATAGGTTTGGAATTA
This sequence comes from Papaver armeniacum, assembly GCA_023531295.1. Taxonomy (NCBI): domain Eukaryota; kingdom Viridiplantae; phylum Streptophyta; class Magnoliopsida; order Ranunculales; family Papaveraceae; genus Papaver; species Papaver armeniacum. The sequence goes on from JAJJWW010004070.1 coordinate 356,734, forward strand.
TGAACTTAAAACCAAGGATTATGGAAAAATGCTTGGCAACTAGTGTTTGGGAAGTATCTGCAAGTTTTGAGTAAGTTTTTATGTAGTTATTGAGCTGAACTTATAATGTTAATAGTGAAAATGAACTGAACTTGGTCTATGTATTCCATTTGGCACTTGAAGAATTTGTTTTCTTTTTTTATGTGAATTGAGTGAATATTTATATGAATTGATTGAATGTTAATATGAATTGATTGAGAAACTATTATTGAATTTGTAGGGATGGAATGGAAGTGTACGCAGATTATTTGGAATTCCGGCATGTATTTCTGGTAGAGCATTTTCTTCCTGTCAATATTGACCTGGTCAAAATTGGTCATCATTGACCAAATTTGACCAGGTCAATTTTGACTGGCAGTAATTTTTTTGCTGTTACAAAAAAGTTTGTAATGGCTCCAAGTTGTTACAATGTGCCGCGTAGTAATGACTCGACGACGTTACGACAGCGTTGTTACAAAAAATTTCAGAACTGACCTGCATTTGTTACCATGTGGCAAATTCAGTAACGGCTCACGGTGCATTACGAGGGCCGTTGCAATCAAAATTCGTAACGGCCACAAAGCCTTTACAGAAAAAAAGTAACACCCACTTTTACAACAGACAAGTGCCGTTAAAACCCGTTTTAGTAACGGCTTGGTTCAGTTTTTAATCCCATAATTTGGTGTAGTGTATATTTGCTCTGAACTTCTGTTTTTGGTATCCAAACACGCTACTAATAAATCCAGTGTAGCCTAAATATTATGTAGTTTTTTTCCCCTAATCTCGTTGGAGACAATCTTGACGCACTTGTACAATCGGTCTAGGTTTTAAACTCGTTAGGTTAACTCTTATGGTGGTTCAAATTCATCTTTCAAGGCAAATGCTAAGACAGGTTCATGGGAGACTAACCCTTATTGATTTATTTGATTCTAGTAAAATTCACCCAACGATTTGGCAATGGGGCGCCTAATCATTTGGCGTAAACAGGAGCAGCAAGATACCGACGCATATGAATTTGATGGCTCAAATTCTCTGCACGTAAATGGGTGGGCACAAAAGTGAAAATTTTCTGCGCCAATAATCGGATACAAAGAATTTGATTCAAATTCACGCTCAAGTACTGGCTTGAAGCACATCTCGAATCCTGACATTTAGGAATCTTTAGGTAACATTTTTTCAAGTTGAAACTCGAACTTGAAGGACCGTGAAACTTAGCCTTATGGGACCTGATTTTCACATCTAAGCTTTAGTATTATCGTGCAAAAATGTTCTTTAATTTTTTTTTACCAAAACATCCAAACGAATTTCTTTTTTTTTTGATCGATCAAAGAGAATAGATTAAAATGCACACAAGTCGTGTGCGGGCGAATACAAATACTAGGAGTGAAAAGTCCATAAAAACTAAGAATACAAAGAAAGGGTGTCAACAAAAGAAGACACAACTTGTGAAACTTAAAGAACAACGAGCAACTTACAAACTGCAATGAGGACCACTGCCTAAAGTCATTTAGCAAACCTGTCAACGTCTTCTATGATTAAATCGACGTGGTTTTTTTCTAGATCTCTAAACATTATTGTTAGAGCATAGCTCGGTTGAACCCACCAAGCGTTGGTATGTCAAGTTTGGTTGTCATATTTTAGTGAACCAAAACTTTAAAGAGTCGCTTGATTATTTACTAGAGTCAACTTCGTATAGTTTTGCTAGAAAGTCATTAGGATATGATACTTACAAGTATTAAATGAAGACTTGAAGAATGTGAAGAAGTAAAGAGCTACAACGACGACATCATCCTTCCTTTTGATGTTAGTAATATTTGACTTGAACTGTTTCATTCCTAACGTATCTTTCAAGTCGTGCATATTGAAAACATAACTGCAAAGTTGTGAATGATTATACTCTAGTTAGACATAGTATTAAGGAATTGCAATACGAAGTATAATGTCTATCTTTTGAACTTCGTATATAAGACATCGACATATTCGTATGAATGATATTGTGATTATGTATGGGTATGGGTGAAGATTTCGTCCTAGGAAACAATGTTTTTACATTCGTTTAAAGGAAGTACAATTCATAAACTTGTTTTGTGAATCGAAAGGGAAATCGCTAGGCTTATCGGTATTGTTATTCATTGCAAATCTTTGGATTACCAATATGTGTGTTTAGTATTGTTGATGGTGGATTTTCGTTTAAGGTTAAATTCTTAAGTAACCAGAAAATCATGCGCTGACATCTTGTAAAAGATAAAGCCGTTTATAAGTGACGGATACTCCTCACTTAATTCACCAAGAATGGAGCATGTAGCAACAATCCCATTCTCGTGAATACATGAAATTCCTCCGAGGTTGGAGCATGCGGCAACAATCCCTTCCTGTGAATTTCATATCAGCCTTGTATTTCCTGTACCCATTATCAGTGTGGCATGACGACTGAGTGTTACCCTTACAGAGTAACACGAACCTCCAAGCACTATAATGAATCCATGTACGAAATATCCGTACAGGCTGATTCTCGGTGTGTTATACTAGCCCGAGCCCTCTCGGTGTGTTATACTAGCCCGATTGAGCATCCGGACTTGACTGTATCAGTCTCCGGATATGATCTAATCGCAGTCATCCAACTCCACAAGCATGATTGGATGACCACAGATCAATTCCATCACCCCCAGCGGTATGGAATACACACGGTCTTAGCTTGCCGAATATGATCTAATCGCAGTCATCCAACTCCACAAGCATGATTGGATGACCACAGATCAATTCCATCACCCCAAGCAGGTATGGAATACACACGGTCTTAGCTTGCCGAATATGATCTAATCGCAGTCATCCAACTCCACAAGCATGATTGGATGACCACAGATCAATTCCAACACCCCAAGCAGGTATGGAATGCACACGGCCGACCCGCATGGTCGACCATTGGCCTTCGCTTGCCAAGAAACCGTCCATACCAAGCATTATGGGCGGAAAACCCTAAATTAGGGTTTGCGGCATATTACATGTGTCGCAAAACGGTCTCAACCGTCCATCTTCGCAGGTATAGATGGAGGGTGTAGATGTAGACTCAAAGGGCCGGAGCATGTCGACACAATCACCATGTGACCGCCTACACACTTGGCCAATCGGTCAAAGCCAACCGTGGTTGGTTACAACAAAACCGTCCGCCCAAAGGAGCATGGTCGCGCGGCTTTGAAAGCCAAAAAAAAAATAGGGTTTGAGCCATCACGCGCGTCCATCTTCTCCGACACGAATGGAGGGTCACGAGATCAAATCGAGCAGGTCCGGTCATACCCGGCATGACCACCGTGGGCCCATCTACCTCCTCTTGCGGTCGGCCAAGGCACATCATTCCCGGCCAACCCAAAACGCACGCCCAAACTCGTGCGGTTACACTCCCAAATCCTAAACCGATCTCGACCGCTCAACTTCACCTAGGATGATTTGAATGGCTTAGATCACGTTTTCATGGGATAATCAAGTATAGGTGTGAACACCAACCTACCACCTACACGGTGGTATGATCGACCAAGACCGACCAAGATGGGTCGTCTTGGGGCGCGCGCCCAAACTTGGGATGACGCGCGGTTATCAATTCCTTTGCGGTAAGAGATTTTGCCAAGCAAACCGATCTCAACCACTCCTCTTTGACGGTCAAATTGAGTGGCCTAGATTGCATCTCCATGAGACGGTGAGACATGGACGTGTACACCATCATGCCGTCAACACGCATGTATGGTCGGTCCTCCACAAAATCCTTCCCGTGCTTGGTTTCGACCAAGTGAAGAGTGATGCTTGCGCACCTCTTTTAAAAAACCTATTTCATCAATCGGTCGCGAGATGAGTGTCTCAAACATCATCTCATCCGTCCGACTTCACCGACTTGGTTATACAACCCTGGTCGAGTTATTTGGTTAGTGAGGAGTCATTACCCATCACTTTACCACACCGTAATGCAGACTGCATAAAATACACACGATACTCCACAAGTATCGACTTTCGAATAACGCAGTTATTCAATTCAGACATTATATGCTATCTTCCGTGGATCCACGATCCACATTCAGACATCAATCATGTCACAAGCCCGGGGATACTTATCGGGGTATTGGTCTCCGGCGGTTTACGGCGTGCGGCGTGCAACGCGCCATTACAAGAACGTGTTAGGAAGTCATGGACGGTTAGAGATGAAGGCGGAGAAGTGGGCAAGACCGGTCCGTATGCTACCGACACACAACTCCACCACTCCATCATTCCATTACCTCCACTTCCCACGAGAAACGTGAATGAGGCTCAATGACTTGTATAAATAGGTTCTCCGCCCTATTTTGAAGACAAGACAAGACAACAGAACAACACAAGTTCAGTCGACAGAAACCAAGTGTTAATACAACATCGTATTCAAACACCCAGAGCTTGCTTGCATCAACCGTAAGCTTGCTCATATTTTCACAAGTCATAAGCAAGCCAACATCTTCACAATCTCAACACCTTCTTCGCTTCCCTCCCTAAGATCAACCCCATCTCCTTCACTTTGTGGACCGAAACAAGTCTGGAACGGCCATTTCTTGGTTTAGGCCGGACTTGCACAGATTGATCTCTCGAATCTACAAGCACTCACCGCGCAGATGCATTTGTTGTAGGTTTAAATTCATTCCTCATCCACACCCCAAATTACCAAATTCAGCAGAGTAGTTTTCACCCATCAACAATTGGCGACCACGGTGGGAGATTGATCTATCGGTTGCATAAAATTGAATCCTCAATTTTTCGGTTTCCATCTCGCAATGTATCCGAAACTACGGGCGGTTCGAGATATTATGGGAAGCATAGCTGGAATCTTTGGAGGATGTCTTGGCAAATCAAGCCGATATCACCGGGAGGCGAGCGAGACATTTCGCCCTTTTGAATGATATAGCGGCACAATTACAAGAAGGGTCGACGAGCATCTACTCGAGAGCACAAGAAATGTTGAATCATTAGCCAGAGTCACACCTTTACTAGTGGAGATGCGAAAGAACGCGTGATCACGGGGGACTCGGGAGATACGAACAACATGGTCCGGCCCGACAACGAAGACTCGAGGCAACTCCACGAGAGGAAAAGACTTATCAGGAGTACTACAACGTCTCCGCGGATAAAGAAAGGGAGCTGCAGCCTATGGAGCCCTACTAGAGGATTTATATCTCAAAACTCTTGCTTGAAGCCGAGTAAGACTGTCCAATCTCGCATCGGCCTTCCGACCAATCAAGAAACGCTTGAGGGAGGAGAAATCAATCAGAAATGCCCGAATACGAGAGGATGGGAGCGTTCAATCCGGTCACTCAGCGGTGACATTACGACACCTTCCACATCCCTCTACCTAGGCAAGCGATCCGCAGATATGATGACACTTGCAAGTCTTCCAACTTCATCTCCTATTCCACATCGAAGCCACGGGGAGACATTGCAACGCCCGCTAACGCAGGAAAAGCTAGACTCAAGATACTTACATTTCCCCTTCCCGATGAAGGAGATTCTCGAGAGCCGGAGACGTGGGTGCGAAATGGAGAGGTGGAGCTACCCCGGTATGGAGTCCGCCTACCGATCAGAAGTAATGGACCCGAGGTATGTCATTACCACCGGCTCCTTCACCACGTCACCGATGTGAATGCAGCGCTTTGAAGCGCATTGTTCAGGAGAAGCTCGGTTCAGAAAGATAGCTCGCGGAGGATTTTCTTAGAGAGGCTACTCCGGTTTGGTGTAGTGAGGCTTCAAAAGCAAGTAAGTTTTACTCAACAACTTTACAAGGGAGACAGGTTTAGAATTCACTGGGACTTAGCATCCCGCATGTGGAAAAAGAGGCCAGTGATCAAACGCCATGTTTGTTTCCATTCGTACCTCCCTTTTACATAACATTTGCAATTTCATGCGCAATCATCCATGACCAAGATGCAAATTTCATTTAACATAATCCCTTTCAAAAAGGTTGTCCACAAAACTATCTCAAAATAAGCCAATACAATCACCTATTCAAACCTAAGCCAAATTACGAAAGAAAATCCTCACTATCACTCAAAAAGAAGAGACATCTAAAAAAGAAGAGACAAGTATATGGCACAGATCAAGGAAAGTCCTTCAGCAACAACTCTTCCTTCTGGGCGAGAGCAACCTTCATCCTTTGGAGCACGGCACCGCCTTCGGCCTTCAACTCCTCGGACGACTTTTCGACCTCTTCTTCTGGCGAGCAACGCAGATCTGGCAGAGGGGACTTCATCCTGTAATTTCGAAACTCCCGGGATCTTGGAGAACCCTTCGAAGAACCAAGGAGCATTGAAACCGTATTGCGCAAACACGTCACGATGGCACTTCCAGGTCTTCGACCATCTCCTCGAAATTGTTCGACCGTCGTAACGCTCATCCCTTGGATAGTAGCTAAAGCTTCTTGGACGCGGTTGACCAATGCAAGACGACTCCTGAGCTTCGCGGTGGTAGCAATATGGCCGTGTTTCTTCCAGATTGTCGTGTACAACTTTTCAAACTGAACCGGCACGCTGAATCCACCGACCAATACATGACCTGGATAAGGGACGGTAAAAGGAGGATCGAACAAAGACCCAGGCTGCATCACCGGCAATTCGGCGACCGCGGGAGTCTTGTCGATTGGTGAAACCTTTCGAGAAGAAGTCACCACAATAGCCATACGGTCCGAGCTGTTCGGGATGGATGTCAAGGGGAGCCGTCTCAACCGCAGCGGCCACCGTCTCTCTTGCATTCCTTACGGCATCTATTTCACTCGGGTGTTGATTTCCGTCACGACCCCGTCGACAAGATCACTAAGGAAAGCGCCTTGTTCAACCGAGCTTGCATCATCTCTCGTCATTGTCGAGAAAAAGGAGCGGTACCGCGAGACTTCTCAAAGATGAAGGTCAAGACGGCCAGACTTCTCGGTATGAAGGCCAAGATCGCAGACTTCTCAAAGATGAAGTTCCATACCGCGAGACTTCTCGGCATGAAGTTCCATACCGTCGGACTTCTCAAAGATGAAGGTCCGTACCGCCAGACTTCTCAAAGATGAAGACCAGTACCGCACCGGCCTTCCCGTTTTGAATGCGTGCCAACCTTGTGAAGGCATTATCTTTCGAAATTTCGATTTAAAACGAGGATCGTTTTAGAAGAACTTACACCGGAGAAATGAAAGAACCAATGGGAGGAGATTTAAATACCCGCATATTAGAAGAATTGAGGATTACCTGGGACCGCATGCTTGCCTCTTAGGTCTCTCTCCTACTTGGGGACTGCAATCCTCGGCTCTTGTCCGTTTGGATGGAAGTGGCTTCAACCGGAAATGCTTCGTCAAGACGTCAGAAGATGGCTCACTACGGGAATTCGTCACAACACTCTTCGAAAATTTCTGGAAGATCGACAGTTGTTTCCCCTAAAATTCTCTATACCCGTCGGCCACCACCGAGTTTCTCCCAATAGGCCGAAGGGAAGGCTCACCCGGTCTAAGAACACATTGGCGTTAAGAATTTGTGGAAGGAATTCTTCAGGAGTCCCTAGTGGACGGATAAATGGGACACCCGATCAAATCCCATCCGCGAGCAGCCCTGTCAATGTTGTACGGAGTCACGAAAATTCTCCGTCGAATAGAGACGGACATATCCGGAATGCACTTGCGCAGTAAATAATTTCCCGAGATCTCATGGTCTTGACATCGGTACGCAACACAACGCCAGATCGTCGCAAAGGTCTTTGGTGAACGATGGAAGAGTGAATCGGCCCCCATGGGCGAAAATCTACGGAAGAAATGTTGTCAAATACCTCCACAAGTCTCGCACCGGCTTTAGGACGCTTCTTATTCCATCGGAGTATTCTCGAGCCGCCGTACAAGTTAACGAGTGAAGGTGCAGGAGTAGGAGCATAACTTCGAAATGTTCCCATAAGAGCGCTCAAGAAAAGCGAAGTGAACGTGCGACTCCACCTTCTTGTACCGTTAGAAACGTGCATATCCATTACTAAAGCGTCCAGATGAGAATACAGCGATCCAAGGAACAATGCACCTAGAGGAAGAACTTCACCCTGCGCGCCAGCCTTATAGCAATCTTAACAAGCTCACCTCTTATGGTCTTCTTCCCGAACCATCATCAAATATATCCCTGGATAGCCATAGAGACAGGAACACAATCACGCCGAGCTCTTGATTCAACTCGGGTCCAGAGAAGACCACTCCGAAACCCACCAAGTATAAAAGCATCTCGCATCCTTTCTCTCCTCCTTGTCCAGACTCTCGAATTCCTCCGCCTTTTGAAGTATAGCATCATAATTACTTTGTTCCGCATCGAGAGCTCGTAAAAAGACTTCCGGCAACAGCGGGTTCATTAATGCGGCTACACTCTCCAAAGTAATAGTCATCTCTCCCCATCTAGATATGGGCTGTGTGAGTAGAAATACGCCACCGAGAAATAAAGGTGATCAAGCCCGCGGTGTCTTTCCTAATTTCGAGGGTAGCAGATGCCATGACCGCATCGAGAATTTGTGCTTTGGTCAAATTTTCCTCAATGCCCTTATTGCTCAACATGCGCCTCATCCATCCTTCATAAGAACCCAGTGGAGCATGGCAAATCTTGAAGTCAATAGGAGAAGGTGGATATTCATTCCTCCGGAGACAAAACCTCATCACAAGTGCGGAAGAAGAGAATGGATCAAAGATCCATATTTTCGAGTCGGAAAGCAAGACTATCTTATGAGAAGGATGTTTCCTATTATTTGGAAAAGACGAGGTGAACAACTCATCATTGATGTTCGGCATATCCTTGAAACCTGGCCAACACTTCCCGACTTGGCACCAGCATTATCTTGAAGACATATCGATTTAAGTTCTTTTCTACCGCAATGAAACAAAAGACAAAGAAGTTAGAGCTTGTATGAAAGCATATGAGAAGTGTAGTCACACACGGCAAGACACAACTCACACAATGGCCGGTCCAAATATCATACAGGATTCAGTCTGGTATTGATTTCAAGTTCTCCGGTATAACTTTCAAGTCGGTCTGGTATTGGTTTCAAGTCCGGTACAAGTTTCAAGTTCGGTGTAAATTTCAGCCGAGCATATGTGAATAAGACCCACGTTCCGGCATACACGGCGGGCCCGCATTCATTCATCCGCATGCATCATAACACGATTTTCTTTATTCATGGGAATCGTGTCTACGGGGGTTCAAGCCAAATGGTGGAAAAAGCTAAGCATGCACATGTCTTACAAAAGGTGTTTACCTAAACAAACTAGGGTTTCACCATAAAAAAAAAAAAAAAAAAAAAAAAAAAAAAAAAAGGGGTGCGAAACTTACCTTGGACGGACGGCAGCTCCGGCAATGGACGGCGGTTTAAGAACGACTTAAGAGCAACGATCGGTGGCGGCTCCAGCGGCAACGTTTGGCGACGGCAACAGGATCACACGGGAACTTGCTGAATAATAAAAGAAAATTCGTGAGAAAAGAAAAGGGGTTTGGCTTCTTTTATAGACAAAGATTAGAAGAATCCCAATAGAACAAGGATTCCTCTTTTATTTGGTTTCCTCTTCTGATTCAAATACCCAAAGAAAGAAACCGGCCCCACCAAGGATTCCATACAAGCGTGACGGCGTGGAAAACTAGCGGTCGGCCAACACTCTTCCGGGTAAACTCCTTTTATCCTGTCTTTCTCACGTATGCATGTCACCATCTCATGTCGACACAATCACCATGTGACCGCCTACACACTTGGCCAATCGGTCAAAGCCAACCGTGGTTGGTTACAACAAAACCGTCCGCCCAAAGGAGCATGGTCGCGCGGCTTTGAAAGCCAAAAAAATAGGGTTTGAGCCATCACGCGCGTCCATCTTCTCCGCACGAATGGAGGGTCACGAGATCAAATCGAGCAGTCCGGTCATACAAAGCATGACCACCGTGGGCCCATCTACCCTCCTCTTGCGGTCGGCCAAGGCACATCATTCCCGGCCAACCCAAAACGCACGCCCAAACTCGTGCGGTTACACTCCCAAATCCTAAACTGATCTCGACCGCTCAACTTCACCGGATGATTTGAATGGCTTAGATCACGTTTTCATGGGATAATCAAGTATAGGTGTGAACACCAACCTACCACCTACACGGTGGTATGATCGACCAAGACCGACCAAGATGGGTCGTCTTGGGGCGCGCGCCCAAACTTGGGATGACGCGCGGTTATCAATTCCTTTGCGGTAAGAGATTTCGCCGCAAACCGATCTCAACCACTCCTCTTTGACGGTCAAATTGAGTGGCCTAGATTGCATCTCCATGAGACGGTGAGACATGGACGTGTACACCATCATGCCGTCAACACGCATGTATGGTCGGTCCTCCACAAAATCCTTCCCGTGCTTGGTTTCGACCAAGCTGAAGAGTGATGCTTGCGCACCTCTTTTAAAAAACCTATTTCATCAACGGTCGCAGATGAGTGTCTCAAACATCATCTCATCCGTCCGACTTCACCAGCTTGGTTATACAACCACAGTCGGGGAGTTATTTGGTTAGTGAGGAGTCATTACCCATCACTTTACCACACCGTAATGCGATACTGCATAAAATACACACGATACTCCACAAGTATCGACTTTCTGAATAACGCAGTTATTCAATTCAGCATTATATGCTATCTTCCGTGGATCCACGATCCACATTCCAGACATCAATCATGTCACAAACTGGGGGATACTTACTGGGGTATTGGTCTGGCGGTTTACAGCGTGCAGCGTGCAACGCGCCATTACAAGAACGTGTTAGGAAGTCATGGACGGTTAGAGATGAACTGGAGAAGTGGGCAAGACCGGTCGTATGCTACCGACACACAACTCCACCACTCCATCATTCCATTACCTCCACTTCCCACGAGAAACGTGAATGAGGCTCAATGACTTGTATAAATAGGTTCTCCGCCCTATTTTGAAGACAAGACAAGACAAAGATGAACAACACAAGTTCAAGTCGACGAAACCAAGTGTTAATACAACATCGTATTCAAACACCCAGAGCTTGCTTGCATCAACCGTAAGCTTGCTCATATTTCATTACAAGTCATAAGCAAGCCAACATCTTCACAATCTCAACACCTTCTTCGCTTCCCTCCCTAAGATCAACCCCATCTCCTTCACTTTGTGACCGAAACGAGTCTGGAACGGCCATTTCTTGGTTTAGGCCGGACTTGCACATATTGATCTCTCGAATCTACAAGCACTCACCGCGCAGTGCATTTGTTGTAGGTTTAAATTCATTCCTCATCCACACCCCAAATTACCAAATTCAGCAGGAGTAGTTTTCACCCATCAACAATTGGCGACCACAGTGGGAGATTGATCTATCGGTTGCATAAAATTGAATCCTCAATTTTTCAGTTTCCATCTCGCAATGTATCCGGAAACTACGGGCGGTTCGAGATATTATGGGAAGCATAGCTGGAATCTTTGGAGGATGTCTTGGCAAATCAAGCCGATATCACCAGGAGGCAGAGCGAGACATTTCGCCTTTTGAATGATATAGCGGCACAATTACAAGAAGGGTCGACGAGCATCTACTCAGAGAGCACAAGAAATGTTGAATCATTAGCCAGGAGTCACACCTTTACTAGTGGAGATGCAGAAAGAACGCGTGATCACAGGGGACTCAGGAGATACGAACAACATGGTCCAGCCGACAACGAAGACTCGAGGCAACTCCACAGAGGAAAAGACTTATCCGGAGTACTACAACGTCTGCCAGATAAAGAAAGGGAGCCTGCAGCCTATGGAGCCCTACTAGAGGATTTATATCTCAAAACTCTTCTTTGAAGCCTTAAGACTCGTCCAATCCGCATCGGCCTTCCGACCAATCAAGAAACGCTTGAGGGAGGAGAAATCAATCAGAAATGCTCGAATACGAGAGGATGGGAGCGTTCAATCCGGTCACTCGGCGGTGACATTACGACACCTTCCACATCCTCTACCTAGGCAAGCGATCCGCAGATATGATGACACTTGCAAGTCTTCCAACTTCATCTCCTATTCCACATCGAAGCCACGGGAGACATTGCAACGCCGCTAACGCAGGGAAAAAGCTAGACTCAAGGTACTTACATTTCCCCTTCCCGATGAAGGAGATTCTGGAGCTGCTGGAGACGTGGGTGCGAAATGGAGAGGTGGAGCTACCCCCGGTATGGAGTCCGCCTACCGATCAGGAAGTAATGGACCCGAGGTACTGTCATTACCACCGGCTCCTTCACCACGTCACCAGTGAATGCAGCGCTTTGAAGCGCATTGTTCAGGAGAAGCTCGGTTCAGAAAGATAGCTCGCGGAGGATTTTCTTAGAGAGGCTACTCCGGTTTGGTGTAGTGAGGCTTCAAAAGCAAGTAAGTTTTACTCAACAACTTTACAAGGGAGACAGTTTAGAATTCACTGGGGACTTAGCATCCCGCATGTGGAAAAAGAGGCTCAGTGATCAAACGCCATGTTTGTTTCCATTCGTACCTCCCTTTTACATAACATTTGCAATTTCATGCGCAATCATCCATGACCAAGATGCAAATTTCATTTAACATAATCCCTTTCAAAAAGGTTGTCCACAAAACTATCTCAAAATAAGCCAATACAATCACCTATTCAAAACCGGAAGCCAAATTACGAAAGAAAATCCTCACTATCACTCAAAAAGAAGAGACATCTAAAAAGAAGAGACAAGTATATGGCACGAGATCAAGGAAAGTCCTTCAAAGAACAACTCTTCCTTCCGGGGAGAGCAACCTTCATCCTTTGGAGCACGGCCCGTCTTCGCCTTCAACTCCTCGAGACGACTTTTCGACCTCTTCTTCCGGCGAGCAACGCGATCCAGAGGGGACTTCATCCTCGTAATTTCGAAACTCCCGGATCTTGGAGAACCCTTCGAAGAACCAAGGAGCATTGAAACCGTATTGCGCAAACACGTCACGATGGCACTTCCGGTCTTCGACCATCTCCTCGTAAATTGTTCGACCAGTCGTAACGCTCATCCCTTGGATAGTAGCTAAAGCTTCTTGGACGCGGTTGACCAATGCAAGACGACTCCTGAGCTTCGCGGTGGTAGCAATATGGCCGTGTTTCTTCCAGATTGTCGTGTACAACTTTTCAAACCGAACCAAGCATTTGAATCCACCGACCAATACATGACCTGGATAAGGGACGGTAAAAGGAGGATCGAACAAAGACCCAGCTGCATCACCGGCAATTCGGCGACCGCGGGAGTCTTGTCGGTTGCGAGGAAACCTTCGAGAAGAAGTCACCACAATAGCCATACGGTCCGAGGAGCCTGTTCGGGATGGATGTCAAGGGGAGCCGTCTCAACCGGCAATGCCACCGTCTCTCTTGCATTCCTTACGGCATCTATTTCACTCGGGTGTTGATTTTCCGTCACGACCCCGTCGACAAGATCACTAAGGAAAGCGCCTTGTTCAACCGAGCTTGCATCATCTCGTCATTGTCGGAAAAAGGAGCGAGTACCGCAGACTTCTCAAGATGAAGGTCAAGACGTCGAGACTTCTCGGCATGAAGGCCGGCACCGCCGGACTTCTCAAGCATGAAGTTCCATACCGTCAGACTTCTCTCAAAGATGAAGTTCCATACCGTCGGACTTCTCGGCATGAAGGTCCGTACCGCCAGACTTCTCAAAGATGAAGACCAAGACCGCCGGCCTTCCCGTTTTGAATGCGTGCCAACCTTGTGAAGGCATTATCTTTCGAAATTCCCTGATTTAAAACGAGGATCGTTTTAGAAGAACTTACACTGGAGAAATGAAAGAACCAATGGGAGGAGATTTAAATACCTGCATATTAGAAGAATTGAGGATTACCGGACCGCATGCTTGCCTCTTAGGTCTCTCTCCTACTTGGGGACTGCAATCCTCGGCTCTTGTCCGTTTGGATGGAAGTGGCTTCAACCGGAAATGCTTCGTCAAGATGTCAGAAGATGGCTCACTACGGGAATTCGTCACAACACTCTTCGAAAATTTCTGGAAGATCGACAGTTGTTTCCCCCAAAATTCTCTATACCTGTCGGTCACCACTGAAGTTTCTCCCAATAGGCCGAAGGGAAGGCTCACCCGGTCTAAGAACACATTGGCGTTAAGAATTTGTGGAAGGAATTCTTAGGAGCCCCTAGTGGACGGATAAATGGGACACCACGATCAAATCCCATCGGCGAGCAGCCCTGTCAATGTTGTACGGAGTCACGAGAAAATTCTCCGTCGAATAGAGACGGGACATATCTGGAATGCAGCTGCGCAGGTAAATAATTTCCCCAGATCTCATGGTCTTGACATCGGTACGCAACACAATGCCAGGATCGTCAGCAAAGGTCTTTGGCTGAACGATGGAAGAGTGAATCGGCCCCCATGGGCGAAAATCTACGGAAGAAATGTTGTCAAATACCTCCACAAGTCTCGCACCGGCTTTAGGACGCTTCTTATTCCATCGGAGTATTCTCGAGCCGCCGTACAAGTTAACGAGTGAAGGTGCAGGAGTAGGAGCATAACTTCTGAAATGTTCCCATAAGAGCGCTCGAAGAAAAGCGAAGTGAACGTGCGACTCCACCTTCTTGTACCGTTAGAAACGTGCATATCCATTACTAAAGCGTCCGGATGAGAATACGCGATCCAAGGAACAATGCACCTAGAGGAAGAACTTCACCTGCGCCCACCTTATAGCAATCTTAACAAGCTCACCTCTTATGGTCTTCTTCCCGAACCATCATCAAATATATCCCTGGATAGCCATAGAGACAGGGGAACACAATCACGCCGAGCTCTTGATTCAACTCGGGTCTGTAAGACCACTCCGAAACCCACCAAGTATAAAAGCATCTCGCATCCTTTCTCTCCTCCTTGTCCAGGACTCTCGAATTCCTCCGCCTTTTGAAGTATAGCATCATAATTACTTTGTTCCGCATCGAGAGCTCGTAAAAAGACTTAGAACAAAGCGGGTTCATTAATGCGGCTACACTCTCCAAAGTAATAGTCATCTCTCCCCATCTAGATATGGGCTGTGTGAGTAGAAATACGCCACCGAGAAATAAAGGTGATCAAGCCCGCGGTGTCTTTCCTAATTTCGAGGGTAGCAGATGCCATGACCGCATCGAGAATTTGTGCTTTGGTCAAATTTTCCTCAATGCCCTTATTGCTCAACATGCGCCTCATCCATCCTTCATAAGAACCCAGTGGAGCATGGCAAATCTTGAAGTCAATAGGAGAAGGTGGATATTCATTCCTCTCGGAGACAAAACCTCATCACAAGTGCGGAAGAAGAGAATGGATCAAAGCATCCATATTTTCTCGAGTCGGAAAGCAAGACTATCTTATGAGAAGGATGTTTCCTATTATTTGGAAAAGACGAGGTGAACAACTCATCATTGATGTTCGGCATATCCTTGAAACTGTCAACACTTCCCGACTTGGCACCAAAGATTATCTTGAAGACATATCGACAGAAGTTCTTTTCTACCGCAATGAAACAAAAGAGGCAGTTAGAGCTTGTATGAAAGCATATGAGAAGTGTAGTCACACACGGCAAGACACAACTCACACAATGGCCGGTCCAAATATCATACGGTGGATTGATCTGGTATTGATTTCAAGTTCTCCGGTATAACTTTCAAGTCGTCGGTATTGGTTTCAAGTCCGGTACAAGTTTCAAGTTCGGTGTAAATTTCAGCCGAGCATATGTGAATAAGACCCACGTTAGGCATACACGGCGGGCCCGCATTCATTCATCCGCATGCATCATAACACGATTTTCTTTATTCATGGGAATCGTGTCTACGGGGTTCAAGCCAAATGGTGGAAAAAGCTAAGCATGCACATGTCTTACAAAAGGTGTTTACCTAAACAAACTAGGGTTTCACCATTTAAAAAAAAAAAAAAAAAAAAAAAAAGGGGTGCGAAACTTACCTTGGACGGACCAGCAGCTCCAAGCAATGGACGGCGGTTTAAGCAACGACTTCTAAGAAGCAACGATCGGTGGCGGCTCCGGCGGCAACGTTTGGCGACGGCAACAGGATCACACGGGAACTTCTTTGAATAATAAAAGAAAATTCGTGAGAAAAGAAAAGGGGTTTGGCTTCTTTTATAGACAAAGATTAGAAGAATCCCAATAGAACAAGGATTCCTCTTTTATTTGGTTTCCTCTTTCGATTCAAATACCCAAAGAAAGAAACCGCCCCACCAAGGATTCCATACAAGCGTGACGGCGTGGAAAACTAGCGGTCGGCCAACACTCTTAGGGTAAACTCCTTTTATCTGTCTTTCTCACGTATGCATGTCACCATCTCATGCCTACCACACAATAATGTAACCATTATGTGCTAGGCGTGGGACTTAATGTTGATGGTGGATTTTCGTTTAAGGTTAAATTCGTAAGTAACCGTAAAATCATGCGCCGACATCTTGTAAAAGATAAAGCCGTTTATAAGTGACGGATACTCCTCACTTAATTCACCAAGAATGGAGCATGTAGCAACAATCCCATTCTCGTGAATACATGAAATTCCTCCAGGTTGGAGCATGCAGCAACAATCCCTTCTGTGAATTTCATATCGGCCTTGTATTTCTGTACCCATTATCGGTGTGGCATGACGACCGAGTGTTACCCTTACGAGTAACACGAACCTCCAAGCACTATAATGAATCCATGTACGAAATACCCGTACAGCCGATTCTCGGTGTGTTATACTAGCCCGAGCCCTCTCGGTGTGTTATACTAGCCCGATTGAGCATCCGGACTTGACTGTATCAGTCTCCGGATATGATCTAATCGCAGTCATCCAACTCCACAAGCATGATTGGATGACCACAGATCAATTCCATCACCCCCAAGCCGGTATGGAATACACACGGTCTTAGCTTGCCGAATATGATCTAATCGCGGTCATCCAACTCCACAAGCATGATTGGATGACCACAGATCAATTCCATCACCCCCAAGCAGGTATGGAATACACACGGTCTTAGCTTGCCGAATATGATCTAATCGCAGTCATCCAACTCCACAAGCATGATTGGATGACCACAGATCAATTCCAACACCCCAAGCAGGTATGGAATGCACACGGCCGACCCGCATGGTCGACCATTGGCCTTCGCTTGCCAAGAAACCGTCCATACCAAGCATTATGGGCGGAAAACCTAAATTAGGGTTTGCGGCATATTACATGTGTCGCAAAACGGTCTCAACCGTCCATCTTCTAGGGTATAGATGGAGGGTGTAGATGTAGACTCAAAGGGCCCGGAGCATGTCGACACAATCACCATGTGACCGCCTACACACTTGGCCAATCGGTCAAAGCCAACCGTGGTTGGTTACAACAAAACCGTCCGCCCAAAGGAGCATGGTCGCGCGGCTTTGAAAGCCAAAAAATAGGGTTTGAGCCATCACGCGCGTCCATCTTCTCCGGCACGAATGGAGGGTCACAGATCAAATCGAGCAGGTCCGGTCATACCAAAGCATGACCACCGTGGGCCCATCTACCTCCTCTTGCGGTCGGCCAAGGCACATCATTCCCGGCCAACCCAAAACGCACGCCCAAACTCGTGCGGTTACACTCCCAAATCCTAAATCGATCTCGACCGCTCAACTTCACCGGATGATTTGAATGGCTTAGATCACGTTTTCATGGGATAATCAAGTATAGGTGTGAACACCAACCTACCACCTACACGGTGGTATGATCGACCAAGACCGACCAAGATGGGTCGTCTTGGGGCGCGCGCCCAAACTTGGGATGACGCGCGGTTATCAATTCCTTTGCGGTAAGAGATTTCGCCATGAACCGATCTCAACCACTCCTCTTTGACGGTCAAATTGAGTGGCCTAGATTGCATCTCCATGAGACGGTGAGACATGGACGTGTACACCATCATGCCGTCAACACGCATGTATGGTCGGTCCTCCACAAAATCCTTCCCGTGCTTGGTTTCGACCAAGCTGAAGAGTGATGCTTGCGCACCTCTTTTAAAAAACCTATTTCATCAACGGTCGCAGATGAGTGTCTCAAACATCATCTCATCCGTCCGACTTCACCAGCTTGGTTATACAACCCGGTCGAGTTATTTGGTTAGTGAGGAGTCATTACCCATCACTTTACCACACCGTAATGCAAGACTCGCATAAAATACACACGATACTCCACAAGTATCGACTTTCGAATAACGCAGTTATTCAATTCAAAGATTACATGCTATCTTCCGTGGATCCACGATCCACATTCCGGACATCAATCATGTCACAAACGGGGGATACTTATCGGGGTATTGGTCCGGCGGTTTACACGGCGTGCAGCGTGCAACGCGCCATTACAAGAACGTGTTAGGAAGTCATGGACGGTTAGAGATGAACCGGAGAAGTGGGCAAGACCGGTCGTATGCTACCGACACACAACTCCACCACTCCATCATTCCATTACCTCCACTTCCCACGAGAAACGTGAATGAGGCTCAATGACTTGTATAAATAGGTTCTCCGCCCTATTTTGAAGACAAGACAAGACAATGAACAACACAAGTTCAATCGACGTAGAAACCAAGTGTTAATACAACATCGTATTCAAACACCCAGAGCTTGCTTGCATCAACCGTAAGCTTGCTCATATTTCTGTTACAAGTCATAAGCAAGCCAACATCTTCACAATCTCAACACCTTCTTCGCTTCCCTCCCTAAGATCAACCCCATCTCCTTCACTTTGTGACCGAAACAAGTCCGAACGGCCATTTCTTGGTTTAGGCCGGACTTGCATGATTGATCTCTCGAATCTACAAGCACTCACCGCGCAGTGCATTTGTTGTAGGTTTAAATTCATTCCTCATCCACACCCCAAATTACCAAATTCAGCAGGAGTAGTTTTCACCCATCAACAAGTATAACCGCTCATAACTTGTTTATGTATCTTGGTAAAATTATTCACAAGGCCTGACATTTGTATTGGTATGACTTTTATTAGTGAAACCGATCTTAAGTAATCACCTGAGATGGTATGATCGATATGTTGTAATTGGTATGACCAACTCTAGACATTGGGGAACCGATCCTACTAAGAGGTGCAACCGATCACAAGTTTGTAGAATCGATCTTTGTAAGAGGTGCAACGAGTCTTAGTTATTGGTAACCGATCCTATAACTTGTGCAACCGAATACAAGTTAAATACCATAAATATTTGGTAACCGATCCTAGTACCCACATGAAGGTAGAACCGAAACTTGTTTTGGTAGAACCATGAAACCCATGATTGGTGATTTGATAGGATAATCAATCACATAGTTCTTGGAAGTCAGATGAACCAATTCTAAATTTGTTTGGAAGTGTGGCAAATCGGTTCCAAAATTGTAAATATGAAAAAGGATTTACAAAGTAAAGATGTCGACATAATCTGAACATGTGCAGTTTCTCTTATCTTTTATTGTTCAAAGATATTCCTTAATATCTAAAGGAGAATCCCGGATCGAATATAAATTGAAAATATTTTAATTAAGGTTTTCAATTTTATATGCTTTTAATTTCCAGCAATTAAAATGCATATCTTTAGAAAATAAAAATTTGTAATGTGCACTTACTAATTGGAGATTTTTCTCGAGATTTCGGTCAATATTTGGACAAAGCATTTCCAGGAATTTTGGAAACCGATTTTGGAAATATATTGCATATCTTGAGAATATTTTCGGTTTTGGAAATTCCTTGGTGTCCAAACTTCCTTGGTCTATAAATATTGAAGTTTGCATTTCAAGCAAACTAATCCTCAGAGCCAGCAAAACTACCTTGTTGTGTTGTTACTGGTGGAGTCGTCTATTCGGAGAGGAAAGTACCCTAATTAGGAGAAATCTCTTACGATCGCTTGTTTTAAAGACTTCTTTGGGATTGGGAAGCTCTACGAGTACCGTTGGTGGGAAACCAGATAATTGCAGTTTATTATTAGTTTTTCATTGATTTGATTGACTAATGGTTGTTGAACTTTGATTGCACCTAGTTTGTTTATGCTTGGGAATATTCTGTTCTGATATAAGATTCACTCAAACTAGATCGAAGTTTCGACGGTGATCTTTAGACTGTTTGTAGTTCTAAAGACTTCTTCCATTGTTAACATACTCCATTATGTGTGTGATTGATCACAAGAGATTCAAGTTGATTGTGTGCAGGTGTTTATTGAAGAACTAAGAAGATTTGAAGACAAAGAAGATTTCTGATTTGAGTTCATAATCTTTGGTGTGATCCAACTATAATCGGTTTATCTTTGTGATAACCTTGATTGATTAGTTGAGTAGATCGGCATCAATACAATTCTTTGTGATTCGAAGTATTGATTGCATAGTCTTAACAATTACTTTGGTAGTTATTGAAAAGATAGATCTAAGAACCTGACAAAGGAATTTATTGGGGAAAATGGAAGAGCATTTTATCAAACTCATATCACTTGTTTGAAAAGAGTTGTTACCGAACATATTTGTTGTTCCTTTACTGTTTGGAATACGAACCATAGGAATTGTTCCAAGTGTGTGACTTATTACAAGTTGGAGGCGCAGGGATATAGACGGAACTAGGTGAACTATAGGTTTAGTTGCTTGGTCTCAACTATACGAAGTTGGTTTAGATTTTTTATAGCGGCTTAATCCTGAGAGTATTCAATTCTGGACAAGGTCCCGGGGTTTTTTTCTGCATTTGCGGTTTCCTCGTTAACAAAATCTTGTTGTGTCTTATGGTTTTCTATTTCCGCAATTATAATTGTTTTTATTATAATTAGAAGTAAAATACACAAACGTTAATTCTTATTTACTTGATAGCAATCCTATTGTGTTTGGTTAAATCCGAACCTATTATCAAGTAAACATACTTCGTTGTTGTATTGTCTCGATCTTTTATCCATAGTCAATCACACAAGTTATATATCTTGTTGTTGTATTGTCTCGATCTCGTATCCATAGACGATTACACAAAGGGTGAACCGATTAGTTGTATTATCTCGACTCAGTCCATAGACAATCACTTTCGAAGAAAGGACTTATAGGTGGAAAAGTTTTAGATTGAGGTATATTTGGGTACCCTCGTCTTTTGTATTAGTATCAGAGTATGCAAACACGAAAAGATCTAACAATCCGTGTTTGGTGCGATCCAACCTATAAGAAAATGAATCTAATGAGTGATTCAGTTAACGTATGTCAAGATAATGAGAATAAGATCTCAGAGAAAGTCAATGGAAATTGGTCTCGTAAGTCTTTTCGAAAATCAAAGAAAAAGTCTATGACTAATAACTTGATTGCGAATCAGGTTCCTGATCAGAAAAGAATGAATCTGAAACTCAAGAATCATGTTTTGGATCCAACTCCAATCTCTAATGAAAAATCCTCTGTTTCCAATTGTGAAAAGAGATTAGATTCACTAGTCTGCCCAAGTTATGAATTTCGTAAAGTGTTAGAAAGATTTTTCAAACATGTTGAAAAATATTCAGAAAGGGGAAAAACCATTGACAGTCTAGATGATGTCCTAGAACTTATTGTTCAATTGAATGTAAGAATTTGTGAAGGAAAGAGAGAAACACTCAGTCTTCAAAATAATCTGGTAGATTATGTGGAACAAAAATTGGCTTTAAGCAACGAAGTTCATCAACAGACTACAGAGTGTGAAATTCTTACTCAATCACTGGAGCATTCACAAATAAGGAATAAGATCCTTATTGAAGATCTTCTTACAAAGACATGTCGAAAGGTATATGTACAAAATATTATAGATGTTGATATTAGGGCTCTTGAACTGCCAGGGCTCTTTTATAAATGGGATAAAAAATTAATAAAAAAAATAAAGAATACAGATAACTTAGATTTTATCTACCAATTATGCATGGTGTTCTTCATTTCTGAAGAATATCCACCATAATTGGTAGGTCGAATTAATCATTATCTACCTATTATGTCCCTTAACTTTCTTTTTGTTCCTAGTTTTAGATATCGATTGTTACCATCGGTAGATAAGATGAATTCGTATCTACCGATTTACTATTCCCATTTAAGTTTCCAAGTGCGCGTAACTTGACCAAATTACCTACTATAAAAGTAGAAAATTCAAAATTTGTATGTTTGGAACAAATTTATATTTAGGGCTATTTTCATAATCGATAGGCATATAACTTGACTAAACTACCAATTATAAAAGAAAATTTTTTGATCATATAAATTTGGAAAAAAGTTTATATTTGGGGTTACTTCAATAATCAATAGATATATATATAACTTGACCGAACTACCGATTATATAAATGAAATAAAATTCAAAATGTGTAAGTTCGGGAAAAAATTATATTTCCGGCTACTTCCATAATCAATAGGTAAACTTGACTAAGCTACCGAATATGAAAGAAGAAAAATCAATCTAAGGCTTAATGTGCCATCGGTATCAAAATTTTCAAAACTACCGATTTTTAACAAAAACAACTATTGATTTTAATATTATAAAAAATAACTATTGAAATTTTTTTCTTCCGAAAATTCATTTTTAATTATAAAATGCCCTTATTTCGTTATGTAGCCCCAAGTTATTTTGAGTAAGCCCTTTAATTGGTTGGGAAAAAAAACCCAACAAATCTACTATTTAGCACCAAAATCCTTATTCTTTTTCAATTTAAAAAAATAAATCCACCAAGTCCATCGTAGGGCAAAGCCAAAATTCTTGGTCATACCAATCACCAAGTGGTCTTGTGGTTGGCATGCTCCCTCCCACTGCGGAGGCAGGGGTTCGAACCCTGTAATTGCTGAAATCCACTCCAATTTAAGGAGTTTGGATGTAGCCTAGTGACCACTAGTATAGGGCATCAAAAAAAAAAAAACACTTGGTCAGCACCAAAAATTTTATCGATCAAAAAAGAATAAAAATCCTATAAATCTGCTGTAACTGGAGGGTAACTTGCGCAAAATAAAATAGTTAAAAGGAAACTTTGGGAATACACAAATAGAGAATAGGTACATATTAAACTTCACAACTAATCCAAAACTGGGGAATAAGTTGATATTATTGACCTTATTAGATTACAAAGAAGAATTTACAGAACTGTATGAATTGCTTACATACATGGCGAATGAAAAGGCTTGGATACACAAAATTAGAGCTATCCCATTTTCACACTTGATCTTTTCTTGTGAATTCGACGAACATTCTCATCATGAAAGTGCGTGAGACCTAATTTGATTTTTCCCTTTCTAACCTTGAGAATGAAAAAAAGAAAACAGAACAAGAAGAGTAGAATCAATAGGAGGACATCAGAGTTTAGTAACAATGGTGAGGATGAGCACTGATTTGTACTCCATGAACTCATTTTGTGTTTAATGGTTTGATTAACACAATACACACACATATATATCCTAACAAAATTGACTTTGTTGAGATTGCTTCTAGGATCTTCTAATATAAAAGTTCATGACATCAATGGTCTTGTTAGTTCGCTTCTCAACTTCAAATTATGTTACGGACATCAGCATTGGCTATTTATTAATAATTTAACAGGGTAAGTGAAGCCCTCGGCGCATGGCCAAAACTGGTGGTAAATTACATGAGGTGGTGGGAACAGGAGAGGATATACACAATTTTGTTTTTATGTTTTATTGAAAAGGTCCAACAGTTTACTTTACTTGGTTTGTTTTTGTGTCTCTTTTGATTGGATAAGTCATGTCATGGAACAAATGAAAATAGCGTTTTAGGTCAACCATCTAGATTTCTTCGTCAGTAAAATCTCTTTTATGATGTGACTTGATCTAGGTTGTAAATATCATGAATTAGTTGCAATGCCAGATCCCATCCTCAAATGAAAGGTGAGGTTTCTCACTTTCTCCACCGGATAAATCCCAATGGATTATGAATAACATATATATTGCTTTAGACACCCAAATATTTTAAATTAAATTATTGTGTTCTGCTTAGATTTGTCTTATGAACTTGATATTATGAGTACTGACGAATGATTTATATATTTTCTAGATACATTTAAGATCTGATGCAAATATATGAAGCCTACCATATCTGAATATTGGCAATATTGGCTAACGAATTCACATACTTATTGAAGCAAAAATTACTTTCCTTCACATACAAATATGACACACGAAACGCGCTAGTAGATTTGTTCAAATAGCCCAGCTGTACATATTTAGCTGTATATGACTATATATCTAGAATGTTGGTGGGGAATTCAGGAAAATCATTATGTAGAGAAAGAGTTGAAGTTTTGAGCTTTATGCCACACAACTTGGTTACAATATATCAGTTCTATGTATATCCAATAATAGGTTACAATAGATAAGATGCTAAACTCAACTTTATAAAAAAAAAAGTCAGTAGATTTTACTGTTAGATAATTGAAGAATTCAAGGTTGTTGAAGGCGCTTCAGACTCAGCCTTGTGAAAGCTGGTAGGGTTCTGATTAGTTTCCTTGACACCACCCTCCTTCAAGTTGAGCATGAACAGTCAAATGTTTAACCTGTCTCGCAAATATCGAAAATGCATGTGGACGAGCTAGACCCTTTGTGAAGATGTCAGCTGGTTATGTTTCGACGATATATATAAACCTTACTTGAATCTGCATGCTTACTTGCTACTCGCTCACGAACAAAGTGAAAATCAATTATGGATCTGCCACTGATTGCACTCGCTATTATTTTAGTGGCCTTACTTCGAATCCTCCTTCAGGTCGCTTCACAAGAGTATAAGGCATGTGTGTCCCCAGTAATTTATCCCAAAATATGAAAAATGGTTGTGAATAATTATATTTTACACCTCTTAATCCATAATGATGGATATCATGGTAAGCAGAGTTGTTTGGGAATACAAGTTGGAAGAGGTTATAACCAGGCAGCCAGATCCCGGAATGATCATCAATAGCTTTAACCATAGTAAAAGAAAAGAAGAACACAGACGTCCGCGCTGTCATGCCTGAAATCAAGAACGAGACGACACCGCCAAATGTATCGAGCAAAAGACCCTCTAGCGGGTGGCTATAAAAGGCCCCAAATGCGTAAGGAACGACCACTCTGTGATGTTGAGAGTGAACATGTCGATAGAGAAACTTATTTTGGTGCATGTAGCGGTGCACAAAGTACTGCCATGCATCCGTGACCAACATGGCCACAATAAACTGCAATAACTGTATTGGAAGAGAGGGCTGAACCACAACTTCAGATGAGCTCCAAATCGAATTATTAATCTGAACAAAAAATATGTTAGAACGTAGACATTACTATCAGAACGATGTATGGTATTAGAATTGAAAAATTAAGATAATTTATATCCTTACCAAGAACAATGAATATGCCACAGTAGCTTGAATGGACTGTTGCAATAGAACACCTTTAATTACAGTAGGAAGTGGAACCACATTTTGTGCTTCTTTCTCTTTTAAAGTATGTAAACGATAATGATCTAATGGAGGTAACATGTGATAAACTCCTGCATATAACCAATATACAACTACTGGAGCAATTATACCCATTGCTTCATCACTCAAATAATCTTCCCAAAACACCATCTTGTAACCAGAAAAAATCGACAAAATGTATCAAACTCAGAAGAATCGATGAAAAATGTAATCTTCTTCTCAAACTCTTTGCTTCATTTTATCTATAACAAAATTATTGGAAATGATTAGCAATGTCAATCATTAGCTGTGGTGTACTTATTGATAAAAAAAAATACTAATCAACTAGCTTTTGTTAGTGTTCTTCCAACTTAGACCAAGCTTGATATATATGTGGTATGAATATGTTCCATAAACACAGTGGGAGCCAACTATGTCTCACTAGTGACAATATAGGCCAACTGATATCGTTATGAATTCACATTATTTTTGAATTTCAGAAGTTCTTTTCCTTCTGCTGGTTCACACACATTGACACAATCATGCACGTCATAAACGGTTAGTTGTTGGATGATGCAACAACACAAAACGCGTAAATGGATTTGGTTCGAAACTTCAGATTGTTGAGAATTGTATGACTGTACATGAATGAGTCAGGGTGGGGGGATGCTAGGAAATTATCAGTAGACACCAAATATGTACGCCTTTAGGCCCTTTACCCACCGAGCTAAGTGTGTCAATGGCAATCCTCAAGGGTAGCCGGGCCCAAGATCGAAGGTAAGAGGCAAAAAAAAAAAAAAAAAAAAAATCCCAGTTGTCATTTCTTAGAAGGCAAATCTAAGAAAAAATATGCACAAATAAATTTTGGATGTCGGTTGTCAAGTGGGAGCAACCACTTAACTATACCTGTCACCCCTATGCCAGGAGTATAAATGTAGAAGGATTGCAGAATGACAAATGCTATCCCGCACCGTTTTGCGGGAAGCTATCCCACTCAAGCGACTTCTTTACCGTTAGATGATCGAATCAACGGTTGGATTCGCGTTCAGGAAAGGACCCACCATTTCCCTAAAGGGTTAAAGGCTGTTGGATCTGGGTTTTAACGTGATCGAACGGCAAAGAAGCCGCTTGAACGGGATAACTTTTCGCAAAACGATGCGCGACAACACTACTCTTGCAGAATACTAAGTGCAGCAACAAATATCATTGAGAAGATTTTGATTTGAGCTTAGGCTGATATACATTTTTAATGTGGCAGTTTCAATCATAATGAGAACTTTCAGGAAAGTGAAAAGAGATCGTTGCTTTTTATGGGGGAAAAAATCCACCTACATATATATATATATATATCAGCAAAATATGCAGAATGATTGGATGGGCTTTGATGAAGATAGTCTACCTGACACTGAAGAAGAGCACACTGAAGAAGAGCAAGTTGCTTCTGAGATCACTTGCTCTAAGTATCTTAGACAGTTTGAGGTAGATCATGCAAGCCAAGGCAATAATAGAGATATCTCCCCCAGTGAGATTCATACAACAAAGCTGGTTGGAAACCTTAATGCACATGCTCCTCCTTACCTACCTACTAGTGGTGTTAACAGTGATGCCTTTATGTGGAAAGTAGTTCACAAAAGAGACAGGCCTGGGGACTCTTTGAATCTTGAGGCTGGTTTCTGGAAGGGGTCCAGCTCTGCTCAACTGCCACAAAATTTAGACTCGGAATATAGTAGAAATTGGCAACTAATGCAATCTTTTTTCCACTGGGATACTCCTCTACCAGTTTCCAAAAAACTGAAGATAAATGAGATTGATTTGAACAACAAGCCACCAGAACCCGTGCCTGAAGTTCCCAGAGACATCCATGTCATTGAAGTACAAGACAAATCAACTACTTCCAACAGTCATCCTCATCAGTGGTTTAGTGGTGAAGGTTCTGGTGCCTCCCATGTACCTATGGACCCCAAGGCAAAAGGCAAGGAATTGCCAAAACTGGCTAAGACAATATGATCCCCACAGTTACAGCAGAAACATATGTGACCCATAGTGCAGAACTAGATTAGAGCCTGTGTCTATCTTTCTTGGTTTTTTTGTGTGAAATCTGGTTCTCAGTTTCCTCTCTTTCTGCTGGTTTTCTCTTTGTGTTGTTTGCTATAGTTTATTAGTGTTTCCTTGTATCTATTGCTTTACTTCTTGTGTCTGTAAATTGGTGTTTGTATTCCTGCTATCTAGTGTTAGTTGTATCTACTTTCTTTTATTCCTGTGTCTGGTTTTGGTCTCTTTGTAATCCTGCTTTAGTCCTTGTTATATTTCTCGCTTATTAGTTTCCTCTATATCATCTGTAATATTTCTTTTCTTGGATCTGTCATTGGCCTCTTTGTAATCCAGTCTTAGTATTGTCACTCCCCTAAATATTTCATCCCTACAATATTATTCTTGTTCTCCTGATCTTTGGTGTAACCTTTAAGTATTGAACTTTCTTGCTTTCAATCTCCTTTAATCCTGTCCTTTTTCTCCTCCTTTTCCTTGATTGCTTTTTCTTGTTTAGTGCTCTTGGCTTACAGTTCCCCCTCCTCATCTTCTTGTAGTCCCTTAAACTTTCCCTGTGAACTTTGGACAACATGAAACTCCTATCCTGGAATGTCCAGGGCATAGGTACCCCAATCACAAAGGACCACTTCTCTTATATTTGCAAAAATTACAACCCAGAAATAATTTTCCTGGCTGAGACAAAAGCTCAAGTGTCTCGCATGGATTTATTTTTCAAAAAATCCAAATTCTTTGATTGGTTTATCATTCCTTCTGTGGGATTAGCAAAAGGGTTAGCAATAGCGTGGCACAATAACATAGAAATGAAACTAATATCTGCACATTTTAATGTGTGCCATTTTGAAGCAATTTTCGATGACAAAAAATCTTTCATCACATTTGTTTATGGTGCAGTGGACGCTGAAGGAAAAAGTGAACAATAGAACTATATTTCAAATTTGGTTCAACAAGTGGATAAACCCTGGACTCTGATTGGCGATTTAAACATTATCCTTGATCCGGAGGAAAAACAAGGGGGAAACAAGGCCAGCTCAAGTAACAAGCAAAATATACTACAGATTATAGACACAATGGGCTTACAAGATGCGGGATTTGAAGATGCACCTTTCACATGGTCAAACAACAGAAAAGGAGATGCAAACATCTGCGAAAGAATTGACAGAGCATTGACTTCCTGTCTTTGGAATCAGGTATTCCCGGATACAAAAGTTAAACACTTACCTAGAGTTGGATCCGATCATACACCTATTCTTCTAGATACAAAGCTAGGAAAAATTAAAACTTCAAAAGCCTTTTATATGTATCGTGTCCTGGCTATTACATGCTAGCTTACCCGAAGTAGTTAAGGCTTCTTGGGAATCTCATTCCACATACTCAACAAATAACAATTTTACCATCAAACTCCAACTATTATCCTCCGATCTTGCCCGACGGAACTCGGACATCTTTGGCAACATACATAAAAATATCAGGAATTTAAACAATAAAATTGAGAATATCCATAGATCCGGGAACATTGCCAAAGATATAGATAAGCTAAAGCAACTCCAAGAGAAATTAGGTAAATGGTACCAGATCAAAAATGACTACTACCAACAGCTGTCAAGAGATAAATATTTTAAAGAATATGACAGAAATACAGAATATTTTCATCCCACTGCCTCAAATAGGAAAAGAATCAACTCAATAAACACCCTTAGAGAACCTTCCGGCTTATGGCTATCCGACAGAGATCAAATATATTCCCTTCTAATCAAGCATTTTTCCCAAATTGGCTCATCCCAAAAAATCAATTGTAACTTTGACCTGTCTAGCATCATAGAACCGTGCATCTCTGAAGAAGAAAATTTATCTCTTCTAAAAATTCCCTCAAAAAATGAAATCTGGCTAACTCTCTCCAATATGAACCAATGGGGAGCGCCGGGCCCGGATGTGTTTCAACCAGATTTTTAAATCCAACGGGGAGGTCTTGATGAGGAATTAAACCACGACATTATAAACACAACTCCAAGAGTTTTTAAAACGGGGATTCTTGATGAGGAATTGAACCACTCTTTCATCACCCTTATTCCAAAAATTTCAACTCCTCAAACTCTATCTGATTTTAGGCCAATAAGCCTTAGCAACACCATTTACAAACTCATTTCAAAAATTCTTGCTTTGATTTTTGATTTTTGATTAAAACCCATCCTCAACAAAATTATCTCCCAAAATTTAATCGCTTTTCTTCCCGGTAGACAAATCACCGACAACATTATCATCGCCCATGAGCTCATCCACTCAATGAAAACCTCAAAAAAGAAAAAAGGCCATCTAGCTCTGAAGCTAGACCTGTCAAAGGCCTTCGATAGAGTGGAGTGGAATTTCTTAGAAAAATCTCTCCTTAGTTTGGGTTTCGACGAAAGGTGGACTGATCTAATCTTTCAATGCATTTCTACCACTTCTTTCTCTATTCTTCTCAATGGCTCTCCTGGTTCAAATTTTAGAACATCTAGAGGATTAAGACAAGGAGACCCGCTCTCGCCTTATTTGTTTCTAATCTGCATGGAAATTCTATCCAAACTTCTAGACAAGGCGGTTTCCGAGAAAAAAATATCTGTTTTTAAGATCAATAAAGAAGCTCCAAACATCTCCCACCTTTTCTTCGCTGACGATTGCTTTCTCTTCACGAAAGCCGATCTAGGGGAAACAAAGAATCTTTTGGAAATCCTCTCTCTTTTCGGAGATATAACAGGCCAAATGATAAATCTACAAAAATCAAGTATATATTTTAGCCCAAAAATTCACCCAAAACATGGAAAAATGTTAGCCAGAATCCTAAAAGTTCCCCTAATGACAAAAAATGATAGATATCTTGGAACCCCCCTATTCTTCGATAAAAATAGGAACGCAAATTTCGAGCCTCTTCTACAGAAATATTACTCAGCTCTACAAGGTTGGAAATCGAAACTCCTCTCTCTAGCAGGAAGGACAGTTCTGATAAAATCTATTCTCCAAGCTTTTCCAAAGTACCAGATGCAAGTTCTTGCTCTTCCAAAGGAAACTTTAAACAAGTTGGACAGAATTCAAATAAACTTCTGGTGAAATAAAGATAAACAAAAACGGCAAGGAGGCTTCATTAGGGCTTGGAAATATATTTGCAAACCCATTGTGCAAGGGGGCTTAGGCATAAAAAACCCACACCAATTCAATATTGCCCTTCTCACTAAACTAGCCAGCAGATTAATATTAGAAAAGGAGCAACTATGGGAAAAAATTCTCAAAGCAAAATATTTCCCTCACTCAAACCCTCTGGAAAAATCAAAAATTTCAAACTTATCGTGTATTTGGACAAGTATCCGAAAATGACTGGAATTAATCAAAGGAAACATTATCTGGCAAGTGAAAAATGGAAAATCGATAAAGATATGGGAAGATAAATGGATTCCAAATGAGGAAATAATTCCACAACCTCAATTGTCTCAGGATATAATTCCGACAAAGGTACAAGAATTAATTATGGAAGAGAACAAGTGGGACAAAGAAAAGCTAAACACCTATTTTAGCTCAGAAGTGAGGGATAAAATTCAAGCCATTTCTCCAAAAAGAGATGAAGAAGATAATATAAAATGGTTGCATCACCAATCAGGACTTTTCTCAGCCAAAAACATTTATAATTTCCTAGAAAACCAAACGAAAGAATAAGACATTTCATTATTAGATTTCCCATGGAAAAATATCTGGAGAATACAAGCAATTCCGAGGATAAAGTTGTTTGTGTGGAAGCTATCTGGGAAAGCATTACCCACATCATCAAGACTGGGGGCACACAATTCGGAAATCTCAACTACTTGTCAAATGTGTAATATGCAAGCTCAAAAACGGAGTTTCACCTGTTTGGAACATGCCCATTTTCCAGAGCCATTTGGTTCAGCTTCTCTTTAGGTCATCTAATCCCTTCAGACAATACAATTTCAATCACAACTTGGGTTAAAAGGTGGATTCAAAATCCAGACCTAAAAAATCTAACGGGGAAAATTGCAACAATATTATGGTTCATATGGAAATACAGATGCTCGGTGGTTTTTGAGGAGACAATCCCAAATCCAACGCAACTAATAACCCAAATCAACAGTTTCTTGCAATCCATCCCGGAAAATTTTACTACTAAAGGACCGGAAGCCAACAGAACACAGTTGATCAATGCCAAATGGTCAACCATAAAGACTGACTGGATAATATTTGTAGATGCCTCTTTCAAAGAGGACGACCTATCGATGGGATATGCGCACATAGTATATTTAGTCGACCAGCACACCATCATGCACATTTCAGCTGGCTCTGAGAAAGCCACTTCTGCTTTCCATGCAGAAGCAAGAGCGTTACTCAAGGCGGTTATGTGGCTAAAAGAAAATGTGTTATCTAGTGTAACCATTGTAACTGATTGCAAACCCTTGGCAAACAATATAAACAAGGACAACACAAGTCTCCTCTAGACAGCCGAAAACACTGTGCAAGAAGTAAATGAAATCCTCCAAGAACTTCCGCAGGCAAAGGTAAAGTATACTAATCGAAAATACAATTCAGCAGCAGACAAAATTGCCAAAAAAGCAAGGATAAAAGGTCTTCAACATTTATCCATGAAGATACAACAACAACTCAAAATTACTAGTATTATTTCTAATGTCTTCAATAAAAATGAAATTGTAAATCTTTTATACTATATTTACTAGTGAATAAATTTCGTCTTTCCAAAAAAAAAAAAAAAAAAATGTTAATCATAGGATTGGTTGTTGCCTTCTAAAAAGAGTGTCACTATTTTGAAAGCATGTGACACAGTGGGAATCATCATTTTAATACAATAGTTTGTTATCCTCTTTTTAAAAATATCAAAAAATATATTTGAACCGCCCTTTTGGACAAGGGGACAAGTCCGTTCCTTCACACAAACTAATATCCGCTCTTGCACACCATCGATAAGCTAATATCCGCTCCATATAGCTAAATCAAACCGTTCCCTAGTACAATAATCTATTTAAGATAATAATTTTATATTTTGACTTTGGCAGAAGATGAGGTATGCATCCGATATTTACAGGTAATATTCTACAACTTTATGTATTTTGATTTGAAATTTTAATGATTGATCAAAATTATTCCTTTTTATTTACTTTGAAATCGGATATTGCAGTTAGGTTAATTTAATTGGTAGTAGAATATTTGGGAAATGTACTTATGATTAATATGTTTATAAGAAATGTAGTTGATTTGATTTTATGATGAAATCGTGATGAAAAAAAAAATATTTTAATGTGATTCCATTTGATATATTTAAGAATTTTAGTGTTAAATATATTTTTGGTAATGATATGAAATTTTATTAGATTTAACAATTTTAGGTAACATGAATTATTATTGGATATATGATTGGCTAAAACATATATTAGGCCGCCGAAATTTTCCTCAAATTTTATTGGCCGAAATTTTATTATGTCACCAAGAATTTATTTATGGTGGGACCAGAATCAACCAGAAGCTCTGGTTAATGAGAGCACTTGAAAAAACTCTAAACTCTATTTTTATACAATATAGGGAATAGTCACAATAACCCACACCTAAAATAACGGGAATGTTATTCACAACTCTATAACAACACACTACTCACAGCTCAACAACAAGGTATTGAAAGCGTGAAGCGGAGCGTGAAGCGTTTTTCATTTTTAG
The DNA here is from genome assembly GCA_023531295.1 of Papaver armeniacum. NCBI lineage: Eukaryota > Viridiplantae > Streptophyta > Magnoliopsida > Ranunculales > Papaveraceae > Papaver > Papaver armeniacum. The sequence continues at coordinate 389,874 of JAJJWW010004070.1, forward strand.
GAAGCGATGCGTATGTCGAAGCGTGAAGCGTCGCTTCATGGTTGATGTTTGAATCGGATGTTTTCTTATAAATAAATTATTCGTAACTAGTAATTATAAATTTATTAGGAAGATAATATCTATTTAAATTTTATATAAATCTGATTTTTATCAAAAACAAAGCGTGTGTACACCATATCAACCTACTCCAGGAAAGTGGGTGGTGAGATGTTCGATTCCGCCTTAAAACCTTCATATTTTTATTTCAAAAGCTTTAAAAATTAGGCAAATTTTCTAAAGCTTCATGAAAGATGCGCTTCACATGACCTCTTCAAAACGAAATGCTGAAATTTGAAGCGAACTCTGAAGCGTGAAGTGTGAAATTGAAGCGAAGCGTACGCTCTGAAGCGTGAAGCGTACGCTTCATGAAAGATGCGCTTCACATGACCGCTTCAGAGCGAAATGGTGAAATTTGAAGCGAAGCGTACGCTCCGAAACGTGAAGCGTACGCTTTTAAAAACCATGTCAACAACATCTAAACCCCATATCTATCAAATGTTAACCCTTTTGCCCATCCGTGGACCCCTCCTTAACAATCCTGAACCAATACCCTCTCAACACCTAGCATTGAGTGCTAAATAGAGATGTGAAGGGAGTGCTAAATAGCATTTCCGCTAAAATAATTGGTTGTGATGCTGCAAAATAAAAAACAATTCGAGTTTGAAAACTTTGCACAGGTTGCCAAAATGGCGAGATTGGGGTATACCAAAACTAATTGGGGTATACCCAATTTTAAGTGGACATGTGACCTTACTAGGGGGAGGTCAAATTTGGTTGAAGTTACAATACTACCCTTGACCTTTATAATTCTATTACCATAATCGGCTTTTTTTTTATTTTCATCTTCCTTCTTCTCTTCTTCTCTTCCATAACCAACCACACCGGCTCCTCCCCCACCACCACCACCAAAACTCGTCGATTAATTCGTTAACATCGTCGATTCGAAAACTCCGAGTAATCTTCAACAATGGAACCACCACAGCGTAAGGGAACTCGTATGAAAGGCGCCAATCGCAAACCCAATCAATACAACCCTGAAATTGCAAAATTAGTTCAACAAAAGAGAAGAAAAAAACCGTCGAAGAAGAAGAGATTGAACCCGCTCAAAACGAAGAAATGGTGCGATTAAGAAAGTAAGGGCCTACTTAAACTCACTCTAGTACTTCGATTTCATGTTTGCATGTCAAATTAGGTCGAAAAATCGAATATTTGAATTTTCGGTTATTTCGCCGGCAATGTGTTTGTTTCACGACCTCACGGGATTTCATATTTAGTGTTCCACGGGATGGTCGTTGGTTGAATATCATGCCGGCGGTTTAGTTATTGGGCTTGCTTTCTGGGTGGTTTCGGGATGTTATTCAACCTAAAATCTTGTTTGGGAAAATTTTATTTTTTTTTAAGCTAGGGTTGGTTAAAAATTTTAAACTTGCTTGGGGATTGGATTTCAGATTTTTAGCGTCTCCGATGCCTTGAATGATAAATGCTTAGGAATGGTATCTAAATAATACAACGCCAAAGTTATGTTAGCCGGTGTTGTTTTTATTATATACGTTCTTGCGTTTGTAGTTGAAAACCCAGCCATAGTTGTTAAAAGCCGGCAGGTTATTGGAATAAAACCCTCCCGACCCTTGTTTAGCCGGCTTGATGTTTAGATATAGACCCTTCCGACCTTAGTCCGCCGGAATGGTTATATATGTTGAGCCTTCCGACTTATTTTTTTCTTAATTGTTCTTGTTCGGGTTGCAAAGGCAAACAAGAAAGCTGAAAGCTCTTAGTCCTCCTTCAAGACCTCCTCGTGTTGGTGACAAACTCTTGACTTCAAGACATCGAGGGGCATACGTTGTGGCGGGAACGACAAAGATCCGTGTGCCGAATGATGATTATCAACCACCATCAGAACCCAGTGATTCAGACGAGACTCCAGATGAAGACCAATCAATTCCATCTGGTAGAAGAGGTGAGGATGATGATGTTGATGAAAGAACTCCGGCTGCTGGAGGAGGGAACAATGATGATGATGATGATGGTGATCAAGACATGCCTAATGTTGGAGGAGGTAATGATGATGATGATGATGGTAATGGAGATAAAGGTAAGGGTAGAGAAGATGAAATTGTTGAAGAGGCAGTGGAAGAAGAAGAAGAAGAAGAAGTTGGGGAACAAACCCAAGCTGCAAGTACTAGTGCAACCGGGAAGAAGAAAAGGGTTATCACTAAACCAAATAATTCCCACATGCCTTCCTCGAATTGAAGATTAAATTGAAACCAAACGAGCTTCCGGGGGACCCCAGAAGATGGTGGACGTGTTCTTTTTGGATACAAAGACTCGTGGGCATGTGAAATCCAAAATACTATCGTAAGTAATCTCAATCCGTCTTTGTTTTTCATTTAAGTGTGTAACTATCTTAAATTTGTGTCAAGTATTTGTATTTCTTTTCATTTTGTGTTTTTGGTATTTAGGATCACAAGCATGCTATCCGTCTCATGAGGCGCCAAGCTTCAAGTTCAAAGTGACTAAGACTTGGGATCTTGAGGATGAATGTGAGGAGGTGAAAGTGATTGTCAAGAACTCCGGGTTGTTGCCTGCGGTGGAGAGTTCGAATGTTGAGTATGATAGAGTTACCGTATCTCGCATTCTCGTGAGAGGTTCTGGGAGAGACCGATACAATGTTATTCCCATTCGGTGAGATGGCGATAACTCCCGATGATGCTCATCAAATTTTAGGCCTCGAGGTTGAGGGAAAAGCCGTCGGTGAGGGCTTCGATAGTAACATTTCTTGGGAGGATATCTTCAAATTGACCAACACTTTGTTCGGTTGGGATCTGATTAAGACGGAGTCTATGCTTGCGATGAAGGATGGTAATCTAAGCAAGAAGTTTAATCAAGAAGCCGAGGGATACATTGTCTGGGACCAAGAAAATCTTTGATGTGGAAGGAATGGTGAACCCCGTGCGAATCAATGCTACTGCGTCGAGTTATTTGCTTTACGTCTGGCGGATGTATCTTCCCGACAGCTTCAGGAAGCTTGGTCGACGCTTGATTATTTGCAACTATTGGATCCCTTAGATAAGATGCATGAGTATTCTTGGGGTATCGCGGTGGTCGCCTTCTTGAACAATGAGTTGACAAAGGCTTCAAGGGCACTCACTGCGCAAGTTAACGGAAACATATGTCTCTTCCGGTAATTGTATTGTCTAAATCATTTATATTTGCCAAATGCTTGTAATGTTTGATTCTTACTAAACTTTGTGTTTGCATAGGTTTGGATATATGAGCACTTCCCTACTTTGGTGAAAACCAACTCCCACGTCAAAGTGAATGAAAAGCTTGCGATTGATAAGCCAAGAGCGCAAAGATACAGATTTTTAAGGGTGCTCGGGGAAAAGGATATGCCGTTCGCTTATTAACGTGCGAATCGCCTTGGACAAATTGATCACGGATGAGGTAATATTTGATCCTTACCGAGATGCTAGAAATCAAGGTTTAATCCAAAGGAGAGATGATGTTGCATTATACTACGGACCCTTGTTGTTCTCCCATGGATTTTCAATGTACGATCCGCATCGGGTAATGCGACAATTGGGTTACGTCCAAGAAGAACCCCATTTCGATCTTGAGCCTTTCTTTAAAGTGTTAAGGAGGACTGCAAGACATCCCAAAAAACTATTAACGCCGCTTTACGCTCCACCCCCAACTCTAGGACATTGGAACGAAAGACTTGACCGTAAAGTCGATACGAGTCTTTTGGACGAGGTGACCGAAAGGTCATGAAGCTCGTGGAGAAATACATGTCGTGGTACTTGGGTTGGGCTCGTCCCACTTTGTGATTAGGAAATGACTCGGTGAACAATTGGCTCGTAAGAGGAAGATGGCATCGAATGACTCAACAACAGTTCCTAACTTCCTTGTAAGTATTTTGGAGTAGCTCTTACTTGTTTTAAGATTACATTATCGAATAATTCTATTAATTGTTTGTTGTTTAACCGAAAATAGAAGGGGCATTTGAAGACCTTTGTGAAGTTGTTGTGTTGCGCGAGAGAAAGAGGAGAGCCTTTGTCGATTGAAGAGCAAACCAAGTACATTCACTATGCTAGCAATATTGACAATGAGGATGCCCATGAAATGTTCAAGCAAGCCGAGGTCAAGTAAGAAAGGAAGAAAAGGCCGGGAGGGAAGCACAAGCCAAGATGAATCTTCGACAAAAAGAGGGCTCGTAGTGGTCGTGGTGGTGAAGGTAGTAGTAGTGCTTGGTGTTCCTAAACGGGCCGAGGTCGTGGTCGTGGTCGTGCTCGTGGTGAATGAATGCGAGTCTCTAGTTTATTTCTTTATGTTGGGTTGGACAAATGTAAAGGTTAATGGTTGAACAAATGGTTTTTAAGGTTTATGGGACATGTTTTCTTATTTTGGACAACAAGTGTTTGATTTCTAATTGTTGAATGAAAGTTTTATATAGCTACTTAAAGTTTCAAGACAAATAGCCTAGGCAAGGTTCTTTTAATTCACCATGCCGACCATACCAGGGCCGGCAAGGTTTTTAAGTGTCAGACTGCCTACCACATCGCGGAAAATGCTTGCATACCGGGGGTCGGCAAGTGAGGGGGATCATTACCAAGCTTCGGCGAATATACAAATTTAGCAGTGTATTATGTTTTTCGAATACGCCGGCATTTTGTTACGTAAAATACCTTCTCCCCGATGCCAAAACCATCATAACGCTTGGCTTGGTTTTAAATTTATACCCTTCCGACCATATCATAGCCGGCGGTAAAATTTCAAAATATATTGCCTAAACGTATTGACAAGAAAATGATTTATCGATGCCAAAACCATCATAACGCCTGTAAGCATGGTTTTAAATTTATACCATTCCGACCGTGTCATAGCCGCATGCGAGAAAAAATAATCGCGCCGCGAATTCAAAATTCAAATTTTTGGCAAGTACAATTTCATTGATTGACTTGTACTTGGGCACTATAACGGCCAAATTTGGACACCATCATATAAATACACTAATTCTCTCTACAAAACAACATACAAATAGTTTCATATACTCTCCAAAGCTCATATCATCATACAATCCATCAAACTCACCCAATAGCTAAACAACAATGACTTCATTTGATTCAAATGAAGATTTGGCAATCACCAAAGCATGGTATGCGGAAAATCGACTTAGACGTCAATCCTCCGAAAGGGAGGATTCCACGACCTTTGGGCTAGGGTACACAACAAATTTTGCGCGTAGTTTGGTAATCCTAATGGAAGAAGTATTCAACAAGTCCACTTAAAGGCACCTAGTCATCGAAAAACGCGATACTTGCTTTTTGGCTCTCCAACCTCGGATTTTTAACACTCGCCCTTCACCTTGTCCATTGCACAATTTGTAAGCAATTTTGTGGGTTTTTTACGCAACCCATGTTGTTTTATCTTCCAATGAAACACCACTAACATATGTAAGTTTGTTTTTGTGTTTTTGTAGCATGAAGTCGTGAAAGCGCGCTACTTGGAGGAAAAGGGGAAGCATTCGCGTTCGATGCAAGCTATCACTTCTTGGCGCAAAGAATCCTTGAGGATAACCTAGGAGTACTTGGATGCCGTATCGTCTTCGGATGAAGAAGATTGATGGCTTTAGAAGTTTTTGTATAGGTTTTGTGGGTAGACCTCTATGTAAACCCTCCGTTTCAATCAATGTAGTAACCAAAATTGCATGAATAAAGTGAATTAGATCTTCCGATATTCTATTTTCTTTTGGTATATGTAAATGTCGGCAGGTTATAAATCCTTAACATGCCGGCTACACATACGCTCTGGCATTGTCATAAGAATGTCGGCATAATCTTCATTCAAAGACCCTTCCGCCACAAAAATTCTCTGCGTTTTATTCATCCAAGGACCATGCCGGCTAAAATTGGTGGCATTTTATTCAAACAAATACCATGCGGCTATATTATAGGCACTTTATTCAAACCTGGACCTCGCCGACCTTTCATATTTTCAAAACAAAATTTTTGGATCGAAATCGAACTCATAAGACGGATCAAAAGGTTAATCTACTGAATTCATAATTTGAAAATTTTAATCTAAACTCAATTAATTAACCTAATCAGAATTTTAATATTAATTAACCAAGGGCATATTAGCCATTTAGAAAAAATAATGTTAAGGGGTGGCTTGGTTTTACTTCATAATGACCAGATTTTGTCTTATTGGGTATACCCCAATTAGTTTGAGTATACCCCGTTCTCGCCAGGGTTGCCAAAATGGCCAATATTACTAGCATTTGGCAAAATTTTCAAAATCACAACTTTTTCAAATATTTTATGTTGATTGGGCCACCTTTGTCTGGGTTGTTTGTTGCTATTAAAAATCTTGACTTGGTTTGGGAGAAAGTTTTATGCTTTTTCTTCTTCTTGGGAAGTCCGCTATTACGAACCCTGAATCTTTCCATGGGAGAAGAAAATAGGAACCCAAAGATACTTAAGGATGGTGTTTTATTACATTTCTAAGTATAGCAAATATTTCAATTAACTGGCTAATGCATCAACCATATAAACAAACACAATTAGATCACCTTTGGAAACAGATTCAGACTAGTTGTTATTAGCATCCACAGAAGAAGAAGATTCACATTTGGGAAACCAACCAGAGCTGAAATCCATGTTCCTCACTTTAACCAACACAAACACAACAATCCCAACACCAAAACCCAAAGCAGCACTAGACCCTGTCAAAGAAACAGCAGCACAAACCAACATCACAAATGATTCTTCTTTGCTCTTCATATCTCTAGAAGCCATTGCTAATTCAATCCCAGAAAACAACAACATTACACCCAATATCCCAATCGGAAACTCCGACAAAATCCTCACAAACGAATTCCCAAAAACAAGACCCAAAACCAATTTCCCAATACCCAGAAACAGAACAGAAGCACCACTTCTTCCACCGAATCTGTACTGTCCTGCCAATCCACCTGCACCATGGCAACATGGCATTGCACCAAACCAGCACCCAACTAAGTTCATCAGACCAACACTTACTGAAACTGAAGCTGCAGTTACTTCTCTGTCAGGGAACAAATCAGTAGATAATTTGCATACTGCAATCACTGAATTCAGAACTGACAAGGGAATTTGTGGAATTGCAGCTCTGACGAACCCGATTTTCCAATCCTCCCATGTAATTTTCACGATACCGATTTTAGATGGTCCGAATTTTAAGCTCCTAACAATACTAGGATCTCTGACGAAACAGAGTAACAATCCAAACAGGAATAGTATTTAAGAGCAGCTGGAATTGCTTTCAAAATTCTCAATCTCCGATCTCCGCGACGGCGAGATCCGTTCGATGAACTACTATCCGCAGGTTCTTCTGATTGCGGAATTGTTGAATTCCGGTTAACATCATCATCACCACCGGCACCGGTGACTAAGATTATGAAAAGAACCGCAGACAGAGACAGAACTAATCCATCAAGACCAAGCCAGGGACGGGCCAAACCCGATTTCCCTGTCGTAAAATTCTGATCATAACGGATATACTTAATCGCGGTAAACGCAAATGCAAGACCTTGCGAGAGCTGCACACCGCGAACAACCGGCAATGGAATGAACTTATAGAACACAGACATAAGACCAGTAGCACCGAGAATCAAAAGAACAGAAGCAGTAGAAATACCAGCAGCCATGATCTGAGGTATAGTAAGATGAGTTTGAGATTCAGAAATCGCAACAGCAGCTATTGATTTCATAGGTTGAACTGGCATCGGAATACCAAAGAGAAACCCAGTTACAATATTGTAAAAAGCAGTGAAGATTAAGGTCGTACCCAAATCGAGATGATTGACTAGCGAAAGTGCTAGAACTATTGGTATGTAAGTTCCTAAATCGCCGACTGATCCTCCTAGTTCTGACCAGATGTTTGTTTTCAGATTGAAATTTGATGAACGGGTGATGTAATTTCTCAATCTACTTGGGTTCAGGAGGAGTGGTGTTCTTGCTGTTTCTTCTTGGGAATCCATTGTTTCAGATTTGGTTACTGCAGTCTGCAGCTAGGAGGAGGATTTGTGTAGAATATATTTTGGTTGTTGTTGACTCTTGAGATGCTTAAGAAGCCATAATTGGTGGGACTCTTTTGATGCAGTTGAGCACGTAATTAGAAAGCGTCGTCATTAATCTTTATCTTATTATATGCATTTAAGATCTTCAGATAAGAAAAGGAAATGCAAACGTTGACAACCAAATCGTTACATGACACACGGTCTTGTAACTAGCAGGGACCTCCGGGCCTCCGGCTGCTAACCCCCAGCCACTTAAAACTGTGTTTGTGTCCTATTTTTGCACCCCTAATTGCAGAAGCTAAAAGGGTCTACCACACTGATTAAAATAAAAAAAAAAGGGGTCTACCACATAAGAAAAATAGATTTCCGAGCTAATTAAGAAAGATGAAGGATCCATGGACACTCTTAAATAGACAAGGTCGTACGAAATTTGCACCATTTTTTCCGCAAAACCCAAACCATAATGAATTTAAGTCTAATATTTTGATGGTATATTCTTTTTATAAGACTCTACATTCCTACAAAAAATTAGCACAATTCGAGATGTATAAAACCACCATCTACCCCTTTGAATATCAGCCGTTCAAAATTAATGGTTGACATTAAGATCAGTAGATGGTCAGGTTTGCTATTTGGAATTGCATTCATTTTTGGTGGGAATGTAAAGTCTGATAATAGGAACATGTCAATAAAGTATTAGACTTAAATTCATTGTCGTTTGAGTTTGCCGGAGAAAATGACGTAAATCTTGTCTGACCTTGTCCATTTAAGAGTGTCCATGGATCCTATAAGATTTGGAACCATATCATAGCCAAAATGATTCATAAAATATTCGATAAAACAACCCATTGGAAATCATTGTCGGTGAAATTGTGTACTCATGGAGTAATTTAGCTGTGAAGCAGGTCGATTGCCATGAGATTGACAATTGGATGGGATTTATGTTGGTAAGGTCTCAAAAATTGAGGTTATAAACTGATTAAAACACAAGGATAACCAGAATTTAACTGACGTTATTGAATTGATACTGAGAAATTTGAAGTTACATGGTCATTATCTTTTCAACTAATAACCAAAAATTTCAAAATTACATGGTCATTATCTTTTCAATTGATACTGAGAAATTCCATACAAAAGTTCACATGGCCGGAAAACAAGGTAAAACAATACTAATAAGATTAAAATCGCAAACTATGAAACTAATTTTTCAATTCACAGGGCGGAAGTTAGTCGTAGTAAGGGATATGATGAAACTAATCCATATAAATTGAGAGGACAAGTCATTATGACAGATCGATTCCTGTAGAGAATGAAGTAACAATATTAGAGATCATATTTTAAAGGCTTACAAATAGAAAACACCATGAAATGTAAAGTAAAAAAAGAGCGAAAATCGAGTGAAATGAACCCTAATAACCCTAATAACGATGTATACGGAATCAACTTCTGCTTCTGCTGTCATCTCTTTCTATGCTTCTTCTTCTCTGAAACTAAAGACTTCATACATCTCCTTCAAACTTGATGAAACCAATTATATTCAGTGGCGTCGACAGATAGTTCCCATCTTGCGTTCTCATGATATCTACAGTCATGTAGATCCAACTGTTGAATCCCCGTCTCCCTTTCTTCCATGTTCATCTAATGAAGAACCAAGTCCCAACCCTAAGTATCTTCCCTAGTTTCAAGTTGATACACATCTTCTTAGCTGGCTCCAAGCTACCCTAACCCAATCCGTCTTTGCACATATCCCTGATTTCACCTCTTCACGTGAACTCTGACAATACCTAGCTAATACCTATGCTGCTCCAACTGCAGCTCGTTCTCTTCAACTTCGTCATCAGCTGCAAACTCTTCAACGAGACAACCTCTCTATCTCTGCATACCTTGCTAAAATCACCTCCATTAGAGACCCTCTTTTAACATCTTCTGCTCCTTTAAGTGATGTTGAACTTGTCCTTAACACTTTACGAGGTCTAGGGCCTGATTATCAGGCCTACTCAACAGCTATTGAAACTCGTTCTTCTCTCCCTTCTTTCTATGAGTTGAAGCCTTTACTTCTCAACCATGAAATCCGTCTTACTCAGTACAATCAACCCATACCAGACTCTACTCATTCCAATGCCTTCTACGGTTCTACTTTTTCATCTTCTTCTTCCACAAACTTTTCCCCTTCTCGGTTCTCCAACAACTCAAGCCGTGGTGGTTATAACTCCTACAGAGGTAGTCGTGGTGGTAACAATGGCCGTGGTTACCGCGGTGGTGGTCGTGGTGCTGGTGGTCGAGGACGTGGTGGTTACTTCGCACCTCCAACATATTCGTTTGGTAACCAATCCCAGCAGGAGCAGTCAATACTTGGTGCTCCTCCTTCACACCTTTCAGGAAGCAAACAACCTTGTCAGATTTGTGACTCCAAAGCGCATACTGCATTAACTTGTGCAAACAGATTCAATCATTCGTTTCAGGATCATGACCTTCCTCAGTCGTTCTCTGCAATGCAACTTCAAGCTACGCCCTTTGATCAACATTGGTATGCTGATACAGGTGCTACAAATCACATGACAGCCGATCCTAACCTGCTCACTACACCGGCTGCATACTCTGGTTCCAATCATGTTATGGTTGGTAATGGTAATCTTCTGCCTATTACTTCTACTGCAAATTCTTTACTCACAACACCACATAGTTCCATCTCATTGAACCGTGTTTTCCATGTGCCATTAATTGCGAAAAATCTTATATTTGTTTCCCAGTTAACTCGATATTATATGTTTTGATTGATTCGGTTTTTCTGTTAAGGATCGACAAACGGGGAAACTCCTGTTAAGCGGACCCAGTAATGGTGGTCTATACTCCATTCGTCCTATTATTTCTCACACATCTTCTCCTTTAGTTGCTGCTCAAAGTCATGTTGCATCCCTTTCTTGTTCTCAGTTGTGGCATATGCGTCTTGGTCATCTACACAATCAAAGTCTTTCCAGCTTAGCTTCTCAGAAATTAGTTTCAGTACCTTCAATAATACGGCGCACCTTATGTAATAGTTGTGCTTGTGCTAAGCATCATAGACTCCCCTTTTCTTTATCAGATTCAGTGAGTGATAATATACTTTTTAAAGTTCATAGTGATTTATGGGCTCTTTCTCCAGTTATCTCTAATTCTGGTTTTCGATATTTTCTTCTCATTGTGGATGATTTTTCCAGATTTACATGGATTTATTTTTTGCATAATAAAACGCAAGTTTTTAACTGTGTTGAAATTTAAGGCTCAAGCTGAGAATAGGTTTTCAACAACCTTGAAAATATTTCAAAGTGATGGAGGTGGAGAATATATTTCCCATTCTTTACGTGACTTTTTTGCGTCTGTTTTACATCAATTTTCTTGCCCTCACACTCCACAGCAAAATGGTGTGTTTGAGCGCAAGATTCGTCACATTTTTGAAACAGGCCTGGCTCTTCTTCATCATAGCCATATGCCTAAGTCTTATTGGCTTGAGGCTTTTGCAACAGCTGTTTATCTTATTAATTGTATTCCCACTCTGTTCTGGGTGGTTATTCACCATTTTTTAAGCTGTATAACCAACAACCTGACTACAATTTTCTGTGTGTTTTTGGTTGGCTATGTTACCCTCATCTGGTTCCATACAACAAAAACAAAATGGAGTACAAAACGAAACCGTGTGTATTCATTGGTTACTCTAACCAACAAAAGGGTTATAAGTGTTTTGATTTGAGTAGCAAACGTGTTTATATCTCTAGACATGTTCTTTTTGTCGAGTCCTCTTTTCCTTTTTCGGTTACCAATCCTTGTGCTCCTCCTGAAACTACTTCGCTTTTGCCCACTTGGTTTGTTTTTCCATTAGTCACACCGACAGTTTTACCTTCATCTCGTGGTCCTGTAACACCAGCTGCATCGAGTTCTATTTCGAACTTCTCTAATACTTCTTTGTCCTCCAACGAGTACTCTTCCTCGCCACCTCATTCTCCAGCAGTAACCTCTTCTGCATCTTTATCTCCAGTATCTTCTTCGGACGTCGAGTTTGTTGCTTCTACTTCTTCTCCTCCTCAACAGGTTCCTACAATCCATCCCATGACTACTCTTTTACGTGATGGTATTCATAAACCCCTTGTTAAGATGAATCTACTTTCTGTTACAAAGCATCCTGTTGCTTCTTGCTTTCTTTCTGCGATGAAAGATTCTTTTGTTGAACCTAAGTCTTAAAGTGAAGCATGTAAAATTCCACAGTGGCGAGTTTCTATGAAAGATGAACAACATGCTCTCAAAATTTATGATACATGGTCGTATGTTCCTCGTCAGCCTCATATGAATGTTATAGGCTGCAAATGGGTGTATCGACTTAAGCGTAAATCGGATGGTACAATTGATCGTTGCAAGTCTTGTCTGGTTGCAAAAGGGTATACTCAACAATTTGGTATTGATTATGATGAAACATTCAGTTTGGTAATTAAGCCTGTTACTATTCGTTTGGTGTTAAGTATTAATGTTTCTTGCTCTTGGCCTATTCGTCAGTTAGATGTTAAAATGCGTTTTTGCATGGTTTTTTGGATCAAGAGGTCTACATTTCTCAGCCTCCGGGGTTTGTCGACGCAAGATATCCAAATCATGTTTGAAAATTGAATGAAGCTATCTACGGGCTGAAACAAGCTCCTAAAGCTTGGTTTCAACGGTTTACTAATTATCTATCCGAATTGGGTTTTGTTGCTTCCAAGTCAGACGCCTCTCTGTTTGTTCGCAAATCTTCCACTGGAGTTTTGTTAATTCTTTTATATGTGGATGATATTATTATTATAGGGTCTGACTCTTGCTATTTCACTAATCTGTTGATGGCTCTCAAGCAACAATTTTCTATGAAAGATTTGGGAGATCTAAATTTTTTCCTTGGCATTGAAGCACACAGGTCTGCTTCTGGTCTTCATCTATCTCAAACACGATATACTCTTGACATTCTTCAACGTGTTGATTTATTGAGTGCCAAACCATTTTCAACTCCTATTGCCGCGGGTGAAAAACTGTCAGCTCATGAGGGTACCTTATTTCCTGATGCTAATCTATGTCGCAGTTTGGTGGGTGCATTACAATATTTGACCATGACTAGACCGGATATTACTTATGTTGTTAATCAGGTTTTTCATGCATCTCCTACTGACGTTCACTTTCTAGCAGTGAAAAGAATTCTTCTTTATCTCAAAGGCACGCTTGGAAAGGGTTTATTTTTTCGGCCATCTTCATCCTTTCAAGTTTCTGGCATCTCTTCTCATATTGTCTATGCATACAGTGATGCTGATTGGGCTGGTAACCCAGATGATCGTCGTTCCACAGCTGGCACTTGTGTTTTCGTTGGTCCAAATTTAATTTCTTGGTCTTCAAAGAAACAACCAACGGTTTCTCGTTCTAGTACGGAGGCTGAATATCGTGCCTTAGCTCTTGCTGCAGCTGAAGTTATTTGGATACTATATCTCTTGAATGATTTGGGTTTATACATCAAGCAACCACCAATTCTATTATGCGATAATATCAGTGCTACATACATGGCTTCTAATCCTGTCATGCATTCACGTGCTAAGCATATTGATATTGACTATCATTTTATTCGAGAACGTGTTGCTCCTGGCTCGTTACTTGTTAGTTATATGCCTACTCAACATCAACTTGCAGATCTGTTCACCAAAGGACTTCTCAAGTCAAGGTTTCACTATCTGTTGTCCAAGCTCTCACTTCAGGATTCTCCAACGTTCAGCTTGGGGGGGTGGTGTTAACCCAAGATACAGTTGGTGTAACATAGGGTCATTCTAATGTTTATACATCATGCTGTACTTTAGTATATCTTATTGATAACTTGCCTAATGGGCAATCTGTATACTCCTTAATTCATATAAATACATATATCAAACCCTGCTTAGGGTTAAGAGAGTTCATACACTATTAGAGTGTATGAAGATTGCTCAAAGGAGGCGCTGATGGATCCATAGCGACAATTTTTATAGTACTAGGGTTTACATTATTTACGGATCTCTAGAGATCTGAGCTCATCCTTTGTTTTTAAATCACAACCGTTCCTTAGATCTCAATTATGATCAAAATCGCATTGTGACACAAAATGGCATGTGACCCAATTTGGGATTGTGGCTTCATATACCAGTTACCACTATGTCTATGTGACTTAAAATTGTTTACTCAAAACCAAAAGCAATTAGTTGATTTAAGAAGAAGAAAAAATGCATAAAAAAAAAAAAAATCGGAATTCGCAGAAGATTTAACTAAGAAGTGAATATGAATGAAAATATAGTGTTTAGCAACTTGTTTAACTCTTAACATGCATTTTGACACTAACACAGAGAAGACAGAGAAGATCCGACAACTCAAGAGGCTTATGTAATTCTTCTTCCTTCAACTCTTTCACCTGATTTTTTTTCTTCTTACCATAAGCCAAATTGACTCTTAAATTGACAAATGATAATGAGAAATTCCAAATTCCTTCGCCATACATTTTAGGTTGATACTAAGAAATTCAATAGTTACAAAGAATCTATTACAAGGGATTGAACATAGTCTTTACCTTCTGCAAAATGCAACTAAGAAACACAAAAATGTTGTTTCTAAATAAATGTTTTTCCATCTAGGGAGAAAATGGGTCATTTGTCCAAAAAAATTTAAAACACGGTTCAAATGGACAAGTAAAAAAAAGTACGGGTGAAATAGCCAAAAAAAAATAGCAAGGATGAAACTGGATTCATCCTGGGGCTTATACTTAAAAAATAGCAAGGATGAAACTGGATGCATCCTGTATAAAATAAAAAAAAGAAAAAAATATTTGAAAATGGACAGGATGAAACTGGTTACATCCTGCCTATTTTTAAATTTTTGTTCATTTAAACAGTATCTTTTTAATTTTTGGCTATTTAAACAGTATCAAAACCTAAGTGTCTTTTTCACCCAGGAATTATTGATTTTGGTCTTTTTGACCAATTTTGTGAAACCATTAATTATAGGCTTTGGTTTTTTTCTTTCTTTTTCAAGTTTCACTAGGGCAAAACGCTAAAAGCCTAAAACAATGATAATAAAAATTTAACTGATGTTACTTAATTGATACTAAGAAATTTCAAGTTACATGGTCAGAATGAGAAATCCCACAGCGGGAGAAATTTCATATGGTTGATTATTGCCTTTTACACAGAAAACAAGCTTAAAATTTCAAACAATGAAGTAAATCTTTGAGATGCTTAAGAAGCCATAATTGGTCTCTTTGATACAGTTGAACACGAAATTAACATTTAAGATCTTAAGATAAATGACACACAGTGTTGCATGCAACTAGCTAGGGACCTTAATTCGGCTCAACCCAGCCACTTACAATTGTGTTTGTGTCCTAATTTTGCACCCGTAATTTCGGAAGCTAAAAAGGTGTACCACATAAGAAGAATAGCTTTTCGACTAATTAAATAATAAAAAAAATTACAAGTCAATAAGATTTGGAAATCATACTTGCCTATTACTTGGTAAAATTTTTGTACCCATGTAGTAATTTAGCCGTGAAGCAGGTCATTATCTTTTTAGTTGAAAAGATATTATTACAATTGATACTGAGAAATTTTACATGGTCAGTTTTCTCTTTCAATTGATACTGAGAAATTCCACACCCAACAAAGTTTACATTTTCTGCAAAACAAAGAGTTATAATACAATGTATGGTTGTTTGTTGCTTTTTACCCTTAATTCGGCTCAACCCAGACAATTGTGTTTGTGTCCTAATTTTGCACCCGTAATTTCGGAAGCTAAAAAAGGTGTACCACATAAGAAGAATAGCTTTTCGACTAATTAAATAATTTACGAGGGTGGAGGAAAGTCAATAAGATTTGGAAATCATACTTGCCTATTACTTGGTAAAATTTTTGTACCCATGTAGGTGTAATTTAGCCGTGAAGAGTCATTATCTTTTTAGTTGAAAGATATTATTACAATTGATACTGAGAAATTTTACATGGTCAGTTTTCTCTTTCAATTGATACTGAGAAAATTCCACACCCAACAAAGTTTACATTTTCTGCAAAAAAAAAATTGCAGCCAACAAAACAAATCCGTCTCCACTTCACAAGGAGAAGGCATTGGTATAGGAGGTAATGATGAAACAAATCAATATAAACCGACAGGATGAGTCATTATGACAGATTGATTCCTGCACAAAATGACATACTCATATTAGAGACTGTGAGAGAATGGTCATCATCACATATTCCATCTCCTCCCATCATCTGAAAATGAGAATCCTTGACAAAAATCAGAAAAGGTAAGTAGCGAGTAGAGTTTATGAAGTTTGATCAAAGGAGGCGCCGCTGGTTCCATAGTGCCAGTTATATAGAACTGGGTTTACATTATTTAGGGTTCTTTACAAATCTCTATCAATCTTTGTGTAAATCATGGCCGTTCATTAGATCTAACGGTCTCCAACTGCAGGTTAATAGCTACCAAAATCACATTCTGATCTCTGAACAAATAAGGATTGTGGCTTCAGATGTATACCACTTTTTGACTACAAGTTGTGTCATGCAACTTAAACTATGACTCAAATAAAAAATTATCATAAGTTTATTTAAGAATAACTTGATTTAAGGAGAACAAAAAATCAGCTAAAGGGAAAATGCAGAACATTTAAGAAGAAACCTATTATAGGGGCTCCAAACATTGGGTTTTGAGGGCTCACAAGATGACAAAATTGGGTTATGAAATAGTAATCAACAAAACCCCATATCCAATCATTTTTTGTAATGGCTAAAATATCCTCATAAATTATAAAATTAAATTTATTATATTCTCATTATCTTTTCATTCATAAATCATGATGAAGATGATGATCATATACAAAAAACTAAATCTATTATCTTCTCCTTCTATATTTATTCATACATCATGATGAAGATGATGATCATAAAAAAAAACTTATTATTCTTTTTTCTCTCTTCTTCTTCTCCGTCGTGATAAAGATGGCGATCATAAAAATAAAAAACTAAGAAAACCCATCACTTATTTTTTCAGTACTGTCTACGGTTATTTTTTCTTCTTCTTCTCCGTCGTGATAAAGATGGCGATCATAAAAATAAAAAACTAAGAAAACCCATCACATATTTCCCAACCGTAGACTGCCTACGATTTAGAAAATTCATACTTCCCAACCGTAGGCAGAAATGTCTACGGTTGGGAAAATTCATACTTCCAAACCGTAGGCAGTCTACGGTTGGGAAATATGAATTTTCCCAACCGTAGACATTTCTGAAACTATTTTTTCAAAGAGAAAATGGGCCTATTGTCCACAAACCTTTAAAATCCGGTTGAAATGGACTGCTAAACTATTGCCCTGGGTCAAACGGATGGTAATAAATTTCCAAAAAACTGACTATACTACCCTTTAGAATTTCCCCAAAAATCAAGTTCACCCCCACCACCTTGAAAATACCGAACAGATCTCACATTTCATCTCCATCTTCTCCACGGAGAAAAACTCTCCCATCTTCTTCGCCTTCGGAAATTTTTTTTCCTCTCAACCACTCCGCCTTCAGAAACCATCAACTCCTCTTCTTCTCCATCCACATTAACCACCACCACCACCACTGCACAAAAAACCCTAGTCCAAAGCTTTTTTAGTTTCATCTTGGTCACCAACACGACTCAAAACCGGCAACACCATCATTGACACCACCACCACCAGCGATAGTGATTTTTGTTCTCCAAATGCCCTAATTCATCTTTTGTCTTCAATTAATTTCACAAGCTGAGTACCTGTAAGTCTCCTAACCCAAATTCCTGTTTTTGATTTTTTTTTTATCATGTTTTTGACTGAAATGTTGAAATGTAGATGGAATTTAGGTTAGACATGTTATCGGATTGTGATTAAAACCTTGAACGTGGTTATGGGATGAAATTAATGATGTTTTTGATTGAAATGTTGAAATGTAAATGTATGATGTTCTGATAATATGCTAATTGAATGAGGTGATAAGATGAAATTTGAACTCAATTTGGGCAGTGATTATGATATGTGTATTGGAACGAAATGATATTTTTGGTTGGGTGTTTTACAAGGATGAAACTAGTTTCATCAATATAGTGTGTTTTAAAATTAGTTTCTTCCATGTTTAAGAAGGATGAAACTAGTTTCACCCTGTTTTAAGTACTTGTTTAAGCAAAAATGTTTATATGGTTACTTTGATTAGAAGGACCGGGTTCATCCTAAATTGGGCTGAACATGATTTCATTTAGTTTTAAACTAAGATAAACTTGGTTTCATCATGTTTTAAATGAGCATATTGATTTTATTCTATTTTGGAAATGTAAAGATACCATATTTTTTTCTTGCATAAAAGTTCTTGTTCAATCTAAATAGGATGAAACTGGTTTTATCCTGTGTTAGATTGTGTTGAATAAACAAGACGAAACTGGTTTCATCCTATTTTAGATTTGGTTGAATTTGGTTTCACCCGTTTTAAACTAGGATGAAATTGGTTTCATCGTGTTTTAGATTCGATTGAATTTGGTTTCACCGATTTAAACTAGGAGGAAACTGTTTTCATTGTGTTTTAGGTTGGGTTAATTTTGGTTTCACCCATTTTAAACTGAGATGAAACTGATTCCATCGTGTTTTAAATTGGGTTTAATTTGGCGTCACCAATTTTAATAGGATGAAACTGGTTTCATTGTGCTTTAGACTGGGTTGAATTTGGTTTCACATATTTTTAACTAGGATGAAACTGGTTTCATCGTGTTTTAGTTTTAGTTGAATTTGGTTTTACCCATTTTAAACCAGGATGAATCCTATTTTAGATTGGGATTGAAACTAAATCCCGCTTAAACTGTTTTATGTTTCATATTCATGGATTTTTCAATCACAAAAGTTGCTTGTTATTTCCAAAATCTATTGATTGCGATATCATAATGTAAAAGTTGTTTGGTTTATTATCTTCATAAGATTGTTGGTGCTCTTTAGATTTTTTTATCGCCTAGACGTTGGACGCAACACAATCCAATTTCACCAGGTTGGTTCTTCCATTCCAGCTGCACTTTTGCATTATCATCTATCAAAAATTGTTCGTTTATTTTGACTAATGCTTTGCTAATAATAAATTAGTTGTCGATATGTAACGTAAACTATGTCAAAACAGTGCACTAATAGGTCTACATAGACACATTGCAGCAATCTATGCAATCAAAATGATTGTTAATTTTTGCAGCAGCTAAACCTATCAAATATTTCTCTCTTGTATTTTTCGTGTCTGCCTTATGTTTAAATTGTTTTTGATTTGGTTCAGTTTGGTTTTGAACAGTCGTTGAGGTGGATCCCTGTAATTCTTTCTTGATTGATAGATGCTTTTCTGATGCCATCGAGATAGACATTGATGCACTGGCTTATTCACATTAAGCAAGCTGGGGTCCATTCGGTGATTCAAGGCAATTGGAAGACCTTTAGCCAAAGTTGTTATGTTTGTTTCAAGGAAATTGGAAGACATTTAGCAAATATGGTGCACTGGTCATATGTGTCAAGCATGTCACTCCAAGACCCACATTTCACAGAAAAGGTGATGCCCGAGCACACGTCAGTTAAGGAGTTGTACTCCCATTTGAGAAGTTCCAAAGTTATACTTGGACCAGAAATGCCTAGTATTAATTAAGTTATGTATAATTGTAAATCACTGATATTCTAGAATATAAAAAAGGGTATTCAGGTAGTTGCATTAAATTTAGTTGTGTAAAAGATGAAAGATTGGGTAAAATATCCAATTTTGGTTATTTAAACAGTATCTTTAAAAGGCTTGGATATTTAAACAGTATCTTTTCTTGCTTGTCATTTTCACCCAGAAATTATTGTTTTTGGTCTATTTGACCAATTTTGTGTTTTTCGAAAACCTAATTCGATCGATTCCGCTAATCCATGCGTTAAAACCAATAAAATAAGGTGGGTTTTTGATTTTTACCTTATTGAAGTCATTGCGGGTGGATTAAGTGGTGTTAATCGATAATGAATTATTTTGGGAATTGACAATTAATCGAAGAAATAGGCAATGGAGGTGATGGGGAAGAAGAAAATGGAAAAATTAAAGGAGAGGAATGAAAACAAATTAGTTCTAGGTTTCAATATTTAATAGGTTATGGGTATTTTAGTATTTTTCTTATGAATTAGGTCCCCTTATCTTCATTGTAGGATATTTGAATCTTTAGGAGCCCTCAAAACACTTTTCTTGGAGCCCCTACAAGAGCAAGTCTTATGGTGGAATCCAACCTATTCCAAGTGTGGAAAATCCGTGGAATGTCAACTCTAATGGCTTCCAAGTTGGTGTTTTCCACACAAAATCCAAGCAAGGTTCCACGGTTTGGTGGAATGGCGCTTGGAATCCATCAAAAACACCAATAACAATAGCGCTGAACGCCAATAAGAATGGCGCGGTAGAGGACAAGAAACGCTAATAAGAATAGCGTAAAACGCTATTAAGATTGGAGCTTAGCTCCATTAAGATTGGCGTTTTTTTTATCCGTAGATTTAAACTAAGTTGTTGAAAATCTAACGGCTAAGAAAAAAAATGAATAAGATTGGAGCTTAGCTCCATTAAGATTGGCGTTTTTTTTTTATCCGTAGATTTAAAAGCGAGTTGTTGAGAATCTAACGCTAAGAAAAAAACGCTAATAAGATTGGAGCTTAGCTCCATTAAGATTGGCGTTTTTTAGCGCTATTAAGAATGGAGCTTAGCTCCATTAAGATTAGCGTTTCTACTATTCCACCATTAGACTTGCGCTTCCATCCACAGTTCCAAGTGCTGAGGTGGCGTGGAAGATGGAAGATGGACGGATTCCACCATAAGACTTGCTCTAATAGGATTCTTTAAGAAGTGCATATGAATAAAAATACAGTAAAAACTCCATATATTAATAGCCTTGGGACTTCACAAAATTATTAATATATGGAGTTTATTAATATAGGGAGGTATACCAAAAAAAGTTACTCGACAAGTTGGAAATATTTTGTCTTAAACAAGATGGTGCACATAGTAACGAGCTCTTACGCATACGGAAATCAAAAGATGCGATAAAAATCCAAAAAATTACATCATTTTCTTAAACAACTATAGATACATACTTTTCTTTATCTTAGATTTTGATGTAACAAGATCTATAATTTTCCGATTATGTCGATTATATTAATATATGGAGGTCAATTCCTTATGATGGGACTAGAAAAATCTATTAATATTAAAATGTGGAGTTTATTACTATTTACAACTGGCCCAAGTTGGGACCATGGTTTTTTATTAATATATAGAGTTTATTAATATATGGAGTATCAATATACGGAGTTTTTACTGTATAGTGTTTCAACTCTTTCAATATTTTGGAACAACAATAATAAAGAGAAGACCCAACTCAAAAGGCCTATGATTTAACTCTTTAACCCTCTTTTTATGTTGCCAGAAGGCAAATTTATTCTTAAATTGACCGTTGTTAATAAGAAATTCCAAATCCAATGGCCGAACATTCAATTGACAAAAAAAACTCAATGCACATTTGCTGGATAACAAATTAGAACAGACTCTATTACAAAGATTGATTACATAGCTGTTACCTTCTGCAAAAAAATAAATAAATAAATAAAATGTAAGCAACAACATGATATTTCTAATTAAATGTTTTTACTATCTCATGTAGCTGATTGGCATTCCCATTGTTATCGGGACTAATCGGTAACAATCTTGGAAATGAAGGTGGGATAGAATCGAAAAACAACACAACAGCATGAAGTTTAATCTTTCGGCCTCATTAAACAGGTGTTCATTTCAACATTCAAAATGCTTTATTTGAGAGGATAAGTCATTATCACCGCATATATTGGTGATTCCTGCACAAAATAAAACCAAATCATAATATTAGAGATGATGATATATTTCATGAAATGTTAAAGTAAAAGGGACATAATCGAATGAAATGAACCTGTGGAGTGTTAACTGAGAATCCATCATCTCGTTAATTTCATCATCGGCCAGAGAAGAAGGGTTGAGATATCGAGTTTGTGAAATGTGGACTAGGATGGAGGAATGGTGGCGGCGGTGGAGTCGTAGTGAAGTATATATACCATAGGGTTTCCTAGAACCCACTCACCAGATCTAACGGTTTGTAATGACAGATGTAGGTAAAGATCACATAGTGACTCAAAATGACATATTGACCGAGTCTTATGGCTGTACAAATCAAGTTTCCCATCAAGTTGAACAAAAGGTTAAGTGTTATGGTTTTGAAGGAACATGCAAAAAAAATAAAAAAAAATAAAAAAATAAAAAAAAAGATAAATAAATAATAAAAAATAGGAGGTGCAAATGAGCTATGAAAATATAGTGTTTTCAGTGAAGGAATATGAAAAAAAAATAAAATAGCATCCATGGTATGCCAACAATACCAAGCTAAATTTAGCTTTAGCAATTGTGTTTTGGCAAAATAAAGTTGTATAGCCAGGAAGAATTTTTTTTTTTTAATAGTAAAGAAGATACATTATATTAAGAACTTGAACTAAATTTTACATAAGAGGGAGTATTTCATGAGATCTTCAAACTCGTGAGCGGAGACTCGATCCGCTGACCTCCTACTTGAGAGTCAGGCTCCTGGCCAACTGAGCTAACCCCTGATGGTTGCCCGGAAGAATCTAAGAGCGAGCCTCTTTGAAATTCATTCTTAGAAATAGAACCATCTCATATATTTAACACTGACCCACGTCTAAATTGACGCTAGGCCCAATTTAAAATCGTGCCAAGTCAAATTTGGGAAATGGCAAACATCACTACCAAATTTTGCCTCCTTCTAGCGTTGACTTTGACCATTTAAATGCCACAAAATTAATTTTGGTACGACAATGATTTTTCGAACAAATTTGAACTGATGTTATTGAACTGATACTGAGAAATTTCAAGTTGCATGGTTATTAACTTTTCAATTGATACTGAGAAATTGAAGGCACATTTTTACATTGCTGGAGGTTCAAAATGAGAAATCCCATAAACAGAGAAATTCTACGGGGTGAAAAATTCCTTATGGTTGATTGTTGCCTTCATTTCTTAAATAGTATGGAAAATCTGTCTTCATTTCTTAAAAAAAAGTCACCAGTAGTAGAGGCTGTGGCAAAGGATATCAACACTGTAGGTGCAAATAATCCACAGAGATAGGTGGAACCATCCTGGCCAAGGGTGCACCAAGAGAAACAAGTACTAGAAGCACTGAATCACCTCATCAGGCCCGGGCGCGAGAAAAGAGGAATGGAGATAGCTCGAGAAGTCGACATAAAGGAGAAAAGCTTTGATGTGATGCTCATCGAGTTCGAGGATAATTAATGCACTGACAGGGTTGGTGAAGAGATAAGAGAAGCTCGATCGAAGCAAGACTCGGCCAAGAATCTGAAAGGCGACACCGATCACCTCCACCAAACGAACGACATCGGGTGATGACACCACTCGGCTAGATGATTCGGCTCGAGTAAAAGGAGAGATTGACTGAAGCACCAGCAAGTCGCCCGAGAAGAACATCCAGGAAGCTATACCAGGCTCAACACTGTAATATCGATGTATCACCACCTGCAGCTATAAATAGAGATCGTGTAGAAAGATAGAGGAGAGGTTTTTTTGGAGATAAAAGAAAGAAGTGATAGAGCAGTGTTGAGTGTATTGTGGAGAGAGCATTGTTGTGTATATTGGATCCTTGTAATCTTGTGAGAAGTAATAAGATCATCCCTTAACCCCCGTGGACGTAGGTAATCATGCCGAACCACATACATCTTCTGTTCTTCTATGTCTTTTGCTTATTTACTTCTTAGCATACGTCTAAAATCTATTGGCGCCGACTAACGGGACCGTATAACATCTTCGGATACCTTGAAATCGGTTACCAAAAGAGAGAAATCCAAGCTCCTAAGTCACCTTGCGTGCTAGTTGAAGCTAAGAGAGAAACTCTTGTGGTTAAGAGTGTTGGTAGGCAACGTTTGTGAGGTTTTCTTATCTTTGTTTTCCTAGCAAAACCTTATTGAGTTTGATGTAAGTCCGCTTTGTGTTCTTGTCTTTCGTTTGAATAAAGTCGCCAAGACTAAATCATTAAGCTAGGATGTTTGCTTAAGACATCTAAGCGAGTTATTGGAAGATCAGTAAGCTCCCGAAATAACATCTTTTGATGTTGGTAGAAGCTAGAAGGAAATTCCATCTTTTGATGTTTGCTTAAGACGTCTAAGCTAAAATAGCATCAACATCGTTAAAAGAGAGATTCAACAGCTCCTATAAACATCTATTGATGATAGTCGATGCTAAGTGAAAGACTCTAACGGTCGAAATGCATAGGTTGCTAGATTTATCGTTTAAAGATTACCTTTGTGATTAAAAGCTAGATTTCGTTACATTTGTCTTCACTTACTTAATCCTTGAAAAGCTCACGGAGTTTTAGTTTAAAAGGAAAAAACTTATTTAGTTCTTTTCACCGAATCAATTTCGTCGAGTAAATACCCTAAGATCTCTTACCTTAAGAGTGAGGGATTTCGATCGGGAAATCCTGGTTAATCTTCTTACGACGAGTTAAGTGTTTTGTGTTGAGATAAGCTTCTTGATTAAGGATCGCCTCGTCTTCAACCTAAGCTAACCGTTATAACACCTCAAAGCTCCCGAATGGATCATATTTGATGATCGGTAGAAGCTAAGTTGAAACGTTATTTCGCCGTTTAAACCTTCTTAGTAAGTTAAATAAAGTACAATAGTGGTGGAGGCAAGACTAACTCGAAGTCATTGAATTTAGTTTTCCGGAAACTACGGCTGGAAGGAGGATAGTGAGCGCTTCGTTAACAAGTCTCATCTTGATCCTACAGTAAAAGCCTCACAGCATCAGTAGAAAACCAAAGGAATCCTACGGTACAACCGTTTCCGGGATTCCTAAGCAACTCGTGTAGATAGACCGTCAAGACCTGTTGTTGGTGAGGGTTGCCATTATTATCGACCAAAGCTAAGAAAGAAATCTTCCGATCTAACGTACGGATGATTAATGACTTATGGCACTAGGAATGTTAGGACAAATAATGATTAATGCATAGAGAAAGTACCGAAAGCGATGTGTCGAGACAGCTTTTCAAAGATTGTCCTTTACGGTCAAAACCACTTGATTGCTGAGATCAACACACTAGCATAAATGGAAGTGTACTGTGAAAACTTTTCCCACCTTACACAGCAGAACTGCTGTACTTCATCCTTAACCTTTTCGAAAGAAGTTCAAAGTAAGTGCTGTATACTTTGCTGACGTAGGTACGGACGAGCGGGCGAGCCAAGGAACAAGGGCAGAATCGAAGGTAATGGCGAGTACCTCCAGGACGAGCAGGATCCTTAGGAACCGAGTCACGGCGGGATCTAGTGTACAATAAGGACTTACGGACTCTCGACACGAACATCATCGGCCAAATAACCAGAACGAGACTCAGGCACTAGGCAAAGGCATGGCTACTGTCGACGAGGAGGTCGATTTAGGTCGAGACGATGATCTCCCAGTTAGGATGCTGAGGATTAACCCAAGCCAGATGAGTCGAGGGAACGAGGACGACATGGTAGACGGACGAACCACATCGGATACTGAGGAAGAAGAGGAAGTGCAGACGATACAGGAGGAACGAGGGCGAGAAGGACAACCGACAGAGTACCAGCGTGAGCTAGAACGAGAAGGTGAGAGGCTTAGGCGAGTACACTTAGCAAGGGGCGACCACAACCAAGACATCCCCCCAGCAGCAGCCGATCATCCCGTAGCCCCAATCGTTCCCCCCGTTGTTCCCTCGACAAGGCCTCCAACTGCACCCCCCAATGTAATAGGAAACCAAGTAAATGGCCACTCTAGCCATGAAAGCATCGACCCAATGTTACTCGCTATATTGGAAAGTCAAAGAAGGCAAGAAGACCTTATGAGAGAGCTGCAAAGGAGAAACCTAGCTTTAGAACATGAAAACTACCAACTACGCAACAGGAGAGCGGGGTCGAGAGGATCGTCAAGCCGAGGCGCTTCTAGAAATCACACTCCATCGAGAAACACCCCACCCCCATCCCCGATCCTGGGAACGCATACCCGACCCTAATCGACCAAGAGGAGGGTATGGGCCAGCCGAGGATTCTTCGACCGAGGAAGAGGCAACCAATGAGGGTACGGATGCGACAACCAAACGGAAGATCTAACAACTTGAGCAGATGGTCAAAAAACTGACAGGAAACAACAATGACGATAAGCTAGCAGAAGTGATCAGCGAAGCCCAGAAGACACCGTTTACCAAGGAATTGGATCGGACTCCATTCCCGCCCAAGTGTATGTTGCCGATCTTCCCATCTAGGTTTGACGGCATGGGTGACGCGGGAGAGCACATCAAAATGTACAGCATGTCCTTGTTACAGTGGAAGAATTACGATGTGGTCATGTGCAAATTCTTCCCAGCAAGTTTGGAGGGCGAGGCAAAGAGGTGGTTCTACACCCTGCCCGATGAATCCGTTGGAAATTATGCAGTCCTGGTGGAAACCTTCCTTGAGACTTACATGCATAACAGTATAGCTCGGCCCAGAGTCAACAAGCTCTTCACACTTGCACGAAGATTCAGGGAGCCGCTGCGCTCTTTAACGGACAGATGGAGAAATTTAAGTACGGACATTGGAAAGGTGCCGGTCGATCACCGATATTTGCTTTCGAGAATTCATTAGGGAAATCGAGATCCCATTTGGGTAGCAATGTACACCGATAAGCCTAAAATATTAAGAGAGATCCGGAAGATGCAAGAACACTACATCGCCTTAGAGGAGATCCGGGGAAGGAGCGCAAGATAGAGGAATACAAGAGGCAAGCGCAACAGTAGAGGCAACCCCACGAGAAGCCCCGAAGCAATCTGAGAAAAGGCCGAGCACACAACATCATGGGGAGAACAAAAAAGTTTATGTCGAGAAAGGAAAGAAGCCTCGTCACGAACCTAGATCATACACTCCACTAAACGCACCATTAGAAGAGATATTCAAAGAAGTCGAGAAGAGGAATGATATCCGATATCCTAAGACTCGGGGAATTCAGTTTGACGAAACAAGGAACCACCCGGAGTTCTGCCATTACCACCAGTTTCGAGGCCATTCAACTAACGATTGTCGGGAGGTGAAAGACATCGTCCAACACCTAATCCGAGATAGATATTTACGACATTTCGTCAAGATATCGCCGACACCTGCTCAACCCGACGTCCCAGTGCACCAAATAAGAATCAATCGTGGCACCCAGTTCGCCTGCAACACCATATCACACTCGGCAACTCAAGGGTTCGATTTGGGAACCCGGTATCACCTGAGGATTCATAAAAGGGATCGATCGGGCAAGGAAATCCTCGTATGGCCAAAACCCCCCCATGGAACCATGGATGATGCAGCCGATCACTTTCGGCGAAAGACGTCCCATTGAATAGTCAAGCACATGGGGATCCCTTAGTAATACCTCTGTTGATCGAGGAATGGGGCGTCCGAAGGATATTGATGGACAGCGGCAGCTCAGTCGAAGTCCTATTCTATGACACCTTCAAGAGGATGTAATTGTCCGATGACATCCTGATCCCGTCGACCTATCGAATCTACGGCTTCAATGGTACGATGACAGTGCCAAACGGAGAAGTCACCCTCAGAGTCTCGGACGGGGAGGGATTCCTTGACATACTCGCCACCTTTTGCGTGGTCGACGTTGTGTAACCATACGAAGCGATTCTGGGTCGGCCTTGGCTTGCGGTAATCAAGGGAGTCTCCTCGGCCTATCACCAAAGATTGCGGTTCCCATCTTATCGAGGAGTAGTAGAAGTGCTAGGCGACCCCCAGGCGGCGAGGCAGTGCGTGCAGATAGATGTCCAGCAGAATGAAGAGAGGGGATCGAGGAAATGCCAAGAAAATAACAAGTCTAAGGAAATAAAGGCGGGAGAAGAGTTGGAAAAGGTGATGTCACAAGCCATCGCTACCTATGAAGTCAAGAGAAAGAGATCTTATAGCAATCACGGGGAGTTTAAGAGGTCTTCGGAACTAGAGCAAAATTTCTCGGCCTTAGAACCTACCCGACAAATCAATCTGGGTACCGAGGAAGAGCCAAAAATAGTGAGAATAGGGACTCTCTTGACAAACGAACAATCTCGGCTGAGTTGACAACTCTTTTGAAGGAACACATGGATGTATTCGCCTGGAAAATGCACGATATGGAGGAATTGACCAGGAAGTCTGCTCACATCACTGCGGATAAACCCCAAGTTCAAGCCTATCCGACAAAAGATGAGAAGAATTGCACCCGAGCTGTAAACGGCGGTGGAGTCTGAGTTAAAGAAGTTGCACGTAGCAGGAATCCTTCGAAAAGCCCAATACCCGCAATGGATATCTAACATGGTGATAGTCCCCAAAAGGAATGGAGGTGTTCGAGTCTGCATCGACTTTAGTGACTTAAACAAAGCATGCCCAAAGGATAGTTTACCCCTCCCAAGCATCGATCAGCTAGTAAAATCCATAGTCGGGTATAAGGCGATAACACCCATGGACGGATATTCAGGATACAACCAAATACCCCTGGCCCCCGAAGATCAAGAGCATACATCTTTCTTCACACCAAGAGGGTTGTATTGCTACACCAAAATGCCATTTGGATTAAGAAACGCAGGCGCCACCTATCAAAGGTTGGTGGAAGACATGTTTGAAGAAAAATACACAACACCATTGAGGTATATGTGGACGACATGTTGGTCAAGAGCAAGGTGGCCACCAACCACATCGACGATCTCCGAGACATATTTCAAACCATGAGAAGGTACAAGATGAGGGTAAATCCGGCCAAGTGCACTTTCTGGGTCACCTCGAGCAAGTTTTTAGGGTACATAATCACCGACAAAGGCATCAAGCCGACCCGGATAAAATTAGAGCCGTCGTGGAAATGCCATCACTCGTAACAGCTTAAAGACGTGCAACGATTAAATGGGAACTGGCGGCCTAGGGACGATTCATCTCTCGGTCGTCTGACAAGTGCAAGGATTTCTTCGGGACATTAAGGAAAGGAGAGAAGTTTAAATGGACTGAGGAGTGTGAAGAAGCATTTCATAAAATTAAGCAACATCTCGCGAGTCTTCCGGTGTTACAAAGACCAGAGCCCGAGGACATACTAACACTATATCTTGGGGCAACCAGTTATGCCATTAGTGCCGTACTAGTCAAGAACGTTGGAGGGGAGGAAAAGCCGGTGTATTTCGTAAGCAAAACCATGAATCCAGCAGAGAGGAACTACACCAGGATCGAGCAACTAATATTAGCATTGGTGTTTGCAACACAGAAGCTGCAGACGTATTTCAAAACTCACAAGATTCGGGTGCTCACAAAGTCCTCCATAGAATCAGTACTCGACAATGCAGCCAGGTCGGGACGGATCTCTAAGTGGAGTGCATAAATAAAGCAGTTCGACATTTTTTACGAAATGAGAACAACAGTAAAAGCACAGCAAAGGGGCCGACTTTCCGCGACTTCCTCTCGACGAAGATGAAGTAGAAGACATCCCCGGAATGGAGGAAGACCGAGAGGACCCGTCTGACCTACTCGAGACATGCAACCCGACATGATGGGAGGTTTTCGTGGATGGGTCATCCAATAAATACGGATCAGGTCTAGGATTGGTCTTCACGACGCCAAAGGGAAAAAAGATGGTCCACTCCTTTAGGCTTGAATTTAAAGCAACTAACAATGTCACGGAATACGAAGCGGTAATACATGCTTTGCGTTTGATAGTGGAGATGGGAATCCAAGAGGTCACTACACCAAATTCTGGGATTAGAAACAGAACCAGGCCGTTACAAAAACGGGTTGTAACGGCCCTCGCCTGTTGCAAAAGTGGGTGTTACATTTTTTTTGTAACGGCCCTCGTAACGTGCATGAGCCGTTACGAATTTGCCACGTGGTAACAGCCTCGGGGTCGTTATGCATTTTTTTTTTTGCAACAGGGGCTCGTAACAGCTCAGAGTCGCTACTTAACTTTTTGTAACATCAAAAAATTACTGCCGGTCAACCTTGGCCTGGTCAAAATCGGGGCCACGACCAATTTTGACTGGTCAAAATTAATGGGCGTTCATTTTCAACTGGAAATACGCCAGAATTCTAATAGCCTGCCTACCCTTTTTCATTCCATCACATTCATTCAATTCATATAACTTTTCAATCAAAGAAGGACATTCAATTCATAATCACATTCATTCAATTCATCTCAGGTTCATATAACAAAGAAATTGAACATATAACAAAGAAACTGAAATTTCTCTAAGTACCAAATTTCTCAAAGAAACTTTCTAAAGGAATACATACAAATACAAACTTACTGCCTACAAAACTTGAATACATGGAACTTACAAAGTGTGAAGCTCCTTTGTTCTACATCATTCAAATAACAACAGCTAGTTCGTTATATCCTTTGCAGGCTTGCTTTGTTGAAAGCTTGGGCATCATAAAACTCATGTAGGCAATCCTACAAAATACAACAGGCAGGGTATAAGCATACAACTATTGTATACAACTAAGAGCATATAAGCATTAAACAAAACAAGCACAAAACTCACATAACAGTCTCTTCTTTCTCTTGCTTAGTCTTTCACTCTCAAATATGCAAAACTTCGCCTAACCTGCTCTAATAATACGTCTTATCACCTAGAGGAACTGAGCTGGTACCTGAGCCAATTCAGTGACCTGGAACGACCCACTTTTCTGGTTATACTTTTCTGTAATTTACTAATTAGTAGTCACTAGATTTTTCTTCTCCAAGACAGTTGTAGCAGAATGGATCTGAAAAGAATTACAACAACATCAATTACTTAAATGCAAATTGAATTATAATCAACATCAATTGAAAATATATGGACAGTCATGAGAGAGAATTTAACACCAGAACATCAAGTAGCCTATGACCAAATACGCAATAAAGATCACCAAGAAAATAAAAGAGTGGTAATAGTGAAACAAAAATTGGATTCTTACCAGATCAGCCCTCCTTTTTTCTAAAGTCCTGTCTCTACTCAGAGCATCAGCTGGAAAACCATAAAGTGTTGGATTCCTCAACATGCGAATGTACAAGTATGTATAGCTAAGCCAGTTGCATGCTTCTTTAGCACTCTGAACTGCTCCAAGAGCAATTTCAAGATTTAGCTGGTCCGCCAATTTGGACACAAACTGACTTCCAATGGGAAGTTGGTTATTCATGAGCAAAAGATAATACTGCAGCTCACTATGTCCTGTTATGATAATCCCTTCCCCTGAGGTATCATATTGAGGCCTTCCTACACGACCAAGCATCTGTGTTACATCCAAAGGGCTTAATTCAGTCCATGCTCCCTTTTCAGGATTGTAAATTAACACAGTGTGAGCTGGTAAATTAACACCCCAAGCGATTTAAGGAGATGCTAATAAGATGGCTATAGAGGAGGAATATTCAATGAGATGCTAATTTGTGTGTTACGTTTGCATTTACCTTTTAAAGAATTCTGAATGAGTAACATTCAATTATGGAAGATACAGGCCACTACAAATGATAGTCTTATTCCTTTTGTGTTCCAGCAGAAACGCAAATCACCAGTAACGACTCAGATATTGATCCAACGCAGTACCAATTCCACCACTGTATTACCTTCAGTTCCATATCTTCTTTGAGTCCCTTCTCTTTCTCATAGCAGCGACAACCAACAACACCATCTTCATTCAGACCTTTTGTTAAGCTGTTGAAGCCAATCTTGTAAACCTGATGCCAATATCACGGTAAGTCTCCCAAAATATAGTGAGTTCTAAAGTCATATCCTATTCGAATCCAGAAAATCACAAGATCAGCAGTACAAAACTCCTAACAAGTTATACTAAGTAATAACTCACCAGGCTTTTTGGCAGTAGCAGAAATATTTAGAATTGCACGGTACAACCCGGTTTGCATTATGATCAAGATAACAATTAACAAGGTACAGCATAAAGTGAAATAGAAATGAATATGCTACTCCGATTTAATTTTCCACAACGCATATTTAGCTAACCTAAAGCTGTAAAAGATATTCCATATTTTCCACAGCTCATGAACTAAAGCTGTAAAAGATATTCCATAACGCATATTTAGCTAACCTAAGATTACATCAGAATGAATATATACTACAAGAAAAAAGAGTCACTTTCTTAATTCAACACCATATAAACTCATTAAACACATTATAAACTTAATATCAAAAACAAACATCTTCTTTATAAATTGGCATTCTCAATCTCAGTTCTTGATAATCAAAATATGAATCTTTATGAATTCCTCTCTAATTGCTATATTTTCATATTCAACCTTACCATTTTCATATCGAAGAGCAGTGGTATCCGCATATTCATGTAGTGAATTTTTTACTGGAAAGATAAGATTCAACCTGAACTCAAAAATGAAAAAGATCTTGTAATAGATAGAGTGAGCTTGGATACCTTCATCTGGGTTCTTCTGTTATGACGAGGTTAAGAGCTAAATGAAGTACAACAGTTGCATTAGGGATTATGTAACCTCCTCCCTTCAATCTTATAATCATGTATGTCCACCATCAGAATCGAACCCTATAATCCCAACTGATTTAGAAACAAACTGAGATTCTACAATTTGTTCAGGAAACCAAAATCCATTATTGCGAATCAATTTAAACATTTAAAAACACAATTCAGAAATCACACATCCATATCGACTTACCTTGTTCTTCACAAAAACATAGGAGGTAGGATTATAATTCATTTCTTCAAATCGTTGGGTTTGGCTCACTGCTCCTCTGTTTGGATATAAAGATCCTTTTGGAATCAGTTAGGTAAAGGGGAAAATTCATCGCAAGCTCATACCAATCGAGAGTTAAAACAGTGGTCACTGGATATGCTTTCAAACACTTGGTGTGCAATACTTATGCAATTTCTATTAACAAACACCTAGATCATGAGATTCATCTTTCTTATTTAAGCAAGCCCCTGAGAGGTCTTATAATCAACAAAAAAATCATTCAACAACAATCTGAAAGTGTAAACTTATACCTTAAGTTCACAGTTGAATCATGTAAATGATCACGGGATGCCTGAAACAACATGATACCCTTGGCATTCTCCTGTTCCTCCTCCTCGGCACCATCATACCCTTGGCAGTGCAACATTAGTTTCTTATTATCTTCCTTCTTCATCCGCAACAACAACAAGAACAACAGTTGATAGATATCCAATGAAAACACACATAGTCATATCAATAAACAAAATACTAATTTCTTACAAAAACAAATCTGGTTACTCAAAAAAGAATCTGATTACTCAACTAAGAGTAAACCCTAATTCCCTGTGAAATCCAAAAATGAACCCTAAACATCCATCCATACTTCAATCAAGAACAAAACCCTCACAGATTATTCAATTTATACATCAATTACACACAACTCAGAGTTAATTTGAGAAACCCTAAATCAACTTACCATTTTTGCTGAGTTGAATCACCACTTGATTTTAATAGCACCACCATGAATCATCGGGGTTCTCAACAGATCCATCATCCTTTCATGATTTCTTCACCTCAAGAACAAACCCTAACCCTAACTCTCTCCCTGATTCATCACCTCACACAAAGAACCTACAACTCCTACTGGTTCTCCTTCGTACATCAAAGAATTATACCATCACCCTCATCATCTATACTGATTCATTCATCAACAATCAAAATCAACAATTTCATCGCCCCGAGAGGTGAGGAAAGAAAAGAGCAGAAGAGAAGAGAGAAGAAAAAACTGAAAATGAATCCCGATTTGTCGAACTGCAGAGATATCCTCAAAAGCGCGCATGTGAATGGCACACGCAAGGGAGGAAATATCCTCTGGTATAACTCATCATGGGTGGAAACATAATGCCACGCATGTGAATGGCACACGCACATTCTAAAGGTGTTACGACCCAAGTGTGACCAAGCGTGTGACTGGCACGCCTAAAAAAAAATTCGTAACGGCTTAGACCTGTTACGAATTTTAAAAAAATTAGTAACGGCTTCTGCCTGTTACTAATTTTTTGTAACGGCCATTTGTAACGGGAAATTCGTAACGGCCCATAAGCCGTTACGAATCGCTGTTACGAATCCGGGAATTTGGTGTAGTGGGTACGGCTTACAAGCGACTCTCAGCTAGTCGTCCGACAAATCAGCGGGCAGTACGCCATACATGACCACTTATTACAGAAATATTGGGAGCTCGCCCAATTATACATCGGCCAGATACCGAGCATCAAGTTTCTACATATCTGTAGGAAGGACAATCGCCACTCGGACGCCCTAGCATACATTGCTTCCATGTTGACAGATGCAAGCGTCGAAGGCATCAGAGTTATGAGAGTCTTAATTCCCTCAGTTCCTGAGACCGTAGACATCGGCGCACATGTCGCAGCAACCACTACTGATCAATATCGGGCCAATGATTGGAGGAAACCGATTCACGAATATCTCGAAACAGGAAAGTTTCCCAAGGGGCGACCTGAGATCAACAAAATCAAAAGCAAAGCAGCTGCGTACGAACTTCGAGACGACACTCTATACAGAAAGTCATATCTAGGACCATTACTAAGGTGCCTGAGTAAAGAAGAGGCGCATAGAATCCTCAACGAATTCCACTATGGGGCAGCGGGAAACCACAGCTCAGGCCATAGCCTAGCAGCACGAGCTAAAACCATGGGATATTTCTGGTCGTACATGAACGAGGACGTGAGGCATATGGCCCTCATCTGCGACGAATGCCAAAAATTTGGAAAGAAGATACATGCACCGGCAGTAACATTAAACTCTGTTATCAGTCCCTGGCCTTTCGCTAAATGGAGGATCGATATCATGGGACCATTGCATGTCGGATCGGGGCAGAGGAAGTACCTAATTGTAGATACCGACTATTTTACTAAATGGGTAGAGGCCGCTCCGTTGAAAGACATACAGGATAAAGATGTTTTCCGATTCATCCGGGAACACATCATATGTCGCTTTGGAGTACCGGCAGCAATCGTCTCTGACAATGGGAAACAACTAAAGGGCAAGAACATCGACTTGCTATTCAACACCTACAATATTCGAAAGAGCAAGTCTACACCCATGTACCCCCAGAGCAATGGACAAGCCGAGATCACAAACAAGACCATCGCCGATAACCTGAATAAGAAGCTTGACGGGGAATATGGAGAATGGTGCGAAGAACTTTATAAAGTTTTGTGGGCTTATAGGACAACTCGCAGAGAGGCAACCGGATTATCGTCTTTCATGTTAACATATGGGACCGAAGCCATCCTTCCCACAGAAGCAATGATACCTACAACGAGAACCGAAGCATGGAGAAGAAACATCTCAGCAGATCTTATCCTGGCTAAACTCGACGATCTAGAAGAAACAAGAGAGATGGCCCTGCAAAAAATGGAAAATTACCAACGAAGAATCTAGCGAGAGTACAACAAACGGGTTCGACCAAGAGAATTTCAACCAGGGCAGTTGGTAATAAAGGATCTACCCAGTTATGAACGTGATAAAAAAGGCGGGAAATTAGCAGAACGATAGGGAGGACCCTACACCATTGTTGAGAAGGTCGGTGAAGGGGCATACAAGATACTAAAACCGGACGGAACACCTGAGCCACGACCGTGGAATGCTACGTGACTAAAACTATATCACCCATGAAAGCAGGTATGATATATTTTCATTTATTTCCGTGAAAGGCCACATGGGGTTGGAAATATGACAAGTGCGTCTAAATGGTCGTTTCGAACCCATGGCGATGGCATTGTGCAAGTGCCGGGGCGAATGACACTAAGACGGACTATTCAAACTCGGGGCGACGGCAGTGTGCAAGTGCCGATGTATTCCTAGGGCCCTGGCGGTTGGAAACCAGTGGCCGATTGTCGGGGCATGAGTACTCGAAAATCGAGCAGTCAACATTGCTCCCCTTGCAAGTGGCCGAAATCACTTGCCCAAGAAAGTTAATCGATAACTTCTTGGGATATCGATCCCTTAGGAATTAGGAAAGACCAACTACCCTGCCACTAGATCTCGAAAGACGGTGATGAGATACCTCAATCGGGACATGGCATTGGGCCCGATGACCCTCCCTGTTGAGTGTGTTCGACTGAAACGACATTTATGATTAACTAATCTACTCATGTTTATGCAGGTATACATAACTTAGTCGCAAAAATAAACCATACATCGTCGGCGTAACATAAGAAAAAACAGTAACATGCATAATAATGTCGGATAGCAAGAAAAACAATCAAACTGGCGACGCAAACACCCCATTAAAAAGTGTACGAGAAATTGAAGGTGTTCGAACGGATTAAAACCCATGGCAAAGGGTAAGATAGCGACGCAGCGCTACAAAAGACAAGCTTACTCTTTAGAGGGAACCGCCCCAAATCGCCCTCTTAGCAAAGAAAGCATCGGCTCGTTTCTTATCAAGCACCGCCTTTACACCGGCTTTGACCTTCGCAACAAGCTCATCTTTAAACTTTGCCTTTTCAGCAGTGAGATCCTGTGTCAGCTGCATCGACGCCGCTTCAGAAGTGGCTACCCGCTCGAGTAATTGAGACTCCTTCCCCTTCAATCGGGCATTCTCCTCTTCCAACGATGCCACATTCCTCTGCTCGGCTGCCAAAACAACAAGAGCGGTCAGTTACATAATAACAACACTAAGACAACGACAAGGAACAATACAAGGCGCACCACCTTCCAACAAAGGGGTAACTACTCTAATGGTCTCTTCAGACTCAGACAAGCTACACTCGAGAGAAGACATCTTTGAAGAAAGTTCTAGATATCGTTGTTCGTTAAACTCATTAGAGGGGCAGTACTTCTTATGATCACTCCATTCGGCCCTCTGCCGGGAATGGGCTATCTGCAAACCTGATAATTGAGCGCGAACCCACTCCAACTCCTCAGAAACCTTCTTGGACTCTCTGAGCTTCTCAAGGGATTCTTGGCTACACCTCTCGGCAACATTCTTCTCCCCAAGATCCGAAGGCGATCTGCGTGCAAGTCTCGAACCTCGAAGCCTCACCGACCATATTGACTTTCTAAGTTATCGCCCAACAGTGTTTTATCGGCGGCAATACCTTGGAACCGAGCCAAGCTCGCCCTAAGATTATCAATTTCCTCAGGGACATACTCAAAAGTCTCATAATGATGCAGTTGAGCCTGCAGACCCTCAACCTCGGTCTCAAGATGATCGATTTTATCATCCTTGTTGACAATCATTTGTTGTAAGTTCAACACGTGATCCCGTTCTATATTAATTTCTCTCTTCAACAAACGATACCTCGTAGCAGCATCGGCCTCCGCACTTTGAAGTTTCGGCTAGGAAGGCAGTACTAAACTCAGGATATTGGCACTACAGAATCAATCATAAACACGTGAGAGCTAAGTAACTACCTTGGGTCTCGGCTAGTCGTTTTTCCATCCCCCGGGATCGCTCGCGCTCTTGCTGTAATAAGAGATGGAGAATCTTTCTCTCGGCAACATCCCTACGCTGAATGGCAGCGTTTAGCAACGAACGGTTGACATCCTACAAACACCAACAGTGTTTGCACTGACCCTATAACGTGAATGCATAACCTGATCAACACAACTCACCAGCAGGTCAAAAGTACTCTTCCGGCCGGCATCATACAACGAGACCACCTTGATCTTCTCTTCATCCGACAGCGAGGCAAAATCAGGAGAAATGAGAGCTCCAATGGAATTACACATAGGGCCTGAGACGGTAAAGGAGGTGCTGCTCCCTGAATTAGGAACCACAGGAGAAAGGGGCTCTAGAAACTCGCCCCCAGAAGCAGTGTTCTCTACTTCCCGAGTACCCGCATCATCCCCGCCAGACTTCTCCGATTGCTTCGGCTCCTCTTCATCACCATCGGCTTCGTCTTTTCCATCAAAAAGATCATCATCATCATCACCATCAAACTCAAGATACACAACACCATCGGCAAGAACAACCCCTCTACCAGCTGACTGCTGAGGAACAGTTTTTTCTGGGACGCGTAAATCGCCCTTAGTCTCCTTGCCCTTACCACTAGGCTTCCCACCTACAAGGGTAGACGAAACATCAGAAGTTTTCTGAGGCGACTTCCTCATGAAATGCGATAAAGGCAGCCCGATCCTCGAGATCCTCACCATCCTCGCCGAAGCACCTCTAGCATCATCGACCCTCAGCTTCTGCGCATGAGCCAATGTCAGAATCATTCAAGGCAACAAATAGGGTCAAGTACATGTACTGCAAAGAAGGAGTGATATATTTGTTACCTTCCCTGTTTCCTCCTTGGCCCCTGCACCAGAACCCCTATCCCTTTTGCGAAGAACGAGAGAATCAGAAGGAACGCTCTGGAACTTGGACTGAAAAAACACAGAAATTGAAGCATCGCCCTATCAGTTACCCGAGCCGATCAAATAAATCTAAAGCCAAGAAACATACTTACTCGATCAACATTAACCACCCAGAAGGAATAAGGCTCGGACGGAGGAGGAAAATTGCCGCTCAGAAGGGGACCAGAGATAACCAAGAGGAACTCGGTCCCAAGCCGCATCACTGGTATGACGGGCATGTCTGTTGGAACTCTTACCCTCGGGATCCTCGTCCAACAAAAGCTTCTTGACACCCTTAGGAAGAGTTTTATGACGATGTTGGCTAGCAGTAAAACCAGCAAGGTCACCATTGGTAGCAGTCCCACTTCGATAGTTATCAAGAAAGCGGCAGGAGTATAGTCACCCGTCTGAGAAGGATCGTAGGTGGACAAGGTGGTAGGAGTACACTCGCCTCGACTTCGCCTCTCCCACTCGGATAAAATACGAAAGGTATTGCCATTCCATTGAGCCAAGGCACGGGACGGGCGAATCTTAGAAAGAGCCTCGTACCAAAATGAACGGCTGGGATCGTACAAAGGAAAACGCAGCCCGAGCTCTAGCTGACCCCTGGTGACAATGGTCGCCTCGGCCGAGTGTGGAAACTTTAGAACATCATCCTTCTTTAAAACGCCTTTTTGGCCCGACAAGAGCCTGACGTCATAGCCATGAAGATCGAATTCATCTTTCAACTGTTGGACGAATTGTTCATCCGACAAGTCTCGGCGATTCTCTTGTCACCCCCTACACGAAAACGAAGAAGGATTATCAGAAAAGATAGAATCCGAGCACGATAATCATGCCTAGAGGGGCTCTCCATAACAAACAGAGAATCAAGCGGTACACCGTCTTCATCAGAAAACACATAGCTCACGCACCTTTTTTCCACCATGGAAGGGGTTGAAGACGCCATGAAAGCTGGTAGACAGGAAGAGTAAAAATACTACCGGAATCGGAAATTATAGCGGCAACGGAGACTGAGAAGACCCAGGACAGAAAAGGAAGAGGGAAGTAAACCTATGGAGAAGATAACTAATGGCGAGGAAAGAAGCAGAGGAGAACGGAGAGAGAGGAGAAAATGGCTAAGGAAAAGTAAAGATAGAATGAGGTTTAAGGATCAGACTTATAAACCTCACCTATGGTAACCGACGGGGAAGGTAAACCGGTTGCAGCAAATGAAGAAAGTGGGGAACAACAAGGCGCAGAACCCGGCATGACTGAGGACGTGGGAAGACGATGCGGTTTTTTCCCCACGTGTCGATCACACGAGTGGAAGAAGGGGCATAAATGTAGGTGAAAATAATCCACAGAGATAGGTGGAACCATCCTGGCCAAGGGTGCACCAAGAGAAACAAGTACTAGAAGCACTGAATCACCTCATCAGGCCCGGGCGCGAGAAAAGAGGAATGGAGACAGCTCGAGAAGTCGACATAAAGGAGAAAAGCTTTGATGTGATGCTCACCGAGTTCGAGGATAATTAATGCACCGATTGGGGTTGGTGAAGAGATAAGAGAAGCTCGATCAAGCAAGACTCGTCCAAGAATCTGAAGGGAGACACCGATCACCTCCCCCAAACGAACGACATCGGGTGATGACACCACTCGGCTAGATGATTCGGCTCGAGTAAAAGGAGAGATCGACTGAAGCACCAGCAAGTCGCCCGAGAAGAACATCCAGGAAGCTATACCAGGATCAACACTATAATATCGATGTATCACCACCTGCAGCTATAAATAGAGATCGTGTAGAAAGATAGAGGAGAGGTTTTCTGGGAGAGAAAAGAAAGAAGTGATAGAGCAGTGTTGAGTGTATTGTGCAGAGAGCATTGTTGTGTATATTAGATCCTTGTAATCTTATGAGAAGTAATAAGATCATCCCTTAACCCCGTGGACGTAGGTAATCATGCCGAACCACGTACATCTTGTGTTCTTCTATGTCTTTTGCTTATTTACTTCTTAGCATACGTCTAAAATCTTTTGGATGTAGTAGTAGGATTTTCTACATCTACAAACACAATTGGAGAGGATAAGTCATTATAACAACAGATCGGTATACTTCATGCACAAAAGAAAATCGGGTCTTGTTAACTTGTATACCCGTATACATGTTAAGGTTCACTAAAACAACAAATTCTTGCATTGGAAACAAGATTTGTTTGCTTTATTGCATTGAAAACAACAATTCTTTGCATTGGGAACAAAATTTGTCGTTTTTAGTGCAAGAAAAACCAATTTCTAGTAGAATAACCAATTTCTAGAAAAACCAATTTATAGTGGTAGTCTTTCTTAAAAACTGAAAGTCTATCCCTTGTTTCTGAACTTAAAAAACAGATTGATTTGCACTTCATTATCTTTTGGTACTAAGATGGGAGATATTATGATGAAATTAAGCACATGAAGAAGGAAGCTAAATGGTATACAATAGAGACTTGCAGGTAGACTAATTTGGCAAAAGAGCATTACTAATCTCGCCAGATAATTTGACATCTACGTAAGGAAACCAAAACATTATCTCTCTCATACTTTGTCTTCCATAATTCTCTTCTTGGTTATACACGACGTTACTGTACTCAAAGCATATACAGAAAGAGTATACAGAGCTAATGATGCCACTGTAACTATACAAATTAAATAGCATCCATCATGATGGTACATGTCCGGTGTAAGCACCCAAGATGACTCTGGAAGGAAGCAAAATTAAATTGGTCTTAAGAGTTTTAGATCAAGAACTTACCACTAGTACATATTACAAAATCGGATAAACCAATTTTTTTTTTTTTTTTTTTTTCTTTTTGGATCAATATAAGCTAAGTTGTTGGATTAATCAAAGTTCAATTGGTTTTAGAGTTTCTGATCAAGAACTTGCCTTGAAGAAAAAAACAAAAATTTAGGTTTCAAAAGTTAATAGTAAAATTATTCTATAGGTTAAAGGATCTTCCCGATATCATGGTGCCTATTGTTACGTGTGTTTTTTTGTTCCCTTACACGATTCAGTTTGTGCTGACTTAGTTTAGGTTACTTATTATCTTTTGATGTTTGACGAGATTTGTTTCCATATTAACGGAAGGGTGATTTGGGAGTGAAAATTCATAATAAAAATTAGTTAGAAACCTTCCAAATAAAGGTGAACAGCTGCCCGCCTGTGATTGGTCCCCACGCCTCTTCGGATTTCGGCCCATCAAAAATTTTCTCACTTTGTGCACCCACTTAAAAACCGGATTTCTTACTTTTTTATTGAATGGTGCATTATGTTGGAAAGTGGGGATACACTTTTTAAAAACCAAGCCGATACTTCCAACGCATGAAAAGGTGGGGAATGTGCACTCTTAAGAAGTGCAATTAATTTGGATGTTAACAATACACAAGTTCATTTCATATTTCATGAGTTTATTTCGCAATACACAAGTTCATTTCATATTTCATGAGTTTGTTATTTTGTGCACCCATGCACAAGATAAGAGTCAATCATTGACATTGGAAATGATTAAAAACAATAATAAAATAAGAGATGGTGTTTTTTTGCATTGGAGAAGGTAGATGTTCATGAATTTTTTGAATTTTTTTGCCCGGTATTCTTTGCAAGATTGACATGGAGAAAGCTTTTGACAACGTTAATTGGCAATCTCTATTTACAATCTTAAAGAAGCATGATTTTGGTGACAAATGGATTTCCTGGATTAGTTGGTGTGTTTCTTCCTCGCATTTGTCGGTGTTGGTGAATGGTAGTTCGACGGAGAAATTCAAACCCACTAAAGGTCTAAGACAAGGAGATTCATTGTCCCCTTACTTGTTTTTATTGGTGGTGGAAGTTTTATCTAAACTGATCAATGATGCAGTGGAAAGAGGTCAACTTTCTGGCTTTCATGTGGTGGACCATGGAACTATTATTTCGCACCTTCAATTTGCGGATGATACGTTGATTTTCATTGATGCAAGTGTGGAAGAAGTTAGGAGACTTCTAATTATCTTGTCGGTCTTTGAAACTCTAACTGGTTTGAAGTTAAATTTGGAGAAATCTACTATGATTAGTGTGGGTGCGGATAATGTTATTGATGTTCTTACCAGTGGAACCGGGTTGCAAGGCCGAGAAACTTCCTTTTACTTATCTTGGTATGCCAATCGGAGCACATTGGCGTAGCACCTCAGTATGGGAGTATGTTTTGTTAGAATGGAGCAAAAATTGGCAACATGGAAGAAGAAGAAATTGAATAGAAAGGTAGACTCGTTCTTATTCAGAGTTGTCTTGCTAGTTTACCAATATATTATTTGTCTCTTTTTCATCTGCCGGTTAGTGTGGAAAAACGAATGGTTAAAATCATGCGTAACTTCTTATGGGGAGCTAGGGAAGGACGAAGGAAGTTAGTTTGGGTTGGTTGGACAAAGATTTGTATGCCTAAGGCTAACGGCGGTTTGGGAGTGAGGAATTTGAGGACTATCAATCGGGCTTTGTTGGTTAAGTGGATATGGAGGTACTCGAAAAGTAATAACAGTCTTTGGAAGAAGATAGTGCAAGAGAAGTTTAAGCGAAACAGGAGATTGCTAATGCCCGATGTTGATTCTACTTCTCAATGCAGGAGTTTGTGGAAGAATGTGGTGAACATGGTACCTATGATTCAAAGTATGGTTGATTCTGATTAAAGATGGTAACGGTATTAGATTTTGGAAGGACAAATGGCTTGATGGAGGTTGCTTGCAAGATATTTTTCAGGTGTTTAAGGTAGTGAAAGTTAAAGACGCAACTGTGGCTGAGATGATTGGAAGTAATGGTTGGCAATGCGTTTTCACACTACACCAAATTCTGGGATTAGAAACAGAACCAGGCCGTTACTAAAACGGGTTGTAACGCCCTCGCTTCGTTGCAAAAGTGGGTGTTACATTTTTTTGTAACGACTTTGTGGCCGTTACGAATTTTTTTGTAACGGCCCTCGTAACAGGCTTGAGCCGTTACGAATTTGCCACGTGGTAACAGCTCAGGGCCGTTACGAATTTTTTTTGCAACAGAGTTGTTGTAACAGCTTAGAACCGTTACAAACTTTTTTGTAACAGCAAAAAAATT
Source organism: Papaver armeniacum (assembly GCA_023531295.1). Classification (NCBI taxonomy): domain Eukaryota; kingdom Viridiplantae; phylum Streptophyta; class Magnoliopsida; order Ranunculales; family Papaveraceae; genus Papaver; species Papaver armeniacum. The sequence continues at coordinate 433,474 of JAJJWW010004070.1, forward strand.
ACTGCCGGTCAGCCTTGACCTGGTCAATATTGACCAATTTTGACCAGGTCAAGGCTGACCGGCAGTAATTAAATATTGGAAAATATCACACTATTATTATTCATTCATATTGTCTGTTTCAAACTTGTATGGTAAGTATATTTCTGAACCGATGGCTAAAGACAATGGATGTGACCAAGAACAGAACAACCTATATAGCATTTAGGTGTCTAGTGTAATGACTAGCTATACCAAAATACCGAGGCTAAAGGAAATGAAAAACAAGAACTTAATCTAATTCGACAGTCCAACCCATTTTGTCTTCTATACGACCTGATTGAAAGAATGTAAGGATTGATGACAGTTTCACAGATGTCGTTCCGGCTCCTGTTTTGTAATCATATCTGCATGAAACAAGGAAAATGTAAATATATTTATACAAGTTCACGAATACTTTTAGCAATTCAGAAAACTGCAGATATATGACTGGTTTTTCTCTATTTTGTAAGAAGTTAGTTATACCTTTTACTTCGAAATGTGATACTACCAACAGGAGCAACAACAACTACAGTTCCAGTGCAGAAAACTTCATCAGCATCAATCAACTCTTCAACTTCAATGGCGCGTTCTTCAACCTAATTAAGTTGAAAAGAACTGTTTAGAGACTTCTTCTTCCTTTACGTATGAGAGGGAAAAAAAGAAGAAGAAGCAGAATAAAGATGGGACAATTGGTTGTGACTGTTTTCAACCAAGGAGGTAATTGTTTCTACACCTGCCTGCCAAGCAAACCAAAAAGGTTCACTTGGACAACAATTAACTCTACTAATTTACTTAGTAAGTTATAACTGACCAACGAATTTTAAGACAATGCATAAGATAGAATAGAAACAGAACATACTTTACCAATAATATTTGGCTGGCGACTTATACCAACCCACTCGTATGTTCTCCCATCGAAGTACCGGATAATACATATTACTGCCCAGATACCTGAAAAGTTTACCATGAAAAGTTCATTACACATAGACGCCAAATATAAATAAAAAAACTGAAGTTAATCAAATTAAAAACTCAGTTATGGTTTCGTAGGTCTCACCGAACCAATTGAGATCAATATGTCCGAATATACTGTCCCACCAGCACTCATTAAAATTAGGTAACATGTGCCGAAATGTGAGCTGGAATAGTCAATTTAACAGATTAGTTTGTTATAATAAACTAGCAATCTAGCATCCCCTAATACACAGCACATGCCATTTCCTAAAACAGAAATATGAAAAACTAACCTCCAGAAACTCAAACCCGATCGACAAGATATTCTGAGGAACACCCATTACATCTCCTCCATCAACAACAAAACTCTAACCTTCTTCTTTGTAATTGCTCAGAATCACCACTATATTACCAACTTCAAGCATCAAAATCTCCTTAATCAATCGACCCATTGCAGTAACCCTCAATACAGCAACACCTCTAGTTTCTCAAGGCAGTGAACCACTTAGCACTAGTAACCATCTTCAACTGCATTGTCACACCCCATTTTATCTTAACACAACAAGTCAGGCAAGGAAAGTATTTCTAGTACTACTGAAATAATTTATATGGACATCAGAAATTTACAAATGTAACAATAGAACTTACTAAAATGCTTCTACTTGGATTACTACTTTAACACAGTGAATACATTTCTATGAACATGCTTCATATATAAGTTGTTATCCAAAATACACAACCCAAAATGCATTTATATACACATCATCTAAAATATCATCACCTCAGGATTTGTACACAAGAAAACAAAAAATGAGGCGATAGATTCTATTCTTCCAACAGTCCAGCCTGGAACACTCACTCAAGCCATACGTAATAATCGCCTTTTCCCACCTCGTCTTCAGCTACGGTGTTTTCAACTGAGACTAAGAAATAAATCATATTAGACACAATCCAATGCTATTTAATATAAGAATAAAACCAATAGTCCATTAAGATAGTAACTCAGTGAAAGTACTCATAAGAAGTAAAAGTCAGTTAGCAAAGGGAACTGGAAATTTAACACCACTTTCACAAGAAAATGTACGAATAGAATGCCTTAAACAAAACATAACACGGAAGGAAATAAGAATGACAGTCAAGCATGATGAAAATATAATTAGTTTCCCCAATTACAATAGTGTATATATACTAATGCACATCTCGCGCTACTAATGATGATATAAAAGGTATAGGTAGTACTGCACATCTCGCGCTACTAGATACTATCACACATCTCGCGTTACTCAACTTAGCAATAACCTGTGGGGATGAACAAACAATTATTGCGAGGAAACCATAATACATCCATCACACAACATACCCACAGAGCATATATCAAAACAAGTGACTACACTATATCATTTAATCACAATTTAAGTTCTTCCAAATTAAAGGTATACTCAAAGTACAAAAGTGAATCACTTATTGGATACAAGCAACCATGTCCAGAATGTTAGTACAAAAGACTACATGACCTTACCTTTCTTACTTCGCATAATGACCCTAACTCACCTTGGCCATCTATACAATTCATAAGAAGCAATATACACCTAATTCAAATAAACATGACAGGGCTAGTCCACTGAAAAATCAAAGTTCAAATACTTACAGAACCAGTCTCCTACGGACATGTTTAAGTGATAGTCTATGTACGAAATTAAGAAAACTTAAATAAATTCGTTAACTACAGTTAGAGCTTCATTTGATAAAAAGTATCCTTAGGCTATTTACATTTCCATGAGAGTTAAAGTAGCTATCAAACTAGTCTAACACGCATCCCCTTCAGCTAAGAATTTCATCGAGCAATTAGGTGCCATCCCTTTGGCATAGAAACTGAGAATTGTTGTTTTCAGATTTACTTACCTAAATCTCAAAACAATTGAAAAGGGTTTAGCTCTTACCTTAGTTTTGAACATTGAGATCCAGTTAAATTTCTTCTTCTTACTCAATCCTCAAATAACCCACCTCCCCTGTTCACTTTTCTGTTTTTTTCTTTCTTAAATGAATTACTAGAATGTTTACCTTAAATCAAATTCCTAGAATGAATTACTTGATCTTGATTCCTTGTTTTGCCTCAATTGAGCTTCTGCATCATCACTTTAAACCCTAGCCATCGACCTCATCTTAAATAATTTTCCAAACCCTAACTTCCTCTCTCTGATTCACCCTAGCCTTTATAACCCGAGTCAATACATCTCCACCATCTCCTTCTTCTGTTATTCAATCCACCAATACCTCCTTTGATTTTGCACAAACTCTATACAAACTCCAGAAAACCCTAATTTTATTTCTTACTGATTCGTCTTTCTTCAATCAATAAGAACCCTAACAAAAATCAAATTCACACCCTCAGTAACACCTTACTGATCCATTGACTTCTCCAGATTTCTTCTTCATTGAGATGAACGATTTCTCAGTTCATGCTTTTGAGAAGAAAAAAAAAAACGAAGAACAGTGAAAAAGAAGAAGTTGGGATGCGAAAAAATGAAGAACATCGAAGAACAAGAAGAACAAGAAGAAGAGAAATGAGTTTCTCTTCTACCTGTTTCTTCTGAGAGATCGAGAGAGATGAAGAGGAACAATGAAAAAAAGAGGAATAGGGACGATGAGGCAGAGAGAAAGAGATAAGAGATAGTAATGTGTAGTGGGTATAAAATCTAGGGTTTTAGATGCATCTCGAGAATATAATGAAGGATAGAGATATCAGTTTGGGAATAGACGGTGTAGATGGAAGGTTAGAAAGCACGCATGTGAATGGCACACGCACCAATTCCAAGTGTTACGGCCCATGTGTGACCAAGCGTGTGAGTGGCACGCCTAAAAAAAATCGTAACGTCTTAGCTCTGTTACTAATTTTTAAAAATTTAGTAACGGCTTCAGCCTGTTATGAATTTTTTGTAACGGCCTTTTGTAACGGGAAATTCGTAACGGCCCATAAGCCGTTACGAATTCCTGTTACGAATCCGGGAATTTGGTGTAGTGTCAAGAGAGCTTTGAATGCTAATGAGCAGCTTGAATGGGATTTACTTCGGCGTGATGTTCGTATTCCTAGCCTTGTGGAAAATGAAGATGAGATGTCTATAATGGAGAATTTTACTACGGCTAAGTGTTACGAAACTCTAGTCTGGATAAAGATGATTCTTGCATTTTCGCGAAGCACCTTTGGAAAAGCAATATCCCTAATAAGGTCAGTTTTATAATTTGGGCTTCCTTTCATAATTCTCTTCCAACTAGAGACATGTTAAGGCATAGAGGAGTGGATATAGAAAGTGATTTGTGTGTTTTCTGCAATACCGAAAGAGAAACAACGGATCATATGTTTTTGCATTGTTCTTATTCTTTTGAGGTATGGAATTACTTCATTAAAGCTTTTAGGATTTCTTGGCCAATTCCGGGAACACTTTTTGATTTGTTTGAAGCTTGGACGACAAATGTTTTGCGGGGGAGAGGTAGTTCAGTTTGGCGGATTACTCACTATGCAATTTGTTGGAGATTGTGGAAAGAACGAAATGGAAGAGTCTTTGGAACTGCTAGAAAAAAGGAAGCGACTGAGATTATTGACCTTGTTAAACAACTTGTAGTTGTTTGATCTTGTGACTCAGATACGTTTAAGTATGTAACTCCTAGTCTTATTTGGAGTAATTGGGAGACCCTCATGAATGTGTAACTCCCTTTGCTTATGTAATGTTTTTTTAATATAACCTTTTCTTCGAAAAAAAAAAAAACTTTACCTTCTCCAATGCAAAAAAACACCATCTCTCATACTCCCTCCGTACCACATATATAGGCGGAGGGACCAATTCTCTTAGATTAAGAAACTTTTATTGATTTTATACATTTCTATGTTTTTTCCTGTTTTACCCTTAATTATATTCCCAATGTTAGAACTATACTCAATTGTGATGATTCCCGAGCAAATAAATAGGGGTAATATAAGTAAAAAACCGTTTTGGAATTTGGACTCCGCCTATATAGTGGTACAAAGAAAAATGGAAATTCCGCCTATATAATAGGTACGGAGAGAGTATTTTTTTATTGTTTTTTATCATTTCCAATGCCAATGATTGACTCTTATCTTGTGCAAGAGTGCACAAGATAACAAAACCGTTTCTGCAATTCATGGGCACGCATAAACTCTGTGGGTTCACTTCACTCTATCACTATATTTAAACAGATTGGAAAAGCTCTTCTCGGTTGCGGCATTCATGTCGGTGGTTCATATGTTCCAATCTCTTCTCGGTTGCGGCATTCATGTCGGTGGTTAATCTGTGCTTCCTACACGCATATGTATTGTGTACTCCAAATACATGGCCAAACTATATACTGCCTGCACCTATAACATTTGTGTCCAAATACGTGGCCAAACTATATACTGTTAGGTGACCATAATAGTGAAGAGGATAATGCAGACAAGAAATGTAGTCAATGACGTACAATGTAATATCTAAACAATTGTACGAAAGGAGAGTAGAGAAATGAATCCATGGTTCCACATGGATGCACTAGTACATGTTTTTTTGACCTGAAACCGATCACAAGGCGGACAGCAAAATATAATGCTGAATCAGAATATTCTGTATGGCTTGTAGGACCACCGAGTCAGAGAGGGAAGAAGACACACACCACATGAAACGCTTCTATTAACTTCTAACCTAGGGTTTTTTATTCATCTTGCATCAAAGTAAAGTTGATAGATTCTAAACATTTTTCATTAATGAAGAAAGTAAGATAAATTTTGAGAATATTTATGCCTGCCTCCAAATGTATTTTGCCTATATATAGCTTGGCTACTTAGTGACTTATTCATCATCACTTTGCAAAAAATATATGCTTGCAAAAACACTAGCTAGCATTTCATTCCATACCTTCATTCTGTTATATCTTTCTCTCTAGCTACTGCTACTAGCTTTGATAAGAAAGATTGAGATGCCAAGACCAAGAGATCCATTGGTAGTAGGAAGGGTAGTGGGGGATGTATTAGACCCCTTTAATAGATCAATACCAATTAGGATATCATATATTTCAAAGGACGTCACTAATGGCTGTGAATTTAAACCTTCTGCTGTTATTAGTCAACCTAGAGTTGAAATTGGTGGTGATGAAATGAGGACCTTTTACACTCTGGTATAGTGGTGTTACTCTCCAACTCTTTCTCTGATCATCTTAAGCTTATTCATGTATCCTATAAGCACTCTGTGGTTAGATACGGATGCACTCTGGTATAGTGGTGTTACTCTCCAACTCTTTCTAGTTTGAGTCTCATGATTTCTTTCTGTTTCTGCTTTTGCTTTTGCTAGTTTAATTAGTCTTTAGTTTTACGGGTTGTTTAATCAAATGGATACTAACTACATGTTACTTCAATTGCAGGTTATGGTAGACCCTGATGCACCTAGCCCTAGTGATCCTAGTTTAAGAGAATATTTGCACTGGTACGTTCTACTCGTAATCTCATCATGCACGTCTAGAATAGAAAATAATTGTTTGGAAAAGAGAGCTTGTCCGGTAACAAGCAGTAGTACTTTGTTATGTCCTATAGCAAGAAAAACTTGACAAATAGTTGAGGTGTGTGTTTCTCCTGAGCAGTTGAGGCTGCATCAGTCTTATACGCACAACATGGTCTATAAGAGTCAGCCAGAGAGGGTGATCAAACAACTTGTTTTACCTTTTGGCAATAAAACTCATATTTCAATTAGTTAAGTTGCAATCTCTTGGCACCAAAAACCCTACCCATGGTTTCTTTTTCTTCTTTTTTATGGGATTTCTTTTTTATCCAAATTTAAATGATTTCATTTTTTTTTCTATTAATTATTGCATCAGTTACATGATGGACCGTAAGGTAAGAGTGATGAAAGAACTTGTTTCAACTTTTTGGAATACCCATTTCAAAATACCTTTTCAAAATAAAAAATTCTTAGCGAACCGCGGTTTTAGATCACGGTAAAACCGTGCAGACACAACAAATTCTATAAGTGGGACCCCTGTATTTCTCCGCAGCGTGGGCCCTACCAATTCTGTGTCGGCAGGTGGTCTAAAACCACGGTTTGTTTAGAAGCAATGTTTCAGAATATCTTTTCGCATTGTAGCCTGAGTACCAAACCCTAATCTCTTTTTTCTTTTCCTTTTTAATTTCTCGAGTTAGCACTGGTTTCCATTTTATTTTATTTTGGAAAAAAGATATTTTCCATTAATAATTGCACTTATTATTTGATGGATTTTAGGTTGGTCACTGATATCCCGGGAACAACAGGAGCAACTTATGGTATGTAAAGGAACAACAGAAAAGAATCTAAACTTTGATATTGGTCACTTTTCCCTTTTGTAAAGTTGGACAAAAGCACAAACCCGGAGTTGGAAAAGAATCTAAACTTCTTTGATATTACTCCTTCTTCCTCTTAAAATTTGATCAAGAAATTCGACTCCTTATCAGTTTTCACAAAGGATATTTATTTTATTGGATATCGGATACTTAGTAAGAATCAAAAAAAGCCCCTACAAAAGCTATTAAATTTTAGTAGGTCCAGCTGAGACCCCATCAAGCATCACAAAAGGACCTGACTCACTGATTCCCTTACATGTAAATATCGGGAGTACGTAGGTGCTACAATAAGGTTCGAGTCCGATTGCGTGTTCCAAAGTGTACCCGTACTACATTATTCCTACTTATCAAGTGTACCCGCACTACATTAGTCCGACTTATCATCATGATATACATAGATGATTTCATTTCATTTCATTCAGTCCTTGGATCATTTCTGTCACCTGGTCATTTTTGGTGCACTTGCCAGCTTTAATGGACACTATTTCTGTCCGTTCTTTGTGATACTTAAAACCTAGTCATACTCGGAGGCCAAGTTAAGCTCGGCTAAACTTTTTATTGAAGAAATTTGGAATTTCTTAGCCTTTTTATTTTTGTTAAGAGGAAAAAGTTAAAACTTGTATTGAAAATAAAAAAGCCAAAAGAGGAGAAAAGGAGTGCACACTAGGTGCTACAAGGCAAAGAACCATAACTCAAAACTACAAGCATTGATGATGCTACTGCCACCAGAAGGCCTGGAATTTCTTTTAACCTCTTTAACTGACACTTCACGCTTTATGGTGATGGCGTTTTATTTATCTGACTCGTCTAAATCTGATTATTGCTTTTACAGGACAAGAAATCGTAACATACGAAGCACCTAGACCAACTGTGGGGATTAACCGATTTGTTTTCGTGTTGTTCCGTCAACTTGGTCGTCAAACTGTGTATGCTCCAGGGTGGCGTCAAAATTTCAACACACGAGATTTTGCTGAAATTCACAATCTCGGACTACCTGTTGCAGCTGTGTACTTCAACTGCCAGAGGGAGAGGGGCTCCGGAGGTCGCAGAAGATGAGAACATATATGGATCTTGAAACAAAGCACGTAAGGTATCTTACCAGGAAGTTTAAGGATGGCACTAGTATTTTATATATAGACAAATAAATTGATCAAAATATATATGTAAAGGGTGGTTTATTATATAAATAAATCTATCCATATAGTATAGATAACAATAAAGAAGCACTCTACTAATTCTACTATCTGTAATACCCAACAAGTGCTTAGCTCAATTCGTTAGAAGTCATCTCATGACAAGGTCGTGGTTTCAAATCTCCATGGAAATCTGCTCCTTGGAAGGATGATGTACAATCTAAGTTTTGTTCTCATAGTTGGTGGTTCTTTAATTTTCAATTTCGATATTGCTTGCTAGTGATGATTGTTACATCTCTCCTCCATATGTCTCTGTGTGAGGGGTTTTGTGTTCTTCTATATTGTAGTGTCCTTTGCTTGTGTTTGTAATGTAGCTTGCCCCTTATTCTCTTTTCATTTTTTTTTTCTTTTCTTTTTTGGTAATAAGAGGACCGGTATATTCTAAAGAATTATAGCTGCTTGGAAAGTTGCATCAGTTTGAGTTGTAGTAGGACTACCTTCTGTTAGATGCATGATAGTAGAAGAAATAGAATTGTGTAGAGAATTTTGTCTTACATTTGATTGGTCTACTATGAGCTTAGTAACTACAAGAACAGGGTAAGGTATCCATGTATTTGCAAAATTCTATGCATTTCCATTTCCCCTTGCATAAGACCTTTTAGGTCCTGCCTTATTGGCCGGACAATTACCTGCATTATCAAAGGATTAACAAACCAAAATTAGAATTAGTTAACAGAGAGAAACCCATCATGATAAATCAAAATTTATTTTCAGGCAAACGAACGAAAAAGTTGGTGGTGTAAGTGACTAGTGCTCCATTACCATTATGTGACTGCTATTTTGGTCGTACATGAAAATGAATCCAATTCAATGCCCACTTGGGCATACTAATGGATTGAAGGGGATCAATAGTTAAAGTTACATACTCCGGTATGAAGCCGCTGGACAATGGACAGTGACTCTAAATCAACCCCGAACCTATCCATCACAACAAAGTAGAAGGTTAATTTTTCTAATCCCCTGTATTTGCATTTCTTTGCTACAAAAGAGAAAGACAAGACTATTGATTCTAACCATATAACCTTGATGTGGTTCGAGCTAGCTAAAGCGCACACACAGGACAACCGCAAGTGTTGTATAAAAGGATGATTCATCCACTAGAATCTCAATCTAATCCCTTCATTCATTGATCTTAAACATTGAAATCTCCAACCGAAAACAGAAAATCTATGTATATGAAATCAACCCAGTCCTGGAGCAATCTGAGGAAAAGTAGATTCAAACCAAAATGCACAATATATGCATAAGTGGTTTGAGTGCCTTGACAACATCATTACTCATGTTCGGATGGAACTCTGATTCATATTTTACACACAAAGCCGCTACAGCAGCCATCTGTACAATTACAAAATATCAACATAATAATGTTAGCATCAGGCTGCTACAATCTGTACATACTATTACAACACAAATATTCAAAATCCAGCACTTGATTGTACTCTTACAGATACAAAATACTGCAGAAAAAAAACCATATAGCAATATCCACTCCAAAAATATGCACGTGACATGGTCGGAATATATTTATTCAATCAAATAGAAAGAGAGGAACCTTAGCATGCATGCAATGCAACACTCCTTTAGAGCAAAATCGGTGGCGACTAAACCCATTTATTTGGTCTCTGGACCAGGCGTAGCGGGACGGACCATCGACCAAATTCCAGACTAAATGAACAGTGGGCGAGTATATTTGGTTGGGGACCAAAGACTAAACCCAAATATAGTCGAGCGGTGATAAAGTTTACGCCCCACACCAAGCGGGATAAAGTTTACGCCCCACACCAAGCGGACGTAAAGTCTACGCCCCACAGCAGGCGTAGTTTATACCCCGCCCCATATATTTATTTATTTTTATTTTTTTTTAATTTATTGTGGGGCGGGGTTTATACCTCCACCCCACTCAAAAGTTTAAAGTTTTTATATGGGGCGAGGTTTATACCTCCGCCCCATTGTTTTGAAATTTTTTTTTTTTTTTTTTTTTACGTTTTCGTCACCGGGCGAACGTATACCCTCCGCCCCACATCAGGCGGACGTATACTTCACGCCCACACCAAAGCGTTGATATAGTTTACGCTCCACCAAAATTTAGTCTTCCTCCCATTTGCGTCACTCAACGGACTAAACCCAAATTTAGTCTTTTTTTTTCCCTCTTTGGTCTTTGGTTATACTCGCACCACTGCAGTTGCTCTTAGGAGGGTACTCTCCCTTTAGCTTTGGATCAATACACTGTTTAACCTGTAATATTTGTTAGGGTCTTGTTAACTTGTATACATGTTAAGGTTCACTAAAACAATAAATTCTTGCATTGAAAACAAGATTTGTTTGCTTTATTGCATTGAAAACAACAATTCTTTGCATTGGGAACAAAATTTGTCGTTTTTAGTGCAAGAAAAACCAGTTTCTAGTAGAATAAGACAAAAAAAATACAATTTCCAAAGAAATAAAATAATTCTTTATTAAACCTTAACATGTATACGGGTATACAAGTTAACAAAAGCCAAGAAAATCAAATCATAATATTAGAGAGGAAAAGCACCATGAAACGTAAGGTAAAATAGAGATGAAATTGTAATGAAATGAACCTGTTTTGAGAAGCAAACACTGTGGAATGCTAACTGAGAGTCCATCTTCTCCATTCACCATCTGTTAATCAGATCCTTACAACAAGAATAACAAGCTAGCATAGAAACGCAAGACGGCTAAGAGCAGTGAGGAGAGATCATTTATCCTAATTACTGGTGATTTGGTAATTAATGTGTGCAGCTTATGCACATGACTTTCCCCAACATGGTCTTGAAGTTGGTCTCACCAGCTATGATGTAGGTAAATATTCCGACCTTACTAATGGTATGTTGTATTTTATTTATTTTTTTGTTATTGAAAGAATTCTAACATCTGATTTCTTAAAACCACAGAGAAGTATTGGGTTTGTTGAAGGATATTCCCTTGGAGAAGCTGAAGGCAACAATTCAAAGTGCAATTTCCATTGCACACGTGAAAAACACGAGTACCTGTATGTATTGTAAAGGTGAGCTTCTGGTCACAAGTGTTACTTCGTTTTAACATTTCCACTTAAGAGCATCAGACTGAAAAGTTGGATTAACACTATTGGAATTAACAGTTGGTTATTATAATTAGGTCCAAGAGGCAAACTGGGAGTTATACAAGAAACACAAGCAAGCAGAGAAGCTGTTTTATTTGAGAAACAGAAAGCAGCAGATGCTCAAAAACTTGTTGCGGAGGCCCAATTTTTCGCGAAACAACAGGCTGCTGATGGAGAATTGTATGCGAAAAAGAAAGAGGCCGAAGGAATGGTTGATTCTGCCCAGGGACGGTATTAGGGGTGGCTTACCCAGGCTGAAGCCCACCCCAAAATTTCTAAAAAGATGTTTTGTTAGTGTAATTTTTAACATTTGTAAAATTTAGCCCAGGTGTAAATTTTAATTAGCCCATTAATTGTTAAGATATGATTTTGCGTGGAAGAAATCAGAAGATTTTGGAACCCGGTCCCGCATGGATTAATTTTTGAATAGCATCTCAACCGTTCAAAGGCTATAGGGAAAAACAAGTATTCATGATGTTTCTTAAAATCAGGTATTGAATGGGCTCACCTGTTACGTGTCAGTTTGATAAAATAAAACTGTGTGTCTAATGGGGGTGTTTTGTCCTTAACTAAGCAAGCGTTTGTCCACCTTTAAAAAAATAAAAAAAGCAAGTGTTTGTCCAAAAATTCATTTTTCTTCTATGAAGTGACTACAATTTTATGTATATCTATGTATAATCTAAAAATACAGTGTATTCATGAGACAAAAATACAATATGTCATGACTTATTATGCGTATATGTACAAACTCCAAATATTTTGCATCCCTATAATAACCTTTAAAACTAGAAAAAAATTTGGCGGCCTTTGGCCGCTAAATAAATCAGGATTATTATTTTCGATACGCAAATTATTCCTCCCTAATATTAGTTACAAGGTGAAAAAATTTGATTCGAAGTTTTATGCTCCAAGGAAAAGAGATCGTGTGGCATACCCATACTCAACTTTAAGTATATTACCGTAGCTGTCATTCTTGCAGTTGAGATAAATTAAGTTGAGAGTTCGAGAAAAAAAAATTAGCCCACCCAAACATAAATTCCTGGTTCCGTCGCTGCTTCTGCCGAAGCACAAGGAGTTTATGTTCAAACTCTGTTGCAGGAATTTAATGGAAACTATGCTGCACTGAGACATTATTTGATGATTAATGGCGGAATGTTTCAAGAAGTTGCTAAGATTAATGCAAGTGTTGTTCATGGTTTGCAGCCAAAGATCAGCATATGGACTAACGGAGATGGTTCCTCTACTGGAAATGGTAACCGTACTGAAGGTTTTACTGAAGTATACAAGACGTTGCCACGATTGTTTCAAACTTTGGAGGAACAAACTGGAATCACTCCACCTTCATGGTTGGCTGGACGTTCTCCAAACCCTCGAAAGTCGGAGGAACAGACCCGCCGTCCGTTGGATGTGTAACGAACACTCAAAGGTGGGTTTGATTGTGAGTATTACGGTAGGCTGAATTGAATTTTGGTTCTCCGAATCAGTAATGTTTTGTAACTTCTTGATCGTGCTAGCATATAAACAGGTTACTAATATAGCTTTTCAGATACCGAGTTTGATTGCAGTGCTAGTTGTTTATAGGATTTTTAGTATTATGTAGGACCTCTTTCTGGACCCTAAAGGGTTGTGCAAGTATGCAATTAATGCCTGGATGCGAGGAGATTTTGTGCAAGCCCAGCTCGTAAAACTGGTGATGAGAGGTATGATACTGCTGGGATATTAAAATGTGTACTCTTTTAGTTGTGTCCCTTCTCTATCAGGAACTGGAATCAGATTTTTGTTTGTATCGGTGTTAAACCCCCCTTTTTTTTTTTGGTAAGTCCAAAATGTATTAATGAATAGCAAAATTACAAAACAAAATAAGTAGCAAGAAAAGAGGTCAAAGAAACCCCAAAAGCTTACTACTTACTTGAAACGAAAATAAGATACATTTGGTAATTCAATAGACAAGATAAAATCAGGCCTATTATCATAACTAAAACCTACACCTTCTTCTAATAAGCAACCCCTTTTAGCCAAACAATCAGCCGCAAAGTTTACCTCTCTATAAGAATGAATGAAGCGAATGTTGTTATATCTTGCCTTTACCGCCACCCATCTCGGTCTAAGAAACCAAGGCACGCTAGAAACATCACAAGAGAAAACCAAAACAACACTCATGGAGTCTGTTCTTATATTAATATTGTGGACTTCAAACTTCGTTGCCCACTCCAGACCAACTATAACACAAAAAAGTTCAGCCAAAAAATTGGTTTGCACACCAAATCCAACACTCATATCGGTGTTAAACCCCTTTTCTTACTTAAAGTGATTGTTCTTTTTATCTATCACTTAGAAATGTATTTTTTTTCCTAGCTAAATTGGGGCATATGCCCATTAATTTGGGCCTACGACTACATGACAAAAAAGGTCATTGAAAAGTTAAAAAAAAAACCAACCCCTTATCCAATTATTTTAAAAAATGGCTAATTTACCCCTTTATTAATTAGCGTTAATCGGGTGATTAATTGATGTTTAATCAAATTAAACTAAAAATTAACTAATCTTGATTCTTCATCGAAACGTGAATTTTTTTTTTTTTTTTTTTTTAATCAATCCAGAATCGGTATATGTTCGTGTTCTCATAAACCGATTCTGGGTTAATTTTTTCAATTCACAAAAAAAACCAGATTCAGTTTTTACAAATGTACACAAAAAACCGATTATGGGAAAGAAAAAAAATCAAACATAATTTAAATCATACTCGATCTGAAAATGAGTATGATTTCATACTCGATTTCAGTTCGCGTATAAATTCATATACTCATTTTGAGATCGAGTATGAAATCATACTCGTTTTGAAATTGCGTAAAATCATATTCATACTCATTTCAATTTGGGTATAACCAGAATCGGTTTACACGATACACACATAAAACCGATTATTGACATTGCACAACAGAATCGGTTTATAAAAGCGCTCATGTAATCCGATTCTAACAAAAAAAAATACAGAAAAATTATGAGTATTTTCTTACAACAATCGGTTTACTCGACACACATATAAAATCTGATTCTAGCATTATACATCAATAATCGGTTTTTATAAGTGCAAATGTAATCCGATTATGGGCTAAGCAGTTACGAATTCAAATGGTAGACAATCGGGCTATGTGGACATTAACATAGACCGATTCTGGTTTAAATTTCTCGAACCACAAAACATATCCAGGACAATCGGTCTTTGTGGGCATGAACATAAACCGTTTCTATTTGCAATCGGATCACATATACATTAACGTTAACCGATTCTGGTGAACCCAGAAAAGTTTGATTTCAAAATTTTCTATTTTTGACCGATTGCATGTTACTAAAACATAGTTTAGATTGAGAAGAAGAATCAGTTGAAGTGGAGATGAAAATAAATTTGATTTTGATTTTGATTTTGATTTTAGTTTTAGTTTTTAGCTTTTAATTTTATGATTTTAGGTTTATGATTTTGATTTTGATTTTGGTTTTTAATTTTATGATTTGAGTTTTATGATTTTGATTTTAATTTTTAATTTTATGATTAGGATTTAATGGGGACACATTTGTAGTATTGGTATTTGATAAAGGGTAAGTTGGTAGTTTCATCTCTTAATAATCTTTTTTTGTCCTGTAGTGTAGGCCCAAAATAATGGGCATATGCCCCAATTTAGCCAGTTTTTTTTTTTTTTTTTATCTATGAGTGACTGTTCATATAGCATTGTGACGGAGATGTAAGGTCTCAGAAGGATCATTAAAAACTTAAAAGTATTCCCTTTTTTATATTTGAAAATGAAGAATACCAATGGGTAGATTTGGGTCCCTTGATAGTCAAGTGTAGTATAACTCATGTCAGGTTACTTTATGTAACGACAAAGTTCTTTTTTCTATTATATGTATAAAATTATAAATCTTAAAGCTCATGATATGTTAAAACTATAATGTTTTTTTTTTATTGATTCGTCTTTGATATGGTTTTATTCTCGGATTACTTAAGGTCAAAAACAGTTGTGAGTGACCCCAAAGTCTTTGAAAAGTATCCAAAAGGCATAGCTCATCACAAGAGAAAAGTAGTGTTAAAGGGAGAATAACAAGAAAGTGAGTATCTTTTTCTCTTCTTGTCTAATTTGATTATCCATTTTGTTAATTATTGCTTATTAACCATGTTTGTTCTGTTGTGTTTTCTCAAGGGATCTGGGATTGCATAAGTTGGTGTTTGAGGAAGGTGGCTTACCTGATGGAACTGAATTGGCATATTACATGAATGGAAAGGTACAAGAGTATTACAACAGGTTCACTCATTTCTTTTGTTAAAATGTTTTTACTAGATTTGTATATATATGATTGTAAGGTTCATTCTTTTGTTGGACAGAAACGGCTGGAGGGGTAAAAAAACTATATAAGGGATATTTTTTATGATACATTATTTTCAAAAGTAATTACGCCGTAGATCTGGACATGGAAGTACGTTTTAAAGGCATTACTCCATGGAAATATGATATTTTGTATGATACGATATATATGCTTGTATGATTTGATGGCACTGTGACCTTATCTGCCAGTGTTTCTCGGTGGAATGAACATTATCGATTTTATAGTCATTTTCCTGTAATAGGTTTATATTCATTTTCTTATTTTTTGGAATGAAAATTTGATTGTTCTGTCTACAGAAAAGATGGTATGAAGCTGGTAATGTTACGGATGGATTGGTTCATTACATCCTGTCATTGTGCGAAGGGAAGAAAAATAATCGAGGTACCTTGTGTCATCTATATATGTTGTTCAAGTTAGAGTATGGTTAGAGGCTAGTTGAAACTTTGGCAAGTCCTGCAGTGTTCCAACATAATACACACTCCCACTATTTTCTTGTTGATCCATTCATTAAAGATAGGACCAAGTACTGTGACGATATTTGAGCAACAACCTAGTGACATATATTTGTAGCAATTTTTTCATGTTTAGCAATGGAATTTCATAATGTTTTAAAATGTTGTAAGAATGAATGATTGTGGTATATCAGTTCAGGACTTAATATTATTTGTAATACTGAAATCTGAGTGTACCAATGCAGATTTTCTAATTTTTTTTTTAATTCTGATCATATATTTTGCAACGTATATAAATGTTGTTTAAATTATTTTAACGTTGCATTAAGTCTAATTAAAGCAACGGATAAAGCAACATCTGAAACGTTGCATTAACTAATTTGAGCAACGTCTGTAAAGGTTGCAAATAATTTGTCACGCCGTGTAGGAAACATACATAAGCGTTGCTTAAATTATTAGCAACGAAAATATACGTGGTAAATTTGGCATTTTGGTGTAGTATATTTGACTTCTCAAACCTCACCTGGACGAGAACACTGGGTCTGCATATGGTAATCTTGCAACCTGAGTTCAATAATAGGTTGCAGTTTCATCGAATCTGATATTTGACTTCTCAAACCTCACCTGGACGAGAACATTGGGTCTATATATGGTAATCTTGCAACCTGAGTTCCATAATAGGTTGCAGAATCCACTCAGGATCCATCCAATCTGTTAATTAACATCAAAAACCTCACGTGGACGAGAACATTGGGTCTGTATATGGTAATCTTACAAGCTGGGTTCCATAATAGGTTGCAGAATCCACTCAGGATCCATCCAATCTGTTATTTGACATCAAAAACCTCACATGGATGAGAACATTGGGTCTGTATATGGTAATTTTGCAAGCTGGGTTCCATAATAGGTTGCTGAATCTACTCATGATCCATCTAATCTGTTATTTGACATTAAAAACATCACCTGGACGAGAACACTGGGTCTTTATATGTTAATCTTGCAACCAAAGTTCAATAATAGGTTGCAGTGTCATCGAATCTGATATTTGACTTCTCAAAACTCACCTGGACGAGAACATTGGGTCTGTTTATGGTAATGTTGCAAGCTGAGTTCCATAATAGGTTGCAGAATCCACTCAGGATCCATCCAATATGTTATTTGAAATCAAAAACC
The DNA here is from genome assembly GCA_023531295.1 of Papaver armeniacum. NCBI lineage: Eukaryota > Viridiplantae > Streptophyta > Magnoliopsida > Ranunculales > Papaveraceae > Papaver > Papaver armeniacum. Next base: position 451,102 of record JAJJWW010004070.1, read on the forward strand.
TCACCTGGACGAGAACATTGGGTCTGTATTTGGTAATCTTGCAAGCTGAATTCCATAATAGTTTGTATAATCCACTCAAGATCCATCCAATCTGTTATCTGACATCAAAAACCTCGCTTGGACGAAAACATTGGGTCTGTATATGGTAATCTTGCAAGCGGGGTTCTATAATAGGTTGTAGAATCCACTCAGGATCCATACAATCTGTTATTTGACATAAAAAACCTCATCTGGACGAGAACATTGGGTTTGTATATGGTAATCTTGCAAGCTGGGTTCCATAATAGGTTGCAGAATCCACTCAGGATACATCCAATCTGTTATTTGACATCAAAAACCTCACCTGGACGAGAACACCATGTATGTATATGGTAATCTTGCAACCTGAGTTCAATAATAAGTTGTAGTTTCATCGAATTTGATATATGACTTCTCAAACCTTACTTGGACGAGAACATTGGGTCTGTATATGGTATTCTTGCAAGCTGAGTTCCATAATAGGTTGCAGAATCCACTCAGGATCCATCGAATCTGTTATTTGAAATCAAAAACCTCACCTGGACAAGAACATTGGGTCTGTATATGGTAATCTTGCAAGGTGAATTCCATAATAGGTTGCAGAATCCACTCAGGATCCATCCAATCTGTTATTTGACATGAAAAACCTCACATAGACGAGATTAGGTCTCTATATGGTAATCTTGCAAGCGGGGTTCCATAATAGGTTGCAGAATACACTCAAGATCCATCCAATCTGTGATTTGACATCAAAAACCTCACCTGTACGAGAACATTAGGTCTGTATATGGTAATCTTGAAAGCTGGGTTCCATAATAGGTTACAGAATCAACTCAGGACCCATCCAATCTGTTATTTGACATCAAAAACCTCACCTGGACGAGAAAACTGGGTCTGTATATGGTAATCTTGCAACCTGAGTTGAATAATAGGTTGCAGTTTCATCGAATCTGATATTTTAATTCTCAAACCTCACCTGGACGAGAACATTGGGTTTGTTTATGGCAATGTTGCAATCTGTGTTCCATAATAGGTTGCAGAATCCACTCAAGATCCATCCAATCTTATATTTGACTTCTCAAACCTAACCTGGAAGAGAGCATTGGGTCTGTATATGGTAATCTTGTGAACCTAAGTTCTATAATAGGTTTCAGAATCCACTTAAGATCCATCAAATCTTATATTTGACAACTCAAACCTCACCTGGACGAGAACACTGGGTCAGTATATGGTAATCTTGCAACCTGAGTTCAATAATAGGTTACAGTTTCATCGAATCTGATATTTGAGTTCCCAAACCTCACCTGGACGAGAACATTGGGTCTGTATATGGTAATCTTGCAAGATGAGTTCCATAATAGGTTGTAGAATCCACTCAGGATCCATCCAATCTGTTATTTAAAATAAAAAACCTCACCTGGACGAGAACATTGGGCCTGTATATGGTAATCTTGCAAGCTGGGTTCCATAATAGGTTGTAGAATCCACTTACGATCCATCCAATTTTATATTTGACTTCTCAAACCTAACCTGGAAGAGAACATTGGGTCTGTATATGTCTCATTTTGTTTTCGATTATGTGTTTGACCACAAATTAGACCACCTTGACCACAAATTTGACGAACTTTACCTCGAACCGGACGCCTTGGACCTAGATATTTTGAGGAAAAAAAATCTCTCCTCAATTATTGTACTCTTCTCTCTTGTCTGAAACTTTTGGCTCTAGTTTCCCCCTCACTTTCCCAATCTAATAACTCTTTTTGATATCCATTCCCTCACAATTTTGAAACCCTTTCTGATGTCCCTCTCAAATTTCATTTCCCTCCTCTGACTCAATAATTTCAACTTTCCTACTGTTTTATTAAAAGAGTGAGACGAAGAACTCAGACCTTTTTCCCATCTTCATTCAACTCTAAAGAGTGAGACGAAGAACTGTGATACCTCTTTACTCGCATCTTTCATTGTATCTCATTCAATCTCAAGGTGTTTTCTTTGTTCCTTTTAGGTAGGAATAGATTTATCAAAATTGTTTATTTTTCTCCTTTAGGGTTTCAATTTTTTTAATAGATCTGTATGAAGATCACTTGCATGTTTTAGATTTGTACTTTTCCCTTTAAAATTAGGTTTTTACTGGTTGTAATCTCAATAGATTTTAACAAGATATATATTTTCGATTTTTGTTGTTGTTGTTGTTGTTTACTGCTTAACATCCATCATGTTTACTGCTTAGCATCCATTTGTAATGTCTTTCAATCGATTTCTGCTTCACATTTAAGGTTTACTGATTTTTAGTGGTTTTCATTATCTTTCAATAGTTTGTTCTAATCTATATTCTTTATATGTTGATGTATACTGCTTTACATTCTTTTTTCTCTTGGATGTTGTAATCTCTTTCAATAGATTACAACCAAAATAAGGTTTATTCAACTGTAATCTCATTCATTAGATTGCTGCTCTAGATTTATGGTTGTTTGGTTGTAATTTATTTCCGTTTTGTTTTGTATGCGGTTTGTTGTTACGGTTCCTATATGGACAGTATTGGTCCTATAAATCTGTTTAAGCGTTTGAATAAATTCATTATTCGACAAAATCAACTTTGTCAAAATGAATTTATTCCAGCCCTTAGAGAGCCTTGCAGGATTAGTATACACCCACAACGATATAAGTTGTATCCTTCGTCTAGGATTCTAGCCATTCCCATGAACACGATGCTTCTGCGGGTTTTCCTTTTAATCACAGGTTTGTTTTGTCACCTATTACGATCTATTCAACAATGAAGTTTCTATAAATGATTTCATTCCAAGTTGTTGAACATGAATTGCAGGATTGACATACAACCACAAAAGCACTGGAAATTCATTTTTATGCCTAAAGATACAACACCCAGCATAGAGTTTTATTTCCCTCTTATTTTGTATGCGGTTTGTTGTCACATTTCCTATATGGACAGTATTGATCCTGTAAATCTGTTTAAGCGTTTGAATAAATTCATTATTAGACAAAATCAACTTTGTCAAAATGAATTTATTCCATCCCTTAGAGAGCCTTGCAAGATTAGTATACACCTACATCGATATAAGTTGTATCCTTCATGTAGGATTCTAGCCATTCCTATGAAAACGATGTTGTTGCAGGTTTACAACAACAAAAGAACAATATATTCATTTTTATGCCAGAATAAAAACTCACCATAGAGAGTTCTCGTAGAGAAAACATATTACTGTATATCGTAATTTTACATGAACTCGTGTAGGTGTGTTGTTTATTTTGGCACAAATCAAGCTCACCTTATTGCGATCAATGCCGCAAACCTGACAAGTAACCCCTTTAATTCCAGTTGGTGAGTAAACTCTTAACACATTAGAGTTTCTTGCATTACATATCATTATTATGGTCTCTTTCCCTTGATGAAAAATAGTTGATTCTTACTACCCTTCCCTTTGTTTTGCCAGGATTTATTGATGCGACTTGAAGCTGTGTAAGTGTGGAAAAAATTTATAGTTAACAAGTGCGTATCTTGTAATGTATTTTTCCACCACTTACATAGCCTTGCAGGACCAGTGTATACCAAGATAAGAGATGTGGTAGTTTTGAGGTACCTAGAGATGTGCTCGCATAGCCGTTATATGAGACACTGATGATGTGAAGGTGCATGTTTCCTTTTCTATCTCAAGTTTGTTTACTTACCTATTATGATCTCTTCGAATATATGTTTTACATGAATCCTGCCAACAGGTGCAACTTACCACCATAGATTTTTCAGAGCGGATACGTATTAGTCGTTAGGTTTGCTGTAAATGAAGGAGATCGATGCAACTAACCTGACAACTAATACGTTTTCCTCTCTAATTCCATTGGTGACTAAACTATTATGATAATTAGTTTCCCTTGTCATTATTTTATCCTGACTGAAATACTCACTTAATACCATTCTTTTATTGTTTTCTGAGGACTCATTGATTGGAAGACTTGAAGTTGGAGATGTGTTAGTGTGGCAGTACCATCTGAAGTGAAGAACAAGATAAGAGACTGTTGTTTGTTCCTGCAAGGCTATTCAAGAGATGGAATAAATAAAGTTCCTTCAAATAATTTTATTCCGATCTCTTGAAGAGGTCTTGTAGGAGAGGTATACAAAAACGAAATAACTACAAGATATTCATTTTTATGCCAAAACAAACAACTCACCACAACAAGTTTTCGTAGAGAAAACATATTACTGTATATCTTAATTTTCCGTAAACCCGATGTAGGTGAGTTGTTTATTTTAGTACAAATCAAGCTCACCTTATGGATATCGATGCTTAATACCAGACAAGTAACCCTCCTTAATTCCAGTTGGTGAGTAAACTCCTAACACATTAGAGTTTCTTGCATTACTTATCATTATTATGGTCTCTTTCACTTGATGAAAATTTGGTTGCAGGTTAGGTATACAACAAAAAAAGATCAAGATGTTCATTTTTATGGCAGAAGAAATAACTCACCACATCGAGTATTTGTGGAGACATATTACTTTTCTGAATACTCGATGCATATGCGTTGTTTTGGCACAAATAATGCTTACCTTATGGATATTGATGATGCAGCAAGCATGAAAAGCAACCTACTTAATTCCAGTTGGTGAGTAAACTCTTAACACACTTAAGTTATGTGCATTACTTATCATTATTATGGTCTCCTCTAAATGAAAAATTTGGTTGATTCATACTACCATTATCTTTGGTTTTTTAGGATTCATTGATGCAAACACCTGAAGACCGTGTTGGCCTTGCAAAGCTGTACAAGAGAGGGATGAACTTGTAACCGAGATTAAGATTCTTGAATTAAGTTTATCCCTGCCCATTGCATTGCAGGACATTGATAGAGAAATATAATTAGAACTGTTGATGTGAAAGAATACCTTGACATGTGGACAAGTTAGAAGATATGAGACAGTGTTGGTCCTGCGAAGCTGTGGAAGTAGGACAACTGAGAAGTAACACATTCTCGTCTCTAATTCTTATGGTGAGTAAACTCTTACTACAACTTTTCAGAATTTTTCATATGAACCGTGTATGTGAATTGCCAGTTATGATTCTGTCAAATAAATATAAACTTTTGATACTTCGGTTGTCAATGTTCAAATTATTATGACTGAATGTATTCAACATTGAAAATGTATGAAATCCAGAATTACAATACACATGTAACTGAATGATTCTTTGGCTCTTCTGCGAACATTGTTCCTAATTTGATTGTCACTAATTTTATTGTTTGCAAAAGTATCACATCCATAATGATCATGTAAAACGAAATGCCCAAATTACTGAATAAATATTTTTCTCCTATGAGACCTATTTATAATTTTGGTTTCTGTTTCATTTATTGTTTTGTCAGGATACTGAATTGATGGAAATAGCTGGTTAAAGCTACTATGATGTGAATAGACGACTTCTTTTGGCAGATGAACAACTTTTTTCAGCCAAGGTATATATAATGCAGAACAACACTTGTTTATATTTAGAAAATGCTGAAAAACACAACCCTTCTCATTTTATTATAACCATATAGGGAACCATGTATTTTTTTAGGCTTAAGTAGTTCTTTCAATGTAAAGATGATACTCGTATATACTTACGTATATGAATGATTGAGGAGTATGTATTCCAGAATAATTGAATGAATGAATTCCTTGTGCTTCTAGAATGAGAATGTATGTATTTTGGAATGAGATTGAATTCCAGAATAATTGAACGAAATGAATTCCTTGTGATGCTAGAATGAGAATGTATGTACTGTGGAATGAGATTGAGTAATGGGTTTCAGATTCAGTATTGCAGGTTCATAAATGAATTGCAATACAGCTTCAGAAAGTAATTGTATTACAGATTCAGAAATGGATTGCACTGCATTGCATGGTCCAATTATGGGAGCTTATTTACAACAGTAAAAAACGTTATTTTTTTTACCAACGTCGAATCAACGTTATAAAATCTGTTAGTAATTAGCACACTTAGAAAATTCATTACTGTTATAATGAATTGTCAACGTCTACATCCGTTAGCTATATTTTACAAGTGATAGACACGTGGCAGATGACAAACATTACAGTCAGATGTTACGAATCGAATCGTTACAGCAAGCTGTTATATCCAAAATTTTACAATCAATCATCAACGTTTGAAGCCGTTACCGTAAACGTTAGAAACGATTGACACGTGTCGTATGGCAGCCGTTACACTGAGCTATCACGGTTGTAAATCGTTCCAATAACTGTTAAACAGAATCTGTTACAATCAACTAAACAACGATTAAAATCGTTCTCGCTTAGTATTACAAGGAAGGACGGTGGCAATAAGTCAACCGATTACACATAAAGTCGCCGAATTAAAGATTCTGTTACACCAATCACATTACTATTCGCACAATAACGGCTATCTGTTACAACAAAATGACATCTGATATATCTTCTGCTGACAAGATAACCGTTAGTGTATTTATTCCAATGAATGAAACCGTTATTTAATAAAATTTTATTGTAACGAAATGAACCATTGAAAATATTGTAACACTAATAATAACGACACTTTTTCAACGTTTCTTTGACGTTACAATATATAGATACTAACGTTTTTTCAACGTTACAAATTCCCTGATTTCGTGTAGTGCAGGTTCAAAATTCAAAAACTTTTTGCGAACGCACCAAACTTCGGTTTGCAAGGAAATTTTTTGTTCTAACCGACGTGTTCTTGGTGTTTTATGTTTAAGGGAGTTTGGTTAGAAAACTAGGGTTTTTATAAACTACTCCTAACCGAACAATACTCTGTAACTAACATTTCAAACCTAATTTGATGATTTCTAATCGATATTTTCAATCCAAAAAAAATTAAAAGCAATGGGTTTGTGGGAAAATACCTTCGAATTTGCATATCGCTAAAGGGTTTGGGAGAAAAATACTTGCGATTTGTACTTGTCGAACCAAGCTAATAAAAAAAAAGACAAAAAACACAAAAAATTTAAAATTTTGAAGAAAAAAATTGATTTAAAAAAAGAAAAATAAAAATAAAATAATATAAGGGCATATTGGTCATTAACTAAAATATGTGGATAACTAGTGGCTTCACTTTATTTCTAAATGTACTCCTAAAATTGAAACCATGGTCCCCTCAAAAAAAAAACCATGGTTCCCTGGTTTTTCTTAAAACCCATCTCATATAGCAACTCTAAACCAAGTCCAGTCAAATTTGTGGAATGATGAAAATGTACCTCCTCCCAATGTTCTTCAAAAAAAGAAAGAAAAGAAGTGCGACTCTGGAAGCTTAATAAGCCGTATTTGGCGGGACTGTAGGACTAGTGGACTACCAAGCACGTAAGCTGATTCCATTAAATCGAGAAAAGAAAATGAAATAAAAAAATTGACAACGAAATATATATGATTCTCATTTTCATACAAACACCCGTCCATAGAAGTGCACACGCAATTGAATTTACTTATTTGGATGGGTCTGTCTTGATTAGGGCTGCACAGAACCGAGCCGAACCGAGTGAACCAGACTGAACCGAGAAGACCCGAGCCGTTCATCCAACAGTTTGTAAATTCACATCCGTAGGATTCATGGTTCATTTAACAGTTTGGACCTATAAACCAACCGAACCGATCGTTACTAACCGAAATATTATGAACCATTGATTTATAATCAAGTTTTGATCCTGGCCCTCCATCCTAACACATCCCATATATAAGTAATATAAACCCTAACTCCTTACTAAAGTCGCCTCTCTCTTTTCTTCAGAGACTAAACTAAATCACCACCTTCTTTCAGTTTTTCTTTTTCTTCTTCCTCCTCTCTCACAATTACACCAACGCCGTCTGCACCACCACCTCTACGCCAACGTCACGACATCACCACCACCTGTTTCACCAACAACGCCACCATTACCAGCACCACCACCTCTTAATTGGGTAAAATTAGAGATTGATCATTTGAAGACTATATTAGAAATTTAGGGTTCTTAGTTCTTACAAAAGAAATTTAGGGTTCTTCTTACAAAAATTGGTTTATTGTTTTTTTAAAATTTTTACTTTGATGATTAAAAATGACCGGTTTCCTAAATCTCTGTATCTTATGTGTTTGATCTAATAGGCTTGTTACTGCAATTTGATTATGTATGATGATTAATGAATTCATTATTTTTTATTAATTGGTATTGTTTGTTTATTTTGCAAAACCTCATTATCAAAACTTTAAACTGATTCTGAACAGTTTGTCCCCAAAGCCAAACTCAGGTGAAACTCGGTTAAAAACCGTGTAAAAATCAAAACCGACCGAATTGACTCGTTCCGGTTTTAAACCGAACCGAGTTTTAAACAGTTCAGTTTCGGTTTAACTTTTCATAACCGATCTATATACGGTTTGATCGCCGGTTTGACACAAAACCCGCACCGACGGACCGTTGTGCAGCCCTAGTCTTGATTAGGTTTCAGCGACAAATTTATGTAATTTAAGTTTGTAAAGGTCTCAAAGAGCACAATCAAAGGTAACCAATATTTAAGAGAAATCGTGTCAATTACCCAATTTTTAAAACATAGTTTTAATAGACGAGTAAAAATTAGTATGGTTGAAATGGACACCAAAAAAATACCAAAAATGAATCTGGATTCATCCTAGCTTAAACTTAAAAATAGCGAGGATGAAACTGGATGTATTAAAAATAAGAAAAAATATTTGAAAATGGGTAAGATGAAACTGTTTACATCCTTACTATTTTTACATTCTCGTCCATTTAAACAATATCAGAGTTTATATGTTTTTTACCCAGGAATTATCGTTATTGGGTTAATTGACAAATTTTGTGAATATTTAACCGATGTTATTCAATTGATACCGGGAAACTTCAAAAGTTCCATGGTCATATCCTTTCAACTGATACCAAGAAATTCCATTTACAAGTTCACTGGAAATTTGGAAAACTAAAATCCATGGCAAGACGAATTGCTAACTGGACATATCTAGATATCTGTGTTGGACTCACTCCACAAATTCAAACCCCAAATCCCAAAACATCCTCACATGGTATTGTCATCAATTTTGGCTTCTCTTAAATATAGCCCACACTTTTATTAATCATAGTCCATGGACTTTGGTCCGTAGAGTCTGACCATAATTCTAAATTTGACCTTTCTATACTATTATTGATTGATAGCCCATAAACTAGGTTAGTGAGTCATTAAATCACTGAGCAATGACTCAGTAACGTGAGATTCTATTTATATGTTTCCGCCTCTTTTCTTTGTGTTTGGCTTAAGGTATGAACAGATTTAATGGCGGATCTTCTTAAAGATCGTTTTTTCAAAACAGTGTGATGGTAATATGATGAGACTTAAATGATCATTTATTCCCGTGTATGTATATTGACCAATTCATGGATCTCGTGAAGCTGGTAATGATCCAAATTGTTTCTTTGGCTTATTATATCCAAATTGTTTCTTATATAGACGGTTAGCACATCAAAATCTAGTAGACTAGTACCTATTTTTTTTAATACTCCACTGCTGTATAGTTCGCTTTTGGAAGAGGTGCAGCTTCACAAAGATCTTAAACCGGTCCTAATAACAAAACCTTCGTAATGATCAATTGGTCCCTTTCATTAAATGATAAAACATATATACATACCAATGAAAAATTGCAGACATGAATCACATTCACGAAACCAAATAGATGAGAATGATTTGGTTTTTCAATAAAAATCTAAGGTTTAATTTTGTTAGAGGAAGAAGACAATTTTTTGAGGGTGTGTAAAACGATGGGTTCAGTGTCGATCTGACTCAACTTAGTACTAATTAGTTTTAAAACTCAGTTAATGTAATTTGGGGGCTATGATTTGGGCTTTGGTTAATAAATTGAAATTCTTTTGGGGGTTATAACTAATATGGGTTATGGTTAATAATAGCGTGGGCTATATTTAAGAGAAACCTCAATTTTAAGTTATCAAAACATGCAACTGCCTAGAATAATATAACCACTCGGTTAAACACTGCCCAGTTCAGTTCTCAGTTCTGACGAATCTAGTTGAATATGAGTTTGTATTTATGATGATCTCCTGATTCTACTCCCCACCATGTACATACTTAATTCAGTTTTCTTTTCCGAGACCACATGCAATGTGTTCTAGTTCCACGCCACCATATATTTCGTGATTAGAAATTTAGAGTGCAACATGGCTCTCGATTATCCAATCCCGATTCCGGAATCATGCGCGCATCTAGGCTCCCCCTTAGTTCAAGACATCCACTGATCCCTACGTCTAGAGTTCCTAGAGCTCTCATGTAAACCAGTGAAGCAAGACTTACTAAACACTCAACTCTTATATATTTAACGGAAAATGGGTCATTTGTCCAAATATTTTTAAAACACGGTTCAAATGGACGAGTAAAAATTAGTATGGGTGAAATGGACAAAAAAAAAAATAGCAAGGATGAAATTGGATACATCGTGACTTGAATTAAAAAAATAGCAAGGATGAAACTGGATGCTACCTGATGTAAATTAGAAAAAAAAGAAAAAGTATTTGGAAAATGGGTAGGATGAAACTGTTTACATCCCGACTATTTTTTGTATTTTCGTCCATTTAAACAAAAGATCAAAATCTAAATGTCTTTTTCACCCAGGATTTGTTGATTTTGGTCTTTTTTAACCAATTTTGTGTATATCGCTACATGGAACCGTCATCAGTCAATACTAGATGAACTTGAAGCTAGGATATAATTGAGGTTGTTGTCCAAGTATCTTTATTTATTTTTTTCCTTGCCCCTGGCCCTTCACCAATTCTAAAGCTCTAAACGTGTATGGCACCGACATGTGATTAATCATAACTTGTACTAGTATTCCACAACTTATTAACAGTTCATTCGGCTGGAAACCGTGTTTGATAGTCAATGATGATGAATATTCTTTTTGTAACTATTCCGCAATCACGCTGACTTTAGAATAAACTTGTAAATACTAGCTGTCTCAAATACTATCATATTCATTCGAGGAAATTCAGCAACTGTCATGAAGCTTCTTCTTTTCCCTGTATTTAAAGGTGTATCTGAATTAGATAGATTAAGTCTCAAAATCTCTTTCTGTGAATTACAGAAAGAGATTTTCCTAGCTAGCATCAATTTAATTATTTTCATTCACAAAAACAAAAAAACAAGTTCAGGGATTTTTGAGATCTTTGAAGATGAGATTGGTACAGTTGATTGTGGTGTTTTTGGTCTGTTTGAGTACTACAACTGTGAAAGCGGAGGATCCTTACAAATTCTTTACATGGACTGTTACGTACGGAAAACTTGCTCCTCTTGGTGTTTCTCAACAGGTAAAACTTATTTTGTTCGTTTCATTCAAACTTCCAGTTCTCATTTAAAGATTATATTTTGGTGTTAAAGAACATATTTGTCGTCTCGATTGTTAGGTGATTCTTATCAATGGACAATTTCCTGGTCCAACACTGGATGTTGTCACCAATGATAACTTGATCATCAATGTCATTAACAAGCTAGACGAACCCTTTCTCTTAACCTGGTGAGTAGTTCTTTCGTCTCTACGTAGACACTCATATATATATATATATATATATATCGTTCCGCTACAATGAATCAAATTCATAGCTAGAAATTTATGTTCGTTATCTGAATTAATGCTGATTAACACTGGGATCACAGGAATGGTATTAAGCAAAGGAAGAACTCATGGCAAGATGGAGTATTGGGTACAAATTGTCCAATTCCTCCAAAATCAAACTACACATACAAAATGCAAACCAAGGATCAAATAGGGACTTACTCGTATTTCCCATCTACTGCATTTCATAAAGCTGCCGGTGGTTTTGGTGGCATTAACATTTATGCAAGGCCAAGAATTCCTGTTCCATATGCTTTGCCTACTGCAGATTTCACTCTACTTATCGGTGACTGGTACCGCACCAACCATAAGGTGCGTGATTCTCGTTTCATTGTGTTTTCTTACAAGGGCTGTTTGATGGACCTAACTGAAATGGTCAGCAGAAGGTCTAATTGATAATCTCGTTGCAGGTGCTACGAAAATGGCTAGACTCGGGTAAAGCACTTGCTTCACCAGATGGTCTTCTATTAAATGGGCGTCAGACCAGTTCATTCTTCAGCGGAGATCGAGGTATTGAATATATATCATGCCAATATAATTATAGTTCTATGCAAGTGATTGAGTTGGGATTGAACTAAGAAGTGACGATATCTGTTTCAGGAAAAACTTACATGTTTAGGATCACAAATATTGGACTATCAACCTCGATCAATTTCCGAATTCAGAGTCATAAAATGAAGTTGGTTGAATGTGAAGGAGCTCATACAGTTCAGAGCTTTTATGATTCCCTTGACATACATGTGGGTCAATCTTTGTCTGTTCTAGTAACCTTCGATCAACCACCCAAAGACTACCAAATCATTGCTTCCACACGATTCGCGCCAGTCAATTTTACCACAACCTCAGTGCTGCGTTATAAAAATTCTAAACCAGGTGTTTCGGGGCCATTGCCCAAGGCTCCTGCATTACTAACACACTGGTCCATGAAACAAGCTAGAACATTCAGGTACTGAGAAAATATCCGGTCGATGAGAAAGTATAATCCCCATTTACATGCACCTTGTAATGTTAGTCTCTGCAGCTGATTTTCGTTCTTTGCATTCTTTGTCTTTCCTTGATGGCAGGCGGAACTTAACAGCAAATGCAGCGAGGCCAAATCCTCAAGGGTCGTATCATTACGGACAGATAAAAATTTCAAGGAGAATCATTTTAAGCAACTCAGCTCCCATGATAAATAAGAAGCAGCGTTATGCAGTTAATGGGCTTTCATACATTAACCCTCAAACCCCTTTGAAGCTTGCTGATTATTTCAACATCACTGGAGTGTTCACTACAAATGCCATTGAAAGAGGAAGCAGTCGTCCTACCTTAGCCACTTCAGTTCTGAAAGGTTCCCTCCATGAGTTTGTTGAAATTGTTTTCCAAAACAATGAAAATGAAATTCAATCTTGGCATATCGATGGAAATGATTTCTGGGTTGTCGGGTATGTTAAATTTTGCCAAATTACAAATTTCTATGTTCACAATTAACCAAAATGGTTTTTGTTGCTTTAGCTGACAAATAGCTAATTGTACTGTACTGATGAATTATGCAGTTTCGGTACAATGCCATGGAGTGCACGCAAACTAAACACCTATAATCGAGTCGATGCTGTCACTAGACACACCGTTCAGGTAAGCAGTTTATTACCACAGTACTACAGTGACATCGGTCAGTTTCCCTCAGTTAAATGAATCTGCATCTGAGATATTCTTGTGTTTCTTGTAGGTGTACCCAAATTCATGGACTGCCATATTGATGTCAGTGGAGAACCAAGGCATGTGGAACATAAGGTCTGCAAACTGGGCAAGGCAGTATCTAGGCCAGCAATTCTATTTCCGGGTCTGGACGGAGATACAAAGCTTCAGAAACGAATATGACATTCCTCTAAATGCTCTGCTCTGTGGTAAAGCCGCAGGACGGAAAATTAAACCTCGTCAAGCATAGTTCGGTAATCAGATTATTTCATGTATGAAATTCTTTTGTATTTTCAGTCACGAGGGTGTGACCGAATGATTAAAATGTAGTTCAAAGACAATAATACGCTATGAATGTATTTTAGAGAGCCTTCCAAAAACTGTCTAATTAAAGTTCAAACTAAACCAGGAACACCATTTGGAGCCAATGCCTCTGAAAAGGAAGCTAGGCTTCAAACCCTATCTTCTAAATGGGAAAACCTTCGTATGGATGAAGACGATACCTTTCATGAGTTTGATCAAAATCTTTCTGAAATAGTGAATGCCTTTTACGCTTTAGGAAAAACTATTTCAGATAAAGATATTGTGTGTAAAACTTTAAGGTCATTACCACCAAGATACGAATCTAAAAAGCATGTCATCATGGAAGCAAATGATCTTTCCACACTATCTAGAAGAGTCGGAACTAGAAGATATAAAGATAAAAGAGAATTCTATTATTGAATGGGATATTTTACATTGAGAACCCATAGGGTATATATAGCGATACCGTAACTTGGTATGCAAGAATAATACTTGTAAATCAATTCATACTAAATATATCAAATACTAAATATAACCCTAAATACTAAAACTTTCCATATAATTTATTATTACCAATCCTGTACTCTAACACCCGCCCTCAATCTCATGGGGATTGCAAATCACATGAGATTGGCCTTGAAAGTTGTTGATGAAGTGCGATGCCAATAAACGCCGAGAAGTATAAGAAGAAGCGCGTCGCCATTAAAAAGAATACTGATTAGGAGAACCACCAAAGTAGCGAAAAATAACAGAACCATTGATGGAGCATATAAGAACCATCAATAAGAGAAAAGAGATAATACCCTGCAAAATTGGGATTAGAAAAGTTGACGAAGAATGGATATGATGGATGTTGGTTAGGATTAAGTGGTTGTTGGGCTCGGGGGCTTGGAAAGTGGGATTTTGACGGACGTGGATTTGATTGACTTTTTCAAAGTGTAAAGGAAAACAAAAAGAATTGGACAGAGTAGAAGAGATCAGAATAGGTGGTAGAAGGAATTAAAGATGGAAAAGAAAGAAAGTGGTATTGATGAGTTGATGAGTTGATGTAGGGTCCTGGACGAACAGTAGGGAAAAGAAAAAGAAAAGAAAAGTGGGATGGAAGAACACGTGATGAGGTAACGAGATAAAGGGAGTGTGTGGGTAGTGGTGACAAGTAGGGTTTGGTAGCAAACCGATAAAACCATTTTTTTTTTTAATATAGATGATAAACCTAAAAATAAAATAAAACCTAAAAACTAATCATATTGCAATGGAGGAAAGATCCGAGCGGACGGTAGCATTGGAGACTACCGCCAGTTAGAAAAGAAAACGAGGTGGGCAACAGGTCCGGATCGAACGCTCTGATACCTGATACCAAGTCAGAACTAGAAGATATAAAGATAAAAGAGAATTCTATTATTGAATGAGATATTTTACATTGAGAACCCATAGGGTATATATAGCGATACCGTAACTTGGTATGCAAGAATAATACTTGTAAATCAATTCATACTAAATATATCAAATACTAAATATAACCCTAAATACTAAAACTTTCCATATAATTTATTATTACCAATCCTGTACTCTAACAAGAAGCGCTCTAGTTGGTAAATTAAAGATCTTTGACCTTAAATACCAATTCAAGAATGAAAAGGGTATTACCCTTAAAGCTGCAATTAAGACTAGTTCTTCGGCAGAAAATTCTTGTGAGACACAAACTGAGATTTGTAGTGTCGATACAACCACACGACAATTCAAAAAGTTTTTAACACAAAAGAAAAGGAGCTCTTCTAAATATGCATCTTATCCTTCTCAAAAATCACAGAAATGTGTAGAGAATAGAGAACAAAATGGTGATAGCTCTAATTGTTCCAAGGATCAAGAGAACAATGCTTTTCATGCAACTATTGAATACACACCCGAAAAGGATATCAAGTAACTCGAGCCAAAGGCACTTGAATGTGATCTTCGTGAAGAGAATGAAAGATTGAAAGAGGAACTTGATGAATTGAAGACCGATATTGATATTATTGGTCTTTGGTAATTATCCCGAATGCATGAGATGTTACAGAGAGCAGATCGAAGAAAGTCATGATCGAGAAAGGAAACTATATAATGAGCTGAGAGAATGAAGAAGAACACTAAGGTAAGTAATTCTACCGAATCTGAAATAGATTATAAAGTTCAAATTGATAAATTTAAGGTTTATCTAGATAATTCTCTCGAAAAAAATAAAAACATTGGAAAAAGAGAACATGGGTCTGAAAGCGGACTTGAAAAAGTTCGATAGTAGCACAAAACAACTTGACTCAATGTTGAAGTCAACAAGAGTTCCTCGTAACACGCGAGGATTGGGCTACAAAGGTAAACAAACTTTGAATAGTAAACAGGTGACAAAGTTTGTAAAACCTAAAGACTCTGCTGAAAAAATTGCTTCAAAAGGTGTAACAAAAGATTGCTCTTCCATAAAAGAAAAATCTGTAACACTTTCATTTTCAGCTAAAGACGGGAAACGTAAAATTCGTCAAACTTCAATGAAAGAGAATCCACAACAAGGTAACACTAAGTCTCATGTTTTGTGTGTTACTAAGCATTGCTCTTATTGTGGAAATAAAGGACACTTGGAAAGGGGATGCAGATTCCGTAAAATGAATGAGAAAGCCATAGATGCACGCGTTTCCGCAAAATTGGCTGAACTCAATAATGCTTCTCGTGCTAAATCAGACATCATTGTCCTAAAAATGAGCAAAAGAATTATTGTAATGATAGTTCAAAGTTTGCTTATCAGGCTTCTACAAAGTTTTCTCATTATCGCTCAAACAATAAAAGGAGAGATAACTTTGTAAAGACAAGATCAGATATTCCAAGTTGGAAAAAGACTAAATCTTAGAGTTTTCAACATTTCAGTTACCCTAATGTTTCCTCAAGAGATTCATCTTGGATTTCAAGAGGAAATAATAGGAAGAACAAAGCTGCTCCTGTAAAACCCATTTCTAAATGGTGTCCAAAGTCTTCTCTAAAGACAACCAGGAAGGTATCAAAAGATAGTCATAATGATGACACTCAAATGATAAGTTTCAATACTCATGACATTCAAAATATTGTGCTAAACGTTCTTGATCAAATGAATGTAGCTCCATGTTTTCATCGTTATATGAGATAATTAGGTCTCATATCGGTTACCATTTTATGATTTTATGACTTTTGATTTAGCGAATTTCATATCTAACCTTTTGGGTTGCTTAATCAAATAATCATAAAAGGATGATGACAATTAATCCCATATGGATAAATAGAACCTGATGAGAAAAATAGAGTTATCTTTATTTTGGTCTTATCGAACAAGCGATTGTATTTGTATAATCGGTTTAGCAAAGGACCTAAAGTGCTTTGTTTATTTTTGGTTTGCTAAACTATTAGGAAAAATTGCTTCGGGAAATTGTTTTCTTGAAGAAGTGAAGAAGTAAGGAGCTACAACGACAACATCATCCTTCCACTTTAGGTTAGTGATATTTGACTTCAACTATTTCATTCCCTAACGTATCTTTCAAGTCGTGCATACCGAAAACAAAATCGAAGCATGAATGACACTCTAGTTAGACATAGTATTAAGGAATACAATACGAGGTTTATTGCTTAACCATTAAACTTTGTAGATAAGACATCGACATAATCGTTTGAATTCTATTGTGATTATGTATGGGTATAAGGAGAAGATTTCATCCTAGGAAAAAATGTTTTACATTTTTTTTTAAGGAAGTAAATTCATGAACTTGTTTTGTGAATCGAAAAGGAAATCGCCAGCATTATTGGTATTGTTATTCATTGCATATCTTGTGGAAAACCAATATGTGTGATTAGTATAACCGCTCATGACTTGTTTATGTTCTTGGTAAAACTATTCACAAAGGCCTGACTTTTGTATTGGTATGACTTTTATTAGTGAAACCAATCTCAAGTAATCACCTGAGATGGTATATATGATCGAGTTTGTGATTTTGTGTATGACCGACTCTGGGTAAAGGAGAACCGATCCTAGTAAGAGGTGCATCACATCATAAAGGGGAATCGATCCTTGTATGAGGTGCATGAAGTTTTTAGCAGAAAGGGAAACCGATCCTATGGACATGTGCAACACGTTTTTAGGCAAAGGGGAACCGATCCTATGGACATGTGCAGCAAATACAAGTTATATACCATATATATGTGGGTAACCGATCCTAGTACCTAGTCAACCGAATTTTTGGAAAGCTAGTGTGCGTGACTATGCACATTACTCACATGGAGGTAGAACTGAAACTTGTTTTGGTAGAACCGTGAAACCCATGATTTGTGATTGAGTGTTCTTGATCAATCACATAGTTCTTTAAAGTTAGATGAACCAATTCTAAACTTGTTTCGAAGTGTGGCAAATCGGTTTCAAGGTTGTAAGTATGAAAGTGGACTTACAAAGTAAGGATGTCAACATACTTTGAACATGTGCAGTAACGCTAATCTTTAATTGTTCAAAGTTATTCCTTAATAGCTAAAGGAAGAAAATCCCGGATCGAATAAAATAAATTGAGATTCTTTTATTTAAGGTTTTTAATTTTATTTTAGGAAAATAAAAATTAGTAATGTGCATTTACTAGTTGGGGATTTTCCAAGAGATTTTCGATCATTATTTGGACAAAGCATTTCCAGGAATTATGGAAACCGAATTTGGAATATATTGCATATCTTGAGAATATTTTCGGTTTTGAAAATTCTTTGGTGTCCAAACTTCCTTATTCTATAAATATGAAAGTTTGCATTTCAAGCAAACTAATCCTTCGTACAGCAAGAACTATCTCAGTTGTGCTATTACTGGTGAAGCCGCCTATTCGGAGAGGAGAGTAACCTAATTAGGCGAAATCTCTTACGGCCGCTCAGTTTAAAGACTTCTTCGGGATTGAGAAGATCTATTAGTACCTTTGGTGGGAAACTAGATATTTGCGGTTTATCTTTTGTTTTCGATTGATTTGATTGACTAACGGTTGTTGAATCTTTGATTGCACCTTGTTTGTTTATTCTTGAGAACCTTCTCTTCTGATATAAGGCTCACTCAAACTAGATCTAGGATTTAACGTTTCTACGAATCTAAGTTTTTCTAGATCCGTAACATAGATTCATTGATTTGCCATTATTAATGCACTCCGTTGCGTACGACAAATCAATAAGGAATCAAGTTCGTTTTGCAGTGTTGTTACTTTGAAGATTAAATCAAGATTGAAGACTTTGAAGATTTGAAGACTTTTGTTCTTGTGTTTTGATCTTGGTGTAACTTTCGTGACTTGATTTTAGGGATTAAAGAGGTTGTTTATTTTCAATAAACATAACCCTTTTGAAGATCAACAAGTAGTTTGTGATTTTATCATAAACCTTGTAATCGAGACTAATTATTAGAGTAATCATTGTCTTGTTTGATCTTGTAACCGAGGAACTTCGGATCTGGTAACAGGTCTTAAAAATAGGAGATCCTTAACTGTGCTTATATCATATATTTCGGTATTGTGATTATAAAGTGAGTTTTGTTACCAAACAGTTTATCCTTTACTGTTTGGAATACGATCCAAAGGAATCATGTCTTGAAAGATTGAACCATTAAGAAGATATATTAGATTTAAGTCCTAAAGAGAACGCATATTCTGCTAGGATATCTAGTATCAAATATCTATTGAGATCTTCGGTTCTTCTGGATATAATCAAAAAAAATATCTATCGAGAACTTCGGTTCTGCTAGATATAATCAAAACAAGAATACTGCTGAAGCTGAGTAACTAGGATTTTAGTTTACTTAGTATTGTCTTCACGAAGTTGCAGGTTTAGTTTTTGTAGCGTCTTTATTCATTGAGTATTCAAATCTGGACTAGGTCCCGGGGTTTTTCTACAAGATTGTAGTTTTCCTCGTTAACAAAATTCTGGTGTGTGCTTTACTTTATTTCCGCATTATAATTATTTTTATATTATAATTAAAGTAATTACACTTGTATGTTAACTAGGCACTTGATATTTGTCTTATAAGGTGTCGGTTATACCGTACTATTATCAAGTGAACACTTTGTTGTAGTATTGTCTCGATTTCATATCCATAGACGATCACACAAAGTGTATTGGATTTCTCCACTTGTCTGATATAACAATTCACTTGTTAGGCTAGTTCGGACTAACCCTATTTCAAGTGGACACTGTATTGAATATTCCTTGAGTGATTGTTGCTCCAAGAGGTTTATACACAGTGGGTCTTGTGTAGGTTGTGATCAAAATAAAAGATTGTGGTGTATTTGGGTTCCCTCGTCTTTTCAGAATGGTGTGGAACTTCTAACACATATCATCTCAGTTGACTGGGCCTTCAACAACTTCCATCGTGAATTTGGTGACCATGGGGTGTCTTGTGATAGTGTTAGGGACACAATATTTCAGTAAATGTAATATTTTGGAACATCAGAGGTTAGACACTAAAAGCTTCATCCTACTTGCGAGTATTAGACACTAATGATTGCAGTACTATCAGAGGTTACTTCTGGACCGTAATATAAGCTGAGATGGTGCTGGCGGTTGCTGCCAATGGAAGTGGTATTGCAGTTGCGATTCTAAGTGGTGGTACACATTTCTTCGCCTAGTTGTGATTCAAAGGACTGTTATGTCTTTTTAGCTTCACTTAACTGGGCTAACTTTCCATCCACCGTTTTTGGTCAAATAAGACCTAGTTTTGTAGGAAATAAAAAAAGAGGCTTAGTTTTGTAAACCATAAAAAAAACAGGCCTAGATTTGTAAAAAGCCCAAACAAAAACAGTTGTGTGAATAAAATATGTTAGGTAACTAACAATAAATTATATGAAGATGTAATAAAAAACATATCGAGAGGCTGTTACACCAGGATTATAACCCATGCATGGAATGTTACCCATCTCCTAATATCATCTTGCAGCATAATGGGTTTTAATTTTTTTACCTTTGTAGCATCGAAATCCACTTCTGATTTTTGTGTACTAAACAATTTCATATATACTTGTTGATGGGTGAAAACGATTCGCTAGTTTTTGAGGAAAAGTGGAGAGACAAACGATTCCTCAGACGAGAAAATTGCCTAAACCTTTAGCAAACAGATGCACTTCACGAGAGTGCTTTGAGTTCGAGAGATCAATCTGTAGGACTCCGTCCTAAACCAAGATAATGGCCGTTCCAGAGTCAATTCGGTCACAAAGAGGGATGAGGGTCGATCTTTAGGAGGGAAGCTGAGAAGTATGTGAGCTCAATGATGATGAAGGATTGTGGATGTGTTGTAGACTTTTGCGATGAACTGTTGAGTTCAAATAAGATAAGTTCAGATTGATTGAATTCTGCTCTGTTGAGAGTTCTTGTTCAGATGAGAATTCTTGTTGTTTTTCTATCTTTGTTCAATCGTGAATTCATGAACTTATTTATATTGCAAGAGTAGTAGAAACATTGATCCCAGTAAGTGTGACGGTTGCTGGAGTGAATGAGTGAGAAAATGGAAATCGTGGTTAAACCAGTTCCTTATCATGCAGGAAACTTGGTTGATTGTCCACCCACTACTTTGGTATTTCCTTCAACTGCTTGCATGACTTACTCATATTTCTCATCGTGGGTGTACACACGTTTCATAGGCTGCCAGACCAAAACCCTAGTTAATATCCCCCATGTGACGTGATTGATGTCTCACGAATGTGGAGTCTGCAAGGAAGACGTATATTTAGTTAGTCAGTTGTTGACTTGACTAGACCATGAGTCTTAGTATTGCTGAGTCGAGCATGATTGAAGAATTCTCTACGATTTATGGACTGAGCATGTCTGTTGGGACAGATGCATAGACGTTGAGTCTAATGAATTATGAAATATATGTGCCAGCGGCATTACTCTGATGATGGTCTAATGAGATTGCTCGATCATGGACCCGTTGATAGGAAATGTTGTTGAGTAATCGTTTGTGTCATGAGTTGTCGAATGACGAAGAGAGATTATAATGTTCGACTGAAGAACCAAATATTGGTTGATGAACTAATGGAATATTAATAACTGGATTGGTGTGGAATTTTCGAATGTTGATAGTTGAATCAACATGAGGAATATTGCTAATCGAATATTGATAGTTGGATCAACATGAGAAACATTGCTCGTTCGAGTAATCAAATATTGATAGTTGAATAAATGTCACTAGTTTGAGCAAATATTGCTCGAATTATTGGTAGCTGGACCAAACAAAATATTAATTAAAAATACTGGTAAATGGACCGAATATTGTATAATTAATTAAGATGTTAATTGTTGGATGAACATAAAATTATTGGTGTATGAACCTGTTCAGCATTATGCTTTGCAGAGAATTAGGTTTGAAACCCTAATTCTCGATTGTTGCTTAATCAGTAGACGATTTCCTGAAAATCAACCAATGAACGGGAGAGGGACCGGATACATGAGATGATGGGTCGACCATGTAGCGTCCGAGTGCTCGAATGAGCATGTACCAAAGTCCTTTGTAAACCAGTTGGCGAAAGGATGATTAAATGCTTTTTTAATCATTATTAAATAGCGCTCGTCTGAGCATTAGGTAGTAAAACCTAATTATGAAGAGAGAATAGGGACCGACCAAGGGGTATGGAACCGGCTCTTGGTGGTGGATGGACGTCCGAGCATACGGAGAAATATCCCCGAACAAGGATTCATTGAAGAAGCATGAAAATATAAATTATTATTATGAAAATAATAATGTTGAGGCGTGGGACTGGCCGACTATGATGGCCAAGGGACCGGTCAGGTCCGGTCATGGTGGAGCATGGGCCATCATGATCCTCACACATGCATTCCCGAGAGTTTTAGGTATTTGTTGGTCGTTTGAGCGATTTTCAGAAGAGTTTGATCTTGACTAAAACTCTCAATTTTGCAAAAATGAGCAAGTAGGACTTTGCTCGTGTGACCAATATTTTGAGAATATTAAGATAATGATATTTTAATATTTGACGTGAGAAACCCGGGTCGTGGGACCACTTTTGGCCTTTTTTAGAGATTGGAGCAATATTGTAGAAATTTGCTCAAACAAGGGAGTTTCCTGAGATGAGAGAAGAAATAATAATAAAATAAATAATTGGAGAGGCGTGGGACCGGCCACGGCCGTGGCATGCCCATCCGGACGGTGCATGGGCCCGGTCCCGTGACGTTTTTCCCTATTTTTATTATTATTTTCTAGCTTGTGTGAAGAAATATGGAAAACTAGAAGTTTTGCTCAAACGAGTAATTTGCTCAAGCAAGGGAGTTTTCATAAAATAAAGAGCTCGAAAGGCGAGGGACCGGCTGGCCGGTGGGCCCGGTCCCGTGTGAGAAAAGAACGGATTTGCTTCTGTTTGAGGAATTGTGGGCTTAAGCAGTATTAAGGCTGCGCTCCCCGTTGAATGGTGAGGTGGGCTTTCTCATCGTTCAGCGTGGGGCTTATATGACTTGTAGTTTTAAAAGAACCGTTTTTTGGGGACCAGCCTTTTTTTGGGGGACCATGGTTTTATTTTGGGTAAAGACATTAGAAGTAATTCTAGGTCACCCCATATCTAGTTATTTATTTAATACCTAATCTACCCTCTTTATTAATTTTAGGTTATGATTAGTGAAATGATTTAGTTAAAAACAATTAGTGAGATTAAATTAAAAGATGGGTTTATTATTAGTTGAGTAGAATTATTGTGAGAGTAGAGTTAGAGAAGATGAAGGAGAAAAACATGAAAAATAAATTTTTTTTTCCAATTCACCCCTTTGAGTATTCAAATGATGGATTTTATCAACCACAAGGAGGTAGAGTATTTGGGTGAACAAGTATGCTCCAAACTTAGATAATGTATGTTGAATTGGTAAAAACTTCCCAAAAATGTAAAATTTTGAACTGGATTTTGAACAGGTTCGGTTACTTTATATGAAGAACAAGTAACCGAACTCATCTCAAGGTGTAGTTCGGTTGCTTTGTGAGGATGAACAAGTAACCGAACTCATCCAAGGTGTAGTTGGTTGCTTGATCCAAACACGCAGTTACCGAACTCCATATTAATGGAAGCTCGACATGCGGTGTTATGTCTAGGTTGGTTCGCAACTAACCGAACTTTATGTAGAAATAAATTTTAACCAAGTGTATAAGGTTTGGTTGGTTCGCAAACTACATGCTTTTGCGATCCAACCGAACTAAGTTTAATAAGTTCGGTTGTTTCGCAAACTTGAGATTAATTGCACAACCAACCGAACTTAACAAACAAAAATTTCTTATGTTTTTAACCGTAGAGTTCGGTTACATGGCGTTTTAAAATTTTTTGCGAAATAACCGAACAAAGTTGATAGAGTTCGGTTATAAGAGAAATAAAAATAATGGGAAAAACAGTAAGGTTCGGTTACATGACAACTTTTTTTCTTATGTTTTTAACCGTAGAGTTCGGTTACATGGCAGTTTTATACATTTTTGCGAAATAACCGAACAAAGTTGATAGAGTTCGGTTATAAGAGAAATAAAAATAATGGGAAAAAAAGAAGGTTCGGTTACATGACAACTTTTTTCTTATGTTTTTAACCCTAGAGTTCGGTTACATGGCGATTTTATACATTTATGCGAAACAACCGAACTCGTCGGTTCAGAACATAGTTATAAAGCATATAGAACCGAACTCATTCGATGGTGTAGTTCGGTTGCTTTGTGAGGATGAACAAGTAACCGAACTCATTCGAATGTGTAGTTCGGTTGCCTTGTGAGATGAACAAGTAATCGAACTCAAGATCAGTAACCTCCATTAAACCTCTCCACAACTTCCATTTTCAACTCATTTGGATGATTACTTCTCATTTTTTTCAACCAAAAACAAACGACAAGTAATGGGTTTGTGAAAATATCTTTGCTAAAGATTTAAATTAAGTTATATATATATAGAGGTGGTGGTGGTTGGTGGTGATGGTGGTAATCGGTGGTTGGCGTTGGTGATAATCAGAGGTGGTGGTGGTGGTAATCGGCGGTGGTGGTGGGAGGAGGTGGTGGTGGTGGTAATCGGCGGTGGTGGTGGGATGAGGTGGTGGTGGTAATCGGCGGTGGTGGGCGGTGGTGATGGTCGGAGGTGGTGGTGGTATTTATCGGCGGTGATGGGCGGTGGTGGTGGGAGGAGGTGGTGATGGTTATATATAGAGAGAGGTGGTTATTAGGTTGGTTTTAAATTAAATTAGGTTAAGGGCAAGTTAGTAATTTCAACGCATTAGGACATCCCTTATAACTAGAGGGAAGGTGGCATAATCAAACCATGGTCCCCTCAAAAAAAAACCACGGTCCCCAAAAAAAATGGTTCTTTTAAAAGAGATATGGGACTTTGTGAAAAACGGACGGAGGGGATAGTAGTCTTCTAGTAGCTTTGCGACATGTATATTTTATTTTCTTAATTTCCAGGACATATAAGCACGAAGACTTTGCTACACGTTTCAACATGCCATTAGATTCTTCGAAATGAAAAATAAATTACTTCGTACTTCACGATATCACAACTTTGTCGGTAGGGTTATTATAACTTGGAGAGGTTAAGGAAAATGCCTGACCGGGTAGCAAGTAACCCTGCCCAGTTAAGCTCTCAAGAATCTAAATCAAGTTGACATGGTAGAGTTGAATATGAGTTTGCATTTATGACGATCTCTTGATTCTCCTCCCCACTTCTTACATGCCATGTGTTCTATTAACACAAGTGCACAACATAGCTTTGTTCTCCCGATCTCTCTTAAGAAAGAACATAGAAAAATGCCCCCAATGGCAATGGTTGATCTGGTACCAAAATTTCACGTTAGATTTTCTGAATAACGCGTTGCATATTTATGGCATAGCCCATTTGGGTGTTTAAATAATCATTCAGCAACTCTTATGAAGCTTCTTCTGTTTTGTTCCCCCTCACCTGCATATAAGGTTCATCTACTTAGACTGTATAGTGGACCAAGAGTATCTCTCTTCTGTTCTTACTTCTTTTTTTTGTTTTTTTTTTTTTCTGCAAACACAAAAATTCAAGTCTTTTTTTTTTTTAAGATGAAAGGCTTACAATTGGTAGAACTGATTTTGGTATTTTTGGGGTGTCTTATTAGTAGTAGTATATTTGTGAAAGCAGAGGATCCTTACAAACTCTTTACATGGACTGTTACTTATGGAAACCTTGCTCCTCTTGGTGTTTCTCAACAGGTTTGTTTGTTATATTTCTATCAATTCAAACTTCCAATTCTGATTTAAAGACTATAATTATATATATTTTGGTATTAACAGCATATTTTGGTTTTCGTGGTTGTGTATATTAGGTGATTCTTATCAATGGACAGTTTCCTGGTCCTAGGCTTGATGTTGTCACCAATGATAACTTGATCATCAATGTCATTAACAAGCTGGATGAACCCTTTCTATTAACCTGGTGGGTATAGTTTTTTTCTATTTTATTAATTTTGGTAAAAAAATTAGATCTGGCGAACTCAAGTATCATCTCCCAATAATTTTACCAATGTACTGCCGATTAAAACTGTTTGTCTAGCTTAATCGAGATATATATCTGTGCATGATTACAGGAATGGTATTAAGCAAAGGAAGATGATGTAGAACATCTCTACACGTTTTCTAGATCATTCTAGATCTTTCTTGTTTGCTAGCCAAGTTTAGTTCTTTTCTGTTTTTAGAGTTTTATTATTTCTTTCTTTAGGTGTTTAGCTATTTTTAGAACTCTTGTCACTGCCTATATATACAGGCTAGTCTCGTTTAAGTTGATATACAATTATTGAAGTTATTAAACAACTCTGTTACAGAGCATCCAATCTCTTAATTTCTCAACCCAACCTTAATATTTTCATCTGTTTCTCAACCTTTTCTTCCCTTCTCAACACCTGCAATCTCCGTATTGCATTCTTCTAGTTGGTTCGCCATCAATTGGTACCACAGCCTTAGATTTTTAGGTCCTATCCTTTAAATCCGATCCTTTTCAACGCTTCCGCACTCAAAAAAAAAAAAAAAAAAAAAAAAAAAAAAAAAAACTAGTTTTCGTTTATTTTTCAATGGGAGATCAAGTTACTAGAGCTGAAGTTACAAAAATTACAGACAAGTTGGAGAGTCATGATACAACTTTCACAAATATTACCAGTATTTTGAAAGATATTCAAAAAGATATTAAGAAGTTAAACATTAGACTAGAAGTTGCTGGAATAGAAAAACTTGAAAAAGAAGGTAAATCTGAAGGTGAGAAATCTGAAGAAAAATCTGATGCTGAAGATAAATCACAAGAAGAAGGGAAAAATTCAAGATCAAGGTATACTTCCAGAGACGGAAAGAAACTTAATGTTTTCTATGCAGAAGGAGCTAAGAAAAACAAACAATATGAAAGAAACGTATATCAACATCACAAAAAGTTTGATAAACCTCAATACAGTAGTGATGATGATATTGAAGATTATGCGAGAAGAAAAAGGAGCTGAAGGGAGACGTTTTTAGAACAAGTCTTAACTCATCGAGTATAAGTTAAAAGTCGAGATTCCAACTTTCAGTGGACGATTCCAGATTGAAGAATTGCTAGACTGGTTTTATGAAGTTGAATCTTTTTTTGATTACATGGATATTCCAGAACGTACCCAAGTTAAGCTCGTAGCTTATAAACTCAAAGGAGGTGCAGCAGCTTGGTGGCTAAAGTTAGTCGAAAATCGAAGAAATTTTGGTAAGAATCCAGTGCGATCTTGGAAAAAGATGAAAGAACTCATTAAGGAAAAATTTTTACCACAAGATTATAGGCAACAACTTTTTATCAAACTTCGTAATTGTCGACGGCGCAAGGTTAGTAGAGGAATATGTATCTGAGTTTTACAACTTAGTTGCTCGTAATGAACTCAAGGAAACTGAAGAACAACAAGTTGCTAGATTTATCGATGGTTTGAATCGATTTATTCAAGAAGGGATGAATCAATCAGTTTATACTATGACGGAAGCTATTCAGCAGGCGGTCAAGGTAGAACGACGTTTTTCCCGTCCTCAAAGATTTTCTTCTAGACAGAATTCCAAATTTCAAGGTAACTTTAAAACATCTCCTTCATATAGTAGTTACAATGAAAATTCTTCTTATCAAGATGATACCTCTAGCCGACAGCAATTTCGAACTACCAATTTCACTAATTCTCCTGTGCCAAAGAATCAATCACCTATTCTCCCTACTCCAACGGAATTTCGGTCCAGACAAACAAGCTCAATCTAATACTTCTCAACCAAGTAATGTTTCCAATACTCGTTTTGCAAGTAGAAACCAGACAACTTTTCCTCCACCAGAAAAAAATCAGAATCCCTATGCTAAATTCAGAGGCGAAAAGTGTAACAAATGTCAGATGCCTGGTCATACTTCTTCAGAATGTCGTAGAATTCATGGACTTGTACAAGAGGAATCAGAAGAAACGCATAAGTACAACGGTTTAGTTAATGATGAGTTAGCAAAATCGAGGAGGAAGAGGATGCGAGGTCGTTGAAGAATTATACGGTGAACATTTCATGGGTATGATTCGACCCTTGTTACTTACACAACCATCTTTTTCACAAAGAAACAAGTATTTTCGTAACAAGGTGTTTAATTAATGGGGTTACATGTGATCTCATTATGGATAGTGGCAAGCATGGATAACTATATTTCGGTGAGGTGGTTCAAAAGTTAGGATTACCTATCACTCCACATCCTCAACCATATTCTCGTAGGATGGGTCACTAGTTCTTCTTCTCAAAAGATTACCGACCAATGCCTGGTGAAATTTTCTCTCAAGGGTTATGAAGATTCTGTTTTGTGTGATATTATTAATATGTCTGCTGCACATTTATTACTTGGAAGACCTTGGCAGTATGATATGTGTGCAGTTCACAATTGCTTTGAAAACACATATACTTTCTACAAAGATGGTAAGAAGAAGGTATTAGTTCCTTCTCGATCTGTGACCATTTATAAAGAACATAGTGATGGCAAGACAAGTGCATTAGTAGCTAGTATTGTGAAACAAATGCAGGGGCATACTCTTAGTTCTCATGAAGAATCTAAACCAATGATAATCATTCCAGAAAGAGTACAACCTTTGGTCACTCAGTTTCATGGTTTGTTTCTGAAGAACGCCAAACTCTTTACCTCCTTTAAGAGATTTACAACATCGATTGACTTCATTCCTGGTGCTTCTCTTCCAAATTGTGCTCATTATAGACTAAGTCCAAAGGAACACGAGATTTTGCAAGGACAGGTAAACGATTTACTGGAAAAGGGTTTAATCAGGTTGAGTAAAAGCCCTTGTGCTAGTCCAGCTTTCTTGGTTGATAAAAAATATGGAGGATCGAGAATGTATATTGATTGCCGAGCTCTCAACAAGATTACTATTCCTTACAGATTCCCCACCCCAAGACTTGATGATTTGATAGATATGCTTGTAGGTTCTAAAGTATTTTCCAAAATTGATCTTCGAAGTGGTTATCACCAGATTCGTATACGCATAGGAGACGAGTGGAAAACAGCTTTTAAAACTCGAGAAGGACTATATGAGTGGTTAGTAATGCCGTTTGGACTTTCAAATGCACCGAGTACCTTCATGAGATTGATGAACCAAGTCTTACAACCTTTTCTTGGAAAGTTTATCATTGTCTACTTCGATGATATCCTAATATATAGCCATGACGAAGAAGAGCATCTCGATCATTTAAATCAGGTATTTCAAGCTCTTCAAGATAATGCATTCTATGTGAATTTAAAGAAGTGTAGCTTTTTATCAAAATCAGTAACCTTTCTAGGATATATTATATCTGATCAAGGGATTTCTGTTGACGATTCTAAAATTAAAGCTATCTCTGACTGGCCTACTCCAACATGCATTAAAGATGTCCATGATTTTCATGGGTTGGCATCTTTTTATCGACGTTTTATTCGCAATTTTAGCTCTATAGCTGCTGGAGTAACTGATTGTTTAAAGCATGAGAAATTCCAATGGACTGAAGAAGCCGATAGGAGTTTTAATCTTCTTAAAGAAAAATTGTGCAGCGCACCAGTACTTGCAATGCCAGACTTTTCCAAACCATTTGAAGTTGATTGTGATGCATCTGTAGTTGGAATTGGAGCTGTTTTGTCTCAGAATGATCATCCTATTGCTTTCCACAGTGAAAAAAATTCAGAAGCTAGGCGAAAATGGTCCACTTATGAGCTTGAACTATATGCTCTTGTTCAAGCATTGAAGCATTGGCATCCTTATTTGGTACATAATGAGTTTGTTGTCAACACTGACAATCAAGCCTTGAAGTTTCTGCAAACTTCTTCTAAAGTGAATCGAATGCATGATAGGTGGCTTTCCACCATAAATCAGTATACTTTCTCTATTAAACATAAGAGTGGAAAATTGAATCAAGTGGCTTATGCTTTGAGTAGACGTGCTCATTTTCTTGTTACTCTTCGCAGTGAAAGTGTGGCTTTTGATTACATCAAAGATTTATACGTAGATGATGAAGATTTCAAGACAATATGGGAGCAATGTGGGAAAAAGTCTGCTGGGATTGATGATTATCTTATTCAAGAAGGATTTCTTTTTAAAGGTATTCGTCTTTGTATTCCGAAAGGTTCTTTGAGGCAATATCTTATCCATGAACTGCATGGTAGTGGCCTTGGCGGTCATTTTGGTCGTGACAAAACAATTACATTACTTGAAGAACGATATTATTGGCCTTCTTTAAAAAGAGACGTACAAAAATTCGTTCAAAAGTGTATGATTTGTCAGCGTTCTAAAGGTACTATTCAAAACACTGGTTTATATACTCCTTTGCCGGTCCTTGATGCTCCATGGGTGGACATAAGTATGGATTTCATTCTGGGTTTACCTCGTACTTCTAAAGGCAATGATTCTGTCATGGTGGTAGTTGATAGATATTCTAAGATGGCACATTTTGTAGCTTGCAAGAAAACCACTGATGCTTCAAATGTAGCTTTCTTATTTTTCAAGGAGATAGTTCGTCTGCATGGAGTACCAAAATCTATCACTTCTGATCGTGATACTAAGTTTCTTAGTTACTTCTGGAAGTCCTTATGGATGAGGCTAGGAACTAAATTACAGTACAGTACTACTGCGCATCCCCAAACTGATGGACAGACTGAAGTCGTCAACAGATCATTAGGCAATTTAATTCGTGCCAAGATTGCTGAATCGCACGAAAAGCAGTGGGAAACGTTTCTTCCTCACATGGAATTTGCATTCAATACATCTCGTGAACCGTTCTACGGGTAAATCTCCTTTTGCTATCGTATATTCTAAGGTACCCAATCATATTCTGGATTTGGTTGTGTTACCAAAACCTGGAAATTAGTCTCATGCTAAGGCTGATCAGTTGGTCGATCAAGCGTCTCAACTTCATCAGGACGTCAAAGCAAAGTTAGAAGACTCCAATACTAAGTACAAGACAAATGCTTTGATCAACAGGACGTCTTAAAACTTTTAACGAAGGCGATTTGGTGATGATACATCTAAGAAAAGAGAGATTTCCAGTTGGCACTTACAACAAAACTAAAATGAAGAAGTATGGGCCGTTCAAAGTTTTAAAGAAGATAAGTGACAATGCATATGTTATAGATCTTCCATCTAGTTGGAATATTTCTAACATCTTCAACGTACAAGAGATTTTCACTTTTTATGACGAAACTGAGGATGTTTTGGGTTCAACTTGAGGACAAGTTGTTTTTCAAGAAGGAGGGACTGATGTAGAACATCTCTACACGTTTTCTAGATCATTCTAGATCTTTCTTGTTTGCTAGCCAAGTTTAGTTCTTTTCTGTTTTTAGAGTTTTATTATTTCTTTCTTTAGGTGTTTAGCTATTTTTAGAACTCTTGTCACTGCCTATATATACAGGCTAGTCTCGTTTAAGTTGATATACAATTATTGAAGTTATTAAACAACTCTGTTACAGAGCATCCAATCTCTTAATTTCTCAACCCAACCTTAATATTTTCATCTGTTTCTCAACCTTTTCTTCCCTTCTCAACACCTGCAATCTCCGTATTGCATTCTTCTAGTTGGTTCGCCATCAGAAGAACTCATGGCAAGATGGAGTTTTGGGTACAAACTGCCCAATACCTCCAAACTCAAACTACACGTACAAAATGCAGCCCAAGGATCAAATCGGGACTTACTCATATTTCCCATCTACCGCATTTCATAAAGCTGCTAGGTGGTTTTGGAGGCATTAACATTTATGCAAGACCAAGAATTCTGTTCCATATGCTTTGCCTACTGCAAATTTCACTTTACTCATTGGTGACTGGTACAAAGACCAACCATAAGGTGCTACAAAGGGGTTGGACTCGGTAAGGCACTTGCTTCACCAGATGGTCTTGTTAAATGGTCGGATGCGTTCACTCTTCAGCGGTGATCAAGGTATTGTAATCTCATCGAACATTATGCCAAAGTAACAGTGAATAAGTTGGGATTGAACTGAGAGTGGTTTGATGATATCTGTTTCAGGAAAAACTTACATGTTTAGGATCACAAATATTGGACTATCAACCTCCATCAATTTCCGAATTCAGGGTCATAAAATGAAGCTGGTTGAATGTGAAGGAGCTCATACAGTTCAGAGCTTTTATGATTCCCTTGACATCCATGTGGGTCAATCTGTTTACATTACGGTAACCTTCGACCAACCGGCCAAAGATTACTACATCGTAGCTTCCACACGATTCAGCAGAGTCAATCTTACCACAACGTCAGTGCTGCGTTATACTAATTCCCGAGTTGATGCTTCTGGGCCATTGCCAGCGGCTCCTACAGTACTTACACACTGGTCCATGAAACAAGCTAGAACTTTCAGGTACTGATCTTAGGTCTTGTATGCTAGCATTTGCTTATATCTTCTTGTGCTGCTAGACTTGGAGACTCCGCAGGAATTATATCTTATGATTTTAATTTTAATTTTCTTTCTTTTTTCGTCTTTCCTTCATGGCAGGTGGAACTTAACAGCAAATGCAGCAAGGCCAAATCCTCAAGGGTCGTATCATTACGGAAACATAACAACTTCAAGAAGAATCATTTTAAGCAACTCAGCTCCCATGATAAATGGGAAGCAGCGTTACGCTGTTAACGGGCTTTCCTGTGTTAACCCCCAAACCCCTTTGAAGCTTGCTGATTATTACAATATCAGTGGTGTTTTCACTACAGATGCCATCGAAAGGGAAGGCAATCGTCCTACCTTGGCCACTTCGGTCCTGAAAGGTTCCCTCCATGAGTTTGTTGAAATTGTTTTCCAAAACAATGAAAATGAAATTCAATCTTGGCATGTCAATGGAAATGATTTCTGGGTTGTCGGGTATGTTAGTGTAATCTTTTACGTTCGACAGTTTACCAAAATGGATCTTGTTCCTTTAGTTGATAACTAATTGTAGTGTACGTACTGATGAATATATGCAGTTTCGGTACACTTCCATGGCATGGGGGCAAACCAATAACCTATAATCTAATCGATGCTGCCACTAGACACACTGTACAGGTAAGTTGTAATGATTCTGCATCTGATGAGATGCGAAAATGAGAACCAAAAAGAAGCAGGTATTTTACATTGTCTTATAGTTTGAATTTCTTGTAGGTATACCCAAATTCATGGACTGCGATATTGATGTCAGTGGAGAACCAAGGTATGTGGAACATCAGGTCTGCAAACTGGGCAAGGCAGTATCTAGGACAGCAATTCTATTTCCGAGTTTGGACGGAGATACAAAGCTTCAGAAACGAATATGACATTCCTGAAAACGCTCTGCTCTGTGGTAAAGCCGCTGGTCGGAAAATTAAACACCGTCAAGCATAGATAGGTAATCAGATTATTTCATGTAGGAAATTCTTTTGTATATTCAGTCACGAGGGTGTGACCGGATGATGACAATGTAGTTCCAAGATGATAAGCTCTAGAGAGCCTTCTCAATTCGAGAAAATGTAATCCCTCCGTTACTTTTTAATAGGCTGGTTTGGTTTTTTGAGAAAATTAAGGAAATTATGAAAACTAATCATTGAAAGTGGTCCTCATGACACTTGTCAATAAAAGAAGTGAATTGAAATGGTCCCCATTGTTGATGGTGGTTTTTAAACAAGGGGTAAAATCGTAAAACCCCATGACCTAGTGTTACCCGCAACACATTAACTAAGAGCATTTAACTCAGGTGTAAATAATTAATAGGGGTATTTTTTCAAAAATACCAGATTAGGGTTTTCAACACAGAACCCTAATTCCAAAATCAAGCCGCACACTGCGCACCATGGCAACAATGCGAAACCAAGCCGCACACTGCGCACCATGGCAACAATGCCAAACCAAGCCGCACACTGCGCACCATGGCAACAATGCCAAACCAAGCCGCACACTGCGCACCATGGCAACAATGCCAAACCAAGCCGCACACTGCGCACCATGGCAACACTATGGGAAAAACATTAATCTACAACTCCAAAAATCGGTTGTCGTACATGTACGACAACGCTTTCCATAGGTTGCATAAGGGGGTTGTAGAAAGTCATCAAATCTATACAACTCTTGGAAGAGTCGTAAACATAGTTGTCGTTTAGTTTTGTACGATGCTTTTGTCAGTTGTCAAAGTCTTTCGAAATTTGCTCTTAGTGCCTAACACAACTCTTACCAGGTTGTGAAAATAACTCCTACACAACACTTGTTTGGGTTGTAGAACATTCGTCGACCACTATGGTTAGAGTTGTATGTCACTTCTTTGACAACTATGGGAAAAGTTGTATGTCATTTCCATGACAACATTTGTTTGAGTTGTAGGTCATTCCGTTGACAACTTTTCATAACACTTGTGGTTATTCTTCATTTGTGAAAAAAAAAATGAAATTTGTTCTGGCATTCAAAATATACCATTCAAACTATACCAACATTCATTCAAATGTAAACCATCAAACACTACAACCATTCTTACATGTGAAACTACAATATAAGTTAACGAGTTTGCATTAAGATTCGATGAAGGAGGTGGAGGTGCAGGTGCAATTGTTGGACTTAAACCAAGAAGACGATCAAGCGCAAAGGTAAGTTGTGGACTGCTGGAGTTTGATATTGTCAGTTGTGAAGTGGCCTGACCTACAACTCAACCTTCATGTAGAGCAACAGCTCAACCCTCATGTCAAGCTCAAATTAGTTAACACACAATTCATCTCGAAACCTTCATCCACTGCTATGACCCCAACTGATTGTAAGCCTCTTCTTTCTCCCTATACAACACTCATTGTTCTGCCCATCTAAATCTGGTCACAATATCAACTCCTCTTTAGCTTCTCATTGTCTATCCTGCACCAATAACAACAACTCATATAAATTAGCTAATTCACTGAAGTCCAGCCAATGTTATCCATCTCAACTTCTCAGCTTCCCAGCTCGAACCCCATTCTGCAAAATCTCTTAACTCCCTCTGTTCACAGCCATGACCAACACCATTTCGACCAAACCCATTCTTCATACAGACCGAGATAGTTGTGAAGGAAGGTAAAAGAAATTGAAAATGATCTTTACAATACACAAATTAGGAAGAAAAAGACACATGTCTTATAGAGATTCGAACCCATAAAATGCCCATGCAATCATCATCTGCATCCATCTCAACAACTACCACAAATTAGACCCATCCACTTGAATCTTCGTAAACTGATTGCGGCAACTCAATCCCAAAAGTTGATTCATAACAATTAACATTCAAACGCAAATTAGCTCACCCATTATTTATGTGTTTATGGTCTCAAGAAATAAGATCATACACAATTTCAGTCCACATACAATACCCCCAAGTCTTCACCGACTCTTGAGCACTTTTCTTCAAGTAAAACGCAGAAATCTATTAATGTCGTTGTCACGGATGCCACCACCAATAACTCCAGTTCAAAGCCATCCAACCATAAAGATGTGTCTCCACCAAAACCAATTCTAATCCGTCAATGTGTTCTTTGGAATAATCACCATCTCTTTCATTCCCCTTGACTGTATATTAGCTTGTTGTCTGTCTCTTGATACCGAAGATGAAATCCATTCATTACCACTTGTCCCGGTCTTCTAAGAACCCACAATTGCCTGTGTAAAACATGAGCTGGTAATTTCCATTATATAAATACTACATATAATATATAAAACTAGCTAGACATCCCCATGAATATTTTCTTACCTTTGCTTATTCAGTTACCTCCTGCCCGCGGTTAAAAGGTATAATATTTGCGGCAGAGCTTCTCCGGCTTTCTTCGCGACCTCGGCGGCTAAAGGAAAATGGTCATTCCCTTGGAAACTTGACCTTTTTACGGGCAAGTGTCTGCTGTTTATGATTACAAATTTCAGCAACCCCTTACAAAACCCAAACCAAACACACACTTTCATAAATATAAAAACACAAGGGTGAAATAAGCCCCATCTTCCATGATACATGTCCAAGAGATGACCTAGAAGACATGAACTGCCTCATTTTCAAAGGGTTCCTCTACCACCATGCCCTTGGAGACTACCAAGATAAAATTTCTGGTTTTTATTCTGCAAACCACCATATTACTCTACATAAGTATAACAAGACAAATACAACATAACTCAGAAAGCTCTCACCATTCACCACCCACATCAGCATCCACCACCACCACCTTCATCACCCCTACCACCAGCATCAACCACCTCTACCCCCACAATCCACCACCACCACACTAATACAATATCACTAAAACCCATATCCTATCATACATACTGTAATCAAGATAATCGAAAATCATTATTACTTACAAAAATTCAATGATTTTAAGTCCTCCTCTTTGTGTTGGTTTCTTGGACATCTTGATAATTTGATTTTATGTCAACAAAATATATGAAACACCTATCAATAAATTGTTATAGCTTCTGAAATAAATGCAAGAACATACAAATGGAGGGTAGTTGAAGCAGAAAGAACATGTTTTTACCTCAATTCCGGAGAAAAATTGACGGTAAAACTCAGAATTATCCTATAAAAACACAATGTACACTGAAATTAGTGCAAAATCTTTGCAATGTTCGAATCAACGAACAAACAAGGAACCAAAATGCACCGAAAAACACAAAACCATACTAACATTATTCAATTTACCTGAAAAATAATTTGACTGTCTACTGAGTTCCACTTCCCGCGGTAAGTATCAGAAAACATCCATCGATCTTTACCCGTAACAGCATCATCCATCTTCTTCTCTGTATGGGAAATCGCTTCACATGTAAGTTGTTTTAAAGTCTCCGCCATCTTCAAAAAATCAAATAAAATCATTAAAAATTCAATATCAACAAACAAACAAACCCTAGAAAAACAAAAAATGAAAAAATCAAGGATTTTGATGATTTCGAAGTACTTACTGATTAGATTAGCTACAAACTTCGAAGAAATTGATTGATTGAGAGGAAGGAGGATTGAATAATCTTGGATTGAACAGAAAATATTAGGGAAAATTTCTGAGAGAAGAAGAAAATTAGGGGTTTTTCGTTTTGGGGGGAGATGAGATAATGAAGAGGACGAGGGAAAATTCCTTATTTTTTGTAATCAATTCCACCTACAATCGACTGTTACGGATGAGAGAAAGGGGGAAGAGAAAGGGGGAGTAAACGAGAGAGAGAAGATAATGAAGAAGAGGGATCGAGAGAAGAATGGGTGAATGAAAATAATGGACGGACCGGATTTCGTTTGATCCACTCATACAGATTGAGAAAAGCATCTGACGGTTGAGATTGTATTTTCAATGCTCATACGGATTGCGGCATGATGTGTGTTTTTCTTTGTGCTAATACGAACTCGTGTTTTCGGTTTAATCATCAACTTTCCACATAAAAAAAATCCAGAAAAATATTAATAAATTTAGGACATTGTTATCGACATTTTGATATAAAAAAATCCAAAAAATGTATAAGAATGAATCGAGAAATGAAAAATGAATTCGATAATTGGCGTGTTTCTTTGTGCTTTCTCTTTGTGTTTTTGTGCTTTCTCTTTCTGCTTCCGGTTTGAATTTCGACTAGTTGCATAGGTCATGA
The DNA here is from genome assembly GCA_023531295.1 of Papaver armeniacum. Classification (NCBI taxonomy): domain Eukaryota; kingdom Viridiplantae; phylum Streptophyta; class Magnoliopsida; order Ranunculales; family Papaveraceae; genus Papaver; species Papaver armeniacum. Next base: position 488,798 of record JAJJWW010004070.1, read on the forward strand.
AGTAATTTTTAGAAGTCATACAGGCATGAAGTATCTTTAGTTCACACTGGTAAACTCAGGTTATAAGATTACTAGAGATGGACCACAAATTCAGGATGGTTCTAACTTCAAACTTAGCTGGATACATCATTTACATCGATAAATATGAAGCCCAGTGTTGATTCGAAACGACGAGTCTCTTCATCATCAGACATCAATGGCGTCTGTTGGATTTGAATATTCTGGATATGTTTGTGACTGTTTCCAACATAACAACATACAAATTATGAACTTAGAAGCTTCAGGAGAGTTCTGACTTTAAACTTAGCATGATACATCATCGAAATCGATAAATATGAATCTCAGCGTTGATTCGAACTTCAAATGTGGTATAACGACATACAAAATGTGAACCAAGAAGCTTCGGGAGGGTTCCGATTTCAAACTTAGCAGGATACATCATTGAAATCGATAAATATGAAGCTCAGTGTTGATTCGAACTTCAAATATGGTATAATGGCATACAAACTCTGAACCAAGAAGCTCCGAGAGGGTTCTGACTTCAAACTTAGCAGGATACATCATTGAAATCCATAAATATGAAGCTTAATGCCGATTCGAACTTCAAATGTGGTATAACACCATACAAACTCTGAACCAAGAAGCTCCGGGAGGGTTCTGACTTTAAACTTAGCAGGATACCTTATTGAAATCGATAAATATGAAGCTTAGTGCCGATTCGAACTTCAAATGTGGTATAACCCCATACACACTATGAACCAAGAAGCTCGAGAGGGATCAGACTTCAAACTTGGTAAGAACGATGAATTCATCCATTTACAGGTAAGATTCCTTGGAATATTCTACGAAACCTTAAACAAACCCTATTCTGGCATATTGTATGCATACCATGGCTCCGAGATCGAAAACTGGCCGGGAGTGGACTAATATAAGTCAGAAACTTGATAAGAATGATGAATCCATCTATTTAGAGGTAAGATTCCTTCGGAATATTCTACGAAACCTTAAACAAACCTATTCTGGCATATTGTACGCATACCATGGCTCCGAGATCGAAACCTGGCCGTGAGTAGACTACTCTAAGTCGGATAAATCATCGAAATCGATAGATGTGAAGCTCAGTGTGGATTTGAACTTCAAATGTGGTATAATGGCATACAAACTATGAACCAAGAAGCTCCGGGAGGGTTCGGACTTCAAACTTAGCATGATACATCATCGAAATCGATAAATATGGAGGGTTCGGACTTCAAACTTAGCATGATACATCATCGAAATTGATAAATATGAAGCTCAATGTCGATTCGAACTTCAAAAAAGTGGTATAACGGCATAAAATATATGAACCAAGAAGCTCAGGGAGGTTCGGACTTCAAATTTAGCATGATACATCATCGAAATAGATAAATATGAAGCTCAATGTCGATTCGAACTTCAAAAGTGGTATAACCGCATAATGAATATGAACTAAGAAGCTGCGAGAGGGTTAAGACTTCAAACTTAGAAGGATACATCATTGAAATCGATAAATGCGAAGCTTCTTGGTTACGAGATCGAAACACGTCCAGGAGTGGACTACTATAAGTCGGAAACTTGGTAAGAACGATGAATCCGTCCATTTACAGTAAGATTGCTTGAAATATTCCCGAAACCTTAAACAAACCCTATTATGACATATTGTATGCATACTACGCTCCGAGATCGAAACACCGGTCGTGAGTGGACTACTATAAGAAGAAAAATTGGTAAGAACGATAAATCCATCCATTTACGGGTAAGATTCCTTTAGAATATTCCTCGAAACCTTAAACAAACCATATTCCGGCCCATTGTATGCATACCGTGGCTCCGAGATCGAAACCTGGCAGGGAGTGGACTACGATAAGTCTGAAACTTGGTAAAAACAATGAATCCATCCATTTACAGGTAAGATTCCTTCATAATATCCCCGAAACCTTAAACAAACCCTATTCTGGCATAATGTACGCATACCTTGGGTCCGAGATCGAAACCTGGCCGGGAGTGGACTACAATAGGTCGGAAACTTGGTAAGAACGATGAATCCATCCATTTACAGGTAAGATTGCTTCGAAATATTCCCTGAAACCTTAAACTTGGTAAGAATGAATATTATGAAGATGTGAAAATGACCATACTACCTTATCGGAAATAAGTAAATTAAGTAAATGTTACAGACTGTGAAAATGACCATATTACCCTTATTGGAAAAAGTGCAATAAATATTATGGAGACAGTGAAAATGACCATACTACCCTTATCGGAAATAAGTAAAGTAATTCTTACCGATTGTGAAAATGACCATATTACCCTTATTGGAAAAGTGCAATAAATATCATGGAAACTGTGATAATGACCATAGTACCCTTACCGGAAATAACTAAATTAATTCTTACAGACTGTGAAAATGACCATATTACCCTTATTGGAAAAGTGCAATAAATATCATGGAAATTGTGAAAATGACCAAACTACCCTTATCGGAAATAAGTAAAGTAATTCTTACTGATTTGAAAATGACAATATTACCCTTCTTTGGAAAAAAGTGGAATAAATATTATGGAGACAATGAAAATGACCATACTACCCTTATCGGAAATAAGTAAAGTAAATGTTACCGATTGTGAAAATGACCATATTACCCTTATTGGAAAAAGTGGAATAAATGTTATGGAGACTGTGAAAATGACCATACTACCCTTATCGGAAATAAGTATAGTAAAGTTACAGACTGTGAAATGACCATATTACCCTTATTGGAAAAAAGTTGAATAAATATTATGGAGATTGTGAAAATGACCATACTACCCTTATCGGAAATAAGTAAAGTAATTCTTACGAGACGGTGAAATTGACCATATTATCCTTATTGGAAAAAAGTGCAATAAATATTATGGAGACTGTGAAAATGACCATACTACCCTTATCGAAATAAGTAAAGTAATTCTTACAGATCGTGAAATTGACCATATTACCCTTATTGGAAAAAGTGCCATAAATATTATGGAGATTGTGAAAATGACCATACTACCCTTATCAGAAATAAGTAAAGTAATTGTTATAGATTTTGAAAATGACCATATTACCCTTTTTGGAAAAAAGTGCAATAAATATTATGGGGACCGTGAAAAATGACCAGACTACCCTTATCGAAAATCAGTAAATTAAATATTACAGACTGTAAAAATGACCATATTACCCTAATTAGAAATAAGTGCAATAAATATTATGGAGAATATGAAAATGACCAAACTATCCTTATTGAAAATAAATAAAGTAAATGTTAATATTCTTTTAAGTTTGGTTTGTTTTGTTATATTGTCACTCTAGAATGTAGATTTAAATCACTTTATATATTACATTCTATACTTTGGTTTGCTATGCTATGTTGTTTAACCGTGTCTATATTTAACAATGCCTTGTATGTTTCAGGCAAAGTGGCGCATTTGTTGGTCTTTTTTTAAGGCTCGGTTTGAAATTTTCTTATATATAAAAGTAGATGTAAAATATAATCATATATTTAAATGTGAAAGGATGGTTGAATACCTCACTCCTCATTTTTTATTTCAATTTTTTTTTTACAACTCTTATAAGGGTTGTGATAGTAATAATAAAAAAATAGGACAAAACTACCAATATTGAGAGGAAGGAAGGATGGTTCGGGGCTTGTGCTAACACCTAGTTGGCTTGTGTTCGAATCTCTCAAACACCATTATTCCAAATGATTTTTTTTTATCTTCAACAACCCTTATAAGTGTTGTCGTAAAGTTATTCACTACCTTAACGAGATGAGTTGTTAAAGTCTAAAGGTGGTCACTACTCTTTTCACAAAAACGTTGTGATTTTGATTCTCGTCACGACTCTTTGTTCCTCTTTGGTCCTAAGAGTTGGATGTTTTTATACTTTGACAACTTTTGTTTGACAAAAGTTGTCAAACATACCACCTTTCACAACCTTAAATATACGAGTTGTGAAGTTACAGTTGTAGATTACTGTTTTTCCCGTAGTGCAACAATGCCAAACCAAGCCGCACACTGCACACCATGTCAACAATGCCAAACCAAGCCGCACACTGCGCACCATGGAAAGCAACGCCAAAACCAAACTACATATCGCACTCATTGGCAACCATACCAAACTAAGTCGCTATGCCATTGGCACATGCCAAAGATAGCGCCCTAGGCTTGCAAAACGTGCAACTAGGTCAACATGGCCGTACGTGCCATTGGCACATGCCAACGCGTACCACGAGCCATATTTCCAAGCCGCTATGCCATTGGCGCATGCCAAATATAGCGCCCCAGGCTTGCAAAACGTGCAACTAGGTCAACATGGCCGTACGTGCCATTGGCACATGCCAACGCGTACCACAAGCCATATTTCCAAGCCGCTATGCCATTGGCGCATGCCAAATATAGCGCCCTAGGCTTGCAAGACTTGCGACTAGGTCAACATGGCCGTACGTGCCATTGGCACATGCCAACACGTATCGCAGGCCATATTTCCAAGCCGCTATGCCTTTAGCCCACACCAAATATAGCGACCTAGTTGCAAGACTTGCAACTAGGTCAACATGGCCGTACGTGCCATTGGCACATGCCAACACGTATCGCAGGCCATATTTCCAAGCCGTTATGCCTTTGGCCCACGCCAAATATAGCGCCCTAGGCTTGCAAGACTTGCAACTAGGTCAACATGGCCGTACGTGCCATTGGCACATGCCAACACGTATCGCTTGAGCCATATTTCCAAGCCGCTATGCCTTTGGCCCACGCCAAATATAGCGCCCTAGGCTAGCAAGACTTGCAACTAGGTCAACATGGCCGTACTTGCCATTGGCACATGCCAAACACACACGCCGGTAGCCTAACTTGCAAACCGTGCAACCTACCACCAAGGCATTAGCACATGCCATTGGCACATGCCAAACACACACGCTGGTAGCCTAACTTGCAAACCGTGCAACCTACCACCAAGGCATTACGCACATGCAATTGGCACATGCCACACACGCCACTAGCGGCTCCCGGCATTGCCACTTACACTCAACGTACAACCTACCACCAAGGCATTCCGCACACGCCATTGGCACATGCCACACACGCTACTAGCAGCTCGGCATTGCCACTTACACTCAACGTACAACCTACCACCAAGGCATTCCGCACATGCCAATGGAACATGCCACACGCGCCACGGCTAGCGGCGCCACTTGCACTCAAGGTGCAACCAACGAGATATCAACACAAAGGCGGGGATGCTTTCTAGGGTTTTGGTTTGGCGGTCTGACTTTGTAGCGTACACTACGCTCACATTAAGAAAGCGTGAAAAGGAATAAAGCGGTCAAATAAATGAGGAAATAATCACTACAAGAAAACTAGTGTATTGCAACATGTTCATCGTGTGCCAAGAAACCCTGTTTCATGCGGCAAAAGCCTTTTGCGACATCAAAATCTTTTTCCACACCCTGTGGCAACAACCTGTGTGACAAAAAGTTATTGCCACACCTTATGTATACTGTAGCAAATAGTGGATTTTTAGCCACAACAACTGGTGAGGCAATAATGTGCAGCAATAGAGTATTTTATTATATATATTATTTTTATTTTTATAAAAGAGTCTTTTGCCACACCACTTGGCTGCTGCTGTAGTCTTCTTTTGCAACATCATATGTGTGGCAGGAGGATCTGTACTCCAGCAACATTTCGCAAAGGCAAAAGCCTATGAACAGAATTGTTTCTACCATAGTTTTCAGACCATTGTTGTGGTATATGATTCATAGACAGTAATGCAAATTCTAAATCCAGCATTTCATAGACAAAAATTGATTCGGAACAAGGAATTCAAATTTCATAAATATAAGTTTGTTACAAAGTGCAGTGATTCCAACTTTTATGTAAGAAAAAAGCCGAGATAAACTAAATTTACACAATATGAGACTAATATCACGCCAGAATCGATCCACTTGATGCTTGAAATTAAACCTATTATGCCTTAAATCCACGCCAGCAATCCATTCCCATGCCACAAAACCCTGCTAAACAGATCAAATAAAAAAAACCACCAAGCAAAATAGATCAATAAATGGTAGTTATTGAAAGTTTGAACGGTAATTAAGAGAATATCATATTAACAGGCAGACTCAATTAACAATAAATACACAATAGGGAAAATCAGAGTTCAAGTTCAAACATTTGAATACCCAAATCATACTTGCATTCATGAAAAATAATTCACATTAGCTAAAATATATGGAGATTATAATGGAAACGACAATTACGACCAAGTACTTATAGATACCTCACATTTTTGTTTAATCCAAAATTAAGAACAAAAATCACAAAAGAACAAGTACTCTAAATTAGTTTAACGTCTGTAAATCTGCTTCCTGGGTTTGTAAAGGTGACCTAATTTATCTACGGTCATTAGATTTTAAGAGACATATCAACATACAGAGACCAAAAGAAAAGCATCAGGACCGTGCTATTAATAGGAACTGGTATATGCCCATAATATGAAAACGGAATTTCCTGCAGCAAAAAGAAACACTACAAGCAAAAGTGTCTATCCACAGTAGTTTCAATCAGCATACGAAAATTGGGAGCCACGACCGTTTTCATCGACTTGGAAAAATATAATTGCAGATAGACAATTACATTAGCATTTATAAAAATAAACGAAAAACTTCGATAACGGATGTCTAACGTCTTAGTGTTACACAACTACAAATTCAAAAGAAATTGTAATATACATAATTAAAGTGGAGATCATATTGTGTATATGGTACAATTAAATACGCAGAAAACGTAACCAAAAATGTGTGACCAACATACTTAATGATAAGATCAATATATTACAAAGACTAGTTCTCCGGCCTTTTAAGAATTTAACATCCAATAGTTCAAACCGCATAAATTGTTGTTTCTTAACTAGCTAGGTTTAGTTAAAGGTACTTTGACTTCTGCCTAGCAAATTTAAGAGTTTTACTACACATGGAGTTTTATGACGCCAATAAATCAAATATTGAACAACATGCACAAATAAATTTAGCCAGACATGCTAAGATTTGCAGCAACTGATACACAAATTAGAAGCGAGGATCATAAATGGTTCTTACCATACCATATGATTGTTATTATGAAAACTAAAACTCCATCATTAGTAACACCACCTTCAATATTATTCAAGAAAAACTAAGCAACCATAGTATAGGCAACAAAATAGACATGCTCAAATGGGTTTCTAATTATAGTATCGAAAGATTTGAAATGGGTAAAGGAAGACAATTGTTTCTCTTAGGACTTTTCTCAAACACTTGTTGTGCCGTATTCATGCTTAATAAGGTTAGTTTGTCATGTAGAATTGGCTCCCCTTTATTGCTTCCTTGACCTGCAATTTCGAATCTGACAAGGTACCCAACAATCCAAGTCCTACTAGAAATCAAACAATTCGAGAATGTTACCCATTCATCACATAAAGATCAACGGAAACAACACATATACAACCTACCCTTCTTGCTGATTTTTCTCTCTGTTCAAAGAGAACCCAAACAACAACTTTATAAAATCCTTAATTCCAACACCCCTAAATTCAAAAGTTGAAATCTCAACAAATAAAAAAATAAAAGTTTCGACGCAATATACCTGCCGAAGTTGATACTCGAGACTGTAACGAGAATGATAAAGAGAAGAAGAAAAGTGTTGAAATCGGTAGAAGAAAAGAGTTGTCCGTTGTTCTTTGGACTCTGAATCGGTAAAAGAAACAAGTTGGTTTGATCGCTAGTCTAGTTGCGATGAGAACCCTAGTTTTGTATTGAACCAGAGATCTGATGTTGAGAGAAAAAGATATATAATGAAACCCTTGGATTCGATAATCACGAGACAAGGGAACAACACTTGTTTTGGAAGGAAAAACCTCTGTTATCCTTTATGAGATACACATGTCAGTTTTAATGGGAATCCTAGTAGTTATTTTCGATGCCGAAATTAATGGACGGAGTTATGATTTTTCACGATTTTTTTTTTTTTTTTTTTTTTTTTTGGAAAAATTAGCGGTGGGAGCTATTTTCATTTATTTCTTAATTAAATTTATATGAATTTTCTTTTATAAAAATAAAAATTTAATAGCTAATATTCCATATTTTTACCTGTTGCCACAGTGATGTGGAAGCAAATGATATATTGCCACACCATGAAAGCAGGTGCAGCAAAAGAGTGACTTTTTGCCTCACCAATCCTCAGCTGTGGCAAGATGTCACCCTTTATGCCTCACTAATTATCTGGTGAGGCTAAAACCTACCTATTGCCGCATCGTTAATAGATATGTGGCAAAGTGGTGCGGAAAAATACTCATTTTCTTGTAGTGAATGGTGAAAACGTTTTCACCCATTAACACCATGCGGTTACCACCTCCTCCCATTATTTCACCCTTTACTCTCTTCCTTCATGAGGCCGTGGTACGTTTCAATCTCGACTTGTATAAATAGGTCTTACCTATTTCCACCGGACAACAAGTCTCGGTCGGGAGAAAAATACTACACTCTCAGAAAAGGCAACTTTGCAAACTCTCCAAAAAGCTTTCATCTCTTGCAAGCTTCCTAAGCTTTCACTTTCTGATACATGTCGATATACTACTCTCCCAGAACTATTCTGGTCTCAACACCTTTCTTTGCTTCCCTCCCCAAATCAACCCTTCTCCTCCACTTTGTGACCAAAGCAAGTCTGGAACGGCCATTTCTTGGTTTAGGCCGGACTTGTACAGATTGATCTCTCGAATCTATAAAGTGCTCACGTGCAGCACATTTGTTTAGGGTTTAAACCAGTTTCTCACTCACCTACCGAATTTACCGAAATCGGCAGAAACGATTTTCACCCATAAACAATTGGCGACCACGGCGGGAGGATTGATCTATCGGCTACAATGTCAGACTGTCGATCTCGTTCTTCGACCCAGATGTCAAGACGGTAGGGGATGGCGACTCAATCCGACGCAACTACCAGACAACCCGGTTACCAGTTGTAAAAACTACACAAGAAAACTGGGGACTCGCTGAAGATGCTACCAGTGATTGGGGACTTGCTGGCGATGCTACCAGCAAAACCGCCTTTTTACATGAAGAGAGGCATGTTCGCAAAAACCTATGAAGTGAGTAAATTCAGACTGCGCAAGATATACGATTTGTTTTAGGTTCTTAGTAAAACCATTATACTACCGAGTATTGTGCCTATTGCTAGCACGCACTTTCATAAAAGCAATATTCCTTTCCCAAAACATAATCAGAGTCATATTATCAAAACCATTTATCCCAGAAATAATCCAATATCCTCAAAAGCTACCAAACTGTCTACCAAAACCGGTCAAACTTTGAGCCGGACATCCAATATGTCTTTCAAAAAAAAGAAAAAAAGAACCTAAATGAAAGTTTAACGGAGAAACATTCAAGGAAAATCATCCAACAGAGAGGTCCGTTTCTTCTTGGAGAAAGTCAACTTTGCATCTTCAAGAGCCGCTCTCTTCATAGTCAACATCTTGGAAAGTTTTTCGAGTTCTACCTCCTGTCGTGCAATCTCCTCAGCGGAAAGGCTTTCGATTGCTGCATCTTTCAACTTTTGGATCTCAGCAAGGCCTTCGACAAACCACGAAGTGTTGAACTCCTTTTCTACGCACACGTCGCGATGGTGCTCCCAGTTGGCAATAACGTCTTGAAACGGTGTGACCAGTCACCTCACGCATATCCTCGATGGAAGATAAAGCCTCTTCTACACGCTTAACAAAGTGCAAATCGACTAGTGACTTTCTTGGTTGTGGCCATATGTCCGTATTTCTCCCGGATTCTCTGGTGTACAACGCCTCGTGCTTAGCCGGCACGCTGAAGCCGCCAACCAGCACATGACCCGGATAAGGAACCAAGTACGGAGGATCAAAAATGGCACCTGCACCTGGCCTCACGACTCGCAGAGGGTCTTCCTCCATGTCTACGGCAACAACCATCGAGAATCATCCGCCGTTTGAGCCACATCTCGTGCCGGCAATTGGCTAACGCCCATCTCCAAGTCACCGGCGGTGGTCACCAAAGGCAAGTTTTCGTGTGCCTCTACCCCAGAATCATCCTCCGAATCGGATTCCTCCTGCGAACTCGAGTTAGACATTTTTCAAAGAGAAGAAACAAGAACGAGAGAAAAGAAGCGCGAAACTCACCGAACCACTTCCAGAAAAGAACCGCAGTACTGCCGGAGGAACCACTCTCACTTGTCGAACTTTTTCTTTCTCTGACTCATCATCGCTATGAGAAGGCTCAGTCTGCTGGAATTCTTTGAAGAAATCGATGTCTCCCGGCAACGTGCAAGGGCAGCGAAAGCATTAACACTACAGAAGCCCTGGAGGAAACAAGACGCATGTTTTATTTGAGAAATTCACATGTTGTGAGACAAACCAAAGAAGAGGCGACACATACCTGGTTATTGGAAGAACCGAAAGACACGAGAGCCGAGGAAGGGTCTTTTGAAACCGTCCGAACCCGAACCCAAAGACGATTCTTCGTTCTCCGTTCCTTGGCCTGGGACTTTCCGAGTTGCTAGGCAACTTTCGATTGAGGTCTCTCAACATTGGATACTTCTTCAAAACTGCTGGGAAGGTTTACAACGAACGTTCTCCACCACGTTATTCACAAAAGCCTGGATCATAATAAACTCATCGCACCAGAACTCATTATAGCCAAAGGTCGTCGAAGTTACTCTTCCCATTTGTAAGAAGGGAAGGCGGATACCCGGCTCAAGGGCACTGGCATTGAGGGCGGCACGCAATGAATCCTTAGGAAGCACCGGCTGGTAAGCAAGAGGTACCCCTTGATCGAAACCCATGTGACGAAGCAAGACGGTCAATATTGTAAGCGGCTATCCGGAAAGACCCCATGAAGAAAGATGGCATATAACCGGGTAAGCTTGACTTTTGAACGAACAAGTTTTCACCAACGCTCAAATCGCCATCAGAAGACAAAGACGTGAGTGGAGCAGAAGCAAAGGTGTCAATTTGAGTCACCGACCTATGGACCGGCTCCCATGGGCGAAAATTGATTTCATACGACTTATCAAGAAGACTAACCAAGCTCACGCCAACCTTTGGACGCCTGTTCACCCATCGAAGAATTCGGGAACCCCCCAACTCGCGGGAATCGAAGGCATCGGTTTCGGAGCATACTTATCAAAGTGCTCCCATAGCCAGACTTGCAGAAAAGCAACGTGCACATATGAATTCACTTTCATGAAACCATTCGAAACTCGCGTGTTCGCAACTAGGTGATCCAGATGCACATACAGGGAACCGAGGAATAGCTTGCCAATAGGAAGCACTTCACCTTTTGCTAACTTCACAAAGAACCGCTAGCAACTCTGGTCTTATTTCCTTCTTGCCGAACCGTCATCAAAAATGTCTCTAGACAAACCAGAGAGCCAAAATGCTGCAACATGAAGATCACCGTTTTTCTGTTCGAGTTCCAACTCGTCCGAAACCACCGAGACATCCACCAGCCTATAAAAGCACCTTTCATCCTCTTTCCAGGACAGTAATCCTACGACTTCGCGGTGGAGTCTTTTCGAGCGCAATCTCCCAACTTAGCGGCAAGGTCATCCCGCATCTTCACCTCACTTTCGAGATAATTGGATTCTAAGATTCCCGATTCTGGGAAGATTCAGCAAGAGAGCCACACTCTCCAAGGAGAAAGTTATCTCACCCCATCTGCATATGATTGTATGGGTGTCCGAACACCATCTGGAGATGAAAGCAACCAAGCCCGAGATATCCTTCCTAATCTGGAGGTTTACTGAAGCTCTGACAGCATCAATAATCTGCGCTCGAGTCAGGTTGGTGTTTATGCGCTCCTTACTCACCATGAACTCAACCCATCTACCAAAAGAACGCAATGGGCTTTGACACATCCTGAAATCAATGTTGGAAGAGGAGTATACCCCTTTTTGAAGACAGAACCGTATAGTATTCTCTGGGCGAATCGAACGTGTCTTCCTTTCATCTTCACCACCGGTTAACAAAATTGGCACGAAACCTGGGTGATTTTTCCGAGCAGAGACGAGTTTTTTGGCAAAAAACTCATCATCCGTGTTGGGTTTGGAATTATGGACATCCTTTGATGAAGCGAAATTTTGTTCAGGTAACATCTTGTCGGATCTCTTAATAACAACTTAGCAACAAGATACCTGCACACAAAAAAAAAAGACACAAAATTATCTCCCTGACACATAACCGCGCCCAACAAAAGGAAAACCCGAAATAAAAAAAAGAGGAGGGCGTATTCTCTACGGGTTCAAAACTATATACGCAGTATTTTCTTCGGGTTCAAGACTATATACGCAGTATTTTCTTCGGGTTCAAGACTATATACGCGGTATTTTATACGGGTTCAAGTATGCCTGCAGTATCCTTCTTCGGGTTCAAAATTATATATGGAGCATTTTTCTACGGGTTCTAAACTGCACGCGCAGTATTTCTTTCAGGACCGAAAAATCATATATACAATATTTCATGCGGGTTCGAAGTCGTATGGAGCATATATCTGATATTCTTATTCGGGATTCATGTACGGTATTTTCTACGGGTTCAAGACGCACACGCGTGATTTTCTTCAGGGTTCAAAATTATATACGCGGTATTTTATACGGGCTCAAGTGCGTCTGCAGTAACCTTCTTCGGGTTCGAAATAATATATGGAGCACTTTCCTACGGGTTCGAATAATATATACATTATTTCCCTTGGTTGCATACATACAATATTTTCTACAAGAGACACGCCGAGAAATTATATGCGCGCCTACTCTTAGGGTTTACACCTACATAAAAAGGGAAACAAGAGAAGTACTGGAAGACATACCTGGAAGCTGGTTTTTTCTTTGTGACTCTGCCGCTAGTAGGAAAGGATGAAAAGATGAAAGTGCAAGATGGGAGGAAGGGACTTTACATATATAGGCGTGAAGATTCTGAAATAGGGAAGGATTTACCCACCAATTGCGCCGACTTCCCAATGGCCGCCCAAGTCACGCCTGCAAGCACGCACAGCTTCCACACCTTGCGCCGGTCCCACCAGCTAGCACACTCAGTTTTCCCAATTCACGCAACTTCCCAACGTCGCCCAAGTTGCACCGGCCCCACCAATTGCGCCGACTTCCCAATGGCCGCCCAAGTCACGCCTGCAAGCACGCACAGCTTCCAAACCTTGCGCCGGTCCCACCAGCTAGCACACTCAGCTTCCCAAATCACGCAACTTCCCAACGTCGCCCAAGCTGCACCGCCCCCACCAATTGTGCCAGCCTCCCGATTTGTGCAAAACTACCAGAGGCAAGGATTCCAAATCCTATTTATAAAAGGTCAGACAAGCCTCCTCAATTCTCTTTACGGTTTCTTTGTTGATAGTTTGTCACCATCTTATGCTTACCTCGCAACAAAGCCCCTGTTCCGAGCTAAAGCGGGGGACTTAATGTTGATGGTGGTTTTTAAACAAGGGGTAAAATCGTAAAACCCCATGACCTAGTGTTACCCGCAACACATTAACTAAGAGCATTTAACTCAGGTGTAAATAATTAATAGGGGTATTTTTTCAAAATACCAGATTAGGTTTTCAAATAGTAACCCTAATTCTAAAATCAAGCCGCACACTCAGCGCACCATGGCAATAATGCCAAACCAAGCCGCACATCGCGCACCATGGCAACAATGCCAAACCAAGCCGCACACTGCGCACCATGGCAACAATGCCAAACCAAGCCGCACACTGCGCACCATGGCAAAAATGCCAAACCAAGCCGCACACTGCGCACCATGGCAACAATGCCAAACCAAGCCGCACACTGCGCACCATGGCAACAAAGCCAAACCAAGCCGCACACTGCGCACCATGGCAACAATGCCAAACCAAGCCGCACACTGCGCACCATGGCAACAACGCCAAAACCAAGCCGCTGCTCGCGCACCATGGCAACAATGCCAAACCAAGCCGCACACTGCGCACCATGGCAACAATGCCAAACCAAGCCGCACACTGCGCACCATGGCAAGCAACGCCAAAACCAAACTACATATCGCACTCATTGGCAACCATGCCAAACTAAGCCGCTATGCCATTGGCACATGCCAAAGATAGCGCCCTAGGCTTGCAAAACGTGCAACTAGGTCAACATGGCCGTACGTGCCATTGGCACATGCCAACACGTATCGCAGGCCATATTTCCAAGCCGCTATGCCTTTAGCCCACACCAAATATAGCGACCTAGGCTTGCAAGACTTGCAACTAGGTCAACATGGCCGTACGTGCCATTGGCACATGCCAACACGTATCGCATGCCATATTTCCAAGCCGCTATGCCTTTGGCCCACCCCAAATATAGCGCCCTAGGCTTGCAAGACTTGCAACTAGGTCAACATGGCCGTACGTGCCATTGGCACATGCCAACACGTATCGCAGGCCATATTTCCAAGCCGCTATGCCTTTGGCCCACGCCAAATATAGCGCCCTAGGCTTGCAAGACTTGCAACTAGGTCAACATGGCCGCACGTGCCATTGGCACATGCCAACACGTATCGCAGCCATATTTCCAAGCCGCTATGCCTTTGGCCCACGCCAAATATAGCACCCTAGGCTTGCAAGACTTGCAACTAGGTCAACATGGCCGTACATGCCATTGGCACATGTCAAACACACACGCTGGTAGCCTAACTTGCAAACCGTGCAACCTACCACCAATGCATTCCGCACATGCCATTGGCACATGCCAAACACACACGCTGGTAGCCTAACTTGCAAACCGTGCAACCTACCACCAAGGCATTCCGCACATGCCATTGGCACATGCCACACACGCCACTAGCAGCTCTCGGCATTGCCACTTACACTCAACGTACAACCTACCACCAAGGCATTCGCACACGCCATTGGCACATGCCACACATGCCACTAGCGGCTACGGCATTGCCACTTACACTCAACGTACAACCTGCCACCAAGGCATTCCGCACACGCCATTGGCACATGCCACACACGCCACTAGCAGCTCTGGCATTGCCACTTACACTCAACGTACAACCTACCACCAAGGCATTCCGCACATGCCAATGGCACATGCCACACGCGCCACTAGCAGCGCCACTTGCACTCAAGGTGCAACCAACACTCGAGACATCAATGCAAACTGGAGGATGCTTTCCGGGGTCTTGGTTTGGCGGTCAAAGATGACATGCGGCGTACACTACGCTCACATTAAGAAAGCGTGAATAGGAATAAAGCGGTCAAATAAATGAGGAAATAATGGTGAAAACGTTTTCACCCATAAACACCATGCGGTTACCACCTCCTCCCATTATTTCACCCTTTACTCTCTTCCTTCATGAGGCCAGGGTACGTTTCAATCTCGACTTGTATAAATAGGTCTTACCTATTTCCACCAGACAACAAGTCTCGGTCAGGAGAAAATACAACACTCTCCTTAAAAGGCAACTTTGCAAGATCTCCAAAAAGCTTTCATCTCTTGCAAGCTTCCGAAGCTTTCACTTTCTCGATACAAGTCGAGACACTACTCTCCCGTAACTATTCCGGGTCTCATCACCTTTCTTTGCTTCCCTCCCCAAATCAACCCTTCTCCTCCACTTTGTGACCGAAGCAAGTCTGGAACGGCCATTTCTTGGTTTAGGCCGGACTTGTACAGATTGATCTCTCGAATCTATAAAGTGCTCACGTGCAGCACATTTGTTTAGGGTTTAAACCAGTTTTCTCACTCACCTACCGAATTTACTGAAATCGGCAGAAACGATTTTCACCCATAAACACCCATGACACTTGTCAGCAAAAGAAGTAAAGTGAAATGGTCCACATGACACTTGTCATCAAAAGAAGTTAAGAGAAAAGTGGTCCCTAAAAACTAAAGTAACATTTGACTTTCCCAATTAGGAAACCAACCTATTTTTTTGTAACATTTATTTATAGAAACCAGCCTATTAAAAAGTAACGGAGGGAGTAATATTTTTTTCCCTTCCGAAATGAAATGGAGTTTGGAGCCGCCGGCTTGAAAACTACCTAAGGATTTTGCCATTTTGAGACAAATATTGGAGCAAATTCTTTGTTATGAATTGGAAATCAGTGTGAAATTTTAACACAAAATTAGTTAAAAAGACCAAAATCAATAATTCCTGGGTGAAAAAGACATTTAGATTTTGATACTGTTTAAATAGACAAAAATATAAAAATAGCCAGGATGTAACCAGTTTCATCCTACCCATTTTCAAATACTTTTTCTTATTTTTAATTTACATCGGGATGCATCCAGTTTCATCAATTTTTACTCGTCCATTTGAACCATGTTCTAAATTTTTTTTGACAAATGACCCATTTTCCGAGATTTTAACAAGTTGAAAATATATATGCCGGAAATTGTTTATCAATACACAGAGAAAATCCGTATCCATACGATTGCTGGAACACAAACCATTACAAAGATCGATTACATTACATGGTTGTTCTTTTGAACAACAAAAAAGAAGTGCAACCAGAAAACACAGTAATTATCTTCTCAGTAAATCTTTATTTATCGATACAAGTAATCAATATTTTTTTATTACCAGATAATTATGCCAGCAACACACACCTCGTGGAATACAGAAAAACAGTTGCAGACACACAATTTATGGTTGAGAGGAAAAGTCGTTACGACAGATTGATTCCTGCAAACAAAAATACAAAAATCATGTTAGACTTATTTTTCTGAAATTCATACACTCAATGAAATTTCAAGTAGTAAAAACCAGATTTAAAAGAGATAAAATTGAATCTGTTATGACACTTCTCCAAATATTATGTTGTGTGGTAAGGTTGATGGACGAAAAGTTAAACCTCTTGAACATAGGTAATCAAATTATTTCATGTATTCTTTTATATTTTCAGTCACGAGGGTGTGACCAACTGGAAATGTAGTTCGGAGATATTAACGGGAGTTAGCGAAATTGGATTTATAGATAATCCTAGAGAGATTCCAAATCTTCTGTTAGTTAACAGAGAGTGTCACAAAATCTCCAACAGTCTCTGCTATTGGTTTGTGATTTTTTTAAAAGTCTTTAAATTCCCTATTATTGCGTTTGGAATTTGAAATCAGTGATTTATGGTTTTGAGGGATTTCTACATAATTTTATGTTAAAACATACTATGAAAGGCATGCCAAAAAATTCTATAGAATGGGTGATATTTTAATCAATTTTTTTTTAAAAGATGTTTCTTAAGTATATCAAATATCGAACAAATATTAATGTTAATCAAAATAACCTATAATTAATTAAGCTCATACAAATAAATCACAAAAAATGGTCTTGCAAAAGCCTATAAGATTATGAGATATTTCAATCGCTTGGGCACGATTTGGTTTAGATGTGTGCATAATAAGAGAAGAAATTTTTCGATGATTCACAAAGCTAGTAAATGTTTTGAATTTGATAAGGTTTTGTATATTATTTGTTTGTGTCTCTACAAGGTAAAAAGACTCTTCCAAAACTCACCAAATTTGTACAAATCACTAAAATGCTCTCATGAAATCACTTGAAATCTCTAGATTCCAGAGACTTTCCGAGAACCGATCAAGTAAAAAGACTACGAAAATCTGTGAAATTCTCAACTCAATAACCCACAGTAAGCTATAGAGCCGTCTGAATTCTCAAAACTGAATTACTATATTTCTTTTCCATAATATTAATAGACTAGATATAACTCGTGCCGTAATGGCACTGCGTTTATTTGATCTGTGATAAATGTATAAGTGTTCGTTAAATCACCCAAATCTTCTAAATTTTTGGTGGTACACTAGCCGGAAAAAAACTATTGTATGTTCCCCCTTCATTTGAAGACCCTATTTGTAGTTTTGATAACATCAGAATTTGTCGTCTCATTTAATAAAGAGAATTTAAATAAAAGTTTACTCTCATCGATTATGGTTTTATTATATAGGTAAAAGTCTAGAAATTGGTTTAAATTTTAGTGCTAACAAAACCATTTGGTTATAATATGAATTCGTCAATTTTAAGATGCGTGTACGGTAGTATGACACCAAAAAATTCCTCAAAAGTTTGCATTAATTATACTAATGATGTTTGTCAAATAAAAGTTCGATATTGGAACGGAAAAAGAAAGTGTAATTTTTTTGCACCTTTATTTCAAAATTCCTGTTAGTATACACCATTGCTCAATATTAGACTCTATTGGAATTAATATATGTGCACATCATTGTTCATTAACTGGTTCCAAAATACAAAATATCTTTTTTAAATATTGATAAAGGTTTTAATGTTGTTCTTTCATTAGAGATTGACGAAGGATTACTAATTTATTACGAAAATAATATCAACTATACATGTTTTTAACTCCAAAAATATAAATGATGATCTTTATTTTATTTTTTTTGTCACATTTAATATTTTTTATGATCATAATGATAAGGGAATCTAATCAATGTACATTCATTATGAAAAGGGGTTACAACTCTTACATCTGTCGGGTGTATTTGGCTGAGATGAGATTGAGATGGTCGGATGCAACGTTTGTCTTTCAAAATGTTATCCGACCGTCCAAGGCTCAAAACCCCCTTCTGTTTTTTATTATAGATGAAATAATGAAAATCTTCAAATCATTATCGCCACTCTAACAATCTATCTTTTTAAGGGATAAAATAGAAGTTACATGATGCATCCTCGTTCTCGTATGTTGGACTTTATTCAAGTGACGCACCATTCACCTTAGCAATCAATATCTTTTTGGGATATAAGATTAAAGAAGTTTCGAGCTTGGTTCGGTTGGCCAACTTGAGTACAAAAAAAAATATGACAAGGATTGGAGTAAACCTGGCTAGATATTCAGACCTTTCTTTCCTATAAATAGGAAATCGATGTGAAATTTTAATTAATGGAGGAAAATATGCAGGAGATTCTTTTTCAACATATGCAGGAGAAGTCATGTAATACCCTGTATTTTTATTTTTCCTTTTTGGGTCGAGTTTTACCTGACTAATTAGCTAAACTTGTGGGTTGTTTTTGATTATTTTTTTTGGTTTATTTACCCTAAGTTGTGACACTTGAACTTATTCTTCTTATCTTGACTTAAAGCATATGGTGAAAATAGCCGCCAAATTATAATTTTGATAAACAAATAAAAAGAGAACTAAATTAGGGAAATTGAAGAGACAATTAGAAAATTAAATAGATGATAAAATAAATATTTTGATTAATGGAAAAATATAAAGAAAAATCAAGTAATTAAGAAGAAAATGATAAACATGAATTAAATAATAATTATGTTTCCGTTTATAAAAGAAAGAGGGAGAAAATGAATATGTGGTTACGAACATAAACTAGAGCGAATGAGAAGGAGAATAAAATAGATCTAGGGTTCTTGAGAATAAGCTTTATTGGGTAAAATCAGTAGAGGATATATTAACGTAATTGAGGAAAATGTTAGACCCTTTATCCATTGGTGTTTTTCTTTGGGTGTTTATTTCGTATGAATATGTATTGCTAGGTTTCAGTAATTTATTCGCATAAATATGTATCTCATGTTGATGAATGGTCTTCTCCTATAGATAACATGATTAGGTATCCGATGCTTAAATTTTGAGAATATATAATACACCACAAATCCATTGTTGAATGTTTATTTTAGTTTGGATGATAGTTTCTGAAATTTTGGACAGTTTCTCTTTGCTATGGTTTTGATGTATTTAGTAAAGCTTAATGATTTTAAAATGATTTGTAATCTTAACAAAAGTTGTATCCATGTATGCTATGGATTTGCTCAATTTCAGGTTATTATGAATTTATCATGAATTGTTTGGTAATAATATGTTTTTCGAAACTTTACAGGTAGTTGTGAAGGAATCAAAGGACAATACGCAAATAGAGTTTTGAGTCCAGAAACTGGTGAATGCATGGCGATTCGTGGTGCTTTAATATGGGAAAAGGAGTTGCAGCTAAAGAGAATTCATATTGAAGCAAACGCCATGCTGGTTATCCAATCAATAATGGAGAATAAAATTCTAATTTAATGGGAAAAAATAAATATTCTTAAAGACATTAAAAATATAAGTTTAAGTTTTGATTATTGCAAGTTTTTTTATGTTAGTAGAGATGACAATCAAGTGGTTGATGTTGCAGCTCACACTGTTAGAGAAACAACAACCAACTTACATTGTCTTAATAATTTTACAGATGATAATTGTAGTCTCTTATCAGGAGACCAACCAATTTGGTTACGTGATCAATAAATTTCTTTTTATAAAAAAAAAAAAAAAAAAAAAAAAAAAAAATTGTAATGTGCTTAGTTTTTAGGATGTCATTGTAAGTTCAATATATTTTGTTTGAATCGTTGATTTATTGTTATACTTGGATATTTTGTTGTGGATTTATTCTTATAGATTCTGTAAAATTTGAAAACGATCAGATAAATATGTCCTTATTTAAAATATAACATAATACGTCTGCAGTTAGTTTGTTTAATTAAATGCTTAAAATAAGTTCATTTTGTTTGTCCCTATGTTTAGGTTGAGAATGAGTTCATGTTTCCCCGTTATATGGAAATTGGTTCCATGCTAACGGCGGGTAATGATCCCCGAGAGTAAAACGGGTAATTATCCCCCGAGAATTAAATGGGTAATGATCTCCATGTAGGAACTTATTCCTTACCATCGATATCGGCAGTTCGTGGTGGAGAAACGATAGGTGAGTGTCCGAACCAAGATTTTCGTACCTTAAACTCATGATCTGAAACTTAAATGGATGAATTGTAGGGAACATTATTGATGTTGTAAATTGATGTGTTGAATCTTGAATGGATGATTTGTCGAAAATAATAATGGTATCGTGAACTCATGATTGAAAAAATAAATTTAATGATTTGTTGAAATATTATTAATTTTTTGAAGTTTTGTTTCTTAATTCGATGATTTGTAAGAAACAATATTGGTATTGTGAATTCATGATCGAACAAATGAATTAGATGACTTGTTGAAAATAATACTTTTATGGTAATCTTGTTGGTTGAATATATACGTATCATTGATTAATCGAAATTATGATGTATACTTACGAAAATGATTTATCTACCGGGAGAAAATCCCGTGAGAATCACCGCGTGGAACAAAGGAAATGGTCCCACTTTACCCTTTCCCAATCCGGATGCTCGAGTCATTAGATCTGGCCGTTCATTCCCCTCACGGGATTTTCCCCGGTGAAATTGGGAGTGAACGTAGCATTGTCCTGTATACTTATGTTGTATATGTTACTTGAATCATTGATATTGTTATGCATGTTCTGAGACTGAAAATGGTTTCTACTGAGTTATCATCTCACCCCAATAGACATTCTTGCAAATTTATTGGAAGTTGGACGTGTATACTAAGAAGTTAGTTAATCATTGTATTTTGTTATTGTATTGCTTGAAATGTAAATTTCAAAATAATGAGCAAAATGATATTCAAAATTTCAAAATAATGAGCAAAATGATATTCAAAGGGATAAAAATTGATCCAGTTGAGTGTTTTACTGTCTAGTACATTGGATACATATCCCTTTTCGTTCATAGTGTGGTCGAGAAGTAACGAACTCGTTCCCACTAGGAAAGGTTGGATCCTCTATTTTTACGATTTAGTATATATGGGAACACCCTTTTTAGCGAAGGTGGTACCATTTGAGCGATCCAACAATTATGATCTGTTAGCATTTGTTTGTCTTATAAATAATTGTATTTCACCCGTCAATAATGGTTAGACAAATGCTATCCCACACGACTTTGCGGGATGGCTTCCCGCAAAAGCGGCTTCTTTACCGCTGGATGATCAAATCAACGACTAGATTCGTATTCAGGAAAGAACCCATCACTTTTAGAAAATGACCTTCCATTTTCAGAAAAGGACCCACCACTTACCCTAAAAGGTTCAAGGCTGTTAGATCTGGGTTTTAGCATGATCTGACGGTAAAGAAACCGCTTGAGCGGGTAGCCATCCCGCAAGGTCGTGTGGGATAGCACTGCTCGGTTGGTTATAAATTATGTTTATTTTCTCTTCTCCAAGTGATATAAAATCATAAAAATCATGTTATTCGGAAGGCTCAAGGCAGTTAGATCGGCATCTGAGGCTGGTCTAGTAGGCCTAGTTTGCTTAGACAAGTCGGCCTACCTGTGCCGACTGCCGAATCAAAAAGAAGAACCATTTTTTGGGGACCAGCCTTTTTTGGTGGGACCTTTGTTTTATTTTTGGTAAGATATTAGAAGTAATTATAGGTCACCCCTTATCTAGATATTTATGATAATACCTAAATTACCCTCTGATTATTTTTGGTTAATGATTAGTTAGTGTTAATATTAGTTAGTGTGATTAGTCAAATGATTTTGAATAAAGATTTGAGATTAAAAAATCATATTTTTAAAAAAGAAGTAGAATTATTGAGAGAGAAAAGTTAGAGAAGATGAAGAACACAAACATGGAAAAAAAAAATTGAGTTCACTAAACTAGACTATTCAAGTGATGATTCAATTGATGATAGCTCATCTGAATCTTCATCTCCTTCCTCTCCTAGAGTATATGTCAATCTTCACAATGATCCGGATATGGATTATTTTTTAGATGGTGAATGTATTCTTCCCCAAAGCCAATATCAAGATGGTGAAAACGATGGATTTTACCAACCACAACCGGACGAAGACTATTTGCGTACCCAGGTATGCTCTAAACTTAGATAATGTTGGTTGAATTGATCCAAATTTTCAAAAAATATGTGAATTTTTAGAGTAGATTTGGGCTTGTTCGGTTACCTTGTGTGAAGAACATGTAACCGAACTCATCAGAAAGTGTAGTTCGGTTACTTTTTCTAAACACGCAGGTTACCGAACTCTCCATTTAATGGAGGTTTTTTGAAGTTCGGTTAACGGACATGTTACCGAACTCTATGAATAGGATTACAGTGTTATGTTCGGTTTGGCCGAAATGTAACCGAATTTTAGGGTCTATAAGTTCAGTTAGTTTGTAACCAGTACGTAACCGAACTTATGTAAAATAAGATTTCACATTAGTGTATAAAGTTCGGTTGGTTCGCAAAGTTCATACCAACCCTTAATTTAACCGAACTTAAGTACAATAAAATTTTATTTAGTATACGTAAAGTTCGGTTAGTTGTGAACTTGCTTGTCAAACCGAACTTTGAGTTCGGTTTTCCAGATAAAATTATCATGTAACCGAACTTTAGGGTCCATAAGTTCGGTTGGTTCGTAAACTTCATACCAACCCACTATCTAACCGAACTTACGTACAATAAAATTTTGATTTAGGGTACGTAAAGTTCAGTTAGTTGTCAACTTGCTTGACAAACCGAACTCTGAGTTCAGTTATCTCGATAAAATTATCATGCAACCGAACTTTAGGGTCCATAAGTTCGGTTGGTTCGCAAACTTCATACCAACCCACTATCTAACCGAACTTACGTACAATAAAATTTTGATTTAGTGTATGTAAAGTTCGGTTAGTTGTCAACTTGCTTGACAAACCGAACTTTGAGTTCGGTTATCCCGATAAAATTATCATGTAACCGAACTTATTTCTGATTGCAATTGATGTTGTTATATTTCTTGTAGATTGAATGTCAACCTATACCAATGGATAATCAACCTTCTCCGGTTGGCATGCTGTTTGAAGATACATCTAATCACTATGTCAATGATTTGGTTTTTGATGAAACTATTGATGCGAACAATTGGGCTAGAAACCATGCCAAGAAAGCCATGTGCGTATTAGTTTTGAATGGAAAAGAAAGCCAAACTCGTTTTGAAATGGTTTGTGAGAGAAGTGGAGATCCAAATGTTAGTCACAAGAAGAAGGGTTATGTGTATAAAGGAAAGACGACGAGGAAGAACACAGCGTGCTCAAAGAAAATTAAATGTCCGTTCAAGCTAGTATTTAGTAAGTGCAAAAAAAAGAATGGATGGGTTCTATCTATGGATAAGGTGGTAGGTCATAATAAACACCCTCGTCCGGATGATCTTGAAGGACATGCAATGGCCGCAAGGCTCACTCCTCAAGAAATTGAGAAAATAGCTAAATTTAGGAGAATGAGAATTTCACCACTTAACATGCTTCGCTTACTAAAGGATGATAACAAGGATAATGTATCATCTTTGACGACCATTTACAATGCAATTTAGACAATTAAAAGGAATGAATGGAAGGATAGAAAAGTGATGCAACAATTGTTTTTTTGCGCTAAAGAGAAAGGCTAAGCGGTTCAAAATAAGGTAGGTCCGGAAGATAAAATAACGCATCTCTTCATTGCGCATCCGAAGAGTGTTCAATTGGCTCAATCCTTCCATCAAGTTCTTATAATGGATTGCACTTACAAGACTAACAAATACGAGATGCCATTGTTGAACATTGTTGGTCGTACCTCGACGAACTCACCGTTTACCGTTGCTTTTTGTTTTCTAGAAGATGAGCAAGAACCCAGTTACACTTGGGCGCTACAACAAGTGAAGGCCATATACCGAGATGATGATATCCCCGCGGTTATAGTGACGGACAACGATGTAGCATTAATGAACGCAATAGAGAGAGTCTTCCCATTAGCACATATATGGTGTAATGTGATGAATAGGTGCAAGCCTCAAATTTGTCCACCAAAGAGGAAATCATTTGAAGAGATTAGTAAGCTATCGGAAGATAAACAAGCGGATGCAAAAGAGGAATTCGATATACAATACACTATAAATCACGCTAAATGGGTTGCTTTCTCTGG
The DNA here is from genome assembly GCA_023531295.1 of Papaver armeniacum. NCBI lineage: Eukaryota > Viridiplantae > Streptophyta > Magnoliopsida > Ranunculales > Papaveraceae > Papaver > Papaver armeniacum. The sequence goes on from JAJJWW010004070.1 coordinate 513,620, forward strand.
GGAATGGGAGTCATTAACTTGGTATCTCACCGAAGAAGAGTATAATCTAAATCTTGCGGCATTTATCGAACATTGGTCCAGCCCCGAATATCCCGAGGATATTGTAACGTATGTGGTTAAGCAGTGGTTGGAACCGCACAAAGAGCGCTTTGTTTATGCATTTACCAACCACCATAAACACTTTGGGAATCAAGCGACAAGTTTGGTAGAATCGGCTCACCACCGGTTGAAGAAAAATCTTTTTGGATGTGTCGATAATTTTGTGATTGTGTTTAACGCAATGGAGAATTACTTCAACCGCGAGATTGATAGAATTAAAGGGAAGTTCCAAAAAGCCGCATCATGAAGTACAAAAAGATTATAGACAAAGGTGGTAACATCAAGAATATGGCGGACCTTCGGTTGTTCAAGGGACTCCATTATAATGTTTCACGTGCTTGCATTAAGAGGTTAATGGTAGATGTGAATTTGATTGACATATAGGGAACCAAGCCGGACGAGGTGTTTGTTTGCAACATGATGAAGTCTATGGGAATCCCTTGTCGCCATATGATAGTTAAGTATGAACATGGCATAATCCCTCTAAGCGATATAGATCCATATTGGCAACAATTAAGTTTTGTCCCTCCTCCAAAGGGCGATGTCGGAGAAGAGTTTGGTGACAATGAGATGGGAAGAATAGTTATCGAGATGTACCGGAACATGAACAAACTCGAAAAGCAAATCTTTTGGGATGTCATGCGGCCAATTGTTTATCCACACACTTCGGAGAATGTGCACGAACCAAAAAAAGGCAAGGTCAAAGGTAGGCCAATCACCAAAGAAACAAAAACAAGTAAGAGAATATGCAAAGGTGTTGGCTAAGAGGAAAATTAAAATGACCCCTTTTACTAGAGACCCTTGTGGGCATGAGCATACCGCGACGAAGTATCAAGAAGATTCTAAGAAAAGGTCTAGGAATATTGTGGAAAAGGGCGAAACAAGTGAACGAGATATAAAGAAAAAAGGACCGATGTTACGCTCGCAACCATCCCCACCTACTCCATCGGAACCTAGCCAACCAATTCAACGAGACGTGAAGCTTAAGGCTCCAATATGCCGCATCCAAGAAAAAAGTCGACCAATTGATGATACATCAACTTTTGTTGATAGAAGGTACTTGGAAGAGCTACCTCCATATATTATAAAGTATGTCATATCCACCGATGACGTCCCTCGGGATGGTAATTGCGGATTCCACGTTGTCGTACAACAACTAGGGCCTTTCACTGAAGGTGCGAAGCTGTATAATAATAATCAAATCAATTATGTCCGGCAAAGGATGTTGATGAAGCTAAAGGACAACCAGGAATTTTACAAGCGAATGTTGTCCGATGGGGATGCTAGTCTCAATGTGCAGTTTGTTAGGTATCAAAGGCGTCTCCCACGGGGGATCCAATCATAAGGGATCATTGGATGGGCATGCCGATATGTGGGCACTTAATCTCCAAAGCATTCAATTGCGTGGTTCACTATTTCTCAAAAGGTGCTAGTTTCACATACACTCCGAAAACAAAAATATGTTCGGTTAGGTTACCTGCCAAACAATACCAGGTAACTGAACATTACACTGTAAATTTTGAAATTTTCTTGTTAAGAGTTCGGTTAGGTTACCATTTCTGCAGGTAACCGAACATTACACTATAACTTTTGAAATTTTCTTGTTAGGAGTTCGGTTAGCTTTCCTTTTCTGCAGGTAACCGAACATTAGAGTTCGGTTACCTGCAAAACATTGCAGGTAACTGAAAACAGATCTGTAACTTCTGTTTTTTTTTTGGTAGCTGAGTTCGGTTAGATTTGAAATTTGAGAACAAACCGAACTTAAGAACATCAGAGTTCGGTTGTTTACGAGATTTAGTATCTTAACCGAACTACCTAATTGTTTCTTAAAAATTTGAATGTAATGAAACACTTAACCGTCAAATAGCCAAACTAATCCCTTAGAACACAAATTGAAAACCAAATTATGAAATTTATTTACTAATCCACATCACTAAATGTTGGAAGCACACGAACATAAGGAAACAAACTACCAAATCCGCCATAAAAAAGTATTCCAAATATAAGGAACCAAACTACCAAATCCGCAATTAAAAAGTCTTCCAAACATAAGAAATCAAAGTAATAATTGTTGCAATCACTCATTTACCACGACCACTACCAGAAACTTTCTACTCTTGCGTTTAGGAGCTTTAGGTCGTCCTTCGTCACTAGGAGTGTCATCTCCACTGCTTTGTTGTTCAACCATCCGACTTGAACCTTCCCCTTCTCGGCGACTCCTCTTCGACGGCATGGTCTAGCTTGTATCGACAAGGTTGGGATTAAAAACATTAGTTATTTGGTTGTAGAGGTCTGTTTGTTCTCGAGTATCCATCGGCTCTCCACTCCGGATTTTTGCCATCATTTCTTCAACAATTTAGCACTTGCCCTCACCTTTTCTCATCAAAAACATAAGTAACTATTATTTTTAAACACTTCATAACATTTTGAAAAAAAAAATAAGAGTAAATATCTTACCGCCGAATTCCACAAGATCAAGGCCTCATCACCACACATAGGCGTATGCTTCATAGTTTTCTTAGCCTCTTTCTCCATTGTCGTTGCTTTTGCTTTATCAGCACGGGCTTGTTGGAAACTGTTTATTACACGAGGATGAGAAAAATGTTCATACCATTCCATATATCCCTCGTCAGCGGCATTTGGCTCATCAAATGAATCTTGCAACTCTTCAAATGGAACAAGATAATCCCCAAAGTTCTTCCAGTGGTCCACTGATGGAGCAGGATCGTATTTGGGGGTGAAATTCTTCTCGGTGTTCTTAGTTCCCTGCTTCTTCACCTTGAAGTTGAAGTTTTCCACTTGTGGGACACTTTAGACACAAGAAACTTGTCTTAATACTCTTCGAGGATTATACATTGTACAACCTCCAGGATGAAACAACGGTCCATTATACGCCGCAACAGGTGAGAAATCAATAACCTCAACATCCTCCTCGTCTTCGTCTGATGCAATGGTGTAAGGATGGAAAACCACATCTTTCACTGTTAACTTATCCAATGTCTCCCTCAACTTCAACACCTTTTTTTTCTTATTCTTTTCCTGTGAGTTCAAAAATTCATATTTGCCAGCTGTAGGCTTCCCATAAGGCCAAGGAGTGTGAGCATGAGACAATTGCAGTTTAGGGAAGTGGTAGTACACCCAAACCTATAAGTAGAGGCAACAAATAATATATTCGCAATATGTTTAGTAACAATACACATTCATTCACTTATATATTGAAACACACAAACAATAATTTAACGGGGTACCTGAACAAGGGTGTGTAAGCCTCCAAAGTATAGACTCTTAAGCCTCGAGGCTTTTCTGAGTTCCTCTTGAACGAATAAAGAACTGCAATGCCCCAAGAGTAGTTGTTCACCTCATCCAGGGGGTCCAATAGCTGGAGGTAATGAGCATTTACCACTTGACCTGAATTGTCAGGGAAGAAAATGGTTCCTAGTTGATATAACAAATAAGCAGTCACATGGTGCTTAATCTTCTCCTCCGACATCACCAACTTTCCTTGAGCAACCAAATTTTTCGTCCCTGAAAACTCATCAAACAAGGTTTTGAGCTTGATATTTTTCAACTTCTTCTTGTACGTGCGGTCCTCCTCAAACTCATTATACTCATCACCTTCCTTAGGCTCTTTGTTAGCTCGTCTAAACTCACATTGTGCCTTTTTATTGCTCCATCCTAGACATCTTTCGACTAGCTTTTAAAGAAGTTAATAACTCATTGAGGGATTGTAGCCATCTCGAACACTTATTCCTGTAATTGGTAGGGCTGTGATTCTAAAAAAATCATCCGGAGTTATTGCCATCTCACCAAAAGGTAGATGAAAGGTATCCGTCTCTGGATAAGACCTCTCGGAAAATGCAGTAACAGTGACAATATCAAATTTTTGGTGCTCATGTTGTATCCCGTTCCATAGTACACAGTCATATACCGCCAAGCGGACCTCATCACACTCATTTTCTATATTCCATATCTTGTTCTTTTGACGTTTCAAAACACGAACAACATTATTATGATCCTACAAAAGCAACATCATATCTTATATACTAATATATATAGAAAAGAACAATATATGTCAAAATTTAATAAAATGACTGAGAAATCTTGATGGTAACCATACCTTTGTCGCAAAGATCTTGGCATCCCATGAGTTTTTGTAGCCCATCAATACCTCCCCTCCATCTCTTGGAGTACCATAAGTTGACATCTTTGGCGTCAAACACAAATTGTTATCAGGAATGTATGAATATCTAGCACAAGGCTTTTTAGGCGTCTTTCTAGGTTCTTTCGCACTATTTCTACTTGAGCCTCTTCCTCTTCCTCTTCCTCTTCTTCTTCCTCTTCATCCAATTCCTCCTCTGATTCATCATCATCCTTATCTCCATCTTCCTCATCTTTGTCACCCTCATTTCCTCCTCCTTCAGATGGTTGAACATCATCATTATCACCCTCATTTCCTCCTCCTTCAACTGGTACACCATCATTGGCACCCTCATTTCCTCCTCCTTCAGCTTGTTCACCATCATTGGCACCCTCATTTCCTCCTCCTTCAGCTGCTTCACCTTCTCCACCTTGATGATGTTCTTGATTGCCCATCTCTTCCACGATCTCTTCATTAACTTGTTGGATTACGTTGTCAACATTATCTCTATTAACACCATCTTGGATCACAACACCCGGTAATGACCCACCTCTATACTTAGCATTTTTGGTTCCACGATGATCGGCATCACAATGTACTTTGCCTCGAGGCGTGGGAGTTCTAAGATCTTCCAGTAAAGTTTTGTTTGTTTTTTTGGCTCTTCCACTAATCAAGAAAACAATAGATATTAGCTTAATCGCAAAATGATTCACTAAATCAGATGCAACATAAGGGTTCTCAGCGTAAGGTTTGGTTAATAGCAAAAGTTCACGAAAAATAGGCCAACTCTAATTTTGTGTTCCATAGTCTAGTTCGGTTAACAAAGATTTTTTGAGAACAAACCGAACTCAAAATTGGTAAATATTAATGAGGAGTTCGGTTTGTCAAGGTTTTTTGCGAACAAACCGAACTCAACACGTTTGCAACTACTGAAGAGTTCGGTTTGACAAGATTTTGTGCGAATAAACCGAACTCAACATGTATGCAACTCAACATGTTGGATAAGTTCGGTTAAATTGAAACTCAGCGTAATGGGAAAAATAGCATAGTTCGGTTACAATTTTTTTTTTCCGGTAAAGTTCGGTTACTAAAGAGAATAGTTCTCTTGCGAACTAACCGAACTGCAGAGTTCGGTTGCATGTGAAAACAAATTTTTTTTTTAAAATTTTTTAAGTTCGGTTAGAAAAAAAAATTAGGCTTCTTTGCGAACTAACCGAACTTCCAGTTCGGTGACCTAGTTTTGAATCCTAAAGAACCGAAGCATTTCTTCGTGTTCTTCCTTTCAGGAAGTTCGGTTAACAAACTAGGGTTTTTTTGAAAACTCTTCCTAACCGAACAATTCACTGTAACTTCCATTTGAACCCTATTTTAATGATTTCTATTTAATTAAACGAATCAAAATAAAATTAAATGTAATGGGTTCGTTGGAAAATACCTGCGAATCGGTCCCATGGCAGAATCAAGCTTCTTCAAGCGTCTATATACTGGATAATGGCTTCACTTGGCTGTTCCACTTCTTTATGAATCTCAAAATCACTTGGATGATTTGCTAGATGTCCCAATGGAGGACCTTCTCCTTGAAGTCTTTTGGTTTGCTTTCGAAGAACCATTCTTATAGTCGATTGATTAATAGACGATGAAAATTTTATGAATCGACGATTAATCGATTAAGACGATGTGGAAAGGAAGAAGAAGAAAAAGAAGAAGAAGAAAAAGAAGAAGAAGAAGATGTTGTGCGGCAAGGGTAGGGTCTGTTTTTTGATTTTTGATAATAAATTAGGATTAGGTTAATTGGACGGTAGTTATTAATTTAGTTTAATTTTAATTAGGGTTATAAGAGCAAATTGGTAATGTCACTATTTTAGGACATCCCTTATAATTAGAGGGTAGACGGCTTTATAAAATAATGGTCCCAAAAAAACCTGGCGAGATTGGGGTATACTCAAACTAATTGGGGTATACCCAATAAGACAAAATCTGGTCATTATGAAGTAAAACCAAGCCACCCCTTAACCTTATTTTTTCTAAATGGCTAATATGCCCTTGGTTAATTAATATTAAAATTCTGATTAGGTTAATTAATTGAGTTTAGATTAAAATTTTCAAATTATGAATTCAGTAGATTAACCTTTTGATCCGTCTTATGAGTTCGATTTCGATCCAAAAATTTTGTTTTGAAAATATGAAAGGTCGGCGGGGTCCGTGTTTGAATAAAGTGCGGCTATAATATAGCCGGCATGGTATTTGTTTGAATAAAATGCCGACCAATTCTAGCCGGCATGGTCCTTGGATGAATAAAACGCCGACCGTTTTGTGGTAGGAAGGGTCTTTGAATGAAGATTATGCCGACATTATAATGACAGCGCCGGGCGTATGTGTAGCCGGCATGTTAAGGATTTATAACCATGCCGACATTCTAATATACCAAACATAAAATAGAATATCGGAAGATCTAATTCACTTTATTCATGCAATTTTGGTTACTACATTGATTGAAACGGAGGGTTTGCGAAACGGAGGGTTTACATAGAGGTCTACCCACACAACCTATACAAAAACTTCTAAAGCCATCAATCTTCCTCATCCGAAGACGATACGGCATCCAAGTACTCCGGTTATCCTCCGGGATTCTTTGCGCCAAGAAGTGATAGCTTGCATCGAACGCGAATGCTTCCCCCTTTTCCTCCAAGTAGCGCGCTTTCACGACTTCATGCTACAAAAACACAAAAACAAACTTACATATGTTAGTGGTGTTTCATTGGAAGATAAACAACATGGGTTGCGTAAAAAAAACCACAAAATTGCTTACAAATTGTGCAATGGACAAGGTGAAGGGCGAGTGTTAAAAATCCGAGGTTGGAGAGCCAAAAAGCAAGTATCGCGTTTTTCGATGACTAGGTGCCTTTCGTGGACTTGTTGAATACTTCTTCCATTAGGATTACCAAACTCGCCGCAAAATTTGTTGTGTACCCTAGCCCAAAAGGTCGGGAATCCTCCCTTTCGGAGGATTGACGTCTAAGTCAGTTTCCGCGTACCATGCTTTGGTGATTGCCAAATCCTCGTTTGAATCAAATGATGCCATTTTTATTTAGCTATTGGGTGAGTTTGATGGATTGTATGATGATATGAGCTTTGGATAGTATATGAAACTATTTGTATGTTGTTTTGTAGAGAGAAGTAGTGTATTTATAGGATTGTACCCAAATTTGGCCGTTATAGTGCCCAAGTACAAGTCAATCAATGAAATTGTACTTGCCAAAAATTTGAATTTGAATTCGCCGGCGAGATTATTTTTCTCAGATGCGGCTATGACACGGTCGGAATGGTATAAATTTAAAACCATGCCGGCGTTATGATGGTTTTGGCATCATTAAATCATTTTCTTTTCGTCAATACGCCTAGCAATATATTTTGAAATTTTCTTCGGCTATGATACTGGTCGGAAGGGTATAAATTTAAAACCAAGCCGGCGTTATGATGGTTTTGGCATCGGGAGAAGGTATTTTACGTAACAAAATGCCGGCGTATTCGAAAACATAATACATCGGCCATTTGTATATTCGCCGGCTTGGTAATGATCGACTCACTTGCCGACCCCGGGTATGCAAGCATTTTCCGCCGACAGGGGCCGGCATCATCGACACTTAAAAACCTTGCCGGCCCTGGTATTGTCGGCATGGTGAATTAAAAGAATCTTGCCGGCTATTTGTCTTGAAACTTTAAGTAGCTATATAAAACTTTCATTCAACAATTAGAAATCAAACACTTGTTGTCCAAAATAAGAAAACATGTCCCATAAACCTTAAAAAACCATTTGTCCAACCATTAACCTTGACATTTGTCCAACCCAACATAAAGAAATAAACTAGGAAACGATTCATTCACCACGAGCACGAACACGACCACGACCTCGGCCCCGTTTAGGAACACCAGCACTACTACTACCTTCACCACCACGACCACTACGAGCCCTCTTTTTGTCAGCATTCATCTTGGCTTGTGCTTCCCTCCTGGCCTTTTCTTCCCTCCTTACTTCAGCCTCAGCTTGCTTGAACATTTCATGGGCATCCTCATTGTCAACATTGCTAGCATAGTGAATGTGCTTGGTTTGCTCTTCAATCGACAAAGGCTCTCCTCTTTCTCTCGCGCAACACAACAACTTCACAAAGGTCTTCAAATGCCCCTTCTATTTTCGGTTAAACAACAAACAATTAATAGAATTATTCGATAATGTAATCTTAAAACAATAAGAGCTACTCCAAAATACTTACAAGGAAGTTAGGAACTGTTGTTGATTCATTCGATGCCATCTTCCTCTTACGAGCCAATTGTTCACCAGTCATTTCCCTAATCACAGTAGGACGAGCCCAACCCAAGTACCACGACATGTATCTCTCCTGAGCTTCATGACCTTCGGTCACCTCGTCCAAAAGACTCAGATCGACTTTTTACGGTCAAGTCTTTCGTTCCAATGTCCTAGAGTTGGGGGTGGAGCGTAAGCGACGTTAATAGTTTTTTGGGATGTGCTGCAGTCCTCCCTTAACACTTTAAAGAAAGGCTCAAGATCGAAATGGGTTCTTCTTGGACGTAACCCAATTGTCGTATTACCCGATGTGGATCGTACATTGAAAATCCATGGGAGAACCACAAGGGTCCGTAGTATAATGCAACATCATCTCTCCTTTTGGATTAAACCTTGATTTCTAGCATCTCGGTAAGGATCAAATATTACCTCATCCGATCAATTTGTCCAAGGCGATTCGCACGTTAATAAGCAGTTGCGGCATATCCTTTTCCTGAGCACCCTTAAAACTGTATCTTTGCGCTCTTGGCTTATCAATCGCAAGCTTTTCGTTCACTTTGACGTGGGAGTTGGTTTTCACCAAAGTAGGGAAGTGCTCATATATCCAAACCTATGCAAACACAAAGTTTAGTAAGAATCAAACATTACAAGCATTTGGCAAATATAAATGATTTAGACAATACAATTACCTGGAAGAGACATATGTTTCCGTTAACTTGGTGCATGGTGAGTGCCCTTGAAGCCTTTGTCAACTCATTGTTCAAGAAGGCGACCACCGCAGCACCCCAAGAATACTCATGCATCTTATCTAAGGGATCCAATAGTTTGCAAATAATGGCGTCGACCAAGCTTCCAGAAGCGTCGGGAAGATACATCCGCCGGGACGTATAGCAAATAAGGCGACGGTAGCATTGATTCGCACGGGTTCACCCTTCCTTCCACATCAAAGATTTTCTTGGTCCCGGACAATGTATCCTCGGCTTCTTGATTAAACTTCTTGCTTAGATTACCATCCTTCATCGCAAGCATAGACTCCGCCTTAATCTGATCCCAACCGAACAAAGTGTTGGTCAATTTGAAGATATCCTCCCAAGAAATGTTGTTATCGAAGCCCTCAATCGATCGCTTTTCCCTCAACCTCGAGGCCTAGAATTTGATGAGCATCATCGGGAGTTATCGCCATCTCACCGAATGGGAATAACATTGTATCGGTCTCTCCGTAGAACCTCTCTGCTGAATGCGAATACGGTAACTCTATCATACTCAACATTAGAACTCTCCACCGCAGCAACAACCGGGAGTTCTTGACAATCACTTTCACCTCCTCACATTCATCCTCAAGATCCCAAGTCTTAGTCATCGAACATGAAGCTTGGCGCCTCATGAGACGGATAGCATGCTTGTGATCCTAAATACCAAAAACACAAAATGAAAAGAAATACAAATACTTGACACAAATTTAAGATAGTTACACACTTAAATGAAAAACAAAGACGGATTGAGATTACTTACGATAGTATTTTGGATTTCACATGCCCACGAGTCTTTGTATCCAAAAAGAACACGTCCACCATCTTATGGGGTCCCCTGGGAAGCTCGTTTGGTTTCAATTTAATCTTCAATTCGAGAGGAAGGCATGTGGGAATTAGCTGGTTTAGTGATAACCCTTTTCTTCTTCCGTTTGCACTAGTACTTAGTACAGCACTTGGGTTTGTTCCCCAAATTCTTCTTCTTCTTCTTCTTTTCTTCTTCCACTTTGCCTCTTCAACAATTTCATCTTCTCTCTACCCTTACCTTTATCTCCATTACCATCATCATCATCATCATTACCTCCTCCAACATTAGGCATGTCTTGATCACCATCATCATCATCATCATTGTTCCCTCCTCCAAAGAATAGGAGTTCTTTCATCAACATCATCATCCTCACCTCTTCTACCGGATGGAATTGATTGGTCTTCATCTGGAGTCTCGTCAATCACCGGTTCGATGGTGGTTGATAATCATCATTCGGCACACGGATCTTTGTCGTTCGCCACAACGTATGCCCCTCGATGTCTTGAAGTCAAGAGTTTGTCACCAACACGAGGAGGTCTTGAAGGAGGACTAAGAGCTTTCAGAGCTTTCTTGTTTGCCTTTTGCAACCTTAACAAGAACAATTAAGAAAAAAAAAATAAGTCGGAAGGCTCAACACATATAACCATTCCCGTGGGAATAAAGTCGGAAGGGTCGATATCTAATCAACAAGCCGAAGCTAAACAAGGGTCGGGAGGGTTTTATTCCAATAACCCTTAGGCTTTTAACAACTATGGTGTTTTTCAACTACAAACGCTGCAACGCGTATATAATAAAAACAACAGGCTAACATAACGCCGGCGTTTGTATTATTTAGATACCATTAGACATTTATCATTCAAGGCATCGGAGACGCTAAAAATCGAAATCCGCTTTCTAGGCAAGTTTAAAATTTTTAACCAACCCGGCTTTAAAAAATAAAATTTTCGCAAGAAGATTATAGGTTGAATAACATCCCGACCTCGTGAAAGCGATTACAATAACTAAACCGCCGGCTTGATATTCAACCAAAGAGCATCCCGACGGATTACTAAATATGAAATCCGCAAGGTCGTGAAACAAACAACATGCCGGCTAAATAATCGAAAATCAAAGAATCGATTTTTCGACCTAATTTGACATGCAAACATGAAATCGAAGTACTAGAGTGAGTTTAAGTAGGCCCTTACTTTCTTAATCGCACCATTTCTTCGTTTTGAGGGTTCAATCTCTTCTTCTTCAACGGTTTTTTTCTTCTCTTTTTGTTGAACTAATTTTGCAATTTCGGGGTTGTATTGATTGGGTTTGCGATTGGCGCCTTTCATACGAGTTCCCTTACGTTTGTGGTGGTTCCATTGTTGAAGATTACTCGGAGTTTTCGAATCGACGATGTTAACGAATTAATCGACGAGTTTTGGTGGTGGTGGTGGGGGAGGAGCCATGGTTGGTTATGGAAGAGAAGAAGAGAAGAAGGAAGATGAAAAAAAAAATGATTATGGTAATAGAATTATAAAGGTCAAGGGTAGTATTGTAACTTCAACCAAATTTGACCTCCCCCTAGTAAGGTCACATGTCCACTTAAAATTGGGTATACCCCAATTAGTTTGAGTATACCCCAATCTCGCCAGGCAAAAAAAGGCTGGTCCCAAAAAACCGTTCAAAAAGAAAATCAAACCTGTTATGAGTGACCCACCGGAGGAATAACAACCGAGTCCATTATCCATAGCCACGTACTCCATCTCCTTTCATCTGGTAAATCAAACCCTAAGGTAGAAATGAAAGATTATCAAATGAAATGGCGGCAGCTAGAAAACTAAGAAAAGAGTATTAAAATTCAAGACCCAATTTTCTCACAATGAAGAAAATTAGGTTAATGGATTCTTCTTCCGATTCATCCATTAAAAGAGTTGATCAAATGGATATAACAGATGATGTTTGGTTTGAAATCTTTCTTCATCTCCCTCTTGATTCAATTTTCAAATTCAGGTGTGTGTCAAAGGTATGGTTCTCTATACTCTCCACCCCCAATTTCATTAACAAGTGGTATCAACTCAACAGTTTATCACTCCCATGGGGATTAATTCATATGAGTAGTAATAACCCAGATGGTAATAACAAATTAAGAAGAAAATTTACAATTGCATATCCTGATTCATATTCACAGTTTACATCTGATCATCAAAATGGGTTTTCTTTTAGTTATCTAGATTCAATTTTTCAGAACCACCAAGAGAATACAAATCTTATTGTCATAGGTTCAAGCGGTGCTTTAGTTTTGTGCACTACAAGTATTTATAATCAGATTACTTATTATGTTTGTAATCCACTTACAAAGAAATGTGTTTTGCTACCTCGACCGCCACCAAGAAAAGATAATAGGGTTGTGACTGGTTTCGTATGTAATGGATGTTTGAGTGGTTCGAAGAGTTATTATAAGGTTATTCGTATACCAAAGTTTTCAGCTGCATATAAAGAATTTAGAGTTGAAATGTATTGTTCTGAATTGGGTGAATGGAATGTTTTTTATGTCTCGCGTCCTGAATATGTTACTTGGTATTTCTCCCTTTGTGACAATTTTATGTCCCATAATGGTGTTTTCTACTGGTGTCAGAAGGAAAATCGCTGTATTTTAGCTGTTTGTGTTAATAGAAACACCGAGGACGGGACCTATGAGATTGAATGTAGGTCTATTAATATGCATAACCGAGCAATAGTTGGTGATGATATCGACTTTCTCGGTGGATGTCTCGGGGAGTCAGAGGGATTGATCTGTTTCGGTATGTTTGAGTATACGGAGAGGAGGTTGAGTGTTTGGGTGCTTGATGGAGGAGACTGGTATATGTTGCACAAGGCTATTCAACTTCATGATTGGATTGCGGAAATAGAATCTCAGCTGCTTGATGGATCAGTTGAGGTTAATTTGGTCGATGAAATTGTGGTTCTAGGTTTCAGTCCAGTTGATAAAAATGTGGTTTTACTTAGTTCCAAGGAGTACATTTGGGCATATAACACTAAGACAAGGGTATATGAAAAGTTATGTCATCCTCTTATGAGTACCTCAGCAATTGATTTAAAACCAAGGCTACCATACTTCCACCACTTTCTTCGATTAACACGTGAATCCGTGATGTTCATGAATGATTAGAAGTCAAAGGTAATTAGAGGTGTTGCAAGTGTTACTGTTTACTTGTGGGTTTCGGTTTATTTCTGATCATATTATTGAATCTCTGTTAGTTTTAAGCTATCCAAATGTAGTTCCAAGAATTACATTTGGGCATATAGCACCAAGACCAGGGTATATGAAAAGTTATGTTATCCTCATATGAGTACTTCAGCAATTGTTTTAAAACCAAGGATACCATACTTCAACCACTTTCTTCGAGTGACACATGAATCTCTGATGTTCGCGAATGAGTAGAAGTCGGAGGTAATTAGAGGTGTTGCAACTGTTCATGTTTACTTGTCTTCGTATCAGTTTAGGTTTGTTCGTATTATTGAATCACTGTTAAATTTACGCTATCCAAATACTTATCTTGAATGGTACATTCCTTTTTAAAAGTTCAGACTAGAATGTTTGATATCCTGCACTGCCCTTCTTTTCTTTCTTTCTTTCTTTCTCTCCCTTTTTTTTCCTTGTTCTAGTATCTTTCTTTCTAGTCAATAATCCGCTTTCATTGAATTCGGTGTCATTTCTGCTGTAACTTAGACTGTAGGGGTTTTCTCATCACTGTCTTAGGCGCATAATGTTAAGGGGTGGAATTAGAACTATAATTTTTGTCAGGTTTATTTCTAGTTGACATTCGTAAAAAAAATTAGTGTTAGAGTGAAGTGAAGTCAGTGGTTGTTTATCCCCCCTTGAATTGCTATATTCACTACTTGTATGTCCTCGTCCACTTTTCTCTTTTTCTGTTGTGTCGTATGTATGCGTAATTAGTCTATCAGTCTATCACTGTTGATTAGCCTTTGTTTTAATTTGTGTCTTGTGTAGTTGTGTATGGTGTTTTGGCTGTTGTCTACCTTTTTTTCTTTTCTGCCGCTTTACTCGCTTGTCTTATCAGGATTTGGTTGATGATGATTATGTCACAGTCGAAATAAGAAAATTTCAGTCAGTGTCTCAGTGAGTCGGGAAGTATATATTTTTATGTTTGACAATTGAACAAACAGTATCAATCTTGTTGTTTATAGTAGTGTTCCGATGAATATGCAGTTTTGGTACTATGCCACGGCATGGGGGCAAAACCAGAAAGCTATAATCTAGTCCATCTATGCATATATTTGGGTAACTTCTTGTAGGTATATACCCAAATTCATGCAGTGCGATATTGATGTCAGTGGAACATAAGGTGTGCGAAGCAGTATTTAGGTCGGCAAGACCTAGAATTCCTCTTCCATAAGCTTTGCCTACTGCAGATTTCACTCTACTTATCGGTGACTGGTACGGCACCAACCATAAGGTGCGTGATTCTCATTTTCATTGCGTTTGACTGTTTTCATACAAAGTTGTTTGATGGATTTAACTAAATATTTTTAAATTGATAATCTCGTTGCAGGTGCTACGGAAATGGATGGACTCGGGTAAAGCACTTGCATCACCAGATGGTCTTCTCTTAAATGGACGTCAGACCAGTTCATTCTTCAGCGGTGATCGAGGTATTTTAATCTCTTTCAATATATGATGCCATTGTAATTATTGTTCTATGCAGTAAATTAGTTGGGATTGAACTGAGAGTGGTTTGATGATATCTGTTTCAGGAAAAACTTACATGTTTAGGATCACAAATATTGGACTATCAACCTCGATCAATTTCCGAATTCAGGGTCATAAAATGAAGCTGGTTGAATGTGAAGGAGCTCATACAGTTCAGAGCTTTTATGATTCCCTTGACATCCATGTGGGTCAATCTTTTTCTGTTCTGGTAACCTTCGACCAACCACCCAAAGACTACCACATCGTTGCTTCCACACGGTTCGCGTCAGTCAATCTTACCACCGCTTCAGTGTTGCGTTACAAAAATTCGAAACCTGGTGTTCCCGGGCCATTGCTACTAACACACTGGTCCATGAAACAAGCTAGAACTTTCAGGTACTTAGAGCTACGCCAAAGTACATACATCCGGTCGACAAAAAATATGATAATCCCCCTTTACATGTGGTGTTAGATTCTTCAGCTGATTCGTTTTTTGTTGCATTTTTTTTTATTTTTTTCGTCTTTCCTTCATGGCAGGCGGAACTTAACAGCAAATGCAGCAAGGCCAAATCCTCAAGGGGCATATCATTACGGGCAGATAAAAATTTCAAGAAGAATCATTTTAAGCAACTCAGCTCCCTTTGATAAATAGGAAGAAGCGCTATGCTGTTAACGGCCTTTCCTACATTAACCCCCAAACCCCTCTGAAGCTTGCAGATTATTTCAATATCACCGGTGTTTTCACTACAAATGCCATCGAAAGGGGAAGCAATCGTCCTACCTTGGCCAGTTCTGTCTTGAAAGGTTCCCTCCACGAGTTTGTTGAAATTGTTTTCCAAAACAATGAAAATGAAATTCAATCGATTTCTGGGTAGTTGGGTATGTTAAATTTTAGGGTTATTTGGTTTTTGGTACCCATGTTTTGTCCAAAATTAGTTTGGTCTAATTTTTGAACCGTTTTTTTTGGGGACTATGTTTTTTTTTTGGGGACCATGGTTCTATTTTTAGTAAGACATTTAGAAGTAAATCTAGGTCACCCCTTATCTAGATATTTATGATAATACCTAAATTACCCTCTGATTATTTTTGGTTAATGATTATTTAGTGTTAATATTAGTTAGTGTGATTAGTGAAATGATTTTGAATAAAGATGTGAGATAAAAAAATCTGATTTTTTAAAAAAGAAGTAGAATTATTGAGAGAGAAAAGTTAGAGAAGATGAAGAACAAAAACATGGAAAATAAATTTTTTTTTGAGTTCACTAATCTAGACTATTCAAGTGATGATTCAATTGATGATAGCTCATTTGAATCTTCATCTCCTTCCTCTCCTAGAGTATATGTCAATCTTCACAATGATCCGGATATGGATTATTTCTTAGATGGTGAATGTATTCTTCCCTGAAGCCAATCTCAAGATGAAAACGATGGATTTTACCAACCACAACAGGAGGAAGACTATTTGGGTACCCAGGTATGCTCTAAACTTAGATAATGTTGGTTGAATTGGTCCAAATTTTTAAAAAAATATGAATTTGTTAAGTAGATTTGGGAATGTTCGGTTACCTTGTGTGAAGAACATGTAACTTAGAACTCATCACGAAAGTGTAGTTCGGTTACTTTTTCTAAACACGTGAGTTACAGAACTCTCCAATAATTGAGGCTTTTTGAAGTTCGGTTAACGGACATGTTACCGAACTTTTTAAATAGGATTACAGTGTTATGTTCGGTTTGGCCGAAATGTAACCGAACTTTAGGGTCTATGAGTTCGGTTAGTTCGCAACCAATAGCTAACCGAACTTACGTAAAATAATATTTCACATTAGTGTATAAAGTTCGGTTGGTTCGCAAACTTCATACCAACCAACTATCTACTTAGAACTTACGTACAATAAAATTTGACTTAGTATACGTAAAGTTCGGTTAGTTGTCAACTTGCTTGACAAACGGAACTACGAGTTCGGTTTTCCGGATAAAATTATCATGTAACCGAACTTTAGGGTCCATAAGTTCGGTTAGTTTGCAACCAATAGCTAACCGAACTTATGTAAAATAATATTTCACATTAGTGGATAAAGTTCGGTTGGTTCGCAAACTTCATACCAACCCACTATCTAACCGAATGTATGTACAATAAAATTTTGATTTAGTATACGTAACGTTCAGTTAGTTGTCAACTTGCTTGATAATCCGAACTTTGAGTTACATTATCTAGATAAAATTTTAATGTAACTTAGAACTTGTTTCGATTGCAATTGATGTTGTTCCATTTCTTGTAGATTGAATGTCAACATATACCAATGGATAATTAACCTTCTCTGGTTGGCATGCTGTTTGAAGATACATCTAATCACTATGTAAATGATTTGGTTTTTGATAAACCTATTGATGCGAAGAATTGGGCTAGAGACCATGCCAAGAAAGCCATGTGCGTACTAGTTTTGAATGGAAAAGAAAGCCAAACTTGTTTTGAAATGGTTTGTGAGAGAAGTGGAGATCCCGATGTTAGTCACAAGAGGAAGGGTTATGTGTATAAAGGAAAGACGACGAGGAAGAACACAGCGTGCTCAAAGAAAATTAAATGTCCGTTCAAGCTAGTATTTAGAAAGTGCAAAAAAAAGAATGGATGGGTTCTATCTATGGATAAGGTGGAAGGTCATCATAACCACCCTCGTCCGGATATCTTGAAGGACATGCAATGGCCGCAAGGCTCACTCCTCAAGAAATGGAGAAAAATAGCTAAATTTAGGAGAATGGGAATTTCACCACTTAATATGCTTCGCTTACTAAAGGATGATAACAAGGATAATGTATCATCTTTGACGACCATTTACAATGCAATTGAGACAATTAAAAGGAATGAATGGAAGGATAGACAAGTGATGCAACAATTGTTTTTTTTGTGCTAAAGAGAAAGGCTACGCGGTTCGGTAGGTCCGGAAGATGAAATAACGCATCTCTTCATTGCGCATCCGAAGAGTGTTCAATTGGCTCAATCCTTCCATCAAGTTCTTATAATGGATTGCACTTACAATACTAACAAATACGAGATGCCATTGTTGAATATTGTTGGTCGTACCTCGACGAAGTCACCGTTTACCGTTGCTTTTTGTTTTCTAGAAGATGAGCAAGAACCAAGTTACACTTGGGCGCTACAACAAGTGAAGGCCATATCCGAGATGATGATATCCCGCGGTTATAGTGACGGAAAACGATGTAGCATTAATGAACGCAATAGAGAGAGTCTTCCCATTAGCACATAATATGCTTTGTACGTTCCATATATGGTGTAATGTGATGAATAGGTGCAAGCCTCAAATTTGTCCACCAAAGAGGAAAGCATTTGAAGAGATTAGTAAGCTAGGAATATGAACAAGCGGATGCAAAAAGAGGAATTCAATATACAATACACTATAAATCACGCTAAATGGGTTGCTTTCTCACGGTGAATGGGAGTCATTGACTTGGTCTCTCCCGAAGAAGAGTATAATCTAAATTTTGCGGCATTTATCGAACATTGGTCTAGCCCCGAATATCCCGAGGATATTGTAACGCATGTGGTTAAGCAATGGTTGCAACCGCACAAAGAGCGCTTCGTTTATGCATTTACCAACCACCATAAACACTTTGGGAATCAAGCGACAAGTTTGGTAGAATCGGCTCACCACCGGTTGAAGAAAAATCTTTTTGGATGTGTCGATAATTTTGTGATTGTGTTTAACGCAATGGAGATTTACTTCAACCGCGAGATTTATAGAATTAAAGAGAAGTTTCAAAAAAGCCGCATCATGAAGTACAAAAAGATTGTAGACAAAGGTGGTAACATCAAGAATATGGCGAACCTTCGGTTGTTCAAGGGACTCCATTATAATGTTTCACGTTCTTGCATTAAGAGGTTAATGGTAGAGGTGAATTTGATTGACATATGGGGAACCAAGCCGGACGAGGTGTGTGTTTGCAACATGATGAAGTCTATGGGACTCCCTTGTCGCCATATGATAGTTAAGTATGAATATGGCATAATCCCTCTAAGCGATATAGATCCATATTGGCAACAATTAAGTTTTGTCCCTCCTCCAAAGGGCGATGTCGGAGAAGAGTTTGGTGACAATGAGATGGGAAGAATCGTTATCGAGATGTACCGGAACATGAACAAACTCGAAAAGCAAATCTTTTGGGATGACATGCGGCCAATCGTTTATCTTCACACTTCGGAGAATGTGCACGAACCGAAAAAGGGCAAGGGTAAAGGTAGGCCAATCACCAAAGAAACAAAAAAACAAGTAAGAGAATATGAAAAGGTGTTGGCTAAGAGGAAAAGTGAAATGACCCCTTTTACTAGAGACCCTTGTGGGCATGAGCATACCGCGACGAAGTATCAAGAAGATTCTAAGAAAAGGTCTAGGAATATTGTGGAAAAGGGCGAAACAAGTGAACGGCATATGAAGAAAAAAGCATCGATGTTACGCTCGCAACCAACCCCACCTACTCCATCGGAACCTAGCCAACCAATTCGAAGAAACGTGAAGCTTAAGGCTCCAATATGCCGCATCCAAGAAAGAAGTCGACCAATTGATGATACATCAACTTTTGTTGATAGAAGGTACTTGGAAGAGCTACCTCCATACATTAGAAAATACGTCATATCCACCGATGACGTCCCTCCGGATGGTAATTGCAGATTCCATGTTGTCGTACAACAACTAGGGCCTTTCACTGAAGGTGCGAAACTGTATAATGATATTCAAATCACTTATGTCCAACAAAGGTTGTTGATGAAGCTAAAGGACAACCCGGAATTTTACAAGCCAATGTTGTCCGATGGGGATGCTAGTCTCAATGTGCAGTTTGTTAGGTATCAAAGGCGTCTCCACGGGGGATCCAATCACAAGGGATCATTGGATGGGCATGCCGATATTTGGGCACTTAATCGCGAAGCATTCAATTGCGTGGTTCACTATTTCTCAAAAGGTGCTAGTTTCACATACACTCCGAAAACAAAAATATGTGTCGAGCAACTTAAACGTAGGAGAGTGGTGATTGCGCTTGTTAACAACAACCATTTTATAGGCCTCCTGTTAGAAGACGATTTTCCACTGCCTCTGATATGCGGAAACTCTTATTGGCATGGATTTAACCCCGACACAATGTTGGGATGGTGCATTATGTACGGGCATAACATGGAGATGTGGAAAACTTTGAAGGATTCGGAAAAAATCATACACGAAGGTCCAGTTTCCCTTGTGGATGATTAAATGTACCATTAGTTAAACTAAGTATGCTTTGAACGTCAACATAAGAATCAAAGATTGTGTTTTGGAATTAGGTCTTACTTTTGGGTTATGCTTTGAAGATTTTCATAAGAATAAGAGACTGTTATTTTTGGAACTCTTTTTTTTTTTTCATATTGGAACTTAATTACATGACATCGCCTAACAGTGAGACATCAAGACTTAAGTTTGGTTAGGAAATGAAATTAGAGGACATTGCCGAACTAACACTAAAGCTACATAACATTTAATATCCGAAACCCGTTATGAAAAAGTCTTTAAGGAGGCGGAAATGATATTCATATTTGAAATCCTTTCTCCTCCATCTTCGCCATTCGTTTTTTGATGTTAAAATGATTTCGGAGAATCCTTCACCCCTAAGTCGATATCGCCTTACAATACAAAATAAATCCATAAATTCCACAACTCTATCTCTAATCTTTTCGAATCGAATGAACAAACCTATATGATCACGGTTATGAGGGTTTGTTGTGTCGGAGCAGAATTTCTCATGAATTTTCCCCCAATAACTTTGAATCATAATACCATTCATTCTTCGTTCTTCACCCCTCTTTGGATAGTATAGTATGTAGTTTCTGCAAAGAGACAGATCTTCATCTAGAGTAAATTTAAGAGTAGTGGCTGCCATTTTTAGAATATTTTGAGACAAAATGTTAACTATGAGACACATATTTATACCATCGAGGTGTATAACGGCTATAAAATAGCCGTTACTTGAAATTAGTGTCATTCAAATTTCAAAATACATAGTTCGGTTACATAAGAAATGCATCGACAAAACCGAACTCACGGAGTTCGGTTGGTTACGTAAATCGAAGGTAACCGAGCAAAGTGCAAACTACAAAATTTTAAAAGTTACGGTGTAATGTTCGGTTACCGATAAATCATAGCGGTAAAGAACTTAGGAAAATTATGTCTGGTTTATGATCTCCACATTGTAACGTTCGGTTACCTACAAAATAATACCCGGTAACTGATCATTACACTGTAAATTTTGAAATTCTATTGTTATGAGATCGGTTAGATTGCAAAATATGCGAACAAATCGAACTTATCGACCACCAAGTTCGGTTACACGATGAATAATACCAGTAACCGAACATTACACCGTAACTTTTGAAATTCTCTTGTTATGAGATCGGTTAGATTGCAAAATATGCGAACAACCCGAACTTATCGACCACCAAGTTCGGTTACACGATGAATAATACCAGTAACTAGGACATTACATTTGTAACTTTTGAAATTTTCTTGTTGTGAGTTCGGTTAGATTGCAAAATCTGCGAAACAACCGAGCTAAAGCGTTCGGTTGTCTATTTAAATTACGGTTAGCCGAACTAAAACTACACTAAGGCTGGATTATGAACCCATAAGTTCGGTTGCCAGCTTTTTCTGCAGGTAACCGAACATTGGAGTTCGGTTTCCTGCTAAATAATTGCAGGTAACCGAATACAACTCTGTAACTTAAGACAATCAGAGTTCGGTTGTTTACGAGATTTAGTCTACTAAACGTTTCTTAAAAATTTAGTAATGATGAAACACTTAACCGTCAAATAGCCAAACTAATCCCTTAGAACACAAATTAAAAACCAAATTATGAAATTCATTTACTAATCCACATAACTAAATGTTGGAAGCACACGAACATAAGAAAACAAATAGCCAAATCCGCAATAAAAAAATATTCCAAATATCCAAACAAACTACCGAATCCCCAATAAAAAAGTCTTCCAAACATAAGAAAACAAGGTACTAATTGTTGGAATCACTCATTTACCACGACCACTACGAGAAACTTTTCTACTCTAGCGTTTAGGAGCTTTAGGTCGTCCTTCGTCACTAGGAGTGTCATCTCCACTGCTTTGTTGTTCAACTATCCGACTTGAACCTTCCCCTTCTCGGCGACTCCTCTTCGACGGCATGGTATGGCTTGGATCAACCTGGCTTGTATCGACAATGTTGGGATTAAAAACATTAGTTATTTGGTTGTAGAGGTCTGTTTGTTCTCGAGTATCCATCGGCTCTCCACTCCGGATTTTTGCCATCATTTTCTTCAAAAATTTAGCACTTGCCTTCACCTTTTCTCATCAAAAACATAAGTAACTATTATTTTTCAATACTTCATAACATTTTGAAAAACAAAAATAAGAGTAAATATCTTACCGCCGAATTCCACAAGATCAAGGCCTCATCACCACACATAGGGGTATGCTTCATAGTTTTCTTAGCCTCTTTCTCCATTGTCGTCGCTTTTGCTTTATCAGCACGGGCTTGTTGGACACTGTTTATTACACGAGGATGATAAAAATGTTCATACCATTCCATATATCCCTCGTCAGCGACATTTGGATCATCAAATGAATCTTGCAACTCTTCAAATGGAACAAGATAATCCCCAAAGTTCTTTCAGTGGTCCACTGATGGAGCATGATCGTATTTGGGGGTGAAATTCTTCTCGGTGTTCTTAGTTCCCTGCTTCTTCACCTTGAAGTTGAATTTTTCCACTTGTGGGACACTTTGGACACAAGAAACTTGTCTTAATACTCTTCGAGGATTATACATTGTACAACCTCCAGGATGAAACAACGGTCCATTATACGCCGCAATAGGTGAGAAATCAATAACCTCAACATCCTCCTCGTCTTCATCTGATGCAATGGTGTAAGGATGGAAAACCACATCTTCCACTGTTAACTTATCCAATGTCTCCCTCAACTCCAACACCTTTTTATCTTATTCTTTTCTGTGAGTTCAAAAATTCATATTTGCCAGCTGTAGGCTTCCCATAAGGCCAAGGAGTGTGAGCATGAGACAATTGCAGTTTAGGGAAGTGGTCGTACACCCAAACCTATAAAAATAGGCAACAAATAATACATTCACAATATGATTAGTCAATACACATTCATTCACTTATATATTGAAATACACAAATGATAATTTAACTGGAATTTTTGAACAAGGGTGTATAAGCCTCCAAAATATAGACTCTTAAGCCTCGAGGCTTTTCTCGAGTTCCTCTTGAACGAATGAAAGAACCGCAATGCCCCAAGAGTAGTTGTTCACCTCATTCGGGGTCCAATAGCTGGAGGTAATGAGCATTTACCACGTGACTCGAACTGTCGAGGGGAAGAAAATGGTTCCTAGTTGATATAACAAATAAGCGATTACATGGTGCTTAATCTTCTCCTCTGTCATCACCAACTTTCCTTGAGCAACCAAATTTTTTCGTCCCCGAAAACTCATCAAACAAGGTTTTGAGCTTGATCTTTTCAACTTCTTCTTGTACGTGCGGTCTTCCTCAAACTCATTATACTCATCACCTTCCTTAGGCTCTTTGTTAGCTCGTCTAAACTCACATTGTGCCTTTTTATCGCTCCATTCTAGACACCTTTCGACTAGCTTTTCAAGAAGTTCATAACTCATCGAGGGATTGTAGCCATATCGAACACTTTTTCCTGTAATTGGTAGGGATGTGATTCTAAAACAATCATCCGGAGTTATTGCCATCTCACCAAAAGGTAGATGAAAGGTATCCGTCTCTGGATAAGACCTCTCGGCAAATGCAGTAACAGTGACAACATCAAATTTTTGGTGCGCATGTTGTATCCCGTTCCATAGTACACAGTCAAATACCGCCAAGCGGACCTCATCACGCTCATTTTCTATATTCCATATCTTGTTCTTTTGACGTTTCAAAACACGAACAACATTATTATGATCCTACAAAAGCAACACCATATCTTATATACTAATATATAAAAGAACAATATATGTCAAAATATAATAAAATGACTGAGAAATCTTGATGGTAACCATACCTTTGTCGCAAAGATCTTGGCAGCCCATGAGTTTTTGTAGCCCATCAATACCTCCCCTCCATCTCTTGGAGTACCATAAGTTGGCATCTTTGGCGTCAAACACAAATTGTCATCAGGAATGTATGAATATCTAGCACAAGGCTTTTTAGGCGTCTTTCTAGGTTTCTTTCGCACTATTTCTACTTGAGCCTCTTCCTCTTCGTCTTCCTCTTCATCCAATTCCTCCTATGATTCATCATCATCCTTATCTCCATCTTCCTCATCTTTGTCACCCTCATTTCTTCCTACTTCAGATGGTTGAACATCATCATTATCACCCTCATTTCCTCCCCCTTCAACTGGTACACCATCATTGGCACCCTCATTTCCTCCTCCTTTAGCTTGTTCACCATCATTGGCACCCTCATTTCCTCCTCCTTCAGCTGCTTCACCTTCTCCACCTTGATGATGTTCTTGATTGCCCATCTCTTCCACGATCTCTTCATTAACTTGTTGGATTACGTTGTCAACATTATCTCTATTAACACCATCTTGGATCACAACACCCGGTAATGACCCACCTCTATACTTAACATTTTTGGTTCCACGGTGACCGGCATCACAATGTACTTTGCCTCGAGGCGTGGGAGTTCTAAGATCTTCCAGTAAAGGTTTGTTTGATTTTTTGCCTCTTTCACTAATCAAGAAAACAAAAGATATTAGCTTAACCGCTAAATGATTCACTAAATCAGATGCAACATAAGGGTTCTCAGCGTAAGGTTTGGTTAATAGCAAAAGTTCACGAAAAATAGGCCAACTTTAATTTTGTGTTCCATAGTATAGTTCGGTTACCAAAGATTTTTTGAGAACAAACCGAACTCAACATTGGTAAATGTTAATGAAGAGTTCGGTTTGTCAAGGTTTTGCGAACAAACCGAACTCAACATGTTTGCAACCTCGAAGAGTTCGGTTTGTCAAGATTTTTTGTCAAGAGTTCGGTTACATTTTTTTTTCCGGTAAAGTTCGGTTACTGAATAGTTTTAGATTTTTATGCGAACAAACCGAACACAATAGCACAGTTCGGTTACATAAAAACTCAAATTAGCGGGCAAAATAGCAGAGTTCGGTTACATGTGAAAAAACAAATTGTTGTAAAAAAATTTAAGTTCGGTTAGAAAAAAATTTAGGCTTCTTTGCGAACTCACCGAACTGGAGTTCGGTGACCTAGTTTTTAAACCTAGAGAACCGAACTGCTCTTCGTGTTCTTCCTTTCAGGAAGTTCGGTTAACAAAATAGGGTTTTTTAGAAACTCGTCCTAACCAAACTATGCATTGTAACTTCCATTTGAACCCTATTTTGATGATTTCTATTCAATTAAACGAATCAAGATCAAATTAAAAGTAATGGGTTTGTTGCAAAATACATGCGAATCGGTCCCATGGCAGAATCAGGCTTCTGCAAGCGTCTATTATACTGGATTATGGCTTCACTTGGTTGTTCCACTTCTTTATGAATCTCAAAATCACTCGACTGATTTGCTAGATGTCCCAATCGAGGACCTTCTCCTTGAAGTCTTTTGGTTTGCTTTCGAAGAACCATTCTTATAGTCGATTGATTAATCGACGATGAAAATTTTATGAATCGACGATTAATCGATGAAGACGATGTTGAAATGGGGAAGAAGAGAAGAACAAGAGGGAGAACAGTTTTCTCCTCAAAACTGTTTTTTTTTTTTTTCGTGCAGGTAGGTTTAGGTTTTGTTTTAGATTAAGTTAGAGGCAGTTATTAGGTTAGGGTTAATTTTAAATAGGGTAATGGGCAAATTAGTAATCTCATGATTTTTAGGACATCCCTTAACATTGTAGGGTAGGGGGCCTTATAAAACAATGGTCCCCCCAAAAAAAGGTTCTAATTTTTGTCCTACATATTTCACCGGTGTTTTCACTACAAATTTCAAAACCTTCGGGCTCCCAAATCTTCAAGCATAACCACCAGAACCCATTCTATCAGTGACATTAGATCCTTACCTTGATTTCTTTCTTAGTTCAAAACCCTAATCATCATCTTCGAATTTCTGTCTCCATTCTCTAGAATCTATGGTATATATTTTTTTTCCTTCTAATAAATTAGAACCCATCACATAAATTTATCAAGGTTTCCGAGACGATTAGGATTAAATATGGTACAATTTTTGTTCAGTAAGGGTTTAGATGGTTTGAAAAATTGAAGTTAATTTCAAGTAAAAACTTAAGTTACGGTTTCGATTCTTCATTGAGTTTCAATTTGGGTTCAGAACATAATCAATTGAATAGGGTTTCAGTTGGGATTTCAGTTATGATTTTATTAGGGTTTCAATTGGAGATTTTGATGAAATAAGAAGATATGTGATTAGGTCTTGTTGCAGGTTTATTATCGATTTGGGTATCGGAAAGGGTGTAAGAAGGATTGGGGACGGCGATGATCCATATTTTTCTTCAATTTAGCCTAATTGTTTACCTATTCTGATTTCTGATTCTTACCCTAAATTGAAACTACAAGTATTGAACAGGGATTAGAAGGAAGGATCAAGCGGAGGTGAGTGCAGTTGATTTTAGTTATGAATGTATTAGATAATGGAGCTTACAATACAGGGTCTTCAAAGGTTACACTAGTTTTCAAGCAATTTTCAGAATTTCAGATTTGTGGATATGGAAAGAAATCAGGGATGAATTGATAATGTTGCAGGGAAGGCGATGCTTTAGTTGATACGAGAGAAATAAGAGAAGAATTTGATAAACTTGTTAAATTTGATTTTTGATATATTGATTGAAGTTGAAATTAAACTGGTAATTTGTGAAATTACGGTTCTAATTTGGGGAAGAACATGAGGATCACGGTAGTGGTTGAGGTGATGGCAGTAGCGGAAATATGACGACGACGGTGCTGGTTACAGTTGTAATGTAAATATTTAACAAATGAAGGGTATTATAGTAAATGTATAAATATATTAGATTTAGAATTAATTAAAATTTGACTGAGCACGGTCAACGGAAGTCAACGTCAATTCCAAGTACCAAATACAAAGCTGGACAAATGTTAGACCAA
Source organism: Papaver armeniacum (assembly GCA_023531295.1). Lineage (NCBI taxonomy): Eukaryota > Viridiplantae > Streptophyta > Magnoliopsida > Ranunculales > Papaveraceae > Papaver > Papaver armeniacum. The sequence continues at coordinate 540,572 of JAJJWW010004070.1, forward strand.
ACACTAATTTTGGACAAAACATGAGTACCAAAAACCAAATAACCCTAAATTTTACCCGGAAGTACATATTTCTATGTTTTGACAATTAACCAAAGTGGTTCTTGTTTGGTTTAGTTGATACATAGCTAATGTACTGATGAATATGTAGTTTCGGTACTATGCCATGGAATGCGCCGAAACCAAAAACATTAATCTATGTTGTTGTTAGAATACGGGCATCCAACTCAAAACCAATCGGCAATGAGTGGAGAGGCCCTAAGGATTATAAATAGCAAGATCTTAGATTTCCCAGACAATGTGGGACTAATAATCTCAACACGTCCCCTCACGTGTAGCCTCGTTGGGTCTAACACGTGGACAATTAAATCGGGTGACGCGGAGTAAAGGCGCGGTCTAATGACTCTTCGCAAATAGCCTGCTCTCATACCATGTTAGAATACGGGCATCCAACTCAATACCAATCGGCAATGAGTGGAGAGGCCCTAAGGGTTATAAACCGCAGGATCTTAGATTGCCCAGACAATGTGGGACTAATAATCTCAACAGCTATCACTGTTCAGGTAAGCAGTCGATCATTCGTATCATCACCCAATAACTTTAGCATGTTCCCTGGCGGCTTTCCTCGATTAAATGAATGCGCATCTGAGTTATGTAAATTTCTGGTAGGTGTACCCAAATTCATGGACTGCAATATAGATGTCTGGAGAACCAAGGTATGTGGAACATAAGATCTCGCAACCGGGCAAGGCGGTATCTAGGTCGGGAACTCTATTTCCGCGTACGGACCGAGATACATAGCTCCCAAAACGAATATGACATTCCTCCAAATGCTTTATGTTAATCATACTGTTGCGAGTCTTTCTGAAGACTCTCAACTGAATCAGTCTGCAACAGAATCTAGTCATTAGGCTATTATGTAGTACTTTTTGTTAGCTGTAGCTCAGTCAAGAGTCTGTTTTGTTTAACAATATTTTGAAATATTCTGTAACCTTAATAAACGCATCTCTCAATATAAATAAGACAATCCATCTCCCCAAGCTGTGTGTGGAAGATATAAAGATTGATTCCCCTCTAGTGTAGACTCATACAACTATAAAATTTATCGTTTAGAGGACAAGTCATTATGATAATTGATTCCCGCAAACAATCGAAAATGAAATCATATTAGAGATGAGATTTTCCGAAACTCAAAAACAAATACTCCCTCCGTCCCAAATTAGTTTAGCCAATTGGTTTTAAATTTTGTCCCACAAATAGATGAGCTAATTCACTAATCAAGGGTATATTACTTAAACTACCCTTTTAATTGATTATTGTTACTATAAGAAATATGTATAATTTGGTAGCCATTTTATACTCGTTACGTAGGTGTTTTAAAATGCTTTTCAACGGCATAAAGTTTACAAAAAATCGTGATATATTTTAAGAGATAAATCATTTCTAAGTTTTAAAAGTTATTATCCAAAAGGGCATACTTGTAAAAAATACTTAAACATACTCTCTTTTTCTCCTTACCTTAATAATTGTGCAAACTACAAATGACTCAACTAATTTGGAGGGAGGGAATAATAATTAGTAAATTTACAGTCATGTAACTCATATTCCACCACATATTCCATCTCCTCGTGGAATGTCAAATGAGAGATCATCACCACACATTCCATCTCCTTCCATCCGTTCAATCAAAACCTCCTGGACTCCTTCCCACAATAAAAAGCGGCGGCGTCGGCTAGAGAAGAGCAGTGAACATTAGGCAAGAAAAGGGTGGCGGTGGAGTCATAAGGCAATATATATAGCAGGTTTTACATTTAGGGTTTACAAGAACCCCCCACTCACCACTCAATTTTTGTTAAACATCACGGCTTTTCATCAGATCTAACGGTCATGATTACATGGGAAAAGAAAGTGAATATAATCGTGTAAGTAAATCTTTATCCATCATCGGTACAAGTACTTTAACATTTTCATTGCGAGGGGATTTATCAAAAGCGGAAATGCTTTATATCGGGCGGGCCATTCCCATTTCTGTTTGTGAGAGAGAGAGCGGGTGGACCCACACTTATTCCACCCCCTACAAACCGCCGAACCATAAGGGAATTGCCTTTTTTTTCTCTTGTCAAGACACATCGAAGATGAAATGAGACCTGTGTTCTTCAGCAGCACATATTCCACTTCTTATCTTTTAATTAAAGCCCCTGACAACAACAAAAAAAAAATGCACTTAGATGGGGAACCGTTTTTTTGGGACTACTCAAAAATGATGGGGGACTATTTTGTGATAGGAATATCTACCCTATACTTATAAGGGGTGTCCTAAAATGTGGAAATGACTAACCTACCCTTCACCTATATATATAATCACCTCCTCCCATCACCACCACCACCTATATATATATGTATAACCACCTCCTCCCATCACCACCGCCGCTCACCACCACCTACCACCACCGACCGCCACCACCAGCTACCACCTCAAATCACCACAACCGCCACCTCCATATATAGCTTAATTTAACGAGTGTGCACATAACAAAGCAACCTTATTGGTTGTCTTAGACAAATGGTTAACTATTTAATAAATTGTTATTTTTTAATTTGATAATTATCTAAAAAGGTAAGAGGATAAATCATATTTACTTATTACTTAAAATATAGCGCGACTTTGATTAGGAAAATGTTGTGATATTCATCTGATCATCATGATGGATTACAAATATAATTCCATAAGAAAATTAAATACCTAATGATCGGCGATTATTGCATAGATTATAAAATATATAAATTTCGATGCGAATAAGTAAATACAAAAAATTTATGATTAAATGAAAGAAAACTTGTGATTAGTTTCAGTATCATAAAAATAAGATGCACGAAGAGTGATTAAAATGGTTAATCACTAGAAATAAAGTTAAAGTAAAAAATGATTCAGTTCCAATCTAAGAAAGAAAAAAAAGAGCTTGAGTTTATTTACTGGAATGTACTATAACGAGGGAATGATTAAGAATTGAGGATCAAAGAAAATTAGGTTTTTCCAATCGAGAATTTGTTAGATTTAGCGTCGGGTTAATTCTCGATTACTATAAAGGCTAGCAAAGGGATGAATCTCATGATCAACATAGCACATATGTATGAAAAAGAAGAAGAAGATAATTGTGATTTACTTTAGGTAATAGATATATTCTTTCCTTTTAAAGGTTAATATTAGATTAAAAAAAAAAAAAAAAAAAAATTCTAAAATGCTTAACCGTTGTTCTAATACAACCAATAAGGTTGTTTTGTTACACTCTTTTAAGGAGTGTGCACAAAATTGGACTCTAAAATGGGACCTGTGTTCTTCAGTAGCACATATTCCACTTCTTATCTTTTAATCAAAGCCCCTGACAACAAAAAATAAAAAATGCACTTAGATGAGGAACCATTTTTTTTGGGGACTACTCAAAAATGATGGGGGACTACTTTGTGATAGGAATGTCTACCCTATACTTATAAGGGGTGTCCTAAAGCGTGGAAATGACTAACCTACCCTTCACCTATATATATAATCACCTCCTCCCATCACCACCACCTATATATATATATAATCACCTCCTCCCATCACCACCGCCGCTCACCAGCACCTACCACCACCGACCGCCACCACCAGCGACCACCTCAAATCACCACCACCGCCACCTCTATATATAGCTTAATTTAATGTGACGCAATTGGGGGATATGGGAATTAATTGGGGGATATAGCTACAGGACAAAAACGGTGTCCCAATAGCAATTCTGGGTGACCCCCTATGTAATTATTTTTTTAATTCCTAATCTAGCCCCACTAATCAGGATTATTGATTAATTATAATTAGTAAAATGTTAAGTATTTGGGGATAAATTAGTGTGTATTTATTTTTATTTGAATTTGTGTGGGTTAGTTGAGAGTAGAAGGAGGGAAAATGGTTTTTGAGTGGAATTTTTTCTTTTGAAAATGGAAGATGATTGTGATGAGAGAATTACTGCTAAGAGGTTGAAAATTTGAATTTTTTTTCTTTGAATCCACCATTGTTGCAGCTGAAAAAGCTTGGTGCCGGCATGGTATTCAACCAAAAAACCATGCCGGCATTTGATCTTCAAAACCTATTTTTTTCTGGTTTTAATCAGTCTACTTCCGGCACAGTTATCTGATTTTCGAGCATGACGGAACTACTTCCGGCATGGTTTTTGCTTAAATTTCGATGCCGGAACATGATGAAAAGTATCCAGAAAATTGATTTTTTTTTCGACTTAACTACCGGCATTGATAGATTTATATCGAGCATGCCGGCATTTAGTTCCGGCATTGAATTTCATCACTTCCGGCATGGTCTTCATCATTTCCGACATTTTCTTCATCACTTCCGGCGTGGTCTTCATCCTAAATAACCATGCCGGACTCACTTCAGGTGTGGTCTTCATCCTAAATTTTTATGCCGGCACATGATGAAAAGTATTCAGAAAATTGATTTTTTTTTCACTTGACTACCAGCATTAATAGATTTATATCGAGCATGCCGGAATTTAGTTCCGACATTGAATTTCATCAATTCCGGCATGGTCTTCATCACTTCCGGCGTGACCTTCATCATTTCCGACATGTTCTTCATCACTTCCGGCATGTTCTTCATCACTTCCGGCGTGGTCTTCAAAATTTCCGGCATGTTCTTTATCATTTCCTACATGTTCTTCATCACTTCCGGTAGAGAAGGATAAGAGAATTTGAAAGGAAATGGGGAAAATTTAGAATTTGAAAGAGAATGGGGAACATTTGGGTTTCAAAGTTTTAACCCTAAAAAGATTAATTAGAAGTGGAGATGGAAATGGGGAATATGATTTTGTTTTTTGATTTTAAGTTTTTTGATTTTTATTTTGAGGGAAGGGTGTTTTAGCATTTTCGCCCCCAAAAGTCACCCCTTAGCACACACCATGGGTTGGGGGAAGTAATTCATATCCCCCAATTAGTTTCTATATCCCCCAATTGCGTGTTCTAATTTAAATCATTAAAAAAATCAAAATTATAACAAACCCATTACTTTTCAGAGAAGTAATCATCAAAATGAGTTGAAAATGGAAGTTACAGAGAGAGGTTCGGCTAGGAATTATGTGAAAATTTTTGTCGAACTAGCCGAACTCAACTTTAATGGAGGTTTTTGTTTTCAGAGAAAATTCGGTTACGTCGAAAAAAAATGTCCAAGCCGAACTTATTGTTCGGTTACGTCGCAAAAAGTTTGGTTACGCCACAAAAGAATTCAATTACATTGAAATTTTTTCTCCTAACATAACTTTTGTCTCAAAAACCTGCATATTGAGTTCGGTTACGTCGTAATTTTTTTGCCTAGACGAACTCCTAGTTCGGTTACGTCGCAATTTTCTTCTCCTAACCGAACATTTCTCTGAAAGAAAAAACTCCATTAAAGCTGAGTTCGGCTACCTGTATTTTCATAAATATTAGCCGAACTACACATGCAGAATGAGTTCGGCTACTGTTCTTGATTTCGTAGCATTGAACTTTTTAACCAAACCGAAATCAATTTGTAAATTGTTCATTTTTAGGAATGTTTTGGCCAATTCAAGCACTATTAACTAAATTTGAAGTATCTGTGAGTACCCAAAACATCATACTCTTGTTGTGGCTCTTACAGAAAAAGATCTTTACTTTTTTTCTTCCAAAACCCTCATCTTCATTATCATCTTCATCTTCTTTTTCTCCCTCTCAATAATTCTTCTTTTGAAAAAAATAACTTATTATGGTGGGTTTGGATGCAGAATTTTAGAGGTGGGATTTATGGGGCCAGGGGATTTGGTGGAATTCGGTTTCCCTTGGTATGTTTGGTTGGTATTAAAAAAAAACTCACTAATTAACTCACTAATCATTACACTAATTTGATTACCAAGGGCAAGTTTGGTATTAAAAAAAACTTAGATAAGGGGTGACTCATTATTACTTCTAATATCCACCCCAAAAAATGGAGAGTAGTCCCCACCATTTTTGAGTAGTCCCCAAAAAACAGTTCTAGATGAGAGTCTCTCCAATGGACAAGGGTATTGGTGGCGGTGGAGTCGTAATGCCAATATATTACTGCGCAAATGGCTCGTCCCTTGGTCATCAGCTCTAACGAAAAAAGAGAATAAAAATTGGTCCTACTCTCAAAAACAAGCTAATATTCCCTAAATTTCCAAGTCTCCCAAAATATCACCTCTTAAGAAGAGATGTCTACTATGCCTATTTTCATAAAAAAAGTCTCCCAGAATCGATGACATTTATTTCTCCATCGAATAACATAACAGGTGTGTTGGAGTGACTCCTACGAAATCATAATCCAATACATGGGGTTCCAGAGAATTTAAATGACTTAAAAAAAGTGTCCGACCAATAACAAGAGACATTAGAAGACTTTCCAAGTAGATTCGGAAACTCTCCTGAAATCATATGAAATCTCCGCCGAAAAATGTGTTCAAAAAAAAAAAAAAAAAAACTTCATTAAGTTTCTAACTTCATGCCTTTTGTGCCAGGTTGTCTTTTGAGACAAGAAGTATATTAATTGATTAGTACTAGGTGTTTGTGAATGAAGTTAGCTTAGCATCTCAACCACCCAACGGCCAAAAGAACTCATGGGTCTCTCTGACCTCTCTTTTTCTTTCTTTTTCCAGCATTTAATTTCTTTATTTTTTGTCATTATCATTGCACTGTCCACCGGCCATTCATGATGCCCTGCTTAATAAAGAACCTATGCAAGAGTCTGTTTTTAGCCATGACTGACTCGGTATTCATGGTATATGCCATCTTTTTTGTATGTCTGTTCTTAATTTGGTATGTGTGTTTAATTTTGGAACTTCCAAATTGTAGAGATCACTTACTTAATTGGCTGTTCAAACGAGAAAACATGTATAGAATCAAAAGAATATGCTAAAGTTGAACAAAATATTATCATATAATTAAACTAAAGTTGAACAAAATATTATCCATAAGCTTAGTTTAATCAAGAATCTATTATCATAGGATCAAACTTTTACTTTGTTCATGAGTTTAATAATTAATTTCCTAATTAGAGTTAACCTTTAAACTGCTGGCCCTGGGGCCTAATTAACACTTTGCCGGGGCCTTAAACCATCTTAAATACCTCCATCATCATAATCACCACTGCAATAAAACTAGATCTCCCACTCTAATTAAGATAAGCTTTGAGAGATCGTGAGTAGATCATTAAGTGTTACTCAACAACTAGGAAGTGTTTTTGCTCAATCTACAATAATCCAGTTATCATCATCGTCCCACCAAACCCTAATGACAGGTATGTTCATTTTCCTGCTTCTAGTATTGCAGCAACACTGTTACTCAGCATCCGCTCGCAAACAAGAATTACATACCTCCGTAGCTGGAATACCCGAAATCAGCTCTTTGAAGAGCATAAAATCACCTCCATTTCCTGCAGTAGAAATCAGACAAACTACACCGATCATCCACCGCTCCAAGAAAATGATGGATGCTTTTCGGCCCACATCCCCTGGTCACAGCCCCGGAGTTGGTCATGATGAACCTCCTGGTCATAAATAGTGAGATAAATACCATTCTCTCTCTCTATATATAAATATAAATAGTTACTGGCATGATGAGCTTTGGGCATGGATGGCATATATATGGATCATCATCGTATCATATATGATATATATGATATTGTGTTTTGCAGTAACTCTTTTTTTGTTTTGTTTTGTTTTTTTCTTTTCTTTTTGCAATATAATTTGAATAGTGTTGCAACTCATTTAACAATTTAAATATATGAATTGTCCTGTTGTGTTTGAACTATCTCTACTAGATTTGCCACTTACATTTGATTTTGACAGTCACGATATAAATTTATTTATTGTACATGATTATCTAATCAAAATGACTTGAACTCTCGTGAATAACAAGTGCTATAGAGAACGCTAAATCTATAAATATCACAAGTCATAACCATAATAATTAACACAACAAATCATTACTAGAAAGTGCACAATATATTTATAAAACTTTTATTTCACCCATCTGTAGTTCAAGCTCCAAAAATTCGAAGAATTTTAAATGTTAAAGAGATAAAATGAGTGTATAGTGATTACATATAAAGGCTACACTAGCCCCGTATTTTACAAAAATTCTATAATACTCTTATTAATGTAACCGGCGTGTGTCTCGGTTGCATCCACATCCTATCCAAAATCTGGTGGATCCCACAAATTACATTTACATCTATCCCATTACAGTGGTTCTAAACGAACCGAGGGAAGGAAACAATGGCAAAACCGCCTCACACATAAAACTTTTTTTTTCCTTTTTTGGGGCGGATCCTAGTGAGGCCCGCCCATCGGGAGATGTGCAGGGGAGGGTGTGAGAGGCAGTTTCTTTTCCCTTGTTTTTTTTCTCAGTTTGTCGAGAATTTTTGATCCCATTATCCAAGGATTGGATCCCAAATGGCCACCCTTGTGTGGCAGAAAGTTAGCTAAAGCAATGGGCTTTTCTTTTGTTTTTTTTTTTTTTTTTTTTTTTTTTTTGAGCAATTTTTCGATTATGAATGGGCTAACTTGAATTCATATCTAAATATAAAAAAATTGGGAAAGTTATAATGGTCCAAATGAAGTGGTTTAATGGTTGACATGTTCCCTCCAACTGCGGAAATAGGGATTCAAACCCTAAAAATAGAAATAATCAATAGAAGAAATTAAGGATGTAGTTAGAGGTGTAAAACGTCTTGCTAAGACACATGCCCAAGACACGAAGTTGCGTGCTTCACGTGCCATGTCCGTCTTCCGTCTTTGTCAACGATTTAAACGTCTTTGTCGGCCGTCTTTGTGCTTTACTACTCAAAAGCTAGGCAAGATTGACCCACGGGCACAAGACGCGAATAAACGTGTCGTCCGCGGCCGTCTGGCCCATGTGCTATAAAAAATTTGAAATCACTTAATGTATACATTAAGTCGGACATTATCACAAGAATTTAATTAGACAACATATCATTTGAAATTATTTCAAGTAAAATTAACAAGTTTATTCATCAAAAAAAAAATAGCCCATCAAATATAAAATTGGATTATTGTCATGTAAATTAATGTTCTAGTTAAATATAGGTGACGACATTATAACAACGATATTGAAATATATTTTCCAGATATTAAGGTATTATATGTGTTGTAATAAATAAGCCAGCATAAAATGTTAAAAACTAGCTAGAATAGTGACTCTTTTGTGAAATATACAAAAAATGTGATGTATTATGCCTTGTTATATGGTCTATTTGTACATGTTATGACGTGCTTTCTTAACGTCTTTGTCTTTGAAAGTTTCAGCCACGTGCTTATCGTGCCACGTCTTTGTCTTTGTGCTTCTTTGTGCCAATTAGTCAAACCCAAAGACGTCCCATTTAACTAACGTCTTTGTCTTGGCCGTCTTTGGCTAAGTCACGTCTTTGGGTTGAAATTTGTGCTCAAATTTTAGCGTCTTTGGGCAAGCTGTGCTCGTCTTTGGCACAGCCCAATTTACACCTCTAGATGTAGTCCAAAACCAGTTCCAAACCATCAAAATTAATAAATAATGACCTAAATGAGTATCTGCCGGATTTATGGGGCGGGGTTTTAAATGAGGCGCCATACCTGCTTAGGCATGTAGCTCAGCGATGGGCATGGTTATTAAACTCATACGAGTCATGTCACCATTTTCTACATCGAGTCGTAACGTTACTGATAAGTGGCATCTCGTTAAGAAAGATGTAACAAGTGAGCAGGGATCGATCCCAGCACGCTCATACTAGGTTGAGTGTTAGCAGATGCTCTGGCTCTCTTTTCCTCAATTTCTACAATTCTTCCATTCTTATCTTTCTTGGTAATCATAACACAAAATTGGTCAAAAAGACCAAAATCAATAAATCCTGGGTGAAAAAGACACTTAGGTTTTGATACTGTTTAAATAGCCAAAAATTAAAAAGATCTTGTTTAAATGGATAAAAATTTAAAAATAGGCAGGATGTAACCAGAGTTTCATCCTGTCCATTTTCAAATATTTTTTCTTATTTTTATTTTACAGGAGGATGCATCCAGGTTTCATCCTTGCTATTTTTTAAGTATAAGCCAGGATGAATCCAGTTTCATCCTTGCTATTTTGTTTTTTGCTATTTCACCCGTACTTTTTTTTACTCGTCCATTTGAACCATGTTTTAAATTTTTTTGGACAAATGACCCATTTTCTCTAATCATGATGAGGGAAATCTTGAGATAATATTGCCGAAAACCATTGAGCTAAGCCAGTTCTTTTTTATATGTATACATGTCCATTTTATTTTAACATTTATCTTTTAAATTTCCTGAAGCATATATAAAAATGACATGAAACTCTATTTTACGTTTCAATCGTTCGGTTGGATTCTTCAAAATCAGAGACAAATCGTTTCACTTCTAAGGTTAAGGGAGATGCTTGCCTGTAGCAGAATCCGACGACGACTCAGTACGAATCAAAATGGAAAAAATGATTCACGTTAGACTCTAAACCCTGCCCAGTCAAGTTCCCAAGAATCTGAATCAAGTTGACATTTATTTTTGGAATTTGCGCCAAACCACGAACTTAGACACAACACAAGTGAGCTTTTAATGGTAGAGTTGAATATGAGTTTGCATTTATGATGATCTCCTGATTCTCCTCCCCATGTGTTCTAGTACCACCAAATTTATACTCCCTCCGGCCCCAATATATAGGCGGAGTTTTCAATTTTTGTAGTCCCATTAGATAAGCAGAATACCAATTCCAAGATACGTTTTTCTTATATATGCCCTTATTTATTGTACATTGATAATTGTGTTGGGAGTGAGACAAAGGTTAAAACAGGAAAGTATATGGATATTTAGGAAATCAAGATAAATTCTTAATCTAAGAGATTTTGCAAAATCCGCCTATATAATAGGGATGGAGGGAGTAGAACAACATAGCTTTGATTCTCCCGCTTGTCTTCAAAAAAGAAAAATAGAAAAATGCTCCCAATGGCAATGGTTGATCTGGTACCAAAATTTCACGTTAGATTTTCTGAATAACGCCTTGCATATTTATGGCATAGCCCATTTGGGTGTTTAACTAATCATTCAGCAACTCTAATGAAGCTTCTTCTTGTTGCTTAAGTTGACCACTAATAATAGTAGTATACGTACTGATGAATATGCAGTTTCGGTACACTGCCATGGCATGGGGGAAAACCAAAAACCAATAATAATCTAATCGATGCTGCCACTAGACACACTGTACAGGTAAGTTGTAAGTGACTGTTTTCATCAGTTCAATGATCGATTCTGCATCTGATGAGATACGAAAAGAAGCAGGCATGTACATAGTTTAATAATTTGCATTTCTTGTAGGTATACCCAAATTCATGGACTGCCATATTGATGTCGGTGGAGAACCAAGGTATGTGGAACATCAGGTCTGCAAACTGGGCAAGGCAGTATCTAGGCCAGCAATTCTATTTCCGAGTTTGGACGGAGATACAAAGCTTCAGAAATGAATATGACATTCCTGAAAACGCTCTGCTCTGTGGTAAAGCCGCTGGACGGAAAATTAAACACCGTCAAGCATAGTCCGGTCAGTCAGATTATTTCATGTAGGGAATTCTTTTGTATTTTCAGTCACGCGGGTGTGACCGGATGAAAATGTAGTTCAAGAATCAAGATAAAGGGAAAGATATTAAGCTAGAGGGTCTTCTCAATTCGAGAAGATATATTCTTTTTTGCTTAAATTATAAAAATAAAATAACGAAAATCTTCAAACTCCCATAATTTTTCCGTTACATCTACGTACAACAGTGAACTCTTTGAGCATTATTCCAAATCACCCTTCCGTGGGAACCTGTCAGCGGCCTGGCTAATAACTAGCCAGAAATATACCGTGCTCTTTAGTAAAGTCGGCACTAAATGTTTTATCGATTAAAATAATAACACAAAATTGGTTAAAAAGATCAAAATTAAAATTTCCTGGGTGAAAAAGACAGTTAGATTTTGATACTGTTTAAATGGACAAAAATTTAAAAATAGGCGAGGATGTGCAGGTTTCACCGCCCATTTTCAAATACTTTTTCTTATTTCTAATTTACACAGGATCATCCAGTTTTATCCTCGCTATTTTTTTTTAAGTTCAAGTAGGGATGAATCCAGTTTCATCCTTACTATTTTTTTTGTGTCCATTTCACCTATAAAATTTTTTACTCGTCCATTTGAACCGTGTTTTAAATTTTTTGGACAAATGACCCATTTTCCGTTAAAATAAGGTAAAAAAGCTCTGTGGGAGTTTGGGCTGGCCGGCTTGACTATGTATTAATCTAGGGACAAAGAAAGTTCTAGTTTATGATATTTTCTTTTGCATGGAAAATGGAAGTATTTTAATTTTTCTATGAAACTCAGGATTAGACTTGGCTGATTTAAGTGTGAATAGTAACAAAGTTCCATTTCATTTATGGACCTTGGGGATTCTATTTGCCAAAAAAGTGCACTGAGACTGAGAGGTGAAGTGGCACAAAAGAATTGAAACAGTACACCATTGCACGGACGCACTACTTTTGGTGCCGTGTCCGCGTCGGACTCACGGAGGACGCGGACTCGACGCTGCATATGCGCGTCCCATGTGATTTCCATGGTTGACACGAGTTGGACACTAGGTTGGACGCGCATTTCGTTTTTTGGACCCTTCTTATTTGTAGAAATTAACATACAGTCCCAAATATGTTGGGCTTTAGACGCCCTAGTCCACCCCTCTCAGGCCTAGTACTATAAGATCCAAATATCCCAATTTTAAAACGAGTTAATCCTTTTTTAACGATTTAGTCCAAAACATCATTTTTCTAATAGCGAAAATGCCCTTTATGTAAATGTCGTTCTATTTTCATTCTTGCGTTTCTCTGCTAACAAATCTAAAGAGGATTAAGCAGTTTTACCTTCTTTTAGCACAATTATTCGAAATGTTTCTGCGTACTTCAGTTGAAATCAACAACATATCGAGTTCATCGCAGTTTAAATCAACCTTATGGCTTTGATCCGGTCTTTGGCAGGAATTAGGGATTCATTTTTCGTTTTTTCTTCATCACATCACATCATTCTTCTTTTGGTGATGAAAATTGGTGTTTCTTCGATGAGTTTTACGTACGGTATTCCCAATTGTGTTCATGGTATTCATCTAAGATTTGGATTTTTTTTGTTATGGCTCAGATTCTGATTTGATTAGAAACGATAAATGGTTCTTTATCAGATCACAACAAGTTTGTTCTTCTCCGATCTGATTCTACAACATTTATAATCTCTTTTCTTTTTAATTTTCATTTTCATTTTTTAAATCTTCCAAATCTGTCTTCTATAATCGATCCATGGAAACACTGTGAGAAACCTTTTTCATTGAGTAAATTGATTTACTTACTCCATCAATCAACTTCAATCTCGGTTCATCTTCCTTTTTTTTAAATTCCAAATCATTTTCACATGAAAAATTCAAATTCATCTCCATATTTTGGGTTATCAATTTTACTTAGTTATGCATTTGCTAATTGGTATTAGTTATAGATGCTTTGTCAATTTGAATACCGATGATGAATATTGATTGCTACTACACTAATTACGTGTTTGCTTCTATCTATTGGTATTACACAATTGTCAAGTTTTATATTGATTACATACTGATGTAGGTCAAGAAAGCTTAAAAAGGAATCCAAATCACACACCAAACTCACCTTCTCAAGCACACATTAATTAGTGCATAACAATTGGTTGCGAAAATTTTCCAAAGAATGCAAAAGAGATTTGTTGATGCTTGAATGGGTATGTCATATTTGACATCTAAGCAACTTGAAATAAGTACTACCTTTTTCCTAACATAGTTTCAGTCTATATATAGAATTGATGTCTGAATCTATGTCGTGTTGATCCGTTGTGCATTACTATTTAAAACCTTGAATTGTTTCTTAAAGTATTTTCCATGCATGATTACGGAAATAAGACTCAGGCAAACCAAGAATAATTAAAATGAAAAGAAAGAAATGGGAAAATAAGCTTCTTTTTGTGCATTAATGCCCTAAATAAAGTGTAAGTCTATAAAATGTGACTACAGTTGATCATCCAACAAAAAATAATCAAAAAAAGGAAAGAAAAGCAAATTTTTGGTGGGACAAAGAAATTGTCACATACTGTATAGCGCATTCTGCGACTGAATGCATGTAGACGGTTTTGATGAAAGTCCTAATCAACTAATGGTTGCTGAGTGACTGTAGAAATGTGGTACATATATCGAACTAGTTATAGCTAAGTTTTTTTTTTTTTGATCCTACTAATTAATAAGAAGATGAAACAAAATGATCATCTATATTTTCATTTTCTTTGTAAAGTTATTGTCATGTAAATGCTATTAAAGCGAAATACCAGCATGGAAGGGAGGCGGAGGATGATGGGATCAGTTCCTTGAAATCAAAAAAGGAAGTTCATTTGTAATTTGTCTATAAACTTCTCTTGTTTGATTAATTAATTTACAAATTCCTTAATTTAGTGCCCTTAAATATCTAAGCTACGGTTAGTGGACAAAAGAGATTTTAGGATTGTATTTGTACATGACATATACATCATATATTGTATTTGAAAGAAAAAAATACAAAACAATAGGAGTTAATTTCTTTATTTTGTTTTCAATGCGACACACATTCGTTTTTCATTTTCTATAAGTCTTGGTATGCTAACGTTTTCCTTAGATTTTGATGTGTATATATTAAGAATTACTATTGATGCCCGCTCAAAAAGCAATCTAATGTTTTCATTTTAGAAGTGGTCGCAATATCCCGTGGAAAATGTGATGTTTATTGTATTGCTAGCTAGTCTAAACTATTAGTTGTGTACTTTTATCTTATTGAATTTATTTATAGCAGCAAAATTGGTTGCTTCTACATTGTTTGTGTTTGTTTATTATAATTAAGTGTTAGGGGAGGCATTTTTATATTGTCCAGTTTAGTTGAAGACCTTCTCTTGCTGATAAACTGCTGAACTGGTTGCTTCTACAGTTTTAATGTGTACATAGTTGTACGGCCTGTTGATCATTGATGTGTACATAGTTGTACACCTATTAATCGTTAATGTGCACATAATAGTACCATACACAAAAAAAAGTACTTTCTATTCGTAGGGTATTTTAGCCTATTTTTGAGCTAATATAAAGAAATTGGTTAAGTATTAATTATGTTGGTTCATTTGTTGGATTAGATATGCATGTAGCTCTATCATGTTCATGGTAAAATATCCATTTTTCATGGTATTACTATATCGTGTTTCCAATCAAATAAAGTCATGAAAGTGTTTTGGAAATTCACTTGCAGGGCACTTTGGAGGAGAAAATCAAGCATTTGGAGAATGACAGAGAATCATTGGCCTTAAAGGAGGTAATCAGTTTCCATTGTTAGAAGCTTTGTTTGTCCCATTCAAGCTCTTAAGGTCCAACTCGAATTGATGGCCACAAAGAAGTTCAACATTAACATAGATGCTTCCTTGTCTTGATAAAACTTAGTGCAAAAAACGTTAACTAGACTGGATAGGTATACATGTTTTTGGTACACATGTGTACAAAGTTGTACACTTGTTGTTTGTTAATGTGCATATAGTTTTGCACATTTTGATTCTTTTTGAAGGTAAACATAGTTCATGGTAGTGTACATAGTTGTACACCATTACCCCGTCTCATGAATATATTGTCTGTTATGTGAGTATGAATGTCGGATTTACTAGGATTTTGTGGATAAGTACGTAGTTGTACACCAGTGTAATTCTCATAAAAAAATGACAGCATAAGGTTATGAAAACTTTGCGTGTGTACTTTTTTGCTTTACAATTTGTACATATTTTTTTTGTTTTGAATTATTAATGTGTACATATTTGTACACTTGTTAATTATTTAGATGTACATACTTGTACACATGTTATTCATTTTGAAGCCTAAGAAATTAAGGAAGGCACTAATGTGTACATAGTTGTACACACATGTTATGTTATTTAGGTGTACATAGTTGTACACTTGCAGAACTATATTTTGATGTACGTGATCTTTGTAGTTAGTGTGTTGTAATACTATTCAAATGCATTATTTTCGGCTTTGACTAAGATTCACATTATCTTTACTTGGCAGGTTTGTGCTATCAATGGATAATATTGATGAGAACCTTTTAATCGAAAGTCTTGTTTAGACAAGTAAGGATGTTGTAATTGTTCTTCAACATCAAACTGAAAAGATATTAAATTGTTTTTTATTTTTTTCAATTCTCTTCCTTAGTTTTTCTTTAGTATATTTTTTTTTTGTTATTAGTAAACATCGAGCAAACAGCTCGAATAAAGATAAAATAAAAATAACACAAGGAAAGGGTAATAATGTTTTGTGAAGTAGACTTCCGCTAAATGTTGGTGTTAATGCTGCACCAGATTATGCTCCTACACCTGCGCCAATTGAATCACTTACATACAAAAAGAAACTATGCGAGTTCTCCGCACTGACAATGAGAGGTATGTTTTATAATTCCAATACGCTGGTCTCCTTGATCTCATTTTAGTCAGTCTTACATAATGCTCAGTAGAATGATATTCTGTAAACATAGTGATCTTCTTAAATCCAATAATGGATGTTTTTCTAGTAGTGCATCGTTTGCAGAGTTGCTGATTTAGCTTGACACGGTCTCTTGGCATTCAGGTTACCATCCTTCTATAAGTGTACATATTGGTGCACCTGTAATACAAGTGTACATATTGGTGCACCTGTAACAAGATGAGTGCGGGTGGATTTCTTGCCATTTTCATCCTAGAAACAAGCCTATTTAGGAATTGAGATGGTGGATTTCACTGCCCTTCTCATTCTAGAAACAAGACGATTTTATTTTTCTTTAACCAAACCCAAAATAAACATATATGTCATTTTTACTAAACTCTAAATAGCAAATATGCATGTCTTTGTGAAACAGATGAGTGCCTAGTTCTATAATGTGCCTTTGTATTGTGAAATCGTTAAAATAGGTTTGGGTTTCATTTGAATTTGTTTGTTCTGGGACCTAATCTGATTACCTTTATTTGTTATGATGAGGGAAGAAATATTTGAACTGGTTCAATGGGCTAAGACGTAAGAACTCATTTGGAACAAATCGAATTTTCCCAGGATTAGACTGAGTAATTCACGTGAAGGTGGCAGCACAGTTAGAGCTGTAGTTGTTTCTAGGGATGAACATGCTAAATTATCAGGTGCATTTGAGACGCTGGCAGCAGATATGCTTCCTACAACTGATGATTTGTGTATGCACAAGGATGAGCCTGATTAGGATACACAAATGGGTGGATTTGCTTTCGTGGATGAGGCAATTGAAAATATTCGTCCAGGCAAGGTTTGTTCTTTCTTAGCTCTAATCACTTACTCTTACCCAAGAGTATTAGTGAAACTATGAAAGTGATGATACCCACAACACTTTTTCTTTTCTTTTTCTTTTTTGAGCAGACAGTTGCACCCACAGCTCGGAACTCGGTTTGATCTAGCATGATCAAGATGTCCATGATTTAATTCATTTTTTTGGATTTTTGTAGATGTGTACATGTTTGTACACCAGTGTAAACTAAGATTTTAAAAAATGAAAATTATATAGTCATATGGGTACTCTTTTTGTAGCTCTCGGAAAGAGCTTTCCGAATATATAAAATTTGCGAATTTTGGACAAACGGTTCCACAGATAAATTGATTTTAATATTTTTTTATATTATTTAAAACTGATGACATCATCGTGAGTCATCTTGGACTAAACTGTAAATATTTGGACTAAATTGTAAACCAGAAGGTTATTTGTGTACTTTCCACAAAAAAAGGACTAATTTGTACCTAGTTGAATGGGTTAGGACTAAATAGTATATTTGGATGGGATTTTGGACTGAACCATATTTTTCCCTTCTTATTTTCTGAGGGCACAAAGTTTTGAACACCAAACTTCTTATTGTCTGAGCACCTAACCATAGTGCCATCCATGCTTTTTTGATGTTCATTATACATACTTTACATTTACTATATATTCATTAAAGTTTATTGATCCTAATTTAGATTTACATTACATTTATATATTATTAATTTTTCATGAGCAGAAAATTATACTCACGTATATTTATAATATTATATATTTATATTTATATATATATGTGTCCGCGTCCTAATTTTTTCAGAACTAGAACGTGTCGGCATCCTAGTTTTTTCAGAACTAGAACGTGTCTGTATCCGCGTCGTGTCGTGTCCACGTCACCGCGTCCGTGTCTATGCAACCCAGCCACCACCACCCTCGATAGTGACTAAGATTGAGAGGTGAGAGAGGACTGCAAAAGTTTTCGATAGTGATAGAATCCAGAATCGAGGCTACATAGAAAACCGACCTTGCTGGGGCTGGATCAACAGTGGTGGATCAAATTGGTCCACCTCCCCTACACCACAAGATTTATAGGAGTGGGCTTTTCAAGTTACTGATGGGACCCTAGTATCTTAATCTAACGGTGGAGAGTATTGGTCCATCTTTGGCTTTTTCACCAAGAATTATAGGGTGGGAAAAGTTAAATACAATGCAGTTGTTTATAATTAAAACTTTAAAATGGGAAAAGAAAACCAGACTTTTTAGGGGCGACCCCAAAAAAATTAGGGGCGACATATAAGACAAAAACGGGTCACCCAAACGTAAAATGAAGCTATCCCTTATCTCCCGTTTTTTTAATGCCCAAACTACCCTTCATAATCGGTATTTAAATTTACAATCGGGATAAACTACCCAATCGGTAGTTAAGTTTACAATCGGGAGAACATCATGAAATGTTTTGGTGGCCAAATTACCCAGAATCGGTAAATAATGGATTACCACATCTACCGATTATAAACTACATAGCCAAAATATATCTATAATCGGTAGACAATGACATTAATTGCTTCCGATTACAATGTAGCCCCAAAGTCAAACTTCTTAAATTTTCGAATTCTCTACACAAACATAATCGGTAGTAAATGTAGTTTATTTAACTTCCGATTACAATCGATAGTAAGTGAACTAACATAATCGGTAGTAAATGAAGTTCGTTTAACTTCCAATTACAAAGTAGTCCCAAAATTGGATTTTGCCAAAATTCCTAAATTTTCAAATTCTCTACACAAACATAATTAGTAGTTTCATTATGTTCTTTATCTACCGATTGTGGTAGTAGTCTCTAATTCAAAAATTTCAAAAACCAATGGAATTTTGAATTTCTCTATTTTCACAATCGGTAGTTTCGTGATGTTTATGATCTACCGATTGTTCAACCGGTAGTTTCATGATGTTAATTTTCTAACGATTGTGGTAGTAGCCCCAAATCCAAAATTTTCCAAAACCAATGGAATTTGGAATTTCTCTATTTTCACAATCGGTAGTTTCGTGATGTTTATTATCTACCGATTGTGATAGTAGCCCCAAATTTCAAATTCCTCGACTTTCACAAACGGTAGTTTCGTGATGTTCACAATCGTCACAATCGATAGTAGCCCTAAATTCAATTTTCGTAAAACAAATGAAACTTTAGATTTCTCTACAGGTGACAATCGGTAGTTGTGTGATATTTATTATATACCAATTATGATAGTAGCCCCAAACTTATTTTTTTCAAAATAAAGAAAAGAAGAGAAGAACACGATCATAATCGGTCGTTAGAACCAGTGGCGGAGCCATGCAGGTACAAAGGAGGACAGTTGTCCTCCCTATTTTTAGGAAATAAGTAAATTGGTTTTTAATTTTTGGTTTATAAGATAATTGTCCCCCCCAAACTTTCATGAGAATAAAAGATTATCTAGGAATAAAATTAGAAGATAATAAGTTTATCTAAATTTTGTATGGACAAAATGAAACATATCTTAACTACTAGAACTAATTCCTGGTTGAAACATTTTTAATTGTTGTTGTTCGGCAGGCTAATGCTTCCCAAAACCAAAATGATATGAAAAAACGCTTAAAAATTTCGCACGACATTCGGCCACCATGTTGTACAACGGCCCTAATATTTTAATAGCGTATTTGTCCTCCTGAGTAAAACTTTTTAGCTCCGCCACTGGTTAGAACCAATCCTAAACTACCGATTATAGAAATCATAATCGGTTGCTAAAACCAATCCTAAACTACCGAATACAGAAGGGTATTTAGGTATTCTCTGAATTATTAGGACATACCATAACTTTGTTTATGGGTTGTGAATAAAAAAATCGACCCTAATTCTTTTGGGGTCGTCCCTAAAAATGCCACCAAAGAAAACTAACGAATGACTTGAATTAAAAAAGGAAAAAAAAAAAAAGCTTGAATTTGCACCTCAATAGCAAGCCTTAAATATTCAATGGAAAGAAAATAACGATGAGATAAGTGTGTTATATATTGGACTGCGGTCAATCGGGATTGAATTTGCGGAATTCGGATAAAATGCTCATCTGTAGCCAGGTTGCTCCTTTACAATTAATACTGTATATACATTTGCACTTATCGGCTGAGAAAAAAGCATTCAAATTTTGGAACATGGATAACGTAGTAATTCAGATTCATGGAGTAGTATATCACTATAGGATACATTATTTATATGTCCCTACTTTTGACACCCAATAAATATATCCTTATACAACAATAAATATGTCCCTATTTTTTTATAACCTTATCCATTTAATATTAGATTACCTTAATACCCTCACTCATATAATATTTTTATTTATTTCAAAATACAACAAATTTCTTCCTCTACCACTTCACCACCACCACTAGCACCACCACCACCAACATTCAACTACCATTCCACCACCACCACCGTTCAACAACCACCACCTACCAACTGCCACCACCACCAATATTCCACCACCACTCCTTCACCACCACCATTACACCACCAACAGTCCTCCACCATCACTAGTCTGTCGCCGTCACCACCACTAGTCTGCCGCCGCCGCCGTCGCCGCCGCCGCCACCACTGGTTCAAATATTTTTGTATCAACAAAAATAGTTGATCCATTTCAGTTGGATCAACAGTGGATGTTTATCCATTGCAGTTGGATTAACAGTAGAAATTATCCATTGCAGTTGGATCAATAATGGATGTTTATCCATGCTGATGGAAAAATGCTACCATTTCATCAGCTGCAGTTTCAGATCCACCAACAAAACCATCAACCACCATTAATAATCCATAGCAGCAACCACCGCCACTGTTGCCGCCGCCACCATCGATTCAGATAATTTTGTATCAACAACAGTAGTTTATCCATTTCAGTTGGATCAACAATGGATGTTTATCCATTTCAGTTGGATCAACAGTGGATGTTTATCCATTGCAGTTGGATCAACAGAAGATCAACAGAAGAAGTTGATCCCATAAAAACATATAATGCACACTATTTAGTCAACAACAATTCCATATTCATGGAAAACAACACCAACAACTCCATTTCTACTTCTATAATGCACATTATCTAATCAATCATCCTTATAGTACCATTCACCACACAATTCAGAGAAGATTAACAATTGAGCATATTAGATTCACAAAACATAAATTCAAATGTTGGGAATAACAAAAAACAGGCTTGTGAAAATATTAAGAATCCAAATATATTGGGATGAATCAAAAAAGTACTCCAAAATCAAATTCAAAAGTCAAAAACAAAGCAGAATCATGCTAGCTACTTCCAAAGATGAATCAATAAATTCAAGAGAATTCAATTTCACCTCTTTCATCACCAATTAAACTGGATGTTTTAAAATGAATTCAATTCCACCTCTTTCATCACCAATTTCAGTTGGATCAACAATGGATGTTTATCCATTTCAGTTGGATCAACAGTAGAAGTTTATCCATTGCAGTTGGATCAACAACCATTGTTGACCCAAAATATATGGATCAACAACCATAGTTGATCCAATATCACTGCCTGCTTCAACCCAGATAACCACCATATTTCATTCAGCAACAGGCTTCAATCTCTGTAACAACAACTCATACCAACACTGCCACCAACAAAATGACACATCTCTAGAACCACCACCACCACCAAACAACCAAAACCAAAATCCAACACCAATTTCATCATTTCAACCAAAACCACCTCCATCTACATCACCTCCAACACCAATTTTATCATCACATAGTTCTAAACTATTCTCATCTACGTCACAATCACTTACAATACCAGCCGTACCGAAAGAAAATTAGATTCAAATACATACCAATAACGGTAGGAGGTGGTGGTACTGGATTTGAAGAACAAGTAACGAGATCGGATTTGTAATCAACGAGAATGCAACAACAGCAGCTAAGATCGTCATGTAATTTACACGGAAGTATGTGAAATGATATTGACCAAGGTTCTTCTTCAATTGATTCAACGGCAACAGTACCCTCAAACCTATTAACCTTAATAGATCTGTTGATAGCGGTTGGGGAGGTAACGGAGGTGATGGTGTTGGTTTTGGTGGAGGAACTCAAGATGATGATGATTCTTTGATAATCTAACTCGATCCCAATCTTAATTTCATCTCAGGAATCCTAATTTCACCTTTTGTTCTTCAATCTCTCAGTTTAAATTTAACAGCAGCAAAAAATGTTGACCTTAATAGATCTGTTGATAGCGATGGCGGAGTTAACGGAGGTGGTGGTGCTGGTTTCGGTGGAGGCGATCAAGGTGGTGGTGGTGATGGCAACGATGAAGATGGTGGTGGTGACGGAGATGAAGATGGTGATGGCGACGAGATGAAGATGTTGTGCTCGTGTTTTGCTGAGAAGTAAAAAAGGAAGGGTGTGGAATTGAGTATATAATACATAAAGGTTAAAATTGGAAACCATAAAAATAATTTTTTTGATAAAATTTCAATTATGCCACTAGGGACATTTATAAAGTCTGTTAGGGATATTCGTGTAGTCCCATCAAAAGGAGGGACAATAATTCAATTTCCACATCACTATATGTCGTCCTCCATCTTTAACTATATTAGCAAAAATGATTAGTCGACCATGAGAAAAACCCGAAGAAATCCCGTGACTCTAATAGGGGTGGGACCCACCGGTGATGGTGGGCCCACCCCTATTAGAACCACGGGATTTCTCCCGTTTTTTCTCACGGTCATCCTAGCACTACTGCTATAGTAGACTCGTTTCGTTTAGAGAGCTAGGTAGTACCCAGAGTGTGAGTGGGTCCCATGCTCCCAAACACTAGTACAAAAATCAATATTGATGACACTTCAGAACTGTCACTATTTCAATTTATGACGGTTTTGATGAAATTTAAAAGCGTCACCAAAGCCAGTGTCACCGTAGGGGTGTTTTTACCATGACAGTTGTCAATTGTCACTTAAGCGTCATAATTAACCTTGAAAACTGTCATGTGAGCATCTTAAAGCGTCATTGTAAACGACATCTGTAACAGTTTTTCATTCAAAACATCGCTTTAAATGGGTTGATGTGACGGTTTTCTTAACGAACTGTTACATATTATTCCTAATACTGTCATGTGATGTTAAAAAGCGTCAGCAGTAGCAACATCTCCGACGGTTTATTAGCATAATTTGTCACCTGATGTATCCGTATTTGCGTTTATTCTCACCAACCTTCATGCGAAATTGACTGGCATTTATTTGCTCTGTACTTCTGTGCAAAATTTAAATACGTAAACTAAAAAAGAAAGTGAATACAAATATCGGAGTATCATTATTGAATTCAATTTACAATCTCAATTTTTCAAAATAAATACAATTCTCTAACACAATAAACTTTTTTCTGAAACAATTTAAATTCAATAAAAAGATAAAGATACAATTTGGATTTATGTTTCTCAAGCATTGGTTGTTGACTTGACGCGCTAAATCGGGAGGCATTGCCAATCTCAAATCTCTTTTGATACGACATAAGCAAAATTTGGGAGATGAGCTTGAAGTTGATTCAGTAATAGCCTGCCACATCTAATAACATTCACCACTCCTGCATCAAAAAAAAATTAGTTCTCCTAGTAATGACCAAAAAGGATATAAAGTGCAATACTGATTTATTCATAGAAAAAAAAAACTTTATATCGGGCATTGTATCATCTTTTTGTCCAGAGCATGTAGAATCTGCAAAAACACCAATATTAAAATCAATCGGAAAAACCGAAAATCGAAAGAAAAAAAAAATAAAAAAATGCCTAACAATAAGGGTTCTTATTTCCGCCTCTGGTCACTACGTACTCTTTTTCATCTCTTCCATGGAAGACGACTAAATGTTAAGCGACCTAGATGTACTACAAAATTAGATCTCTGGCTGCAACTTCTTCTTCTTTATGTCTTCCAAAGCTACTTCATCTCTAGCTTATTTTCTATGAATCTACACACACACACAAAAAGAAAAAAAAAATCATGAAAACATAACTCTTGAAATCAACAGTTAAGGAAGAAACAACTTTTGCTTTTTGATTTTGTGATTGGTTTTGTGATTTACTAGTGGAGGAAGAAGAGATAGAATCCAAAGCGGCGGAGTATTAGAAGTTCGAACTAGGGTTTTTACTTTTGAATATATAAGAGATTTGGAAAACTAATCTCAGGGAAGAGGAGATTTTGTGCGCAATCGCGCTTGATTCAAGGGACGTGCATTTGGTACACGCGCTCTCTTTTGAACATTTTTTAAAATATGGCAACAAGATAGGGTCAATAAGTCACAAACTTATGTTCTGCTTTTAACAAAACAAAATTAAAATAAAAAAAATACTTATGTTCAAGTTTTCGATAAAATTTTGTGTTCTTCCTATCGATAACGGGCATCTGTCTATGTACATCAACGGAGGTCAACTAATAAACATTCTAGTGGGAATATTGGAAATCTTTTTTATTGAAAATGTATAAAAGTGGTTGAGTGCCAATGGATCCACTATCAACGAAGTTAATTTAACATATAGATGTCAAGCAGTACATATAACGATCAATGTTTAAAATTTCTTAGTTTGGGGTATCTTAGAATTGAAATAAGAAATTAATCGCCACAATATGCATCACTATTGTGATATTCGTTCACTTTACATGTCATTATATACCATGACCTATTGTAACAGTTTCTCACCCATACCGTCATTTTGTATTATGTGTTATCTTAACCGTCACTGTATATCAAAAATAGTAACAGTTCAGCAATGTCACCGTAACCCTTACTTATAGTAACAGTTGCTAGGATTACCTGTCACAGTAAGATGTTTCTGTGACACATAGCATAACCGTCACAATTTGGAACATTTATTAATGACGGTTATTTCAAGGAACTGTCACATATACTTGACCAGCAAGAAATTGTGACGTTTTTTTCAAAAACCGTCATGATGTGAAATGCCAAACCGTCACCAAACCCCATATTTGGCCTAGTGAAATTCCAACAGCAAATCAATCTAATCAAATTTCTTCACAAAATTGGTTAAAAAGGCCAAAACCAACAATTCCTGGGTGCAAAGGACATTTAGATTTTCATACTGTTTAAATGGACAAAAATGTAAAAATAGGCAGGATGTAAACAGTTTCATCCTACCCATTTTCAAATACTTTTTCTTATTTTTAATTTACATAAGGATGCATCCAGTTTCATCCTTACTATTTTTTAAGTGCAAGTCATGATGAATCCATTTTCATCCTTGTTATTTTTCTAGTGTCCATTTCACCCATACTAATTTTTTACTCGTCCATTTGAACCATGTAAATATTTGGACAAATGACCCATTTTCCGAAATTTCTTTTAAGTAGAAAACAGGGTAGTATAGAGGAATTAAAATGGCCATAGGGAATCATAACTGCAGTATCAGCATCACTGTTGGTGGGCATGGCCAAATTGTACGTAAAGAGAACATCCACGCAAAACAGACAGTAAACAGTCTTCTCAGATAATGAGAGAGAGAAAGAGAGCTCATTTCTTTAGGCGCTGCCTTGTAAGCCCGATTTTCTTCCAACTTTTCTGGCAAGCATTATGGTGGACAGTTTGCTTAGCTATAGCTTATATTTATAGTGAAAACCAAGTACTATGAGATATCGCTTAGTTTTAGTGTGGCGAATTTCCTTAGCTTAGCTAAAGATGTCGTGATCCGATCTCCCTTGAGCTAAGAAATATTAAAAAATTCTTTACGAAAACTCAGTTTTCATTGGGGCTCAAAATTTAAATCTCTATTTCCGTTTATCGAGCTAAGAGAAAAAAAAAATCTCATAGCAGGATGTTTTTTTGCGTGGCTCTCTTGACTATAATTAAGCTATAGCTAAGCGAAACAGCCTTAACATAGTGCTAGGCCTAACAAGACACTTACCAAAATTCTGGATTTAAGAACAGTTGTAAGTACACTTATTTATCTCCATCGCCACGTGTACTAGCAGAGCCCAGTGGAGGCCATGTCTCAAAGAGGGATGACACATAGGGGCATCCATGGCGTTTAGACAACGTGCCATCTGTCAAGACCAACAGTCGAAGATGAGGGAGCATCCAAAGTAGATGATCCCACACAACACCAATGAGTTACTCTACCCCATCACGAGGTAAGATGTAATCAACGGTTGGGGATAGTCCAACTGACACGACGACGTGATGGGGAGGATCGACACCGCCGGCACGGGACCGGATAGCCCCAACCACTCGTATTTAATGTTTGCTCGGAGGGCACGTGTCGGACGACTCACGAAGGAAGCGAGGATAGGTCGGCGTAACGAGCGTGGGTATTATAGAAGCCGCGGAGTGACAAGGAAGTCCGCGGACCATGCACGAGAGCACAAGAAGATAAGGTCTCCACAGGCTCCTTGTCAGTGGACCCACTTGATTTAGTTATATATATGAATACCCCTTCCACAAAAAAAGGGGGTCGAGAGAGAACTAAGGAATAGGAGAGAGAATAGTGAGAAGTAAGTATGCGTTTATGGAGAATCTCTCCATAAACCACGTAAATCATCATCTCCCCTACTTTTGTAACCGTTTATGTCATAGTGAATATCTCCGGATCCGTGGACGTAGGCCTTAGTGCCGAACCACGTAAACCATCATCTCCTTTACCTTTAGTACTCGTATAATTTCATTCACGTGTTCGTGTCTCAGATCTATCACTTTGGGGATGATGACGAGATCATGACAAACTCGCGGGGTTTGGAATCCATGAATCATCATCTACCTAGGCATACTATGCTTTACTCGCACTTTAATGCATATATTCAATTCATGTTAAGATTGTTTGTGATCACGCGGACCATACCTGATTTCCGTGTTCACAATTTGGCGCTAGAAACAGGGACCTTGTCCCGGTAAAAAGATTTATCTTTCCCTGTGATTTTACGGTAACTCAAAAATTTTGTTTAGAACGTAGGCAGATCTCTGTTTAAACTCACTTTTCACATGTATCCGTATTCTTTGTGCTATCTAACAGTTGATCTGGGCCTTTTACGAACTTCTAACTAGCAGATCTGAGTTTGGGGCTATCTTTTCGCATATATTTACGTCTACTGTATTTTCTACCAACAAATCTGGGCATTGCGTAACCTTTAAACCAACAGATCTGGGTTTTAACTGATATTTCGAACATAATTTCCACCAAGAGATTTCGACTTTTTGCAAACAACAACCCATGGACCTTATCCCGGTTAAATCCGCATCCATCTATGTTTTTCGTATTGTTCGCCAAATTAACGAAACGAGTACACTCATTACCACTAGAAATCGAGCTTATGAAATCAAGTTTGAACTAACAGCTAACCCGTGGACTTTTTGTTTCGGTTTACCTCCATGTTCTCTGCGCAGAATATTGCAATGGAAAGGAACAAAGATGCCGGAAAGACAAATGTACCTTCAAAAGAGGCACACAGGACTACGCCAGTAGTAACAAGGAGCAAACAAAAGGGCGCGGGACTCACGGGCGGGGACAAGACGCGAGAATGGAGCGGAAAGCACATTCCTTTCGAGATGCGGGGCATCATCGCAATGGAAGCAAGGAAGGCCGCGGCGGCAAAGGCTGCTACACCTACCGAATGAACTTCTCAAATGGTCGCCTCCAAAGTGACAGCAACAACCAGGCCTACGGAGCCTCGAGAAACAGTGGTAGAATCAGTAATCCAGAACCCCCCCTATGGGATGCCGCAGACTAACGAACAAAACGAACAACTGCACGCAGGATCCTACGAAATGATAGAGCCGGGTAGACAGATAGCAGTGGAAATCAACACCGCGGCCCCCGAGGGACAAGCTCAGGTTCAGATAGGAACAAATCAAGCATCAAACCAGTCTGCGCAGTTTTTGGCGCAATTAGAAGAACTAAAACGGAATCAGCAGACATACGCGGACGCGGTGGCCTTACTAGCCCAAGAGAACCAGCAATTAAGAGAGAAGATCCTCCAAAGCACGGAGCTAGAGAATCAGCAGGACGAGGCTAACTCAGGCGGTGGAATAGAGACCGGAGGATGATCCTCGAGAACACACCTGCAATAGTCAACCAAAGAGGTGCGCGGAATAATAGAAGGCCCGACCCGGACTATCACCCGGACACGTCAGACTACTATGATGAGGAGGAGGCCACGACATCAAAACCTACAAGGAAGGCACGCCCTTCCATTCAAGAAGAACACTGTTTGGCAATGGAGAGTCTCCGCGCAGAGATGTTAGCAGAGATCAATCAAATCAAGACCAGACAGGGAGGTGGAAGACTAGAACAGGTTATGAAGGAAGCCAACACCACCCCACTCGCGCAACAGTTGGCCACCGCTATCATACCGCAGAAGTGCCCGGTCCCATCCTTTGAGTGTTACGACGGATCCACCGATCCCGCTGCTCACCTACGATATTACAACAGGGTAATGGCCAGATGGGACCACGACGAAGCTATACTTTGCAGATACTTCCCTTCAAGCCTGAAAGGATCCGCCCTATCTTGGTTTGATAACCTCAAGCCTGGATGCATCAATTCGTATGATCAACTCACGGAAAAATTCTTGGATACCTACATGTACAACAAGGTTGTAAACACAGGGATGGACAAGCTCTTCTCACTTGCAATCAAATACAAGGAGTCCATTCGAGAATACACGGATAGGTGGCACAAGATATGTCAAGCCATAGGACATGTGGATCCCGTAGTGAGTATTAATTGTTACAAATGGGGACTTGACAGGATGAGCCCTTTGTTTGTTGAAATCCACGGTACCTCTCCAACCACAGAGGGAGATTTGAGGATAATCATCGAAAAACATGCAAGGTTGGAAGAAATTCAAAGAGAGAACCCGAGAGCACAGGCTCAACGACCCCACGGACCAATTCCGCGGAACTAGCGAACGAGATCAGCGAACGCCAAAAGGATCGGAAAGATGACCACAAAAGGGGTGGAAGAAAATTTGAAGACCGAGTCTACACAAAGCTCAATCCCAGCTACTCACGCATTTTAAAGGAGATCAAGGATCGTGAAGACTTAGCGGCCTTGGTCTAAGGGGAAACAACCACCGGCCTCGGCGAGAATCCAAAGAGTATTGCGATTTCCACTGCTTCTCTACGGGCACCCAACTGAGAAGTGCAAAAATCTTAAGATAGCGATACAAAAGCTGATTGATGCAGGGGATCTCAAAAAGTATATAGAAAAGGCTGGAACGGAGGACAGAACCAAACGCAGCAAACAGGTCCAATTGCCAGAGGGTAACCGTACACTGAACACTATATCCTGCTCGGAAAACAAAGAACCAACCCTAACCGCACGAGATAGGGAAAAGACGAGGAAGCAATTTGAAGACTATTGTGAGCTCTACAACTTAGACGGAAAAGAAGTGGAAGAGCACGAAGAATGGATGAACGCACCCCTAACCTTCGAGGCCGAGGACATTGAGGATGACATGGAAGATCACAACGACCCTTTGATCCTCACTCTGCCAATCGCAGGATGCAACATAAAGAAAATACTCATTGATGGAGGGAGCTCCGTAAACGTCCTGTTTCATGATACCTTCAAGCGTATGGAGCTTAATGACGAGCAACTCTTGACCTCGCACTACACCATCTACGGGTTCAATGGCACGGCTACGAAGCCTATCGGGGATATTATTTTGCAAGTAGACGCAGGTCCCATGAAAGTTAACGCCCGTTTCAGTGTGGTGAACACGCCTTCACCCTACAATGCCATTATTGGACGAAAATGGGTCCACAAACTTAAAGGAGTCGCATCCACCTACCATCAATACCTTAGGTTTCCTACTCCTTTAGGGGTGATGGAAATCAAGGGTGATCATGTTTCGCAAAGGAATGCCGTGCAATGCAAATACGGCTCAACAATGAAGAAGATGAGAAAAGAAGAACCCCGCAGGCCTGAACAAAGCAATATCCAAGGACAAAGCCATCGACGAATACTTGGAAGAGATCTCGGGAAAAAACTTGTCTAAGGAACTCGTAGGGAACACGGAGGCATCAACATCAAATGCTAACCGGGCGCTCTCGCAAACAAAGAATCCGAGCCTACCAAATAGCAATTAAAGAAAGTCCCCACCTTGGGGAACCGAAGCCCAGGTTTACATCCTTGGAGGCAGTAAAGGAAGTTAACATAGGGACGGAGCATAACCCAAGAAAGATCAAGATAGGAACTCTAATGGGCGGAGAACGCGAAGCCTCATTAATAAAACTATTAAAGGAATACGCGGACATCTTCGCATGGAAACTATCCGATATGCCCGGAATAGACCGAAGACAGTGCAACATGAGTCTGCGCATTAAACCCGGCACACCCCCGTACGACAAAAGATACGAAAGGTGGCTACAGAGTATCACAAAGCAAGAGAAACGAGGCTGAAAGTTGTTGGAGGCCGGTTTTATAAAAGAAGTCAAATATCCTACTTGGATCTCTAACATGGTAATAGTACCAAAGAAGAATGGAGGGGTCGAATCTACATCGACTTCACCAACTTGAACAAAGCATGCCCCAAGGATAGCTATCCGTTACCCAAAGATTGATCGGCTAGTCGGCGCGGTAGAAGGATACGAAGAGTTATCATTCATGGACGGATACTCTGGATATAACCAACTATTTTTAGCAGAAGAAGATCAGCAACATACAGCATTTTACACACCCCACGGACTCTATTGCTATGTAAGGATGCCTTTCGGACTCCGGAATGCGGGAGCAACGTACCAAAGAATGGTAGATGCTATTTTCAAGCCGTGGATTGGCAGGACCCTAGAGGTCTATGTTGACGATATGCTCGTAAAGAGCAGATTGAGGAAGAACCACCACCAGGACCTGAGGGACATCTTCGAAGCTATGAGAGAACACAATATGAAGGTCAACCCGGAAAAATGCACGTTCGGAGTAACATCAGGAAAATTCCTTGGGTACCTGGTGACAAAAAGAGGCATTGAAGTAGATCCCGCAAAAATCCGAGCCATAGTAGACATGCCATCCCCAAAGAACCTAAAGGAAGTACAAAAGCTCAATGGATCCCTAGCAGCCCGGGAAGATTCATCTCAAAATCCTCGGATAGGTGCAAACTCTTTTTAACATACTAAAAAGGGGACGAAATTTGAGTGGACGGCAGAATGCGAAGAAGCTTTCCTAGGCGTCAAACAGTACCTAGCAGAGATCCCTATCCTTCAGAAACCAGACCCTGACGAAGTTTTGGCACTATACATTGCAGCAACAGACGATGCAGTAAGCGCAGTACTTGTCAGGACCCACACAAAGGAGGAGCAGCCGATCTATTATGTCGACAAGACTATGAATTCCATGCAGAAAGAAACTACACAAGAATCGAACAACTCATCTTAGCCATCGTATGGTCTACATTAAACCGAGGACGTACTTCTTAACCCATGACATACGTATCCCATGCCGAGCGCCCTTAGAAGCCATCCTCAAAGGTGCAGGAAAGGTAGGACGCATAGCGAAATGGAGCACATACCTCGACCAATTCAATATCCACTATGAGCTTCAACACTCTCAGAAATCGCAAGTGCTAGCGGACTTTCTAGCAGACCTACCTTTGGACAACGAAGAAGAGGTGCGCATACAAGGATGGAGGGCCGCGGGTGCCCATGAAATAGAAAAACAAAAGGAGCCAAATAACATTCTTGAACCAATGAACCCACGGCAATGGGAGGTCTTTGTCGACGGCTCCAAAAATAGAGAGGGCGCGGGGATAGGCATCGTCATCACCACGCCCACGGGGGATAGGATCGTGCATGCATTCAGATTGGAATTTGAAGGCCATACAAATAACATCGTAGAGTACGAAGGAGTGGTCCATGCCCTCCGCTTGATAATTGAATTAGGGATACAAGAAGTACGGTTGACAAGTGACTCACAACTAATCATACGGCAGATAGGCTACGAATACAATGTGTATGACGAGACACTGATGGCATACATGGCTCTGGTACAAACGTTGGTCTCCCAAATACCAAAAATCAAATTTCGACATCTGCGTAGGAAAGAGCTCAGACACGCAGATGCCCTGGCATATATATCAGCCATGCTTAAAAATGAGGATGTCGAAGCAATCAAGATAACAAGAGTGTACGAACCATCCATCAAGCCCCAAGAAACATGTGCGGCTAACCAACACAAGTCTAGGGAGGAAGATATTTCTGATGATGATGTCGGAGAGCACATCTTCGACGACTTCCAGAACGATGACATCACGCGACAAGCTGATGAAGACGACGATTACAGTCAAGAAGCAGATTGGAGAACCGAAATCCACTCTTTCCTAAAAGAGGGGAAACTCCCCCAGGATACCAAACAAGCTAGGAAGGTACAATCCAGAGCAGGGATGTACGAGCTAAGAGACGGAACTTTATACAGAAAATCATTCCTCGGGCCACTTTCGCGCCCTGCCTCGATCGGAGGGACATATCATCTTGAAAGACATCCATAGAGGAGACGGGGAATCACGGTGGAATGAGATCCCTTGCGAGATAAGGCGAAGACGCGGGGCTACTCTTGGCTAACCATGATCCGAGACGCGGCTAGAATGGCGCAAAGGTGCGAAGAATGTCAAAGATTTGGCAAACGAATCCACGACTGTCCACAAAATTGAATTCTGTGGACAGTCCGTGGCCCTTTGGGAAATGGGGGATCGACATAGTAGGCCCACTCGTATCAGGGACAGGGAAAAGAAGATTCCTAATAGTGGCAACGGATTGCTTCAGCAAGTGGGTAGAAGCAAAGGCACTGGCAAGAATTCGGGATTCAGACGTCTTTACTTTTATTTTTCAAAATATCATCATACAGCAGTTTGGCATCCCCATGAGAGATAGTTTCCGACAACGGTAAACAACTACAAGGAAAGAATATTGACTTGCTGTTCGACACCTTCAAAATTCGAAAAAACAAATCCACCCCCATATACGCACAAAGCAATGGACAAGCAGAAGCCACAAACAAAACTTTGGCACTTATCCTTAAAAAACAACTAGACGAGTATAAGGGGCGATGGTGTGAACAGTTACATAACGTTCTATGGGCATATAGGACGACTCGAAGATCGGCTACCGGAGAGTCCCCGTTTTTACTCACGTACGGAGCAGAAGCAGTAATCCCTGCGGAAATTTTACTTCCAACTACAAAGACAGAAGCATGGGAAAAGAATCTCACCACGGACATGATGTTGGAAAAGCTCGACGACCTCGAAGAAAGGAGAGAAGCGGCACTGCAAAGAATGGAAAACTACCAACGCAGGCTGGCCAGAGAATATAACAAAAAAGTGAAACTTAGGAATTTTGTAGAAGGGCAGTATGTGTTGAGGACCCTTCCCCAATACCAGCGAGAAAATAAGTGGGGAAAATTAGCACCAACTTGGGGAGCACCCTACGTAATACACGACATCGCAGGAAATGGCTCTTACTATCTGCGCGATCTGAAAGGGGAAATCCTCATGCATCCGTGGAATGCCAAATATCTCAAGCCATACTACCCATGACCAACCGCCTGCGTGTGCATTTCAGAAGAAGAAAACGGACTTGCAAGTCCACATGTCTCTATCTCTGACAAAGGAGTAACGCACCTTAACTTTTCAATCAATCCAAGCTTTCATTTTTTCAAACATCATATCCCATTCATTACCCACGCGCATTTCAATTTATTCAAAACCCACAACCTATACCACATGAGACACATGTATATACTACTTACACAATGTACATTGAAAACCATATCACACCTTAATAAAATATCGATACTATCGTTACCCCGTGGATGTAGGCCTTAAGGCCGAACCACGTAAATCGTTGTGCAATTACTATTATTAAGAATTGACATTACACTTAGTGAGAGGGATATCCCGCGCAAAGCGTGGATCTACCCACTGCAATATATCGGGCAATATCCCATACAAAGCACACGCGTGCAATATATCGGAGCATACACATGCAATCTCTTGGAACTCCCCCGTAAGCGTCTATAAGTGTACGACCAGGGGGCGACTTCCCACAGAACGAGATACCGAGCAATATTACAAGCCGCGAACTCAATGGAATATATCCTTGAACGTCGGCCAGACCCCCACCGTTCAGGAATCCCCTGGCCAAGGAAT
Organism: Papaver armeniacum; assembly: GCA_023531295.1. Classification (NCBI taxonomy): domain Eukaryota; kingdom Viridiplantae; phylum Streptophyta; class Magnoliopsida; order Ranunculales; family Papaveraceae; genus Papaver; species Papaver armeniacum. The sequence goes on from JAJJWW010004070.1 coordinate 575,145, forward strand.
TAGCTGGACGGGGTGCAAGGTCACAAGACAATTCCAGGGATATCAACCTACGGAATTGCACAAACAATACACTTTCTCAAATTCAAAGATCAACATCCTTGGATAGTAAACACTACGGAAGTACTCATTACGTTAACTTAATTTGTAAAGCCGATAAATGCAAATTCAACAAAATACAAATTCAGATTTAAACACCAAAGTTTGATCTAGTACATGGCACTGATTACAAGCCTAGCAAGAAGAGTAGCAAAAACGCCAAAAGGATAAGCAACTGAGATCAATCCTTAGCATACTATATATGATCTACTGGGAAGGAGCGTTATCCGCGGGTTTGTCCTTCAGCGAGGAAGGAACACTACCACCAGAGGAGGGCCCAGAAGAGCCTGAAGGGAGCGCGGGAACAGGACGCCGAGTATAATTCTTGTTTAACCCATGGTTTTTCCTGAGATCCAACTCAATCTCACCAAGAGTTCTGTTAATCTCTTCTGCCAACTGCTTACGAGCCACGAAGCCTATGGCTACACTCTTCATCTCGGCCTGACTTAGGGAAGTGGAAAGAAGGTCCACCTTTTGATTGGCATGCTTCAGCGTTTCCTCCTGAGACAAGGCCAGACCACGATGGTAATTGACTTGGCCCTCCAATTGAACTACCTTAGCCTGAGCTTCGGCAAATTTGTCATCCGCAGCTCGAAGCTGTCCCTGGAGCTCTGCGGATAATAAAAAAAAGAACAGTTATAACGAATACAATACAAAGCACACTCGATGACAAAAACGTATACCTTCACAATGATCAACCGTGGAATCCCTTGCTTCTGCGGCATAATCATATTCATTTGATAACCTATCATAATCTACCCGAGAAGATTATGAGCATACCGACTCGCGCTTAGGTCATCTCGAAGCATCGAGTCCGAATGACGATATCGATTAACCTCATCATTCTTCGATTCCAACCCCTTGTTAAGACGATACATAGTCACCTCTAAGTTTTTCTCACACTCAACCTGACGGGCCACATCAGCTCGAGACGCGGATAAAGCACTACTGAGAGCACTAGATTCTGCCCTAGCATCGTCTCTTTCCTTAGCAAGACGCTGCATATAAGCCCGCACATCCGAGGGATGAGAAGACCGCGCTCGCCGCAGCTCGTCTTCCATAACGTTAAGCTTAATTTCTAAAGAGGAAATCTGACCGCGGGCTTTCTCAAGATTATCCCGCGTCCATAAAAGAGCTCCGTTGAACAAATGACGGTCATGGTTGTTTCGATTTTGCAGATCTACCAAGCAAAGCTTTTTCTTACGCCATTCTTCGGCCATAGCGTTATGAACATCCGCGCGGGCATTCCATTTCGCCGATTCCCTCTTAAGTTTTTCAACTAACTCGGCAATGCGACCTTTTTGACGAGTTCTCTCATTCCGAAGCCACAACAACTCGGGGACTCCACCCACTGAAGACAGTACAGCGGGAGGAGGGAAGAAGGAGAAAACTCAGAACATATAAGGAGCAGGAAACTAACAAAGAAGAGGAGATGCAGACCTGAAATAGACGAAGAGTTCTTCTCAGCAACCGCTAACTTGGCCTTAACCGAGGCCAGCTCAGAACGCAGCTTTGCCTCTTCCGCGTCCTGCTTCTCCTTACGCTTGCTGCACCCTTCACTCTGCTTATTTCCTCATCTTTAGCGGAGACCGAAGCTTCAACGCCCGAAAGCGTCTCTTCACAATGCCGGAGCTTCCTTCTAGCTTGAGAGACTTAGCCTTGAAGAGCCGGTAAAGATGATGGTTACAATACTCACTCCTCATCATCTATCAAAAAGGGAAATTAGTTCACAACACATTTAAGCAAAAACAGGGGCAGAAAGAGTAGGACAAACCTCCAATAATCGTTGTTGGGGATAATTGTACTGGTACCCATCAGCAATGGCCATCATGCCAAAGCAACCGTAGGGGGGAGGATCCACCACGAGATCAATCCCGTGGTCACAAGATTCTCGCCCCACCCTCGAGCTACCACCTCCTCGGGGTTAGTTCCATATGCCGACGAGTAAAAGAGTCCGAACTCTTTTCCCCTCAATCACAAAGGGTGGACGAGGCACGATAAGCAAGTTTTTCTTTGCAGCCACACCAAAACAAAGATCATCACCATCCGTGACCAAGGACCGCGTGAAGTCATCTAAGGGAGAATCCAATGACGTCCCACCAAGCGAGGCACCAGTAGTACTTAGCGCCAAAACCCCGCCAGCAGTGGAGGAGGTGCCGACACAAACCTCGGGATGCACTGCCAAAACCCCAGCATCAGATCCACGTGTGGGGTCACCCCCGCAGCTATCCTTAAGGACATTCCAGTCATCACCATCGGGAAGCAGATTGAAGTCCGAGACAAGCCCCATAACTGTGGCCATGTCAAATGATTGCTCCCCGGATAAAACCCTACCAAAGGAAAACTCGCAAGAAGCATCCCCATCCTTGTCACCACTATCAAGAGCAATTTTCTTACCCTTGTCCCCAACATCCCCAGTACCCTTGTCCCCAACATCCCCAGTACCCTTGTCCCCAACATCCTTGTCACCACCATTCCCATCCTTGGTAGCCCCCTCAGCCTGATCATTACCACCACCACCAGTGGCCTGACCACCGCCACCTCCACCAACGCTCCCACCGGCAATACTATCTACTTCTTGAATGGGCGGAGAAGTCTCAAGTCGCTCTTCCCCGTCGGAAACATCCTCATCACCATCCACGGGACTGTTCACATCCTCGAAATGTGTAGAACCCTCGGTGGGAGAATTCGACGATTGCTTCGGATTGATCCTCTTGTCTCTACGCACCTACCACACATAATGATAAAAGAGCCATCGGCATCTCCTTTCCTTAGCATAATCAATATTATTCAAGAAAACGAAGGGGCATATATACATAGAAAACAAACAACACAGCTTAGCAACATCAGTATTCTGCGAAAGAAGATTAGCATCAGGGATATCTTCGTCTTCCGCGTCGTCAACATCGCGATTATAAGCAAAATCCATGCCTACGAAACTCATCTGCCAAGGGCAGTAATGGGCATAACGAGCGGGAGAAGCTTCGCGATGAGGGCTGTCAGCAGTAGGCTGCCAACCATGGGGTCCAGGGACCCAACCATAGGCCCACGGACCAACGACTTCAAGAACAGTGGCAGACCATTCATAGTCATGATCACGCTTAATCCTCTCATCAACGGGAATAGGAAGACCTTCGGCACCAGGAACCCTCGCCATCTTGGAATCACTTACCTCACTCAAAAGTCGAACTTCCCCCTTAGCAGAAGCAATGTTCCGTAGACTCACAGACCACGGTTTACGAGTATTCCTGTTAACATAATCTCCAAAGGATTTGTTGAAATTCTCAGGAGTATACCACCCTTTCTCCTTTTCTAATTTAGGGGCATAGCAAGTCATCATCGTTTGCCCCTTACTACGAAGATAGCATTCACGAAGATGGCGAAGATAGTTTCTCAATCCGTTGCACCCGCGATTATGACTTTTCTTGGCGTATCGCGGCTAGACAAGACCCGGTAGTAGAAATCATCATAGGCTTTATACAAGGGTAACATCAAACCAGCCTCGAAAGCACCCACGGTCGTCAGCAAATGAAAGGCATCATACTTGTAATTGGTAACCATCTCATAAGTTATATCTTTATCAGAGGCATAAAAACGAACTTGGAAGTGCTGAAGACCATGCTTCAATTTGAAGGCCTCAAGATCAATGTGTCGGAAGGTAAACTTCTTATTACCCAAAGGTAAAGGACGGAAAGTAACAGCAGAGTCTTCCTCGAAAGCATCTCCCGTAGTATCTTCCGCAGAACCCGCAGCCTTCTTCTTAGGAAGAACTATATCTCCCGAAGACTCTATCTCCGCAGCCTTTCTCTTCGAAGACAGAGTCTTAGTTGACTTGCTCGAACTAGGCACAGGTGGATTAGTCCTCGGTGGAGGCTTGGAGCGGAGAGGCTGCACATTTAAAGGCTCAGTGCGCGGATTCTGCTGCTCAGGAGACTCACCTCTAGGGCGATTCACGAGGATTATCCTGGGTAAGCGAAGGCGGGGCTCCACCCTTAGTATTGGAATCACTCCGAGGAGACCTGTGAGGACTCGACGGAGGAGTTTGGTAAGGGACCCGCGGATGGTCGGACATGTCTGCAGGCACAAACACGAATCAAAGTGCAAGTCAGAGGCAAGGAGGATCGAAAAGCGAGAAAATCTCAAGAACAACAGCAAACGTGAAGAAAACCCTAGATTTCGTCTACAACTACTTAAACTCTCAAGCTATTATTCCAACTCAAAAGAAGAAAGATAAAATTAAAGCATGACCAATGAAACATACGACTCAGTGGCGTCAACTCTCAAATCCCAGGATATACATAAAATTAAATTCATCATCAACGCATCACCGAAAAATCAAGAACTCAACGGGGTTAGGCATGGTGATTAAACGGAATAAAAAATCATACCGAACCTCAAAGAGTAAAGCGAAAGAAGAACGAAGGTGGCAAAGAATAAAGACGGCGGCGACCGCAGATGGAAAGCAACAGCAAAGAACAATGGTGTCGAGGAAGTTAAGAAGATGAAGAAGACAAAAAGAACGGAGAGAATAAAACAGAGAATGTGAATTAAATTCACATTCTCTCATTCTTCTCTTTTTATAAGACCAAGAGAAACCGGTCCACTACCCAAAGGGCAGTTATGGCCGGACATGGGAAACGTGCACAATAAATGCGGGTAGCACCTTTTTAGGAGAAGTTATGAGGAGGGAGATAAAAACGTACACACGATTCTTCTTCCAACAAAAGCTAAACGCTTGATCACAAGAAGAGGGGCAAATTGTAAGTACACTTATTTATCTCCATCGCCACGTGTACTAGCAGAGCCCACGTGGAGGCCATGTCTCAAAGAGGGATGACACATAGGGGCATCCATGGCGTTTAGACAACGTGCCATCTCGTCAAGACCAACAAATCGAAGATGAGGGAGCATCCAAAGTAGATGATCCCACACAACACCAATGAGTTACTCTACCCCATCACGAGGTAAGATGTAATCAACGGTTGGGGATAGTCCAACTGACACAGACGTGACAGGGGAGGACTGACACCGCCTGGCACGGATTGGATAGCCCCAACCACTCGTATTTAATGCTGCTCAGAGGGCACGTGTCAGACGACTCACGAAGGAAGCGAGGATAGGTCAGCGTAACGAGCGTGGGTATTATAGAAGCCGCGGAGCCGGAGTGACAAGGAAGTCCGCAGACCATGCACAGAGCACAAGAAGATAAGGTCTCCACAGCTCCTTGTCAGTGGACCCACTTGATTTAGTTATATATATGAATACCCCTTCCACAGAAAAGGGGGGTCGAGAGAGAACTAAGGAATATGAGAGAGAATAGTGAGAAGTAAGTATGCGTTTATGGAGAATCTCTCCATAAACCACGTAAATCATCATCTCCCATACTTTTGTAACCGTTTATGTCATAGTGAATATCTCCGGATCCGTGGACGTAGGCCTTAGTGCCGAACCACGTAAACCATCATCTCCTTTACCTTTAGTACTCGTATAATTTCATTCACGTGTTCGTGTCTCAGATCTATCACTTTGGGGATGATGACGAGATCATGACAAACTCATGGGTTTGGAATCCATGAATCATCATCTACCTAGGCATACTATGCTTTACTCGCACTTTAATGCATATATTCAATTCATGTTAAGATTGTTTGTGATCACGCGGACCATACCTGATTTCCGTGTTCACAACAGTAAACTTATCTGGAAAAGATTCCGGCTATATACTTATTCAGGATTATGTCCGTCGGGTTATACCGCCTGACACAGCTCCCGGACTCCTCCCAAACGTTTCCAGGGGCGACGAGGTGTGTTTTCGTTTGGATGGGATCCACATTGTTTCACACGTATAACATGCAAGAACCCCCCAGTTGGCTTAGCATTTCCCATTGGAAAAAGTGAGGCACACATTAAATATTATGGACCAATAGGGGAGAATATTGAAAGTGGGGGACATTTAGCATTTTCAGAGTATTTAACTTAATTTTAATTTGCGTTACCTCCCCCGACCAAGATCATAATTAGCGTTACCTCCCCTACAAAAATTAAATTAGTGAAACCTCCCCTCATTACATTTTCCGTCCAAAGCTGGTTATCCCAGTCAGCAGTTTTGTACACGTGGACCAATTTTTACACGTGGACTTTGACTTTCCCACGTGTAAAAACTGGTAGGGGAGGTAACGCTAATTATGATCTTGGCCAGGGGAGGTATTTTGGGAAAGTCAAAGTCCACGTGTAAAAATTGGTCCACGTGTACAAAACTGCTGACTGGGATAACCAGCTTTGGACGGAAAATGTAACGAGGGGAGGTTTCACTAATTTAATTTTTATAGGGGAGGTAACGCTAATTATGATCTTGGCCAGGGGAGGTAACGCAAATTATCCCTTTTTTTTTATTTGTACTAGTATAATCGCACCGCGATGCGCTTGCTGCTTGGACCGGCGATTCCGTGTTATGGTGAATACAAAGTCGTATATTGTATATCATTTTTTTTAAAACACAGGTGAGCTATATACATCAACCTAACAGTAAAGGGCATGATGCCTAGTCATGGCAGGATAGCCCCATAACTTGACCTCTCTCTGACACAGTAATTTCATGGTATGCATCCATATCTGAGAAACCATGGAATAGTTGAAAACATGTATAACCTTGCATATGAAACTCAATGAGAGACACAAACAGCAACTTGATTACAATTCTCAACTACAATTTAATTAACAGGCAACTAATCCAACACGACATAAACAATTAATTTCACCAGAAAATTTATGAATTATGGTTCAACTTTGTTACAGCCAATTCATTTTACGGCATTTTCTTTGTAAAACGAACAGGATGGCCCCCATATTGTTTCAGCACCACCTTTCAACCGTAACCACAAAATGGTCTATCAATTTATCATCGGAAAACTTATGCTCTCGACATCAACATTGAAAAAACAATTGAATTCATACTGGCGTAGTCATGATTCCAGCACAGCAAAACACCTACAAAAATTCAATGGAAGAAGAGGTATTCTTTTTGCAGGACAAAAATACTGCAAATCCCAAAGGGAGTAACAGGAGCCTACTATCGATACATGCAAGAAATTAGACCTAAGAATATTCTGAATTTGAGATTATGGACTCTTTTTGTATATGTGCATGCTGTGTTGCTCGACCTTGCTGGCCGGTTTTTTTTTTTCGGATCTGTAAATTGTACCCATCATTGCAAGGTGCGAAACCTGCTGCCGCTGTGAGTCAAATGCTACAAAGGAAAGAACTTCCTGAATGAAGGGTTCATTCAGATTATTACATTTTGTGTTAACGAAAGTGATGTATGAGAAGCTATTAGTTGGGCCGACCGAATAGGAGGTAAAGTAGGGAGGAGGCTCTTATATACCACTTTTTGTCAAATGAAACCTAACAAAAAATTCCAATTTCATAAAAAAAATTTGATTTCCGTCCGGGTATTTTTTTCGTCACTTGACGAAAATAGCCCTCATTCTTCGTCTCTTTTGTTTCAGTTTCTTCCTCAGTTTCTTCCTCCACCACCAGCTGCGCCAGAACACAGCCTTTACCACCGCCGCTTCGAACCCCATCACTATTAATCGTTCCTCCTTCACCGACACCATCGCCGACCAATACCACCGTCATAACCTGCACCACCAGCATCCGCCACCACCACCACCTTAAGGAACTCTAATTACTCAATTCATTTCTTTTCCACCAACACCATCGCAACCACTATAACCAGTACTACCACCCTAACCAGCACCAACAACCTCCGCCACTGATCAGTTATTCATTCACCATCAGCACCATCGTAAACACTAATCATTTCTTCCCCACCAATACCATAACCTGCACTGCTGTAACCTCCACCATCGTGACCAGAACCACCACAACCTTCTAATCAAACAATTAATCATTCCTTCCCATCACCACCATCGTAAGCAGCACCTCCGCCGCTTCCACCACTATCAAGACCAGAACCCATTGGATTTCCGTGCATGCAAATTTTGATTCCGATAATCCCCACCACCACTACCAGCAATTTCACCTTAATCTAACCCCCAGAGTTATAATTTCAATTTCAACAGAATCTTGTATTTTCCCCTTTCAATTAATCAATCAAACAAACAAAAATTCCAAAATCAAATAACCCTGACTAAGAATCCTTTACTAATTGAATGAAGCAGTACCGATTTGACTCACTTTAATAACTCAAATTGTAATCCATAAGCAAATTAAGGTGACTGATTGAAATATGCAATCCATCTCAACCGAAATTAAGAAATACAGAAAAGATTTTGATTTTTTTTTCTCGATACTTTGAAGGAAATAATTGAGAAGATGGAGATGGAGAGCGACATAATTACGAATACGTCCTCCTCTTTTTATTACTCCCATCACGTTACTTGTTGGATGGTATCATTGGGTGGCCGTACACGTGGGCAGCATTTAACAAGGTCAAGCTTCAACATTTGATGCGCTGGACCCTTATGTAAGGTGACGATGAAGTATGTATGAACTATGAAGCACGACTGCATGAGTCCCAAATCCCAATGCGACTAATCTATAAACTTTTCTTGGAGATTTTTAGAATGAGTCTATGTCTTCGCTTGAGAGTGTCTTCGTTTACACGGTCGTTTAGACACGAAAAATAAAGCAAATTGTTTTCACGAAAAAAATAAAAAATGAAAAAAAAAACTTTACAATCTCATTGCGACCATGTTTCGTTTTTATTCGGTCGGCCACCCCATCGTGGTAGCGGTGTTCTAAAATGGAAAACGACATCTAAAGGGGAAACTATGAATCGTGTTATTTTCTGTGAATCAAACATACCCATATAAAGATTAAATCAAAAGGATAGATGAACATTCAATTTAAACCAGATGTTAAAATTGTGACTAATTTACATATAAACATGAAATCAACAATCAAAATAAGATCATAAATTGGATGTTCGATTTTACATTTACATTTTTTATTTTGAAACAAAAGCAGAGATAAAATAGAATTTTGGAGGACGTGGGAGGAGGAGAAAGAGGCTTAGAGAGGCGGAGATTCTGAGAATGAGAAATGTTTGTAAAGCTTTAATTGTTAAAACGAGAGTCATCATAACCACATTTGACACACGTTAAACGCAGGTGTGCATTTTGTGTTAAATGGCTACGTGTGCTGTTGTGGTCGTGCATAAATAATAAAGTTAATAAACAATCTCACATGATGGTGTATCACCGGTCTAATATTTTCCTTGTACTACTTTGGTCGTGGGTTCTACATTTTCTTAATTTTCATTCAAGTGGATACTCTAGCATGATTTATAAGGCGAGATACCAGCGTTAGTTAGTAGGGTGATACCAATTCAGCGTTCCAACTATCAGGATATGTTAATATCTATTTGTCTTATATAAAATGGCATCTCTCCAGAATAATGTTGTTATCCCCTTTATAAATTGGTTGCATTTGTTTTCGAGGATCACAAATTTTCTTTTACGGTCCTGGTCCTAGTACAACGGTGATTCGTTTTTTTCGGTCGGCCCTCCCACCGTGGCAGCGGTCATCTAGTATATATATGGTCACCTTGATCCTCATAAGCTCTTCTAGTCATGCGATTACCAAAAAAACATGTTATGTATAGAATCCAGTTATTAAAAGTTTATTGCAAGTGGAAGAGAGGAAAAAACCTATAGTTTTCTTAGTTTAAGAGGATCAAGGTCACCATATATATGAGAACATTGAATAACCATAATCAAACAAAAAAGCTCATGTAGAAATCAGGTAGTATTATGTTCAAAATGAAATTTTTGTGTCCTAGGAATTCCGTCAAACAACTGAAAGGTATAAACCAATGACGCAGAAAAGAAGGAAAATTTTGTGCAAACCTACCGTTTGAAATATGAAAATCGTTGTAGGTGACGCTGGAATCCAACTTTCAGCTGATTAATGTTTCAAAATCCAAATTTCAGCTGATTGTAAGCTAGAATCACAGTCTTATCTAGCCATTAATCTCAGAGTCACAATGTTGTTCTTCTTTGTTTACAAATTAGGGCTGAATACAACTATGGTTCGATCATTTTGACGATTTTGATTTAGGGAATAGCGATTGTCATTTGGGGAAAGAGTATTGTGATTATGAGAGGAGCAATTTTTTGTGCGATGGTTCTTTGGAGAAAAGAATCAGCAACGGCCTTTTCAGATTTCACCAAAATCCCATGATGACACACAGCGGAATAATCAAAGAACAGGAGGGGTTCTTTCGTATTGAGTCGCAACTGAATATAAAAAACACGGAGGGGCAAAGGGGTAAAATCCTGTCGGTCCGTTGAAACTCCCCCTTTTCTTTATTATAGTATAAGATAAAAGTAATTGATTCCATTTCTTTTGAGGAGAAAAGAGCATTTCCGTTCTCTTTGCAGAAAACAGTCGTCTTGGTGGGTTATAGTTTGTGTTGGATGAATCTTCAAACCCACCACAACATCTAAGAAGAAAACTGGTAAAATCTAGTGACTTAATTTAATCTATTTTAGGCTGGGTTTGGTAATGTTTTTATTTTTCCAAAAGCACTTTCAAAACCTATATATGTCAGTAATTTTTTAAATTGGTGTTTGGTAAAAAAAATCAAAGTGTTTATTATCCAAAGCACTTCCCAGATTCCTCAATTTTTAAAAGCTGGGGAGGAGGAGCTTTTAAAAGCTACAAAAGCATAAGCTGTGGTCCCACCAAAATTTAGTGCTTGATTTATCTTTTTTGTCCGTATTTTATTTTGTAAATGACAAAAATTACCCTTAAATATATATATAATCAATTTTTATTTCTTATATTTTATTCTTTAAATATTCTTATATTTTATTTTCAAACTATTATATGATACCATTTCATTTAATTTGTAAAAAATAAAAATAAAAACAAATTTTAAATAATTACTTAATTTTAGTTTATTTTTTGTTTGAAAATTATATATATTTAAAATTGGTTAAGTAAAAATAATTTTTCTTAACAATCATAATAATAGTAATAATTAGTAAAATTTAAAATTTAATCTATTTATATTTAATAGTAAAAAAAAATTAATTATTTTTAACCCCAATAAAATTGAATAAAACTATTTTTAAAGATATGTCTGTTTTTGTCATTTGCCACAACAACAATGGTTGAATCTAGTATTTTACCAAACACACATTGATTGTTTTTTTAATCAGCTTTAACTTTAATTAATATTTTACCAAACGTCTAACTGCTTTTTTCTCACAGCACATCACAGCAACGCACATCAGAAAAGTGCTTTTACAAAAGCTGCAGCAATACCAAACTAAGCCTTAGTAAGAGAAGATTAGTTAGGATAAATGAGGAATTGGCGTCCGCTAAAGAATTTGGAGCTGCTGATATTTTACAGAGAGGAAAATTAGTCAGGATAAGAAGGAATCGGCATTCAGTAAAGAATTTGGCTCTAACGCAGATCATTGGTATCATCACTCAATAAATTTACTACTATACTACGGTGAATAGAAAACCATATATTGACACTACAAGACACTAGAGAATAGAATACCATAATAAATTAATTCATTTCATACAATAAGGTGTTGGGATCTTGTAAAAAAGAACAACGTTAGATGTATCAAAATAATATATAAAGAACTATTCGAAACAACTCTACCGAACAACTTGACGAGGGCAGAATCACAGGTTCAACAAGTTGTCCTTAACACATTAGTTCGCGGGTATACTCGACTTGAGTAATGCTAAATCCCTCATAGCGAAGATGTGTCCGGGATAAGACTGCCCGATAAAACTTGAGTTAGCACAACGCAAGTTACCCACTCCTGAACTCAGCAACGGGGATGAAAGTAAAACGCCGCACAAACAAAAACAAGAAGATGAAGAAAAGAAGACAGAAAGATGATCGCTTCTTGTGTGCTTTATAAACAGGTTTTCGAGTAGTATTTATAGGAGACGATTACTTGGAAATCAAGTTGGATTTTAGTTTCCGTACAAAACAAGTTTCTTGTAAAACAAATAAAAAACGAAAAAGGAATTCTCCTATAAATAAAACACTTAACAAAATTATTTTTGGAATTAATTCACAAGGAAAAACTAGCAAAAATAATATTGAGTAGACACACGACTTGGTGTATGGTGTACGCTCATATGCATGGGTCGAAACATGTATTTTTCGTTCCACCCGCTCCACCCACGTTTTACTATATATCCATAAGAATATGGTTATATAGTGGAGCACCTCTTTAGTTTTCCACAATGTGGGACTAAAGGTTCCATTTCATTCACTCCAAAAAATGAGTGAGTATCCTTAGACCCTTAGGTCATTAGATCAAATCACGCCAAGACCAAAATCAGTTTAATAAAAACTCATTTTCCTCCAACATAAGGCAACCAAAAAAACCCTAGCAAGTCACATCACACGCATCGTATGAAAGATTCTTACAGTTTTATGATGAAACGAATAAGCTAAGGCGCGCTGCTTGCTTATATGATGTGAACCCATTGGATCCGTATACTATTGTTTTCTGGTGGGGATATTCAGTGAATCACAAGATCCGCATGAGAGGGATTCGTTAAGCAATTGCGTATAAAGATAACACTAGTAAATGGGACGAGCCTATGCGTCTAATGCTAGGATCAACATGATTCACAAAGTGTAAAGCATTCGACTAATTTACACCTCGAGAGCTTATTCTTGGTGGGTTTGTTGGATAGAAGCTGGTAGTCGAGTTTCCGTATCCAGTGACAATAGGAATCCGGAAAATAACAGAGCTTATTGTACAGTTGGTAACAATATAAGTTCAACAAGAAATAAATTTGTACAGTATTTAATTAAGTTTCAATTCGGTGACGACGAATGATTCCCTAGTCATTTCTCTTCTTATTATTTACAAAAAATATTTTATATTTTCTTTTGTCCAAGTTTAATTTAAAATCCAAAAACCCCCTTTCGGTTACTATTTAACAACTAAAAACTCACTGCTTTTCGTGGGAACGAACTCCTTGCCATTATATTACGAGTTAATTGTGTGGAAAGAAGTTAATTAATTTATTGTGTAAACGACGCGCATCAGTATATCTATTTTGTATTGTTTATCTATGGAAATTTTAGTTATATACTTTGCTACTAGAGAGATGGAGAGAATTTAGTCAAACATATAAGGATATTTATCGAAGGATAATTTAGGATGTTACTCCCACCGTCCTAAAATTTCTGTCCTCTATTCTATTTTCGTTTGTCCTAAAATACTGGCCAACTTCTGTTTATAACCGTATTTTTTAGTCAAACTCTCAAATATACCCTTCAATTTTATAATTATAAGATTATTTTTAAATGTGACCAATCAAAAATCTTAAATGATATCTTCATTGATAGGAAACAAATCTACTAAATCAATCCATAAATATTTTTATTTTTATCTTCTATTTAAACGTCTTAAATGATATCTTCCTCAATAGGAAACAAAATTATTAAATTAATCCATACATATTTTTATTTATATCTTCTATTTAAATATTTTTTATAAATAATAAAATTACCAATTATGTATTTTTCTTACATGTTGCATATACTCCTTTTAATTTTAGTAATAACATTTAATAGGGATAGTTTGGTACATTCTTCCGGTCTCCTTAATATCTTGACTTAGTCAAAGCGGACTAATAATTTAGGAGGGAGGGAGTATTAGTTATTGTGTTAATCTTATTTAAATGGAACTTTTAATACAAATTTTCTCCTGATATGGTGTCACCTCCTTCCACCTAGAGAAAATAGGGGATCCTTTGTCATTGAAATGGGCCACTAAGGTGATGGCACGTCGTGGGACAGGATTTGAGGGCAAGAATTGGAGGACATAAAGCGCAATTGACACCCTAAATTTTCTTTTGTGACCCATGGGTATCTTTTTTTCTTTTGGAATTTGAATATGTTTTTGTTGACAAAATTAATACGCTAACAAAAAAAATTAAATATATGCTAGGCTGGGAGTTTATGAAATTTAATTATATGATCTTTTCAGACATATATGTTATTTTTAGTCACGTTTCCTAACTTTGTTAAAAATTATATGATCTTTTCAGACATAGTATTAATAGGAAATCAAATCAAGTCAAATCCTTTTGACTTGTCTTACTTCTTTGAGTCAGTATCTGAGTAATATGTCTGATTCAGACATAATAAATTCTTTGTAATAAATATGTCTGAACTGTGTGTTATTCAATTATCATTCTTTTTCAGTCTTTAAGAAAAGTAACTCTTCTTCATCTTCTTTGCTTATAATTTGTGTCTTGATTATCATGAGATCCTAGATTTCTCATGGTATCAGATAGGTAACGTTCTTAGGGTTCTTTCAAATAGCTTATAACAATTTTATCAACAATTTTTAAAGCTTCAATTTGGGTAATATCATATTCAAGAAATTTTTTACACAAATCAAATCTTTTGGGTTCTTGGGAGATTTTATGGTAACAACACGATCAATCGACATAAAGAACAACTTCAATCATCCAAGTATCAACAACAACAACAAAGAATACAAATCGAAATTTCAGTCGTGCTTCAATTTTGGATCTAGAAATTTCACGTAACACTCAACATCAAAATATAATGTCTTCCACTGGTAATTCTACTTCTCTTCCTTTTACAAATATATCAAATTTTGTGTCAATGAAATTAGATCATTCAAATTATCTTCTCTGGAAAGATCAATTTGAGGGTGTATTGTTTTCTTGTGACTTATATGGGTATGTAAGTGGTGAAATTGTTGAACCACCTCAGAAAGTAATGGTTGATGGTAATGAAATTGTTAATCCAAAATGGGTGTCTTGGAGGAGATTAGATAGATTCGTTTCTACTTGTCTTAAGGCTACCTTTACTCAAACTGTTAGTGGTGATGTTCTTGGATTATCAACGCAAAAGAAATTTGGGATTTTCTTCAAATGAGTTTTAGGACTCAGTTTCTTGCTAGGAAGAGTATGCTCAGAAATCGATTGCATGGTATTAAAAAGGGTAATATGTCTATTGTACAATATCTTCAGAAAGTCAAGGGTATTGCAGATTCTTTGGCTGCCATTGGTGAGAAAGTTAGTGATACAGATCTTATGATGTTTGTCATGAATGCTTTGGGTAGTGAATATGATATTTTTGTTATATCATCACAAAGCAGAGAAACACCTTATACTTTTGGAGAAGTGAAAGCAAAGCTACTTTCTCATGAGCAATTCTTAGCAGAAAGACAACATCAAAGTGCAAATTTATATGATGACCAAAGTGCAACATCTTTTTATGCAAGAAATGGTTCTAATGCTTATAATAATAACAGAAGAAATGGTGGACATAATAGGAATAATGGGAATAATGGGTGGAAGTTACAAGAACAGTCAATATCAACATGGTTCTACTTCTAATAATTCTACTGGCAATTATCAAACTGGGTCTAGTTCAAACACTGACAGAAGGCCTTATGTGGATTATTCAAAATTGTTCTGTCAAATTTGCAAGAAAAATGGGCATATTGCAACTAGGTGTTTCAAGCTAATTTTGTTACTTCTGATGCTCCAATTGATCATTTAACTTCAGCTAATTCTGCTGGTACTTCACAACATGCTTTTGCAAGTTTAAATATTAATGATGTTGCAGTCAATGATGATCCTTCTTCATCAAATACTGTTTGGATTTCTGATAGTGGTGCCTCTACTCATATGACTGGAGATAGAACTTTACTTCACAATACTTCTACTTATAAGGGCAAGGATCATCTTATGCTTGGTAATGGTAAGAGTTTATCCATTTCACTTACTGGTTGTGCAAATCTTATTACACCAAAAACAAGTTTTAGGATAGATAATGTGCTACATGTTCCTGATATGAAATACAACTTGCTATCTATTGCTAGATTTACAAAAGAAAATTCATGCTACATTACTTTTGATCCATATGGATATGAGATAAGAAGTTTACATGATCATGCTTTGCTAGCACATGGTAAAATGATAAATAATCTGTATCCTATTACTTCTACTGAGCTGCAATTTTCCTTTTCTTCTCTTGTTGCTTCATATGATATTTGGCACAATAGATTAGGTCATCCTTCTACAAAGATTATTCATCAACTTCATAGTGACAAGAATATTATAGTCAAGGCCGTTAATTCTCATTCGTTTGTCATCCTTGTCAATTAGCAAAAAGTAAGAGGCTTCCCTTTCATCTTTCTTATTCTCATGCTTCATCTCCACTTGAACTTGTTCATTGTGATGAGTGGGGTCCTTCTCCTGTTCCTTCCATAGCAGGGCATAGATACTATATCCTTTTTATTGATGATTTTAGTAGATTCCATTGGATTTATCCAATGCAAGTAAAAACAGAAGCTTTGAAATGTTTTCAGCATTTTAAGACTCTTACTAAGAATTTATTTCATACTAAAATTCTTGCTTTTCAAACAGATGGTGCTAGTGAACTAGTAAAAGGAGTTTTTAAAGCTTTTTTAGACAATTCTGGTATTCTTTTACGTATTTCTTGTCCAAAAACACCTGAGCAAAATGGCCTTGCTGAAAGAAAGCATATGCACATTGTTGAAATGGGAAATAAATTGCTTTTTAATGCTTTTTGTCCAAAAGAGTACTGGTATGATGCTTTTTTAGCTGCTACTTATCTTATTAATCGAACTCCTACTCTTATTCTTCATGATAAATCTCCTTTTCAAGTTCTTTACAATGAGCTGCCAGATTATTCCATTTACGTGTTTTTGGATGCATATGTTATCCTTTTTAGGACATTCAAGAGTTGACAAACTATCTCCAAAAATTGTTAAATGTGTTTTCGTTGGCCATAGCACTCTACATAAAGGTTACAAGTGTTTTAATCCTCAGTAACTAAAAAGCTTTACATATCTCGACATGTTATCTTTCTCGAACATGAGTTTTATTTCTCTGCTCCTTCCTCTGTTTCTTCTGTATTAGAAAATGCATCATCTATTTCTGTTCCTTCATCTGCTTCTTCTATTCCTTCTTCCTCTATTATCACTAGATCTCAAAGGGGTATTACTAAGACAAAAACTTTTCCTGCTCATGTCATGAATTTTTCTACTAAGCATTCTTCTGCTCTCACTTCTATTCTTCATACTCCTACTGAGCCTAAAAACTTCAAAATGGCAATGCAAGATCCTAAATGGGTTGTTTCTATGGCAGAAGAGAATACTGCACTACAAAATAATGACACTTGGGACTTAGTTGATCCTGAGCCTCACATGAATATCTTAGGCTGTAAATGGGTATACAGGGTTAAGCTAAAGTCAGATGGAACTGTTGATAAGCTAAAATCTAGACTAGTTGCTCAAGGATATAATCAACAAGATGGTATCGACTATGGGGAAACTTTTAGTCATGTAGTTAAGTCTACCACAGTTAGAGTTTTTCTTTGCTTAGATGTTACTAGAAATTGGCCTATACGACAATTGGATGTTTCAAACGCCTTTTTGCATGGTGACTTAACAGAAAATGTCTACATGAAACAACCACCAGGGTTTGTCAGTTCAGAGTTTCCAAATAAAGTATGTCATCTTAAGAAAAGTTTATGTGGCTTAAAACAAGCGCCACGAGCTTGGTTTCATAAGTTCAGCTCATCATTGATTTCATATGGCTTTGTTAGAACAGTTTCATATTTATCCATGTTTGTCTTTGTTGCTGGTTCAGACATGATGGTACTATTGTTGTATGTAGATGATATTATTCTTACTGGTTCTTCCAATCATTTACTTGATCATCTTGTGCAATATTTGAGTTCTGTGTTTGCAATGAAGCAATTGGGAGATTTGCATTACTTCTTAGGCATAGAGGCTACAAGAACACAACATGAAATTTTATTGACACAGAAAAAGTATACTCTTGAGTTGTTAGTTAAAGCAGCATGACAGAGTGTAATTCCCGCACTACACCGATAGCTAAGGGTCCTAGAATTTCAGTTCATGAAGGTCATTATTATGAGATGCAACAACTTACAGTAACTTTAGTTGCATATTACAAGATTTATGCTTAACTGGAATTCGATATATGCTTTGGGGTAAATTATGTAAGTCAATTTATGCATGCCCCTACGCGGATGTTCATCTATTGTTGGTCAAGAGGATTCTTAGATACTTAAAAGGCACTATTGGATATGGTATTACTTTGCGAAAAGGTGATATTGAAAAATTGACAGCTTATACAGATTCAGACTGGGGGAGTTGTCCTGAAACTGCTAGATCAACTTGTGGATATGCTGTTTTCCTTGGTGATTCTTTAGTTTCTTGGTCTAGTAAAAAGCAGCCCACAGTTGCAAGATCAACAACAGAAGCAGAATATAAGTGCTTGTCTGTGGCAACTGCTGATTTGGA
The DNA here is from genome assembly GCA_023531295.1 of Papaver armeniacum. Taxonomy (NCBI): domain Eukaryota; kingdom Viridiplantae; phylum Streptophyta; class Magnoliopsida; order Ranunculales; family Papaveraceae; genus Papaver; species Papaver armeniacum. Next base: position 593,597 of record JAJJWW010004070.1, read on the forward strand.
GTAGCTTTCTTCTTTGCTGTCTGAGTTACATGTTAATGTTAAATTGCCTATTTCACTCTATTGTGACAATACAAGTGCTATTTACTTGTCTGCTAATCCTGTTTCTCATTACAGGACAAAGCATATAAAAATTGAATACCATGTGGTTAGAGAGCTGATTCATGATGGATTTCTTAGTGTTCATCATATATCTTCAGAAAATAAACTAGCAGATCTTTTCACTAAAGGCTTATGTGCTCCGGTGTTTCATTCTCTACTTCAGCAATTACTAGGATCTCCTATGTCTTCACAGACATTGATTCTACCACTATTGGTCGTGGTGCTTCTACTTCTTCAACAGCTTGGTGCTTCTACTTCTTCAAAGGCAGATACTGATTTTTCTGATGCAAATTGTTATATGACTGTTCCTAAACATGTTTCTTTTCTTGTCCCTTAAACATTGATGTTGTTTTTCAAACTGATTCTTTCTCATTATCAGTTTGAGGGGGGCTAATAGGAAATCAAATCAAGTCAAATCCTTTTGACTTGTCTTACTTCTTTGAGTCAGTTAGTTTGAGTCAGGATTCGAGTAATATGTCCGATCTCGGACATAATAAATTCTTTGTAATAAATATGTCCGAAATCGTGTGTTATTCAATTATCATTCTTTTTCAGTCTTTAAGAAAAGTAACTCTTCTTCATCTTCTTTGCTTACAATCTGTGTCTTGATTATCATGAGATCCTAGATTTCTCAAGTATATGTTATTTTTAGTCACCTTTCCTAACTTTGTTAAAACTTCTAAAGTAAATTTTTAGATTCTCCTAAAATTACCCAAACCATAATTCTGAAAATTGAAAATCTTATTAACTAAATAGTACTAATAAAAAAATATTTTCCTTAATAAATCTTCCTTATATAAATACCATCCCATCTCTTCTTTTTCCTCTCCTCCATCTTTTACCAAATCCGCCTCGGTCTCTCCGATCCGTCTCTCTAGCTAGGAGTAACTATGACAAGTAAACAAACATATCTTCTGGTGCTATTGGTTGTAGTTAGCCATGTGATGTCTATCCTAGGGAAACCAACACCATCCATAAAGACAACCTCGTTACCGCAAAACCTATTTTCACTTGATCTTGCTAGAAGGTTAAGTTTCAATTCAGATTCCATTAACTTGGCTTCTATTGATTTTGGCAAACTTGTTACATCAAAACCCGAAGCGCTTTTGTATCCGTCTTCTCACCAAGACATCGAAAATCTTGTGAAATGCTCTTACAATTCTACTAGACCATTTAGTATTGCAGCTAAAGGTCGAGGTCATTCGGTTCGAGGTCAAGCTATGGCTCAAAATGGTATTGTTATTGAAATGACATCATTGACGAATTGTGGTAATCGAATCAATGTTTCTTCGACGGATCTTTACGTTGATGTTGGTGGCGAACATCTTTGGATGGATGTTCTAAATTCTACCCTAAAATATGGACTTGCACCAAAGTCATGGACTGATTATTTGTACCTCACTGTTGGCGGTACTCTATCAAATGCAGGAATTAGTGGTCAAGCCTTTCTTTATGGACCTCAGATTAACAATGTCTACGAGATGGATGTAATTACTGGTATACAACTTTTTTCTTTTCTTTTTTTCTTTTGCTCGATCTTTTTCTTTCGATTTTTATTTTCTCAATCTTTCATAATTCGTAGCTTTAGCGCCCACCAAGTACATAAGCATATATGCACTCATGAGAACTAGGTATTACCATATGTTCTTTGTTCTCTTACAAAGTAAATCATATAGAACTTTCCTTGTATATGATCGACGACAGTTGTCGTTGTTGAAATCATATTATATGTGAGGACCAGCAGTCCCGGCCTTAATAGATGTCACCTAGGGGCACATATAAAGGATTATGGACACGGTCGATCATGCACAACAAGGAATACATTAGTTGGTTTATCCGCAACAGAGAGTACCACTACTGCGGATGTCACTGTAGTACAGTGGTAAAGTCATTGAGTGATGATACCAATAACCAAACTCGCTAACACCATATTCTTTACCGATAAAAAAGAAAAAGGAGTACCACTACTTCCTTAATTATGAGTTGTACTGAAAGAGTAGTTTTTGTTTGTGTATCCTTTTTGGTTTTCGCAGGAAAAGGAGAGACAGTGACTTGTTCCAAACATATGAATTCGGAGCTGTTTTTTGGAGTAATGGGAGGTCTAGGTCAATTTGGGATCATTACTAGGGCTAGAATTGCCTTACAACTAGCTCCACAAAAGGTACATTCAAATATCTCCTTGCCCTATAAAGATAATTCACAACTGTTGTAATATTTGAACCTGTGATGTTCAATTATGATATATTTCGTCTTTAGTTCATCCGAACGAGAAAATCGTGTCTAATTGTTGTAATATTTGAACTGTGATGTTCAATTCGGATATATTTCGTCTCCAGTTCACCCGAACAAGAAACTGTGTCTAACTTTAGTAATATTTGAACCCGTGATGTTCAATTATGATATATTTCGGCTCCGGTTCATCCGAAAGAGAAACTCGGCTCTACCTCTAGTAATATTTGAACATGTGATGTCGGGCCGATATATTTCGTCTCCATTCACCCGAACGAGAAACTCGAGTCTAACTTTAGTAATCCATGAACCTGTGATGTTCAATTATGATATATTTCAGCTCCAGTTCATCCGAAAGAGAAACTCAGCTCTACCTCTAGTAATATTTGAACATGTGATGTTCAGTTCAGATATATTTCGTCTCCAGTTCACCCGAACGAGAAACTCAGGTCTAACTTTAGTAATCCATGAACCTGTGATGTTCAATTATGATATATTTCGTCTCCATTCACCCGAACGAGAAACTCAGTCTAACTTTAGTAATCCATGAACTCGTGATGTTTAATTATGATGTATTTCGTCTCCAAGTTCACCGAACGAGAAACTCCGGTCTAACTTTAGTAATCTTTGAACTCGTGATGTTCAATTATGATATATTTCGGCTCCATTCATCCGAAAGAGAAACTCAGCTCTACCTCTAGTAATATTTGAACATGTGATGTTGATTCAGATATATTTCGTCTCAGTTCACCCAAACAAGAAACTCGGCTCTACCTCTAGTAATATTTGAACCTGTGATATTCAATTCAGATATATTTCGTCTCCAGTTCACTCGAACGAGAAACTCAGGTCTAACTTTAGTAATCTTTGAACCCGTGATGTTCAATTATGATATATTTCGGCTCCAGTTCATCCGAAAGAGAAACTCAGCTCTACCTCTAGTAATATTTGAACATGTGATGTTCGATTCAGATATATTTCGTCTCCAGTTCACCCGAACGAGAAACTCAGGTCTAACTTTAGTAATCCATGAACCTGTGATGTTCAATTATGATATATTTCGTCTCCAGTTCACCCGAACGAGAAACTCAGGTCTAACTTTAGTAATCTTTGAACATGTGATGTTCAATTATGATATATTTAGGCTCCAGTTCTTCCGAAAGAGAAACTCAGCTCTACCTCTAGTTACATTTGAACCTGTGGTGTTCAATTCAGATATATTTCATCTCCTGTTCACCCGAACAAGAAACTCAGGTCTAACTTTAGTAATCCATGAACCTGTGATGTTCAATTATGATATATTTCGTCTCCAGTTCACCCGAACGAGAAACTCAGGTCTAACTTTAGTAATCTTTGAACCTTTGATGTTCAATTATGATATATTTCGGCTCGAGTTCATCCGAAAGAGAAACTAAGCTCTACCTCTAGTAATATTTGAACATGTGATGTTCAATTCAGATATATTTCGTCTCCAGTTCACCCGAACGAGAAACTCAGGTCTAACTTTAGTAATTCATGAACCCGTGATGTTCAATTATGATATATTTCGTCTCCAGTTCACCCGAACGAGAAACTCGGGTCTAACTTTAGTAATCTTTGAACCTGTGATGTTCAATTATGATATATTTCGGCTCCAGTTCATCCGAAAGAGAAACTCAGCTCTACCTCTAGATACATTTGAACCTGTGATGTTCAATTCAGATATATTTCGTCTCCTGTTCACCCGAACGAGAAACTCAGGTCTAAATTTAGTAATCCATGAACCTGTGATGTTCAATTATGATATATTATGTCTCCAGTTCACCCGAACGAGAAACTCAGGTCTAACTTTAGTAATCTTTGAACCCGTGATGTTTAATTATGATATATTTCGGCTCCAGTTCATCCGAAAGATAAACTCAGCTCTACCTCTAGTAATATTTGAACTTGTGATGTCCAATTCAGATATATTTCGTTTCCAGTTCATCCAAACGAGAAACTCAAGTATAACTTTAGTAATCATTGAACCTGTGATGTTCAATTTAGATATATTTCGTCTCCAGTTCACCCGAACGAGAAACTCTGGTCTAACTTTAGTAATCTTTGAACCTGTGATGTTCAATTATGATATATTTCGGCTGCAGTTCATCCGAAAGAGAAACTCAGCTCTACCTCTAGTTACATTTGAACCCGTGATGTTCAATTCGATATATGTCGTCTCTCGTTCACCCGAACGAGAAACTGAGTCTAACTTTAGTAATCCATGAACTCGTGATGTTCAATTATGATATATTTCGTCTCCAGTTCACCCGAACGAGAAACTCATGTCTAACTTTAGTAATCTTTGAACCTGTGATGTTCAATTATGATATATTTCGGCTCCAGTTCATCCGAAAGAGAAACTCAGCTCTACCTCTAGTTAGATTTGAACCTGTGATGTTCAATTCAGATATATTTCGTCTCCATTCACCCGAACGAGAAACTCGAGTCTAACTTTTGTAATCCATGAACCGTGATGTTCAATTCAGATATATTTCGTTTCAGTTCACCCGAACGAGAAACTCGAGTCTAACTTTAGTAATCCATGAACTCGTGATGTTCAATTATGATATATTTCATCTCCAGTTCACCCGAACGAGAAACTCAGGTCTAACTTTAGTAATCTTTGAACCCGTGATGTTCAATTATGATATATTTCGGCTCCAGTTCATCCGAAAGATAAACTCAGCTCTACCTCTAGTAATATTTGAACCTGTGATGTTCAATTCAGATATATTTCGTCTCCAGTTCACCCGAACAAGAAACTCAGGTCTAACTTTAGTAATCCATGAACCTGTGATGTTCAATTATGATATATTTCGTCTCCAGTTCACCCGAAAGAGAAACTCATGTCTAACTTTAGTAATCTTTGAACCTGTGATGTTCAATTATGATATATTTCGGCTCCAGTTCATCCGAAAGAGAAACTCAGCTCTACTTCTAGTAATATTTGAACCTGTGATGTCCAATTCAGATATATTTCGTTTCCAGTTCATCCGAACGAGAAACTCAGGTATAACTTTAGTAATCATTGAACCTGTGATGTTCAATTCAGATATATTTCGTCTCCAGTTCACCCGAACGAGAAACTCAGGTCTAACTTTAGTAATCCATGAACCTGTGATGTTCAATTATGATATATTTCGTCTACATTTCACCCGAACGAGAAACTCAGGTCTAACTTTAGTAATCTTTGAACCCGTGATGTTCAATTATGATATATTTCGGCTCTAGTTCATCCGAAAGAGAAACTCAGCTCTACCTTTAGTAATCTTTGAACCTGTGATGTTCAATTATGATATATTTCGTCTCCAGTTCATCCGAAAGAGAAACTCAGCTCTACCTCTTGTAATATTTGAACCTGTGATGTTCAATTCTGATATATTTCGTCTCTAGTTCATCCGAAAGAGAAACTCAAGTCTAACTCTAGTAGTCTTTGAACCCGTGTTGTTCAATCCTTATATATTTCGTCTTAAGTTCATCCGAACGAGAAACTCAGGTCTAACTGTAGTAATCTTTTAACCTGTGATGTTTAAGTCTGATATATTTCGTCTTCAGTTCATCCGAACGAGAAACTCAGGTCTAACTCTAGTAGTCTGTGAACCCGTGTTGTTTAAGTCTGATATATTTCGTCTTCAGTTCATCCGAACGAGTAACTCAGGTCTAACTGTAGTAATCTTTTAACCTATGATGTTTAAGTCTGATATATTTCGTCTTCAGTTCATCCGAACGAGAAACTCAGGTCTAACTGTAGTTGTCTTTGAACCCATGTTGTTCAATTATGATATATTTCGTCTTCAGTTCATCTGAACGAGAAACTCAGGTCTAATTGTAGTAATCTTTTAACCTGTGATGTTTAAGTCTGATATATTTCATCTTCAGTTCATCCGAATGAGAAACTCAGGTCTAACTGTAGTAATCTTTTAACTCGTGATGTTTAAGTCGCTCCATCTTGTTACCATGTGGTTGGAACCTGGATGAAGTCATTTAAGCCGGGCTTTGTGTCGGACTTCGGAGAAAAACTCAGCTCTATCTTAGATACATATCGTTTTTCTTGTTCTGTTATGCAGTTTCAGCTATATTTCGAGCTTTATATTCATCGATTTTGATGATGTATCATGTTAAGTTTGAAGTCAGAACCCTCTCAAAGCTTCGTGGTTCATAGATTGTATGCCATTATACCGAGTTTGAAGTTCGAATCAACATTGAGCTTCATATTTATCGATTTCGTTGATGTATCCTGCTAAGTTTGAAGTCAGAATTCATCTGGAGCTTCGTGGTCCATCATTAGTAATCTTATAACCTGAGTCTACCAGTGTGAACTAAATCTACTTAATGAACTGTACGACTAGTCGAAATTACTTCATGACCTATGTAACTAGTCGAAATTACTTCATGACCTAGGTGTAACCGTTACAAATAAAACTAGACAGCATCAGTTGCGTCCAACTGAGTGCAACCAGACTGCATCAGTTGCGTCCAACTGAGTACAGAATTCGTAGGCAAAACTGGACTGCATCGGTCGCGTCCAACCGAGTGCAGCAGTTGCTTTTGAACTGGAGTACAATAATTCAATCAACATAACTATAGTAGTTTAACATTACTGATGATTGTAAAAATTGCGTAAAAATATTAGGGTGTACGCTCTCCCCCTCTTAATCCTGCAACTCGTTGGAGGATTAAGAAGTTTGGCTTACCTGAAGTTTCGATTTTCGGAAGCTTAATTCCGCATTGCAATTAGGTACTATGTAACTTGCCCCCAAGCGTATGAAGTGTTACACAACTTTCCCCTAAAGAGTAATTTTAGACCATGAGGTGTTACATATCTCGCCCCCAAGTGATGGTCAGTCATGTTGAAGTGATATGCAACTCGCCCCCGGAAGATAGTAATTGGGTCGCGGGCTTTTTCCTGATTTTTTTTTTTTTTTTTTGGATTTGATTTTGATGTTTTATAGAACATCGAAAATGGATGTACCAGGGAGCATCAACGGTCTGTGTGTTCAGCGCATCGAAGGTTGATGTACCACCTTGCATCGAACTGTTGCTGAGAATGGAATTTTGATGTATCGCGGATCATCGAAGTTTGATGCACCTTAGAAAATCCACGGTGGTCATTTGTTGCGCATCGAACTTTGATATATCTTGAAGCATCGAAGAATTCTGACGTGGGTGATGGACACCCTTGACGTGGGTGAGTCAAAACAAATGTAGGTGAACGAAACCCCTGAAGAGGGTGAACAGATCTGAGCGTTGCCGCTCTTTTGCTGCCGCCGCTCGTGATGGGCCGGGGTTTTCTCACGGCCTGGACGTCGTTATTTTTTATTTTATTTTTTGAAACTTTTGGTGACAGTGCTACGAAACTGTGACCTTTACTCCGAACATTTGGTGACAGCTTTGGGGAACCGTTGTCTTTTCTTTCATGCCTTCTTGCAACGGATGGTTGAAGTGTTATCCTTGCTGACTTCCCCTTTGTAACAGTTTTGAGTACTGTTGTCCTTTCTCCTTGCAACATTTTTCTCCATGAACATGCTGCGGATCGAACATCCTGGCAACAATCTTAGCGATGTTCGCAGTGAGTCAGCTTTGGTGGCTTCCGACTGTGATGCTAGGCTATAGTAATTGTGATTAAGCGGCTCATAGCAGCCTGCGATCACTGGACGGCGATGATAGAAATCGAAATCGGATCCATCCATGTTGTGGATCGAATCTCCTACAATGATTTTGATGGTATTTCACTACATCTTTGGCCGCGAACCGAGCGCCCCAGCAACACTATCATCGATTTTTGTAGTGACGCGATTTTCGGCGCGGTATCCATGAGTAATAGCTTCAAACAAATCAAACGGCGAATCTTGATTGCGCGAGTTGCGATCAACTGGACTGTAATATGTGCGATTATACGGTCGCCAGCAAAAAGCCGCGATCACGGATGCGATCATTATGATCAAATCGACCGCAGCGATTGCGGTCAATCGGACTGCAGCAGTGATTTTTCAAAACGCTCAGGCTGCTTTTTTCGCGGACAAGATTTTGAAGCATTTTCTACAACTTTTCTCAATGGGAAAACACGATTTCTTTTCTCGTATGTCCCCTTAGTCGGCGCCAATGTTTGTACCCAAAATTACTCTTGGGCACGAAACACGATGAATGGATAGTTTGGTGTGTATTTTGGGTTAGGAGACGAAATGAAGAACAAAATGAAAGACGAGAGGTTTAACGTGGTTCAAAGCATAGGTTGCCTACGTCCCTGGCGAATCCCCTTAGGGAGAAATGTTTTATTGACTTTTGTATTACAAAGTATGTTTTTCTCTCCTCCTACCCCCCCCCTTTCCTGATTTCTTCCCTCTCCTATTTATACAGTTCCACATCTAAATACAAACATAAATTACATTAACGCTCATTCATGTCTCCATTATCAATTCGAATGAAATAGTGGAGTTAATTACGCATGTATGAAATCACCCAATTAGTACCGCATGGCCGAAACTATTTGCATTTAGCACCGCATGGTGAAATTTGAAATGAATATTGCATGGCTGAAATCGCTTTGGACTTCAATTCGCATGGTCGAAATCGGCTGGAATTGATTGCATGAAAGCGCACATTTATGCTTCCATGATAAATTCTCGCATAAATGATGGTCGGGCAATATTGGTGGACATTTGTGGTGAACAATGCCCGCATGGGTAGGGGCCCGCTTGATGGTTGTGAGCATGATGGCCGGGCGAGTGTGGATGGTGGCGGCCGGCGACATGGTTGGAGACCGGGTTGGCGGCGTGGAAGAGTTTTAGGTCGGGAATTTGTTTGCGAGCTTTCTTGGATACAAGGCGAAAATTGGCTAGGGGTGCGGCCGACTTCGATAGTTGACCGACGGTTGACCTTGACTATTGACCGACCGTTGACCATGACCTTGACCGGAAGTTGACTTTGATAGTTGACCGACTTTGACCATCGACCTTGACCGAAAGTTGACTTTAATAGTTGACCGACTTTGACCATTGACCAGTCCGTGCAGACTTATGGGCTGCCTTGGTTGACTGGTTAGTGGGTTTGGATGAGGACCAAAACATGATTCAAGTATCAATTTGGCCCATTAAGTGGTATTTTTACTTATGGTACAAACAGATTTCTTGAATAGAGTAAGAGTCGATGAGTTAGATCTTCGGAAACAAGGACTCTGGGATGTTCCTCATCCATGGCTGAACCTATTTGTATTGGATATTTTCAACAAACCCTTGAATTGAAGGCATTAACCCTGCGTCGGGGATCGACCTTTTGAGATTATAGAATCTGTAGATGTAGAATTTTTTGAAAGCATGACAAGGACAAGTTCTCAGACACTACCCACTGAAAACCCATTGTTACCAAGTCTAGAACCAATGGAGACTGATAACAATGATGAACCTTCTTCTTCTACACAAAACAATGATATTTCAATTTCTACTGAAGATATTGAACCTAGAAGAAGTAAGAGAGGAAGAATAGAGAAAAGGCCCGACTCATACTTTAAATATTACCTTGTAGAGGGTGATAAGAATGAAATTCTTAGCACTACCGTGTATAATATGCATGATGAAGGTGATCCTAAAACCTATCTTCGAGGCAATACGCTCCGAGAGATGCTTATTTACGGAAAGAAGCTATCAATGATGAAAAGCATTCCCATGTGACAAATGGAACTTGGATATCTTGTGATTTACCTCCTGGTGCTAAGGCAATAGGATGTAAATGGATATTCAAGAGAAAGTTGAATCTTGATGGTACCATTGATAAATTTAAGGCAGATTGGTTGCTAAGGGTTACAAACAACAACATGGTATTGATTACTTTGATACATATGCACCTGTTGCACGAATCACATCAATTCGTTGCTTGATTGCACTAGCTTCTATTAATAAGCTAGTTGTACATCAAATGGATGTCAAAACCGCCTTTATAAATGGTGATTTAGAAGAAGAGATACAACCTGAAGGTTTCATATTGCCAGGCCAAGAAAAGAAAGTGTGTAAACTAGTGAAATCTCTTTATGGCTTGAAGCAAGCTCCCATGCAATGGCATGAGAAGTTCGACAAAGTTGCTTTGTCATATGGTTTTGTTGTGAATGATGTTTGATAAATGTATCTATAGTAAACAAGATAAACTGAGTGCGTGATTCTATGTTTGTATGTTGATGACATGCTTATTTTTGGGTCCGACTTGTCTATTGTGGAACAAACTAAGAAATTCCTTAGTTCAAACTTTGACATGAAAGATCTAGGGGGAGGCTGATGTAATATTAGGAATTAAAATCCTAAGAAAGGGAGATGAATTGGTCTTAACCCAATATCATTACATTGAGAAATTTCTTAAGAAATATGGTCATTTTGATGACAAACCAGCCCCTAGCCCTCTAGATCCTAGTGTGAAGTTAATGAAGAACACTGATAGGGCTCATAAACAACTTGAGTATTCCAGTGTTGTTGGCAGTCTTATGTATGCTATGCATTGCACAAGACAGGACATAGCCCAAGCGTGGGAGTGCTATGTCGTTTCTCAAGTAACCCTGGAATTGAACATTGGAAAGCAATTTCAAGAGTATTGGCTTACTTGAAGGGAACCATAAATTATGGTTTACACTTCCGAGAGATATCCCATTTGTATTAGAAGGATACGGTGATGCGAATGGAATAATGTAGAATCCAAATCCAAATCTACCAGTTGATGGATATTTACATTGGGATGTGCTGCTTTGTGTCTTGGAGTTCCAAGAAGCAGACTGCATTTACGATTCAACAATGTTGTCGAATTGATTGCACTTACAGATGCATGTAAGGAGTCGAGAATGGCTTAGAAATTTACTAGTAGAAATCCCATTATGGATGAAGCCAACTCCTTCGTTATGATTAAACTGTGACAATCAGGCTACGATCTATAAGGTCCTAAACAAGACTTATAATGGAAAGTCAAGACATGCTAGTCTTAGACATCAGATTGTCAGACAATTACTCAAAAGGGGAGTAGTTGCAGTTACCTATATTGAATCAGAAAAGAACTTGGCGTAAGACCAGTTTCACAAAGTGTCTACCAAAGAATGTGCATTCAATAAAGTGTAAGGAGATGGGACTCAGTGTCTGTGAAAGAAGTTTGACCGCCAATAACGGAAACCCAACTTATGTTATATTTTGAAAAAGATAAACTTAAGTTCAATGTGGTACTAACAAGTTATTGAAATAGTGGTTATGGTACACTAAACTAAAATTTCCCATTGTCCTTCTAGTGTAGTGATTTCCGCATGATCTTAGGGATGGATGAAAATCCTTAATGAGTCTAACTATTATCACAAGGTGTCTCGCAGAAACACCTTCGAGACTTACCTATATGAGTATTTGGAAATCAGGCCGTTTCCACATGAGAAGAAGACCGTTCTTTAAAAGGACTCATGAATCCGGGAGAAAGCACGGGGCCATTAATGTGCGAGCTATGGAACACACTACTTCCTGAAATCAATATGTGTGGAGGTTCCGTCTTTATCACAAGGGGTACTTGGTTCAAGATATAATTCACCATAGGACCTCGATGAAGCTTTGAATATCTTACACTAAGTGGAGGTTCAAACCCAAAAGGTACCTATCATTTATGTATTGGTTTCCACGATGATGCTTTGTCTCAACTTAGCTTGAACTACGTTGGCTTGATCCCACTCGGGTACGTAGGCAGTCACTTAGGTGATGCAGTCACTCCAATTTTAAAACCTTTTTATATTCTTTATTTTGGTTTTTTTTTGAAAATAAGGGGAGAATGTTGGATATTTTCACTAAACCCTTGAATTGAAGGCATTAACCCTGCGTCGGGGATCGACCTGAACAGAAAACCTGAACAGAAAACTCGTTTCACCAATGGACGCATTGAAGGAAGAGACGCGCCTGTTCACTCTGAAAAGATGTCTGTAGAGATGAAGAGTCATCTCCAAAGGGTGTGATTTCCTCTTTAAATATGAGACTTGTTTTCATTCAAAAACACATCTCTGAACTCTCTCTGTTTTCTTTCTTTCAAGCATCAAAGAAACAAAACAAAGTGTGTTCTTGGTTGGATCAAGGTCGTACAATCTTTGAATCCAACAACCGTTGTGGGGCTTCAAGTATCCTGACGGCAATATTCAATTGACTTTGTTTGTACTCGCCAATTCAATTGGGAAAGGGTCGAATAATTGTCGAAAAGAATCTTTCATAAGAGCCTTGAACCCTAATACAACATTCTTTTCTTCACCCTGTTTTACTGCCAATTTTCCAACAATTTGTACCCAAATCTCGAATTTCAGAATTTGATTCTCAAGTCTTTCATGGAATCCTTGGAAAAAACAAATCCTCTGCAGCAATTCTTGTCTATCCTACCTATCGAAACAAGTAAGCCCTTCATAAATAATGTACAATGTTATTTTCCTTCTTTGACTACACGAACAAAAATATAATATAATTTATATGCACTAATCCAAAAAATTGTGTAATTGTACCACAGGTGGGATGAAAGATCCTCAGCAGTAATCCCTGATGAAGAAATCTTTTACTTAGTCGGATTACTACGATCAAGTGGTTTGAATGATTTGGAGATATCCTGCTTGCTTCATCATTGATCATGATGCAGATGACTGCAAAAACAAGGCAAAAGATGTTAGGGATCTTTCTCAGCAGCTCTTGAGTTTCTTGACAAGATTCCTTTCAACATGACAAGCAATGAATACTGGAACATTGATGATGCCCCAACAAGAATTTCTCCAAAGAAAAGCAACAAGAACAGGAAGTCTAACATGATGCTCTTTGTCAGACCAGAGGATGGGCAGTACTGTAACTCAGTTTATACTGAGTATTTTCAAGAAGAGGAGATATCCAGGGGCAACATCAACTATGAAAGAGGTCAAAGTAGTAGGGGTCAAAACATTCGAAGGTTTAAAAGAACTAGAGAAAGAGACTCTTCTAGAGTTAGCTCAAATCAAATGGAGGAGGATGCTGGGGAAGGTGAACAAAGCCAACCACAATGGGAGAACAATCAGCAAGAGAATGAGCAAGGAACTGGAGACTGGGACAAATACATTATCAACAACCAAGGCTCGGATGCAGGACAAGGAAATCCAATGGTAATTCCTATTTTCTTTGATCAAAATTATTTTATCTTACCTTCCTACAACTGTCGGTTACGGTATCCTAAGAAAATAATCAATATGAAAATACTAGCTTGGAATGTTCAGGGATTAGGCAATAAACTCACTAGAGATCATCTTAAAAACAAAAGATATTCAACTACAACCCGAAGTCATATTCCTTTCGAAACCAAATCTAGTGTTGCCAAAGCCACTTATTTATTAAAACAAATGCATTATCCAAATATTTGGTGCAATGAGGATAGGGTAAGAGTAGGGGGTTTAGCTCTTCTATGGAAAGATGGAGTTGAACTTGACACTAGTGGAAAACAGAAGTTCCGCGACCGTCAGGACATGTCATATATACGAGTTATACGACTATTTCTAACCGTCTCTGTTGGGGTCTCTGATAAAGCGTAGCTGTTTTGTACGATCCTTAGCCGTGGGTCTCAAAATAACGACCGATTTTAAGGGTAGGAGATACAGACCCTTAGCCGTGGGTCTCAGATTTAAATTATAATATAAAAAAAAATATAGATTCAGATTTGCTGAAATGCCTGAATGGCTAAATCTGAAATAATCTGACTGCATCAAATGAAACTCAAATTTAAGTCAAATGAAACTCAAATTCAATTCAAGTCAAATCAAATGGAATTCAAATTAAAGTCAAAACTGGAATGAAACTTCAAATTTAACTCAAATTTAAACTTAAACTGAGAATTCATTCATTTATCCATTAGGTTTAAAATTACACAACAAAGAATGAAATTCTGAGTTCTAAACAACAAAATGATGAACTAATAGACATTTGATTAAACAGCAAATTGGAGATCTCAAGCTTCTGCACATAAAACTAGCCAGATAATTGTTTAAAGATACTTGTATATAGAGAAATACACCTGTAAGATAAGTCAATAACCAAAATGCAATGCAGTATCAATTTTTAAAAAGTAACAGCTGGTGGGAATTTATGTGAATGGTTTAAAAGCATGAACTTTATAGACTACAGAGCAAAGCATTTGTATACCCGGTATTTTCTCTGCATGACGAGCTATCTTGGCTGCTAATTCAGCTTTCTTCGATGAAGCCGCCTCACAAACCAAAGATCGACGTGCTACTTTCTCTACTTACTTCAAATCTAAACCACCTAAAACAGAAACAACAATGATAGCGAGTCAGTCCATATTCCCTGTCATAAACACACATAAGGAAAACCACCAGGCACCAACACCAACAAAACAGAGGAAAAAGCACCAACAACTCTACAGCAAACCTGCATTAGCAGCTGTGTACAACAAACCTACAGGTACCTATTACTTAAAATTGCTGACATGGATTCATGTACGATGTATCTCGCTGCTAACTCATTAAATACTAAACTATGATGAGTAAAAAATGGAGATTACAAGTGGTCCATTTCTATTTGAGTAAGAAATGGAGACCTACAATTCTTCTTCACATCCACCGACATCAGTATTTGTTCATACAATGAAACCAACATGATTCGAGTACGAGAGTATTTAGGTGTCATATCTTATGATGAAGATAATCAAACAACGATTACAAAAATTAAAATCTAGTGACCCAAATTGAACATGCCCAATTGAAATATTCTACAAGGTATGAATACTTCCATATTAATGATTTTCAATACAATACAATATGTTGGTAATGTTTCCCCAACACAATAACAAAAACTAAAAGAGTTTGAAGCTAAACATTCACCCGCCTTTGCTTTGGGAATACTCGTGTCTGTCAAGTGCAACATCCATCAGCCAAGGCTGGAGCCACCTTCCATATAGCCATCAAAAGATGGTAATTCCTTCAGCAAAGAACAATCCAACATTGATGACAATACATGCCTCATAGTGATGATTCTAACATAGGGGATACTCCAAAAGAGTTTGAAGCTAAACACTCACTTGCCTTTGTTGTGAACCCCGTGTTGGTCAAGGCATATAGATAAAGCAAGGGCATTTAAATTAGCTAGCTAATAAGAAACACTTACCCTGGTGTCACTCTCTGGAGCAGCTTTATATGAACTCATGCCCCCACCATACCTGTATCGAGAATCAGTCGAGAGTAAGAGTGGCTACACATAAATCCCTATTTGTAGCAGTAAAGCACTTTCATGGGCTCTGGCTTTATGATATTTTAACCAACTACAAGGCTCTCACATCTTTCGTAACTGGACATTATGCAAACCCATGAAATTTTTATCTCAATCACTGTAAAGATCTTCGTGAACAATACGACCACCAAACATTATTCAAAATTTCATATTAAACAAAATACATGCTCAATATGCTTGAGTTACAACGCTCATATTAAAGAATCATAGATATGGATGGCTATTATACAGAAGGCCTTCCCTTCTATTAAACTAGTATAACACGCACGCGCGATGCGCCTGCCGCTCTGTTCCAAATTAAATCAAATAATTTTTCGATCAAAATTATGCATTTACACAAAAAATTTGCTCCCGTATGCAATTTTTAACATGATATATTTGTCATAAGAGTGAAAGACTTCCTTTCTTACAACATTTTTGCTGAGCTTGGTAAAATCATGCACGCTATGCGCCTTCCGGTTGTTGGTAGGCCTCTAAAGATGTTTATATTTGAGCCTACGGGTACTACCGCAAGTGCACGACGTCTATCGGAGACGCGGCAAGTACGGGTCGAACCACAGAGACTTGTGGTGCTCTAGTGTGATCTAAGGCTTTGCTAGACTGAGTTTCAAGTGGTGACAGGTGATAACAGATGGTAACACAGATATTTTTGTGCCGAAACGGCTGATATTGAAGAATGAACCTAAACTAAGGTAAAAGATAGTGAGAAAAGGGTGCTAAGGTCTGCAATTCCACCACTAACTTCTATTGTGCTTTCAACTAAGTTAAATGTCTTGTTCCTATAGTAGCTAAGGGCAGTGTGTCAATTCTGCCACTTAACTAAGGAGTTTCTCCATGTAAACTTCAATTACCAGCTAAGGGTACTAACCCAGAGCATTAGTTATCTAATCAAGTATAACTAATCAAAGGAATTAGCATTTAATAATTGAAACAAAAGCCGTAACACACTCAACATAGATAGAACCTAACTACAATCCATACTTGGCATGAACTGTGAGAGAAAAACATTGAGGTGTTAGAATTGAAGTTATCTAATAATATTAAACATGCAAGAACATTTCAACTGAGTTTAAACACAACCGTGAATTAGGGTTTCATCTCAAACCCTAGCAACTAAATTAAAACATGAAAAACAGAAATTAAATCTAATTGACAGCACTGGCTAATCCAGGCGTGGTTTCTACACAAACCCCTCAGTTGTATTTATACATCCAAAATCAACCAAACCCTAATTCATTAAAAAAATGAAATTAATTGAAAAACAATTCAACCCATACTCTGATTCGCGGTTGTTGGCTCTACTCATGCTTCTCGACCTCCGAATCGAACATGCCACGGAGTTGGTGAAAACCCTAAACTCTATTTATCTTTAACCTAGCTTCTAGGTTTGTAAAGAAGCTGTGAAAGAGATAAACAGAGAGAGAGTGATGGCGGTAATGATGGAGTGGTTGAATGATGGTGTCAGGAAGGTGAGGTGGTGATGGAGGCGGTGAGGGCTGCTGGTCGGGTCGAGGAGATGGAGGAGCAGAGCTCTGCTCTGGGTTTTGCAGAGGGGTTGTTCGAGAAGAAAGAGAAGAAGGAACAAGAAAGAGAATGGGTCGATAGGGTATAGGTGTATGGGCATTTTGCTGTGAGGCGGGTGCAGCTACGGACGATGAGACAGGCCGAGCGAGCGTCGGATGTAGCGAGGGAAGATCTGAACGGCCGAGGGAAGTAAGCGGTTTTGGCGTGATCTGGTGTAGCACGGGAGCAGCGATCTTCGATGCACGTGGAAGCAGCGACCGTTAGATGAGGGAGAAAGAAATCTCAACGTCTCAGAAGAGACGGGCTCGGATCCGGGTCGTGGGTAGCTTTAGCCCATGTCTTCCTTGTTGGGTTGCAACTGATTCGCCGCGTGGCTTTGGCTATCTGCTCCATAGATGCTTGACTCCAATTCTTCGCTCTTTTGGCTCCTCGATTCTCCAAGCTTTATTTATTACCTAAAAACACAAAATTAATTAATACAAATATTTATTCTTGAAAACAAAGAAAACACAGAATGCGGGATAATATCGATTTCTAAGCGCAAAAGATGAGTAAAATGCCAATAAAAAGGTGTATAAATATGCACTATTTGGCACTCATCAAATACCCCCAAACCTGAATTTTACTTGTCCTCAAGTGAAACGTAAATTAAGAAATCCTAACTATACCCCCGTCGCGCAGTCTCTCGAATGCATTTAGCGTATGCACTAAGCCTTTAAACCCCTAGGTGTCCCTAGTGGACGAGTTGTAGTCTCGTGAGGGTTTAGAGGTGTACCCACAAAACCTTCTCCAACTTCGAGTGTAAAAGAGTCTCAAGCCTCCAAGAAGCTATGAGGACATAGAGTTTACGCATGCTAGTAACAGAAGTTAGAACTATCAAAGAACGCCTTCTCATCCTTAAGTCTTTGAGCGAGAAGTAACCATACCATATGAAAGAATTCGGATTCGATTGTGATCATAAGTCTCAACTTCGCCTCACCATTAAGGTTTTATGATAATTGCACTCAAAAAGATCGCTTTTTTAGTCTCTCATGTGTGCAGGCAGGAAATAAAGAGAGAAATCCTGCACACGTTGTAGGTAGGAAGGATAACCCTCCGAAATAAAATCTGGAGACTCCACGGAAGTGTGGACAAAAAGAATCTTTTTCTAATGATCTCTAAGAAAGGAAATCAACCATTAGTAAGGGGTGTGAGTACTCACTTACCTTCTCACCCGATCGGCAATTAGTATCACTCTCTCGTAAGAACCATAGAAACGTCTTCAATCTTCGGTCTTGTTGTTTGATGACGAACTTCGAACTTTACAAAAACTTGATGATTTTTTTTTTTTTTTTTTTTTTTTTTTTTTTTTAATATCTAAGTTACAATAAAACGATAAACTCAATTTTTCATAAACTTCATTAATTCTCATTTTTCTTTTCCTTGTTTTGTTGCATATAAACCTTGGACTATCTCAACTTTTCTTTCAATATTCGATTCGTGCTCAGGTTTCTTGACGATGATGTGTTTCTATGGGTCTTGCGATTGAGAGAGAGAGTGATGCTAACTACAAATCGGTATTTAGAAGGAGTTTTCATCTTTAGACGTCACCCTCATGATTGACAAAAACTAGCACTCAAGAGATCAAAAGTAGTTTGAAAATGGTGCGAAGTTGGGTAGCTCACCATTCCTACCCGGAATTTACGTACGGTGACACACACTCAAACGGCTTTTCTAGAAAGTTGCAAAAATTTGAAGGTTGGTGCCTCACTTGATGTAAAATGGGTAGTCTCCACTATGGTTGATCACAATTCTACTACCGAATATCTAAACAAACACCTAATTCGCCCTCCCGGTATGGTTAAATCCAACTTTAACGCTCTAATCAACTAAGAAACCCGATTGTGTTCTCCGGTACTTCTAATTTCTGTTATTTCGGTCAGATTCTCTATGTAAACATAGCTAGAAGCATGCTAGTGACTCTAAAATCTCTAAAAGTTGGAGGTTTTTACAAAAAGAGTTTTTGAATTTTTTTTTTTTTTTTTTTTTTTTTTTTTTTTTTTTTTAAATAAAATAAAAGGTAAAATAAAAGACTAAAAACTCTAAATGCAAAAATATGCAAATGCACCCCCAAACCTAAATCAAACATTGTCCTCAATGTGTCTACATATAGAAAAATTTAAACAATCACATACCGAGAGAACTATCTTGATAAGAGAAAAAGGGAAGAGATTACCGGATGTCGGCGGGAGCAAGGTTGAGCTTCATTAATCAAGGCAAAATCCAACATTCTCAGTGGAGATCATATCGGATTAGCATAATATATGTGCAAGAAGACTCAACCGATTCAAGAAAAGAAAATTTTAACAAGTCCTACAAAAATTTATATACAAAAATTTACTAACAATCTAAAAAGTTGAGGGTCAACCCAAAAGATAATGTACAGAAACATAGAACATGAAAATGGGCTTTGGTTTATGTGGGAATTTGGTTTATTGGGATTTGGTTTGTTTGGGATTTGGTTTAAATGGGTTTTGGTTTGTTGGGAAAATACAGCCCATTGGAACTGTGGGCTCTGTTTGGTTTAAGCCCAGGCTGTTTAGTCTAAGTGCAAATGCACAGCTCAAGTTATGCCAGAGTCCAGTTGTTGGACGGCCTAGTTAAGTGGGCTTTGTCTGTGTGTAGAGCCCAGATAGGTGTGAAAGTGCACGGACCAGCAGAAGGGCACAACCCAGGTCAAGTTGAAAAATGTATAGCCCAGAAGTGGATTGAGCCCAGTTTGTGCACAGCCCAACGGCTCATCGATGTGGGTTTAGCTAGCCCAGGTTGGGTTCAGTGGGTGTGGACAGCCCAGCAGTGTGAGTTGGGCTCGGTTTGGTATAAGCCCAAGTGGTTTGTTTTAGACAGCCCAGCAGTATGGCTTAGTATGTGGGCTGAAGTTATTGCACAGCCCAGTTCAGGTGAGTCTAGTGGATAAGCTAAGGTTGAAAACAAATTGACCCGGTGCACGGTTTGTAGGTGGGCTTGCGAGTTGCACAAGTCTAAGTGCAAATCTCAGCACAACTCAGCACAATAACTCACATCAACACAGAACATACAGCACAGGGTCAGGTGAGCAAGTATACAGTTCAAGCAAAGTCACCACATAAGCACACATGTATGCATACAATTGCACAAAGCAGATGGCTCAACAAGTTCAACAATTTTTGCAGTTTTTCACAGCACTGTTTGGCAAGAGTATAAGATAATCAAGAACTGAATGTGTGCACAGATTACAGGGCAGCTTACACAGAACACAAACTCACAGAAAGGGCATTTGATGCTAAGCACATGGGTCAAGCACAGATTAAGTGCACAGGGTCTGCAATTCGCAACACAGCCTCACAGCTTCAGGGGGCTGGAGGGTTGCGCAGGTCAGCAAAATAGCCAGTTTGTCAGGCAAGGATAGCCCACAGATTTAACAGGTCAAGCTCAAATTTCACAGCGCATGCACACAGATACCAATCAAGCATTCATTCAGTTATAGTTCAGGGATTGAGATAAGCATACACAGATGTGACAGGGCAAAATTCAGCTCAGCTGATGACTAAGTGCAACTCAGCTTATTCACTGGTCAAGTGCACAGAACATGATTATGTGCAGAGCACAATTTAGCAAATGCGAGGTCAGGTGCAGATGATTATGCTCAGGTTACACACAAGATTGATAGGGTAGATCATGCACAGGGGCTGTCACAGGTAAGCTCGGGGTTGACAACATAGCACAACTATAGCTCAACTCACAGCTTCAGGGGGCTGGATTGAGCACAGGGTAAACATGCATAGAGGTACAGAGCAATTATAGCTGGGCTTTGTGATCACACACTACATTCAGAGTCAAGCCCTCATGGTAATTTGCCAATGAAGAGCAACAATTAAACAAATCTATCTAAATTATCACAGGGGAATGAGCAAACTACAAGGATTCAAATGAGCAATGTTGGTTGACAGGGCTGATCATGCGAAGGGGTTGTCGCAGCTTGGCTCAACAGCTCACACAAGGCACACGGCACTTGGAGTGAGCTGTTTCAGTTGGTATCAAATGAATCTTAAAAGTGCAGTGCAGGGTTAAGCAAGGTTTAAGAATCACAGCACATATCAAAATTCACTTATGGCTTATACACAGGTACCTCAAGTTCAGCTCCAAATATCAGCTCAAGCGCAACTGTGACAGGGCAGCAGCTGCAGCGGCATGACTATGTTGATCCTTGTCTTCCCTTCTTTTGGCCTTTGTAGAATGCACCTCCAATTCGCAGCTCAGGCGCAACAGTGACAGGGCAGCGGTTGCAGCTGCTTGGCTATGTGAATCTGCTCCTTGTCTCCCCTCCCTTGGGCTTGCATAGTAGCTCAGCAGACACCTGCTATCTCAGCAAAATATTCTCAGTTCCCAAAACCTCACAGGTTAAAGCAAAGAGACAAGTATCAACACTGACACAGGGGGGAAGTAATTTGGACTGACACAGGGGCTTGAAGAGTCACTCTAACACTAATATGCAAGTTACTACAAATATGGACCAACTATGCTACCAGGCTACAGGTCATAATGACCAATGGATTAAACAACTACAAAGCAAAACTAAAAACTACAGATGATAATATGAGAATGCAGATGGAGATGATAGAGTAACTAAGATGCAATTAACAGGATGCAGTACAAGATGCTGAATGCCACAGTTAAGCTAAGTTATACTACAACAGGGTTATGATGCTACAATGAAAACAAGGCCAATGAAAAACAAGGATAAAACTACAATGAAAACAAAAGGTGGGTATATACAGGGAGAAAAGGGAAATTAGTTAAGCAAGAACAAAAATCACACAGGGCACACACCAAGTCCCCGGCAGCGGCGCCAAAAAACTTGGTAGGCCTCTAAAGATGTTTATATTTGAGCCTACGGGTAATACCGCAAGTGCACGGCGTCTATCGGAGACATGGCAAGTACGGTCGAACCACGAGAGACTTGTGGTGCTCTAGTGTGATCTAAGGCTTTGCTAGACTGAGTTTCAAGTGGTGACAGGTGATAACAGATGGTAACACAGATATTTTTGTGCCGAAACGGCTGATATTGAAGAATGAACCTAAACTAAGGTAAAAGATAGTGAGAAAAGGGTGCTAAGGTCTGCAATTCCACCACTAACTTCTATTGTGCTTTCAACTAAGTTAAATGTCTTGTTCCTATAGTAGCTAAGGGCGGTGTGTCAATTACGCCACTTAACTAAGGAGTTTCTCCATGTAAACTTCAATTACCAGCTAAGGGTACTAACCCAGAGCATTAGTTATCTAATCAAGTATAACTAATCAAAGGAATTAGCATTTAATAATTGAAACAAAAGCTGTAACACACTCAACATAGATAGAACCTAACTACAATCCATACTTGGCATGAACTGTGAGAGAAAAACATTGAGGTGTTAGAATTGAAGTTATCTAATAATATTAAGCATGCAAGAACATTTCAACTGAGTTTAAACACAACCGTGAATTAGGGTTTCATCTCAAACCCTAGCAACTAAATTAAAACAACAAACAACCAAATTAAATCTAATTGACAGCACTGGCTAACCCAGGCGTGGTTTCTACACAAACCCCTCAGTTGTATTTATACATCCAAAATCAACCAAACCCTAATTCATTAAAAAAAATGAAATTAATTGAAAAACAATTCAACCCATACTCTGATTCGCGGTTGTTGGCTCTACTCATGCTTCTCTGACCTCTGAATCGAACATGCCACGGAGTTGGTGAAAACCCTAAACTCTATTTATCTTTAACCTAGCTTCTAGGTTTGTAAAGAAGCTGTGAAAGAGATAAACAGAGAGAGAGTGATGGCGGTAATGATGGAGTGGTTGAATGATGGTGTCAGGAAGGTGAGGTGGTGATGGAGGCGGTGAGGGCTGCTGGTCGGGTCGAGGAGATGGAGGAGCAGAGCTCTGCTCTGGGTTTTGCAGAGGGGTTGTTCGAGAAGAAAGAGAAGAAGGAACAAGAAAGAGAATGGGTCGATAGGGTATAGGTGTATGGGCATTTTGCTGTGAGGCGGGTGCAGCTACGGACGATGAGACAGGCCGAGCGAGCGTCGGATGTAGCGAGGGAAGATCTGAACGGCCGAGGGAAGTAAGCGGTTTTGGCGTGATCTGGTGTAGCACGGGAGCAGCGATCTTCGATGCACGTGGAAGCAGCGACCGTTAGATGAGGGAGAAAGAAATCTCAACGTCTCAGAAGAGACGGGCTCGGATCCGGGTCGTGGGTAGCTTTAGCCCATGTCTTCCTTGTTGGGGTGCAACTGATTCGCGCGCGGGCTTTGGCTATCTGCTCCATAGATGCTTGACTCCAATTCTTCGCTCTTTTGGCTCCTCAGATTCTCCAAGCTTTATTTATTACCTAAAAACACAAAATTAATTAATACAAATATTTATTCTTGAAAACAAAGAAAACACAGAATCTGGGATAATATCTGCAAGTGCCAAAAACTTGGTAGGCCTGGAAGATGTGTTATTTTTATGGCCTACGGTTATACCGCAAGTGCACGGCGTCTATTGGAGACGCGGCAAGTACGGGTCGATCCCACAAGGACTAGGGGTGCTCTAGTTGATTCTACGGCTTCTTCAACTGAATTCAAGTAAGGAAATGTAACAAGTGACAATGTTTGGTTGCCGATACGGCTGATTTGAGTGTGATGAACTCTAAACTAAGGTAAAGAAATAACTTGAGAGCTACCAGGATGGTGAATCCACCACCTGCACCTATGCTAAGGCATTTCCTAATCAAGTTCTATTCTTGGTTCATTCCAGGGAAGAACACCATGTTAATGTTTTGACTACTCTTATACACTCCCCCCTAGTATGGAGTGTCTTCTTACAGTACACTCCATCACAGGGTCATATACTCAACTAGCTTATCCAATCAAACCATGAAGCTTACAAGAACAATACATGACAGTGAACAATCTTAGCATATGAGCAGGGGTTTCAACACACCCTGGAAATTGAAATTAAAACATTGCAAGAAATAAAACACAAATTAAAACTAAAGTGACAGCTCTGGCTAATCCAGGCGTGATTTCTACACAAACCCCTCAGTTGTATTTATACATCCAAAATCAACCAAACCCTAATTCATTAAAAAAATGAAATTAATTGAAAAACAATTCAACCCATACTCCATTCGCGGTTGTTGGCTCTACTCATGCTTCTCGACCTCCGAATCGAACATGCCACGGAGTTGGTGAAAACCCTAAACTCTATTTATCTTTAACCTAGCTTCTAGGTTTGTAAAAAGAAGTGAAAGAGATAAACAGAGAGAGAGTGATGGCGGTAATGATGGAGTGGTTGAATGATGGTGTCGGGAAGGTGAGGTGGTGATGGAGGCGGTGAGGGCTCGCTGGTCGGGTCGAGGAGATGGAGGAGCGAGCTCGCTCGGGTTTTGCAGAGGGGTTGTTCGAGAAGAAAGAGAAGAAGGAACAAGAAAGAGAATGGGTCGATAGGGTATAGGTGTATGGGCATTTTGCTGTGAGGCGGGTGCAGCTACGGACGATGAGACAGGCCGAGCGAGCGTCGGATGTAGCGAGGGAAGATCTGACCGGCCGAGGGAAGTAAGCGGTTTTGGCGTGATCTGGTGTAGCACGGGAGCAGCGATCTTCGATGCACGTGGAAGCAGCGACCGTTAGATGAGGGAGAAAGAAATCTCAACGTCTCAGAAGAGACGGGCTCGGATCCGGGTCGTGGGTAGCTTTAGCCCATGTCTTCCTTGTTGGGTTGCAACTGATTCGCGCGCGGGCTTTGGCTATATCGCTCCATAGATGCTTGACTCCAATTCTTCGCTCTTTTGGCTCTCGATTCTCCAAGCTTTATTTATTACCTAAAAACACAAAATTAATTAATACAAATATTTATTCTTGAAAACAAAGAAAACACAGAATTTGGGATAATATCTGATTTCTAAGCGCAAAAGATGAGTAAAATGCCAATAAAAAGGTGTATAAATATGCACTATTTGGCACTCATCAGTTGTGCACAAAAATTTGAAAAATAAATATACATATGCTTGAGCTTTCTCATTAAAATAGCACACTTTTGATATTTTTGTGCAGTTTATTGGCCTCCTTTAAATAATAAAACTACCCTAAAATTTTCCTGCCATCATTTTCTAATTGAATACAATTTCACTTATGAACGGGATACTAAGCTTGCCTTTGCGTTATTACTTATCTACTTCGAACCCTGTTGTTTGTTGATTCATAAGCATGTTGCATATATGTTATATAGATAAACATGCAATATACCCGAGCAAATGACAATCATCCGATTACAATGGTCTTTGTATGAAACCTTGCATTTGCGTGATACCCACTCCCTTGGCTCCAAGCATATGCAAGATGGATTTTTCCAGCAAAAAAAAACTGATAACCAATTCACATGCATGTGTGACGCATGCAATCTTCTGTCCCATAAAGAGAATCATTTTCTTGCACAATTTGGCATTGTAGTAGTCTTGTGTATGTCAGCATAGCGACAGAGAACAACTAAATTGTTTTTTTTTTTTTTTTTTTTTTTATATTTTCCAATAAAGCAAATGTGTTCTCTACTTCTCTAAATTGGTCTGTATTTCATTTTCTGTATTTTACAATAAAGCAAATATATATCCCACTAAGCTGACAATCACTTAATCTAAACAGACATTAACCTTATCCAGGACTATAATATAATGAAGTTCCATAAACTGACAATCACTACTACTTCCATACAACATCAAAAAACACAAATAGTAGTAATTAACCTCACACTCTAATAGTACCACGTGTTTCTGAAATTACCAAAAGTTTTATAAATGTAGAAACTTAGCAACCCAAAGTGATCACCAAAGCACAAGAGAAGTTGAACACAAAATGTCACGGGACACTACCGAGATTACTATTTCAACACAATACTTCAATGATATAAGATAATAAGAAGGGACATTAATACCTGGCGGTAAATGTGAGCGTCGTCGATGTGAGGACAGTGGAGACGATCATACGCCTGAGTCCTGACTTCCAGGGAAATGGTATTTTTTACCTAGTTAATAATTGTAGCAACGAATTAGGAGGTCGAAATTGAAAATAATTGGTTCATGAGAAAAACAAACTGAAATAATACCAAAAGGTGATATCTTATTAGAAATTTACACAAACAACAAAAATTCACAAATTTATTTATTTTTGAATCCAGACAAAGAACATATTAGAGTTATCCTATAAATCTAGGCCAAGCAAATCAAATTACAAATGAGAGATTCATGTTTTTCCCTGATGAAGAAAACAACAACCGAGAGTTTCTGGCTTCAATTAATTCTAGTAAATCATACAACTATAAGAAATGACTACTGGCGACATGCTATTAAACAATTCTTTCGGGAGGCATGGAAAACCATAAAGTGCAAAGCATCATGAACATATTGAAATCTCATAATTAGTTTTGCATTTGAAACATATTTCTTACCTTCATTTTGTCTCTCGATTCTCTCATCGTTTTTGGCTACTTCACCACCACCACCACCACAGCTCACAACTAATAACAAACACACTAATACCCAAAAACAGACAAACACATTAATTCAAAGCATATGAATACTGAGAAAACCTTAACAATTTACAAACCCGGAAACAATGTTTCCCAGATTTTCATCCAAAATTTCAGTTCAAGTAAATGCCTATATATTGCATACCTCCCTCTATCTAGGGAATTGAGGATTCAAGATAGTAAATTAAAAATGATCAACGCAATCCTTACCTGAAATTCCCATTTCCCAGTTCTAGGTTTAGTTTCCTACGAACATAAGTGCATCACCCTGTGTAAATGGACAACCCAATCATGCGATTCAACTCTGGATTTCAATCGAAATCTCAAACCTAAATTCAAAATCCCCGAAATTTCAAATTCTCCGGACAAATCGATTTGGGGATTTTGCAATGAGTTACTAATGAAATCGAGTAATCATTTTCCAGCAGAAATGACACGCAATTGTCCAGGCATCGGGAGGCACATGAGGTTCAACACACTTACACCAGGCAATGGATATACCGAGTGTACGAAGTGTCCTGCTTTAGTATACCAAACCCCAAGCTTATTCTATAACAATCATGCAATAATTAGAAGATGCCACTATAGGACAAGGACAAGATAGAAATTCTAGACCAAATTTTCTAGAGGACACACATGATAAACAAAAAGGAAGCACAGACCTTGATTGACTAACATAAACAGGCAATGGCCTATTTTATTATTAGTTATTAAGAAAAGTGTTACCTTAAAAAGAGTCAAATATCCATCACGAACAGATGCCCTCTGATAAGAACAATTACGAATAATATCTGGTAATAAGTTCCCAAAATACTCTTTTCCAAGGGCTGCTAAAACCTACAAACAAATGGCAGATTAGAAAAATGAACATTCTAGGAAAAAATAAGGCCCCTCTTATGAGCAAAATCCCATAGAATATCACTACTCAGCTAGAAATAAAGGATCAACCCGCCATCCATTCTGAATAGGAAGATAACAATAAAAGGTGATTAATAGACCTCTGTAAGCTTGGGTATGATACGAGGGAAGCACTGAGACAACTGTTTCGGAGTGCTGTAAGCCATTTCCCCAAGTATTTGCACACTACTTTGCTTTGTTCTCCAGGCTTTATCCTCTAGCCCCTGAGAACATAACATAATCAAAATGTTTATAGAGAAATTAAGCCCATGCAGCACGGTAAGAAGACAACCTATGAGACTTCATTCAGAATAAGCTGCATTCAGTGACGCTGATTATAGGCCTATATTACAGCCTAGATAGATAAGGTAAGCTACAATCACAACCATGCAATAGAGCAATCCAGACAATAATAGAATAGAATAGACACTAGAATTTTCAGAAATTTACCTTAAGGAGCGAAGGAAGAACAAGTTTCACTCCCTGACCACTAAGTTGTGACATCTTTGCACGAGCAAAGACATTCGGCAGACTTCACGCACGGCTAAAACATGGTCCGAGAAAGATGCTAACACAGCTGGCAACATTTGAATGATGTACCTAAACCGAAACAAACAAACGGATAAAGAATTAAGATATAAGGACAAACTTGCAGTACAACAAGAATATTTTCATTTGCCATGTGAAACTTTCACATACGGTTCAAACAATCTTCCAAGCTTCTCGCAAATACACTCAAATCCAAGTAGAGCTCCTTCACGAGCTTTTGCAGAGTTACTGAAAATCACCACGAATTAAAATGTTTTGCCAGTTTCAATATCTCACTACGTTGTAAAAGACAGAAAAAAATAAATGAATAAGCCTTTGATCATAATTGTGTAGAGGCCACCTCAATGTACATTGTGCACTACAAGTACAATAATAATATCAGCACCGCAAAACCTTAAGAGCAACATCAACAATAATATCAGAATCCACCACCAATTGGACTCCTTTATTGCCTTCTGTTAATCACAAAAACCCAAACTAGTATTACCCTCCATGACCAAAGAGATAAACTCAGGAACCAAAGCCCCACATAAATTAGCTAAAGCATGCCTTAAATAAGTAATTACTACTTCACCAGTTCATCTTCTGACCCTCTTTCAAAAAAACCCATTAAGAATCCAACCTCCATCTGAAACATAGATGCGTACAAAATCAAATTCAAAAAACCCCGAATCGAAAACCTAGGGTTTTATTTGAAAACAAAATCAAGAGATTTAAATCAAAATCAGAAGTAGGGAACTAGAAGTAATCCTAAAACGAACCATTAAATTACCGTATTTCTGGTACATCAGTTAATACTTCTTCTTCCTGTTGGTGAATCCCTGAAATTAGAAAAATAACCAAAATCCAATCACAACACTATCTCAATTCTTCAATTAAAGTATAAAACGCTAACTCATTAAAAAAATATAACTATCAATTATAGGAAAATTCAGTATAAATTCATATTGAAAAACAGAGATCTATACAAAATAACGATTTAACAGTGAAACTATACCTTAAAAGTTACACTGCTCTTGTATTTGTGAGAGAAACAGCCTTTACTTGATAGAATAAGAGGGGAAAATGAATAATAAAACCAAGCTTTTGCTTCTTCGGTGATGAATGGATACTTAAAGGAGAAGAGGTTGTTGGTGGTGGTGATTGATGGAGGCGGTGAATCGCGTCTATGGTGGTGTGTGAGTGAAGTGGAGAAGAATACCGAAAGAAGATGTAAATGGAAGAGATCTGAAATTCGGTCTCTCGATAATAACGAAGTTGCTTCTTCCCGATCCAGCCATCCATCTCAATCTCGATCAATGGCTCAAATCGCAAGCATCTCCAGCCGTTCATCTAACCAAAGGTACGTCATTCATCATGGGTCTCTGAGGGTCTCTGAATTGGTATTTCCATGAGTGCAGTATCGTAAATATATTTACTTATTCAGAGACTGCTAAATAAGCTCTCAGATTTAGTCCGTGTTTTTATGATATCAGAGACCGTTATGTTGGGTCTGCGGTCCAACTACTGTCGGTGAGGGTCTCGGATGTGGGTTGTATAACACCCATTTTCCACTAGTGTGAATTCATTCATTCCTCTAATTATATGATAAATGTGATAATAAAGAATGGTGACACTAACAAAGAATGGTTCTTAACATGCTTGTATAGTTCTTCTTATGATAATGATAGACAGGTGCAATGGAATTTTATTCAGGAGATGGGAAGGAATATGAGCATGCCTTGGGTCATTATGGGTGATTTTAATTCTACTATGTATAGTTATAAAAGACAGAGCTACTCCATCTATCCAACCCAATCAAACCCCACAATTGTCAATACAGTTGCTTCCTTAGGTCTCATGGATATCCCCTTCACAGGATGCCCTTTCACTTGGTCTAACCATAGAACTCAACTCAATCAAGTCAGAACAAGACTTGACAGGGCTTTGTGTCTTTCCTCATGGATGACCTTATTCCCCAATGCCATTCTCAAAAACCTCATCCCCTCTGGTTCAGACCATGCACCAATTATCTTAACCACAAACCCTCAACATGAAAGTCTCCCAAAACCATACAGATTCTATGAACACTGGCTTATGAAGCATTCTTGCAAAGAAGAGATAAAGAAACAGTGGAAAAATAATATTCAAGGAACTGAGGCCTTCAAATTCACCAATAAACTCAGAGCTACAAAAAAGGGGTTGAAAGAATGGAGAATCAAAGAATATGGCAACACAGACATAAAGATTAGAGAAATCCAAAATGCCATTCAACAATGTATCAATCAGCAGCAAATAGATATCAATGAACATAACAGACTTCAACATCAACTAAAGGATTTATATGATACAAAAAATAGAATGGCTTATCAAAAATCTAGAGAAAGAGCCTTCAAATATCAGGATAGAAATTCCAAGGCTTTTCATTCACAGGCCAACTACAGAAGAAGATGCAATCAAATACATTCATTAAAAAATCAACAAGGAGAATGGAAAGAATCTAGAGAGGAGATAGCTAACATTCTGAAAGCTCACTTCCAAGAAATCGCTACTTCAAGTAATCCAGAGGAAAATAAGGAAGTTATGAATCTCATCAACCCTTGCATCACAAAGGCAGAAAATATAGATTTGGTGGCCATCCCAACACCACTGGAAATAAAGAAGAATGTTCAACAAATAAATGCATGGGCAGCACCGGGTCCAGATGGCTTCCAAGCTGGATTTTATCAACAGAACTGGGAGATTATAGGAGCTGATGTTGTTAATATGGTTCAAGAATTCTTCAAAAAAGGTACCCTCCTCAAAGAGCTCAACCACACTTTTCAGACCCTGATCCCCAAAAGCAATTGCATCCAAACCCCTGCAGATTTCAGACCCATTAGTTTATGTAACATCTCTTACAAAATCATTTCAAAAATTTTAACAAACAGATTGAAACCCCTTCTTCACAAGCTAATATCCCCTTGGCAAGCGGCTTATGTTCCAAAGGCGAAACATTGTTGATAACACTTGTTATTGCTCATGAAGTTATTCATTACATGAAGACTACCAAAGCAACCAAAGGAGCTGTAGCAATAAAGTTGGATATGTCAAAAGCTTTTGACAGAATGGAATGGAATTTCATCATTAACATCATGAAGAAGTTGGGATTCTCTGAGCAATGGTGCAAGCTGGTAAACCAATGTATCTCCACAACTACAATCTCAATCCTTCTAAATGGTTCTCCTATAGAATCAATCCATCCAACCAGAGGGCTAAGACAAGGAGATAGCCTTTCTCCTTACTTATTCATCCTCTGCATGGAAGGATTTAGTAGAATGATAAATGCTTCAGTCAACAACAAAAGTTGGATTCCAATCTTTCCTGCAGTGAAAGGCCCCCCCTATCTCACATCTATTTTTTTGCAGATGACTGCATCTTATTTTCCTCAGTAGAGATAAACTCCATAAACAACTTAAAGTCCATTATCAACAACTTCTGCAAGATCTCAGGACAAATGGTGAACATTAACAAGTCAAGCATACACTTCAACAAACACTTATGTGATCAAAAAAGAAGCCAAATTAGTGGAAATCTAAGTATGAAAGTGATGCCTTTAGAGGAGAAATATCTGGGAATCAATCTCTTCATAAGCAGAAAGAAAACCAGATCCTTCAGTTATATCCAAGACAAAATGCAAAAAAGAATGTTGTTATGGCAAGCTGGAATTACCAATCAAGCTGGAAGGAGTACTCAGATTCAAGCAGTCACTAACTCTATGGCTTTACATCAGATGAGCTGCTTCTTACTTCCTCAACAAAGCTTAAATAATATTGAAGCCATCCAAAGAAGATACTGGTGGAACAAGAAACAAGGGAGTAAAGGCTACTTCAAATCTTGGGAAAGTATTAACATCCCAAAAAGATGGGGAGGACTGGGTTTCAAAAACTTAAGAGCCTTCAATGAGGCAATGATCACCAAATTGGCTTAGAGATTAGTACAAGAGCAAGGAAAAAAATGGTCTGAGCTTCTGAAGGCTAAACACTTTAAAAATAAGAACATTCTTCTTGAAGAGGTTTCTAACAAAGGCAATGAAATTTGGAAAAGTATCTGCAATGGAGTGAGCTGGGTCAAGAAATTTCATATATGGCAAATTGGCAATGGGAAGACTGTTTATGCTTTTAGAGACAACTGGATTGAAGGGTATACTGCAGAGCAAATACAAAATAATTTCTCTTAGTATGAAGAATATCCTTATTATTTGAAAGTGGCAGATCTATTTGATGAACATACTAAAGGTTGGGACTTAAATAAGCTCCAAAAGTACTTCACTCTAGATCAGATAGAGAAGATTCTTAACATCAGGCCTTCAACTCCACATGAAGATAAAATTCTCTGGTCCTTAACAAGAAATGGTCAATTCACTGTGAATTCCACCTACAAAGCTATTTTATGCCAGAAAAATCCTGCTCTAGCAAGCAAAGAAGAAGAATCCAAATTTTGGCTCACTTTATGGCACCTGCAAATTCCTTATAAATGCCAACTTTTCCTATGGAAAGTTGCTCATGATATCCTTCCAGTCAGTGAGAAAGGTGCAAGATACAACCAGCATATGGACTCTCAGTGTCAAAGATGCAACAATGAGTCTGAATCTATTACACATCTCCTAATCCAGTGCAACTTTGCAAGAAGTGTTTGGAATGCTGTCTCTTCCGAGATTTATCAAGGGCTTAGGGATATCACTGATGTCAGACAATGGATAAGAAATTGGTGCAATACTTCAAACAACATTTCCTTCAACAAGAAACCCACAATACATCTCATAGTAATTACTATGTGGTTTATTTGGAAATCAAGATGTGAGCTTATCTTCAACAACTCAAAAGACCAAAGATCGGCACGAAAACCGAGAATTATGTCGTTTTGCACTGAAAATAAAATCACAACAAGATGCAATCATGATCTGGATCAGCCTGCATTTAACAAAAGAGGCATAAATGGAACAAATGCTCATATCAATAGGCATTGGTCCCCTCCCCCAAGGGGCAAACTAAAAATTAATATTGATGCTTCTATCTTACACAATAGTTTTTATGCTGGTATTGCTCTAATTGTTAGAGATTTTACGGGGAGGATGGTGGAGGCACTGGATATTTGGTAGAAAGAGCCGAGAGATGTTGCTCAAGCTGAAGCGGTGGCGCTTTAAAAGCTCTTCAATGGATCACCCAACTACAGCTTCAAAACGTCATTGTGGAAGGAGACAACAAAGAAGTAATGGAAAGAATCAATGGCAGATCATAAGCACCAAGTGGGAAGACATCAATATTATTAGGGAGTGTCAGCATTTAGTCCAATGTTTAGGAAATGTTCAAGTTTGTTTTAAAAGTAGGAAATGTAACCAAGTAGCAGACTTACTTGCGAAGTATGCTAGGATGAATAATTGTGCTAGGAAATGGAGTTCAGATCTCCCTGTGTCTGTCATGTCTAGGTTAGAAGTTGAAAAAGACAACTGTAATAGTTAAACTTGTTTCTCTCTGAGCTTAATGAAATTTTCAGTTAGGTTTTCTTTCAAAAAAAAAAAAAAAAAAGATTTGGAGTACTGGGAAGAACAAAATAAAGAGATACTAAGGTTTTGTGATAAAGTTGGAATCAGGTATAAGCAGTATTTGCCTCACTACGAGACTAAATTAGAGTGGGAGAATCATTTTGGTGCAAAATGGGATTTATTTCAACAAAGGAAAACTATGTTCGATCCTAAACGGATACTCTCGCCGGGACAAAGAATTTTTAACTAATGAAACATTTATGTATCCAAACGGGTGGAATGATAAGTTACCTCTAGTTAGCTAATTGAATTTGCGCCTACATTTAACGTAATAATGCATGCAAATGATCAACTATTGGGTTCAAAATTTATCGCTTGTGGTACTGGCAGTCACAGATATGACTTGGCCGAACGATCGACGACTATCATCCATATAATAAGTCAAGCAGATTAGCTACTATGCCTTCACTTGCCACCACCCCTCTACTTGGTTTTTGTACATTCGTTATCATGTATGGTTTTTCCTTTAAAGAATTGTTTACCAAACAGGGACTTAAAAATGGCTTATCAAAATATTCCAAAAGCAACAGGTTTGACTTTTTGCAATAATTTTTACAGGAATGCTACACGTACCGTCAAAAAACCAAAATAGAAACCGACCAGAGACAGAAAATTGGTGGGCCCCGCCGGTGGGGAATAGTAGGGGTCCCATTTCAAGGCTGCCTGTGTGTACCCGGTTTCTGTGTAGTTTTTTCCCAAGGTATGGCAAGAATTTTTGTAATTTTATACCTTTTCTGCCCCCATAGTAGACTTTTCATAATGTTCTTTTAACCGAGTCCTATTAGAGTCCAGTTGACTGGTAAGAGCATCCACAATGGTGAGACCAAAACCAAAGAACAAAAACTAAAAAAATTGGTATTTTTTGGTTTATAGTCAGTGTTAAACACAACGGGGACAAGCAAATTATACTCAAACACACTTATAACCTACGCCTGAAATGAAACGAACATATAATCTGCGCCTCACTCACAGTAGAAGATTACAGGTACGCATGACCCGGACGCAAATTATAACTTTGTCTAACAACGAACGAATCTTATATGTTGGTTTAAAATGAAACGGACTCTATATATACGCCTGGTCTTCAGACCTACATTTAAACTTCGTCCCATCAGGCGAAGATTTAAAATCCGCTCCATCCAGGCGAAGCCCATACGTGTGCCTGATTATGGGACTTTCTTTTAAAGTTCGCTCCACCAAACAAAGGTATAAAATGCGTTTCGTCACAAACGAAGTTTATAAGTTGGTTGGCCCATTCTCTTGCACATGTGTCATTCGTGTGGCGTGTGGCGTTAATTTTAACATCGCCCCATACAAACCAAGTTTATAAGTTGGCCCGTCAACGGGCGAACTTTATACTAGCGCCTTATCAGGCGAACTTTATTTATACTTGCGTCCCATTCAAACGTACTTTATACTGCGTCTATGTTTGGGGCGAAGTTTATATTTATGTCCAACTCCAAACGAACTCTTAATATGCGCCTGCGGTGAAACGCATTTTTAACCTTCGTTCGACTAAATATAGTTTTGGTCGAGCTTTGAGACCAAATATACTCCAGTTTTTAGTTTTAGTCGAGATTCTTGGTTTTAATTAGTCGGTACCACTGCGATTGATTTCTCGACGAAAATTATAGTTTTGGTCGCCCATTGTGGTTGCTCTAAGGACAGAAAGAAAAGTAATGTTGGCCAGTACAATTATCCTCTTGACTGGTCAAGGACGGGAGTGCACTCTAAGTGCGCTTTGAAAATAATAAGGTTGAACCAACTGGGATTAGCCCAGTTAGCTAGGGGTTGAACTCCTAAGTTATAGGTTAGGGGTTCAATTCCCGCTGCTGACTGATCAAAAAAAAAAAGGTTGACTTAATAGTGAACTCCAAAAATGGTAAGGTCGACTAAGTCAGGTAGGGAGACTGGGCTGCCAACGGTACCCCGAACCGGACCCGAGTATATTGGCGGTACCCCGAATCGGACCCGAGTATATTGGGTCCTCTTTTACTTGTTAATATTACTTAAAATGGAAAGATTTTGTATGGTTTGGCTTGAATTTTTTTTCACTTTTTCTTTATTTTTTTTACGTTTAGTGTTAATTAGAACATTTATATAGATATAATAATAATTTTATATGAAAAATAAGATTCAGGCTAACATAACAAATATAAAATAGATTTTTAAAAAATATAGTGGATTTTAGAGGCACCGATAAAATAATAACTACTGTTGTTGGTGATGGTGACCCAAGAACCATGGGCCATACTCAACAAACCGGTAGAAGGCTGAAAGAGTTTGCCGATTCAATTTATTTTCCGTTCAGGTTCGAACAAA
The DNA here is from genome assembly GCA_023531295.1 of Papaver armeniacum. Lineage (NCBI taxonomy): Eukaryota > Viridiplantae > Streptophyta > Magnoliopsida > Ranunculales > Papaveraceae > Papaver > Papaver armeniacum. The sequence goes on from JAJJWW010004070.1 coordinate 629,614, forward strand.
TCTTGTTGGAAAATGAAGAAGATTACGAGAGAATCGATGCGAGTAACAAGCTAATTGCCAATTGTATGATTCATCAATTACATAAACCCCACAGGAACTTTGCGTCAGTTGAGTGTTTCTTAAACGGCATTCGTAAACTTTTTTACTAGTAAGATCCCATCAATGTCATTTGTAGATTTCTTTTGTGAGGCTTTCCATCATTACACTGTACTATATGATTCACTAGTTACTAGCTTTAGGGGTTACAAAGCAGGATTGAAGCTGATTGAGGAGGTCATAGAACTTCGAATTCTCGATAGTTTGAGGCAATTTCCTTTCGGGAGCAGTGACAAGAAGAGCTGGGAAGATGGATTTTCATCGAAATAAGCAAGATCTATGCAGGTCTCATAACAATTGTTGCCAGAGAATAGCAAGTACAGTAACTAGCAAGTGGCAAGAACAACCCATTTCAATGAATTATATTAGAGGCTAGCAACTGTATAAAGTGGAACAGAGAGACCTATTCAAAGAACCAGTTGGTAGCAACTATAGAAAAGGTAAATGAACAGACCTATTTAGGAACCACAGTCGACATGGTTATTACAAGAGCACCAACAGAAGAATCTGAGTAAACATAACAACAAATTATATAGCATTCACAGTAGTAGTAATTTACTCTCATCGACCTCCCTGAGATATTCCTTTCATGAAACCTTGGACTGTGCTTCCTATGCCAGCGCCAACGGCTTCTGCCAAATACTTAGCCTGCAAAACAGGGATATTCCAGTTGGTGACTCGAGTAACAGTGAAACACAGCGACTGCAACGACTGTGTAGAAGAACAGATTGAAACCAAACAGTCAGCAGCAAGTTTTAGGATATATTACCTCTTGAACAGTCTTCTCTAAATCAAATGCATCTTTCACTCGGCGCCTTACAAATGTCCAAGTGTCACGGAAGTCTGGCATGGAAAAAAGTTAAAATTACACATCAATGCTGAGAATTCACATGACTAGTTTAACTCCTAAACCTTCTATCCACCGTTTCAAACTTTCAAGTGTTCTTTTGAATGTTAAGTTACACATCTTCCAACAGTTACTAGAATGCAAACTGAATTAATCTAGAATCGACTAACGTGCATATGTTATTCCAGTCTGCATCAGCATGTTTCGGTTTGAGTAGCTAGGATGGTCTCTTAAAAAAGCAAAATCTTCTGGTTGTGAAGCATATTGATGTCAACCAAATGAGCAATCTAGCTTATTCAGAGATTTTGGTCAGAGGGAGAGCAAAATAAGATCGGAGGACTGCAGAACATCTTAGTCGACTCACTGATTCTAAATATTTGTGCGAGTCGGACTAAAATAACCTTAGCAACACAAATTTTCACACACTCACGATTAAAAGACATTTTAACCTACTTGAAGAATGTATTGCTTCACCACGAGAACCTACGTCGTGGACGCCGCCACCACGGCACCACCATCACTAACAGAAATCACATCTCTTAAACAAGTTTTTACAATTACCCTTAATGCGTCATCAACATTACATCTTTCAATAAAAAACCCACCAGATCAAATCATTCTTTCCAATTCAAAAATAAATCAACGCAGAAACACCGCTCCAATTAAAAAAATCAAAGACCTAATATAAAAAATGGTAAATTATGAGGATCAACTCTATGAAGCACCAATGGAGATTCAATAAATTCAACACCAGTTACATCAATTACTCCCAACTGATTCAAAGCCAATAACTTCATGTCCAGCATCAGCACACATGATGCTTTTGTATGGTCATTAAGAAAGTTTAACATCCCTTGATTACAAATCTCATGCAACAATTCTGTTAGTGATTGGACTTTCTTGACCCAATCTCCTGTTAACTGGATACTTTTGGTTTTCTTTCCGGCTGAGACTAATTCACTGTGTGTTTAGCCACATCATGATTTTGGGAATTTTAATATGGAATTGGAGGAAGATTCTGATGTCGAAATGCATGTTTCTGAGGTTTTAGTTGTCAGGAGGATTAGGTTAGGGTGGCTTTGGTGATCGAGGCGCATGATAGCCTGTTTAACAGAGTTTTTATGTGTGCTTTCCATTTAATTCTGGTAATGAAAAATGAAAGAGATTTTCTCTTTAAAACAAAGAAGGAACACATTCTAACCTGGACATCTGTGAAGAATAGCACACTAATAGTATTGAGTTTTTTCTTTCCTTTTCCTAAAGCAGTGGTAATGGTAATGGTGGTGGTGGAGGAGATCGCGACCATAATGGTGGTTGTAAGAAACAATAATATCTAAATTATCTTCAAATGTCAACTCACACAAATTTTTAGAATTGGTGAGCCGACTACGATTTTTGTACCCCTCAAATCATATTTTGCTCTCCCTCTAACAAATCTATTCAGACAGCACTCACGTGTTTCACGTGAACCAAAGGGCAAACAAATGCTGAGCACTACAAAATGAAGAAGTAACTAACCTGGTGAATTATCAGTCAGCATGTAAATCTCAGCCGCAGAATAGATTCCTCCAAGAACTGTACGCTTCACGTACCAATCAATATCAGTGGTTTGATCACCAGAAGCATGCAAGATTTCATCAATTAGCATTGCTCGCTGATTAAAACTTGTTGGGATATTCAGTGGTTGTGCCTGCAAACAAACACACAACAGAGTGAATTGACAGAACAATAAAGTAGATAATACTTGCGAATATAAAAAAAAGTCAGACAGCCTTGAAGTCTCAACTGGATAGGAATAAGTTTAGAATACGCCACCTGAATGCTAAGTGCTTGAGACCACTTGGATATGTACGGCGCCTGCATTTCTAGACGTATCTGGATGAGTTTTGCAATTCGATCACTATGTATCATGGTATCCAGAGCCTCTCCTGACTCGATTCTATCGATCAATTTGTGCAGGCATTCATCCATGAAAAACTAAAAACAAGAAGATGAAATGGTCACGCATTAAACACAACTTCAAAATAATAACTACATCGCAAGGAGCAAGTCCAAATACATTGAACATCACTATAAACACAATTGCCTTATTCAAATTTATCCACCCCCAGGTTATCGCTTGATAAATCCCAAGATACTGCACAAATATCAAAAAATACCTCAACAAGTGCTGCTTCTTTCCTCGAGAAAGATCCAACAATAGAAGGAGACACTCCAGCTTCCTTAGCCCCTGTAATAATGGCAGCTTCACTCCATCCCAACCTAAGCTGTCGAGATCCCAAATCAGCATTTATCAAATCAGTATATCACTATTTCTTACTTCAAAAATAGAAATATAACAAAACACTAAGCAGAGAATGAGAAGCATTGTAAGTCATAAAGTGTTTGAGAAAATGTCTGAACCAGAACTATCTTAAACTTTACCAAAATTCACAAAATTTATCACTAAATTAAACAAAATAAACAAAACCCAGATCAAAATGAACGAAAACGAACCACATGAGGAAGAGCAGCTTGAAGAACACGAGCTTGTTCATCTTTATATTCAACTCTTGGCCTTCCTTCTCTTTCTCTGCCCCTGTTCGCATTTTGACTTCTACCATCAGCCCCTTCATCAGCTACTTTCTTCAACGTCTCTGCAGCTTCAGAAGCTAGTTTTTCTGCTACATTTGATACATCCTGCCCCAATCTTTCCGATGTTGATCGATGCTCACTAGTAGAAGCAGAAGAATTAGGGATTATTTTCTGATTAGTGACTGGTTTTTGAGGGAAATTTGGATCAGGGGCATTAGTAGTAGTAGTGATGGAACGAAGAAGAAGAAGATTTCTTCTTTGATTATTAGGATTTGTGATTAGGGTTTTACTCTGAACCAGAATCCTCTTCGCTGCAAAACGATACATTTTTTCTTTTGTTTCGGGTGGAATTTTTGATTTCAGAGAAAATCAAAGTTTTGTGTAATAAAACGTTTTTCGGCTTAAATTAGAGGTGAGTTTAGCTTCAACGTGGCATTCATGAAGAATCTCGACGTGGTGTGAATGTGACACGTGGTTTATTGGCCGATTGTTCCTCAGAGCCGAATTGACTAGAGATAGGCCCACAAGTAGGGGTGGACCTATGTTAAGGCTGGGAGGGCCATGGCCTCCCCAAGGTATCAAGCAATAATTCTTGACTTACTGAGAGAAAACCGGCCGTTTTTTCCGGGTCACTGGTAATCTTATGATAGAGATAGAGTTACCTAATTTTACATTGTTTAACCATTAATGAATTTGTGCAATTTATATATGGTTTTTATCTTAAACCCCTGGTGGTTGAACCATACATTTTTTTTGTTGTAAATTCCCGTTCAAGAATGCATTATCAATGTTATATCAGTTTTATGCTGATGAGTGCCAAATATTGCATATTTCTACACCTTTTTATTGGCATTTAACTTATCTTTTGTGCTTAGAAATCAGATATTATCCCAAATTCTGTATTTTCCCTGTTTTCAAGAATAAATATTTGTACTAATTAATTTTGTGTTTTTAGGTAGTAAATAAAGCTCGGAGAAATTGAGGAGCCAAAAGAGCAGAAAATTGGAGATGAGCATCTATGGAGCAAAAAGCCAAAGCCCGCACGCGCATCAGTTGCAACCCAACAAGAAGCAACCCAACTTACTAACCCGGATCCAAAGCCCGTTTTACTCTGAGCCGTGAGATTTGATCCATTTGCATCCTACGGTCGCATCAGCCCACGCATCGGGTTCCCCCGCATCCAACGCTCGCTCCTTCATGCACATCAACTCTTGATGCTCCTGCCTCACACCACAGCCACCTATATCTTCTTCCCATCTACCCATCGACCAAACACCCCATTTCTCATTTTCCATTCTCTTTCTTCTCCCCCGACACAAAACCAGAGCACCATCCCTTTCTTCCCCGACCAGATGCAGAGCCGACTTCATCACCACCTTCACCATCTCTTCTCCCGACACAGCAGCAGCCACAGCCGCCTTCTCCGCCACTCTAGTTCAAGTCATCTCGCTCATAGCTTCTCCCATACCCTAGAAGCTAGGTCTGAGATAGTTGGAACTAGGGTTTTCAACTTTCAGAGCATTAATGGCTACCAGAGCCGAATTTGAAGAGGGAACAAGATTGGGTTCGCATTAATTGTAAGTTTGAGTGAGTGGGAGGTATAAAATCAAGTGTTCTTCATGTGAGAAAAAAGGACAGTCAATTTTAGGGTTTTGTTTTATGAACTTAATTTGAATTCTGCTTTATATTTGCATGATGTTCTAATTCACTCTACTAGGGTGTAGAGTAAACCCTTAATCCGATGTTGAGATAATTCATGTTCAATTTATGTTCTTGCTATGCTTAAGTAAAATAGGAATAAGGTTTAGCTAGGTTGCTTAATTATCCTGTGATTGGTTGTACTGTAAGAAGACAACCAATACTAGGGGAGAATTAGTAAGTCAGTTGACAATTTTTCTACCTGAAACCTTCAAGGGAAGGACAAGAGCATAAATAGAATTTGTTTGCCTTAGTTTAGGATTAAGTGGTGAGTTCAATCACCCTAGTGCCACTCAACCAATTGCTTACAACACTTCTAGCTTATTTCTCGCCTTAGATTCTTTTGTCAAAACAACTCATTGTCGTATCGACACCAAAATCAACCCATATTTGTGTCACTCATATAGAAATCAGTTTAGTGAAGCCCTGAGATCAACCTTACACACTCCATCTCCCTGTGGATTCGACCTGTACTTGCCCTGCCTCCAATAGGCACTGTGCACTTGCAGTATAAGTTGTAGGAAAACACCTTTCCCAGCCTATCAAGTTTTTGGCGCCGCTGCCGGGGATTTGGTAGTGTGCTGTTTTGCTCATTAGTGTTAAACTCACTGGTTTTTAGTGTAAAGTTTGTATATATGTGTAAGAATCATCCTTGTTATCTTCTGTTATTAGTATAACTTAGCTTAACTTTTTACATCTCTCGCATCTCGTTATTGCATTTTAGTTAGCTTAGCTTAATTACTTTCAATCCTGCCATCTGTCATATACTTTGCACTCTGTGTTCGCATTAGTTGTAGCTTTAACTTCAATCATAATCAATTGCATCATAAACCTGTAAAGCTTCATTGTTATGTTTGCTAGTTTTGTCTTTTATTCTTGTTTTAGCTCATTGTCTCTTAGCCTTGCTTGTTAAAAGTTGTTTCTCTCTCGATTCATTGATTGGCACATCTTTGTAGCTTACATTGTAATCTGTTAGTTTGTACTGTCAATGCCTGTTGCTTACTCTAAGTACTAGAGTATATCACAATCACAATTGTCGGCTCAGTACATTGAAACATTCATCCCGAGACTTTGACTTCCTCCTTTAAAGCATCAACTCCATTGTGTCAGGTTTCTTTGTATGAGTAGTATTAGGTGTTATGTCATTCGCACTTTCATTCAAAACTCTTCCTTTGTACTAGCATAACTCCTTTGTAGCTTTCACTCACTCTACATCCTAGTAGTTGTTGTTTCAACTCCATAGCACCACTGAACCTTGCTTTCAGTTATTGTTATCCTGTGGCTCAATTTTTACCTTAGGCATAGCTCTGAATTTTGTCATTGTAGCACTAGTGCTCTCTTGCTTTAAGCTGTGCAATTTTGGGGATCTGAAGTGCTTTGTTGAGCTAGCAGTATTTTCTTTGTCTTCTTTGTACAACTCAAAGAAGAGAAGACAAAGGCGCAGGACAACGTGTGGAATTGCCTAAACCCGATTTTTATCGGTGGTATCGTTCTCTAACCCTGCTCTGTGTGGTGAATGTGTGTATGATATACCATACTTGCATGATAAACCATCTGCCCTGTTACCTTTGCATGATAAGCTAAATATTGTGCTGAGTATTGCTCAACCTGTAATATCCGGAATTTATGCGGACCTCGTGACACTTGAGAAAAATTTTGAAAATGAACCCAGTGCTTTGTATAAAGCGTACCGCGACAATTGCTGAACTAGTTGCACTGTTCACTTTGTAACTCCTTGGCTCCAGCCCCCTATAGGCTGTTGAGCTTGAGTTGCAACTTAGTTAGCCAAGTTTCTTTGTAAGCCCGATTGATATCAACTGAAATAGTTGATATCAACTGAAATAGTTGACTTCATCTGCCCTGTACCTTAGCGCATCTGTTCTGTCAACCAAGCCTGTTGACAGACTTGCATGACTACCTGTGTTAGATGCTAAGTCACATTCCCCGGTGCAACCCTGTGTGATTACTCATTGTGCAAACCTGCAAACCAACGAGACCTTGTGTGAGTGTAATCTGCCACTTGCCGACATCTTCACTAGTTGAATGTTAGGCCATACGTGTGACCCTGTTGAGTTATTTGCCATACATTTTTGGCACATAGATCTATGAAAATTGGGGTCAAGCTGACCCTGTTGATATCAACTAATCTTGTTGACACTCTGTCTCATGTCTAGTGTGTTATAAAAGTGCTGAAAGTTTAGTGTTCATCTGTTGCATCTGTGAAGTTTTATATCTACATTGAGCTGACCTGTTAACCTGTTGATGCTTTGAATGATACACCCTGCAAATATCTGGAAATTGTGCATAACCTCTGAAAAATTGATGTCAACTAATCTTGTTGACACTCAGTGGCATGTTAAATCTGCTGAGAAGTGCTGACATTGTCCATCTGTGAAGCTATCCATCTGTTGCATTTGTGCATCTGTAAACCAGCATCTGCAATTTGTGTGTGAACCTTTGGTGCTTGAATGCATGTAACTGATTTTGTTTTAGCAATCACTTGTTGTATGCCACACATAAACCCAGCACGTGCTTCACCTTGAGTGAGCACAACCCATTACCATGTGCACCTCACACAATTCTTTGCTTTCCTTGTGCACCTGCCAACAATGGGCGGTGCATAAGCTGTCTTTATCTTTGCACATTACCTCGCACTGAGCACTTGCCGGTGTTGTGTCTCTCTTAAGAAATAGCATCCAACACTCCTCTGTGCTAGAATTTGGGTGTCATTTTTGTGAGTTTGCATTTCTCTGTGTTGATATCATAGGCTGTGCTGTGTTGTGTAAGCTTGCCAGCCTGTGCTTGAGCTGCCAACCTCCACATAACCTGTGTTGTACCTTACAGCAACAAAAAGCACTCATTTGTGCTTGAGTCTTGAATTAGTGTGTCATTTTAGTGGTTTTTGCTAATACGTATTTGAAATCATTTGGATGTATGCATGTTAACATACTCGATGTGCTAGCTAGGCTATGATCGTGTCTTTTAGAGACCAAACAAATCGACTAGTTAGAATCCGCCCGGACGAAATTGTCAACATACCTAGCTCATCAACAGAAAGCCCAAGCCCATCAGAAACCATGGGTGATGAACTAAACCCACCCCCGTAGTCTCAAGGACTACATGTACCCAACTAGGGCAAGCCAGCCCTCTTGCATCATTCTGCCAGCTGATGCTTGTCAGTTTGAACTGAAAGCAAGCACAATTCACATGTTACCCGTGTTTAGAGGGGTTGATGCTGAAAACCCTTACCATCATGTGAGAGATTTTGAAGATATTTGTGGGACTCTGCGTTTTAACCAAATGCCAGAAGAGTCCCTCAAACTGAGATTGTTTCCTTTTTCTCTGAAAGAAAAAGCCAAGTCATGGCTTCATGCCCTACAACCACAGTCCATTAGAACATGGGATGACCTCACAAAAGAATTTTTCAAAAAGTTTTTCCCAAACCATAAGACGGCGACAATTCGCCAAAGTCTAAATGGTTTTGTGCAATTAGAAGACGAAACTCTAGCAAAATACTTGGAGAGATTCAATGAATTATTGCTCCAATGTCCCCACCATGGCTTTAAAAAATAGAGACTCATGCAAATCTTGTATGGGGGTCTAGATGTTAGAACCCGAACCACAGTCGAGTCAATGTGCAATGGTGCATTTATTGACAAAAGTGCTGATGAGGCTTGGACTTTCTTAATCGAAGTCGTTGAAAAGACTCAACAGTGGGAGTCCATCCGTGAACCAAAAAGGACTACCCCTGTAGGTAATGTTCATAGAATCGAGTCGACTTTGAGGGAAATGCAAAAATGGCATCTTTGGCCGGAGAATAGAAATGCTTGAGTTGCGAGAAGAATGTAAAATCTAATGCCCCTACTCTCCGTGACCAAATTGAAATGGCCACTTGTGCCGCATGCCATAGCTCTGACCACTTAGTGGACAGCTGTCCGGATTTACATGCATTTCAAGAGTCTAAAACCGAGCAAGCCAATGAATTATACCATAGGCAAGAGAACAACTCGTATTCTCAAACCTACAACCCAGGGTGGAGGAATCACCCTAACTTCTCATGGTCCAAAGGGCATGTACAAGGGGGAACAACAAATAACAACCAAGGATACTCATATCCTAGAAACCCCCAAGTACAACCACACCCTCAGTACCCTGTAGAGAAAAATCCTAGCTTTGAAGACAGTGTCGGTCTGTTGACCCAAAATCTTTTACAACTTCAGAAAACCACCAACCAACGTTTCACAAGTCTAGAACTTAAGATGGGTCAAATCTGTGATGCATTGAATGAGAGAGAAAAAGGCAAACTTCCTAGTCAACCCCAACAAAATCCAAAGAATGTGTTTGAGCGAGGCACTTCAACCTGCAATGAAACTTCACATAGTCATGCGAATGCTGTCACCACTCTCCGTAGTGGTAGAGTTTTTGAGAACAATGTAGGTGTACCACCGTCAAGCGAGTCTAAATCAGACTCACCAGTACACACAACACCGCAGAAAACATCTACTGTAGAAAAATAATCTGAGCATGTTGATAAATCTAAGAGTCCTACTCATATAGATGTTTGTTTGCCAAGTCATGCACTGTTGCTACATTCCCACAAAGGTTGGTGTAGCGAGAAGGGGGTAACCAAGACAACGAGATTTTGGAAATGTTCAAACGAGTTAACATAAACATTCCATTTCTCGAGGCAATCGGGCAAATACCCATCTATGCTAAGTTTTTGAAGGACTTGTGCACACAAAGCGAAAGCTTCACGTGCATAAGCGTGCCTTTCTCACGAGCAAGTGAGCTCAATAATCCAAAACAAGATCCCAACTAAGTTTAGAGACCCAGGTAGTCCAACAATTACATGCACCATAGGTGACCATGTGGTCGAAAAGGCGTTACTAGACTTAGGAGCAAGTGTGAATCTATTGCCATACTCTGTGTATGTGCAACTGGGCCTTGGGGAGCTGAAGCCCACACCTGTTACGCTACAATTAGCGGAAAGATCTGTGAAAATCCCCGTGGTATTGTTGAAGATGTGTTAATCAATGTTGATAAATTTTTCTTTCCTGTAGACTTCATTGTCTTAGACACTCAACCCGTGCAAAACCCAAGTAATCACATTCCTGTGATTTTAGGACGTCCTTTCCTGGCGACGTCTAATGCCATCATCAACTGTCGTAATGGAGTGTTGAAATTGTCTTTTGGTAACATGACCGTAGATCTTAATGTCTTTAACACTAGTCAACAACCCATTGATTGTGATGATACTGATCTGCATGAGATTAACATGATTGAGAGTCTGATCCAAGACTCATTGCCCGACATTTTTTCAGTGGACCCTTTGCAAGCATGTTTAGATAACTTTGACTTAGATCTCTTTGAGTCTAAGTACATTGGTGAAATTCACTCTTTGCTTGAATCTGTTCCACCCATGGATATTGCTAAATGGCAGAATGCAGTGGAACCACTTCCACTCTCTGATTCCAAATCCGCCCCACCTCTTGATGTACCACCTAAGCTTGATTTGAAACCATTACCTGATACTTTGAAGTATGCTTTCTTAGGTCCTTCTGATACTTTACCTGTGATTATTGTATCATGTTTAGACACAGAACAGGAAAGTCGACTTTTAGAAGTACTTAAAGAACATAAAGGAGCCTTAGGTTGGACCATCTCAGATCTTAAAGGTATAATTCCCACAATTTGCATGCATCACATAAATCTTGAAGAAAATACTAAACCATCTAGGGAAATGCAAAGGAGACTCAACCCCAATATGAGAGATGTTGTCAAAGGTGAGATTTTGAAATTGCTTGATGCGGGTATCATTTACCCAGTTCCAGATAGCCAGTGGGTAAGTCCTATTCAAGTGGTACCCAAAAAGTCTGGCATTACTGTAGTTCAAAATAAGATGAATGAGCTTGTCCCCACCCGTGTGACCACAGGGTGGCGAGTTTGTATTGATTATAGAAAATTGAACACAGTAACAAAGAAAGACCATTTTCCCCTTCCCTTCATTGACCAAATGTTAGAAAGGTTGGCAAAACATAGTCACTATTGTTTCTTAGATGGCTATTCGGGCTATAACCAAATTCACATAGCACCCGAAGAACAACAAAAGACCACATTTACATGTCCTTATGGAATATTTGCTTATCGTCGTATGCCTTTTGGGTTGTAATGCACCCGCTACTTTTTAACGTTGCATGATGAGCATATTTTCTGACATGGTAGATAAGTTTCTTGAAATTTTCATGGATGATTTTTCTGTGTTTGGGTCTTCTTTTGATGAGTGTTTGCATCATCTCACTCGTGTGCTGATTAGATGTAAGGAGAAGAATTTGGTTTTGAATTGGGAAAAATGTCATTTCATGGTTAACTCAGGCATTGTTTTAGGGCATATCACCTCGGAAAAAGGCATAGAAGTAGACAAAGCCAAGGTTGATCTCATTCAACACTTGCCTCAACCTCGTTCTGTGAGAGACATAAGATCATTCTTAGGCCATGCGGGTTTTTACCGCTGATTCATCAAAGACTTTAGTAAAATTTCAAGACCTTTGTGTAATCTTCTTGCAAAAGATGTTGCATTTGTCTTTGATGATGCTTGTAAAGAAGCATGGGAGCAATCTGAAGGCTCTCCTTACATCTGCCCCTATAGTCAGACCACCTGACTGGACCTTACCATTTGAAATTATGTGTGATGCGTCTGACTATGCTGTAGGAGCTGTTGGGCCAGCGAGTAGACAAACTTCCTTATGTGATCTACTATGCTAGTAAAACACTTAATAATGCTTAACTGAATTATTCCACAACTGAGAAAGAGTTGCTAGCTGTTGTGTTTTCATTAGATAAGTTTAGATCTTATTTGATAGGGTCTAAAGTCATCATATATTCTGACCATGCTGCATTGAAATATCTTTTGTCTAAAAAAGATGTTAAGGCTCGTCTAATTCGATGGATACTCTTGTTACAAGAGTTTAACCTCGAAATTCGAGATAAGAAAGGTTCAGAAAATGTTGTTTCTGATCACTTGTCTAGGTTGAATGTTGAATCTGCTGATGAATCCGTGCTGATTAGAGAGTCATTCCCTGATGAGCAATTGATGCTTGTGTCTGAAATGCCATGGTTTGCTGATATTGTGAACTACCTTGCTACAAGTAGAATGCCCTTGCCTTGGTCTAAACAAGACCGTTCTAAGTTCTTGGTGAAGTTAAACATTTCCTTTGGGATGACCCATATCTGTTTAAGTACTTGCTAAGACCAAATCATTAGGAGGTGTGTCCCCAATTCCGAACAAAGGAACGTCATCTCTTTTGTCATGACCATGCATGTGGAGGCCACTTTAGTGCCAAGAAAAGCTGCTTTGCAAAAGATCTTGCAGAGCGATTTCTATTGGCCAACCTTTGTTTAAGGATATCCATGCTTTTTGTGTTGCTTGTGACCGATGCCACAAATTAGGAAGTATCTCTAAGAGAAACATGATGCCCTTACAACCCATTTTGATTGTTGAGCTGTTTGATGTGTGGGGTATTGATTTCATGGGTCCATTTCCTAACTCGAAGGTAAGTTGTACATTCTTGTTCTTGTTGATTATGTCTCTAAGTGGGTAGAGGCCATTGCATCCAAAACAAATGATCATAAAGTTGTTTTTTCTTTTCTTAAGGAAAACATTTTCTCCCGTTTTGGAACACCTAGAGCAATAATCAGTGATGGAGGTAGTCATTTTTGCAATAGACCCTTTGAATCACTTGTGCGCAAGTATGGAATCACTCATAAGGTAGCAACACATTACCATCCTCAAACCAGTGGCCAAGTAGAAGTTTCTAATAGGGAAATTAAGCATATCCTTGAGAAGACTGTTAATCCTTCTAGGAAAGATTGGTATTTGCGCTTAAATGATGCTTTGTGGGCCTATAGAACTGCATACAAGACTCCCATTGGGATGTCACCTTACAGACTTGTGTACGGTAAAGCTTGTCATCTCCATGTAGAGTTAGAACATCGTGCATATTGGGCTGTAAAGAAGTTGAATTTTGATCTTGATAAAGATGGTACCCAAAGAAAACTTCAACTCAATGAGTTAGAAGAATTGAGAAATGATGCATATGATAGTGCCAAATTGTACAACAAAGAATGAAAGTGTTTCACGACAAGCGCATTCTGCGCAAGTCCTTCACACCAGGTCAAAAAGTTTTATTGTACAACATTCGTTTGCATTTGTTTCCAGGAAAGTTACGTTCTCGATGGTCAGGACCATTCTTGGTACGTACCATTTTCCCCCATGGAGCTGTTGAAATTGAAAACCCAAGCAACCAAGAACATCTTCAAAGTCAATGGTCGAGAGATTGAAACCATTTACGGAGCATCTTCCACCAGAAGTTGAGACCGTCGACTTGGAAGACCCCATCTATGTGGACTGAACTAGTTCACTTGTGTACATACATATGGACTAAAAATCCATTCTCTTTCCCTTTTCTTTTTCTTTTTGCATAGTTTTTATGTGTGCTAACCAAACTTTTTGTCTTGCGCTCTGGTTGTTTGCTTTCAAAGCATTCATCCTCCTTTGGTTTAGCACCACCCTTGTACATCCGGTAATCTCCTCCCTTTTCTCTACTCAACATAGTTCTCTTGGTATGTGACTATTTAAATTCTTATTATCTGTTGACACATTGAGGACAATATTTGATTTAGGTTTGGGGGTGCATTTGCATATAGAGTTTTTAGTCTTTTATTTAAAAAAAAAAAAAAAAAAAAAAAAAAAATCAAAAATTTCAAAAATTCAAAACTCTTTGTAAATACTTGCATAAAAACCTCCAACTTTTAGAGATCTTAGAGTCACTAGAATGCTCCTAGATACATTTACATAGAGAGCCTGACCGAAATAACCGAACTTGGAAGTCTTGGAGAACACAATCGGGTTTCTTAGTTGATTAGAGCGTTAAAGTTGGATTTAACCATACCGGAGGGCGAATTAGGTCTTTGTATAGATATTCGGTAGTAGAATTGTGATCACCCATAGTGGAGACTACCCATTTTTACATCAAGCGAGGCACCAACCTTCAATTTTGTGACTTTCTAAAAAAATCTGTTAGAGTGTGTGTCACCGTACGTCAATTCGGGTAGGAATGGTGAGCTACCCAACTTCGCACCACTTTCGGCACTATTTTTGATCTCTTGAGTGCTAATTTTGTCAATCATGAGGGTGACGTTTAAAGATGAAAACTCCTTCTTGTAGTTCGATTTGCAGTTAGCATCACTCTCTCCCTCTCAACAACATCAACAGATTCATATAAACATATCATCGTCAGCAAGCGGAGCATCATCAGAATATTTGAAGAAAAGTTGAAATAGTCCAAGGTTTACATAAGAAAACAAGATGAGAATTAGTGAAGTTTATGAAATCAAGACAATACAAGTTGTGAAAAATTGAGTTTTATTGTTATTTTCATTCTATATTAAAAAAAAAAAAAAAATGTTTGTCAAGTTTTTATGAAGTTCAGAAGTTCAACATCAGCAATTGAAGACCGAAGATTGAAGACGTTTCTATGAATGCTGAGAGAGTGATATTAATTGCCGATCGGGTGAGAAGGTAAGTGAGTACTCCCATCCTTTCTAATGGTTGATTTCCTTTCTTAGAGATCATCAGAAAAAGATTCTTTTTGCCCACAACTCTGTGGAGTCTCCAGAAATTATTTCGGAATGTTATCCTTCTCACCTTCAACGTGTGCAGGATTTCTCTCTTTATTCCTTCCTGCACATATGAGAGACTAAAAAAGCGGTCTTTTTGAGTGAAATTATCATAAAACCTTATTGGTGAGGCAGAAGTCGAGGCTTGTGATCACTATCGAATCCGAATTCTTTCATATGGTATGGTTACTTCTCGCTCAACTCTTAAGGATGAGAATGCGTTCTTTGGTAGTTCTAACTTCGTGTTACTAGCATGCAGAAACTTTATGTCCTCATAGCTCCTTGAATGCTTGAGACTCTTTTACACTCTGAAGTTGGAAAAGGTTTTGTGGGTACACCTCTGGTAAACCCTCACGAGACTACAACTCGTCCACTAGGGACACCTAGGGGTTTAAAGGCTTAGTGCATACGCTAAATGCATTCGAGAGACCAGCGAAAGTGGTATAGTTAGGATTTCTTAATTTCTGTTTTACTTGAGGACAAGTAAAATTCAGGTTTGGGGGTATTTGATGAGTGCCAAATATTGCATCTTTCTACACCTTTTTATTGGCATTTAACTCATCTTTTGTGCTTAGAAATCAGATATTATCCCAAATTCTGTATTTTCCCTGTTTTCAAGAATAAATATTTGTACTAATTAATTTTGTGTTTTTAGGTAGTAAATAAAGCTCGGAGAAATTGAGGAGCCAAAAGAGCAGAAAATTGGAGACGAGCGTCTATGGAGCAAAAAGCCAAAGCCCGCGCGCGCATGAGTTGCAACCCAACAAGAAGCAACCCAACTTACAAGACATGGGCTCGAGCAATCCAAGACCCGGCCCATAACCCGGATCCAAAGCCCGTTTTACTCTGAGCCGTGATATTTGATCCATTTGCATCCTACGGTCGCATCAGCCCACGCATCGGGTTCCCCCGCATCCAACGCTCGCTCCTTCATGCACATCAACTCTCGATGCTCCTGCCTCACACCACAGCCACCTATATCTTCTTCCCATCTACCCATCGACCAAACACCCCATTTCTCATTTCCATTCTCTTTCTTCTCCCCAGACACAAAACCAGAGAACCATCCCTTTCTTCCCCGACCAGATGCAGAGCCGACTTCCTCACCACCTTCACCATCTCTTCTCCCGATACAGCAGCAGCCACAGCCGCCTTCTCCGCCACTCTAGTTCAAGCCATCTCGCTCATAGCTTCTCCCATACCATAGAAGCTAGGTCTGAGATAGTTGGAACTAGGGTTTTCAACTTTCAGAGCATTAATGGCTACCAGAGCCGAATTTTAAGAGGGAACAAGATTGGGTTCGCATTAATTGTAAGTTTGAGTGAGTGGGAGGTATAAAATCAAGTGTTCTTCATGTGAGAAAAAAGGACAGTCAAGTTTAGGGTTTTGTTTTATGAACTTAATTTGAATTCTGCTTTAATATTTGCATGATGTTCTAATTCACTCTACTAGGGTGTAGAGTAAACCCTTAATCCGATGTTGAGATAATTCATGTTCAATTATGTTCTTGCTATGCTTAAGTAAAATAGGAATAAGGGTTAGCTAGGTTGCTTAATTATCCTATGATTGGTTGTACTGTAAGAAGACAACCAATACTAGGGGAGAATTAGTAAGTCAGTTGACAATTTTTCTACCTGAAACCTTCAAGGGAAGGACAAGAGCATAAATAGAATTTGTTTTCCTTAGTTTATGATTAAGTGGTGAGTTCAATCACCCTAGTGCCACTCAACCAATTGCTTACAACACTTCTAGCTTATTTACTGCCTTAGATTACTGTCACAACAACTCATTGTCGTATCGACACCAAAATCAACCCATATTTGTGTCACTCATATAGAAATCAGTTTAGTGAAGCCCTTAGGTCAACCTTACATACTCCATCTCCCTGTGGATTCGACCTGTACTTGCCCTGCCTCCAATAGGCACTGTGCACTTGCAGTATAAGTTGTAGGCAAACACCTTTCCCAGCCTATCATATGCCCCATTTGAAATTTAGTGCCAAGGAAATTACAATTCTAATGTTGTGGGTTTCAGAACAGGATCGAAAGTTTCAATATAATCCAGACCGTCCATTTGATGTAATCCTTTAATCACTAGTCTGGCATTATAGTTGTCGATAGTACCCTATGGTTTATGTGTTAGTCTAAAAACCCATTTACATCCAAACAATGCCTCGTGTTCAACTACCATTGATTGTCTCCATTTTGGATGTCTGTTAGCTTGTGTAAAACAAGTTGGAACTAGTGGAGAAACTTCGGTAAGAAAAGTTGCAGGGATACAATATGTTTTGTCGCAAAGAAAGTTTTATGTATCAAAATACCATTTCTCCCCCTTGTGATCATAGAATGTGTAAAAGTATTTGAAGTTGAGATAGAAGAATTTGATGAAGCAATTGCATTTGAAAGTAGTAGGAATAATATTATCATTAATGGTTATGATTTCAGATGATAAGTCACTGGAAGTAGTAATTTTGTCAGATGCAGCATCATGAGCATAATTACTAGAAGTATGAGACTTATAAGATGAAATAACAAGAGTATCATGTAGAGCAGGCAAACATGATTTATATGGTGAATTTACTGCTAGAGGATAACAGTGTTCATGAAATACTACATGTCTGGATATGTATACTCTTCTAGTACTGTAATCTTGACATTTGTAACCTTTGTGATTCGTTATATATCCCAAAAATACACAAGAAATGCTTCTAGGTTATAATGTATTGGTTGTGTAAGGCCTCAGCCAAGGAAAACACAAACAACCAAAGAATTTTAAGAAGTGGTAATATGGTAACTTCTGAAATAAGACTTGATAAGGAGAAGCAAAATAAAGTAACTTGGTAGGTAATCTGTTAATTGCATAGTTTGCAATTTACAAGGTATCTACCCAATAATGATTTGACAAACCAAATGGAATTAGAAAAGCCCTAGTGGTATCTAGTAAATGTTTGTGTTTGGACTCAGCCACCCCATTTTGTTCAGGGCATGTATGCATGTAAGTTCATGACTAATAGTCTGAATAGTAAGAAAATATCTTAATTCATTGTCAACAAATTCCTCCACCATCTGTTCAAATAATTGAAATACGTGTGGATAAAAGACTCTTAGCAAATGACTTGAAGTACTGGAAATAATCTTGAAATTATTAGAGCATAGCTCGGTTGAACCCACCAAGCGTTGGTATGTCAAGTTTGGTTATCATATTTTAGTGAATCAAAACTCATCTAAGAGTCGCTTGATTATGTACTAGAGACAACTTCGTATAGGTTAGACTAGAAAGTCTAGGAATATGAGACATACAAGTATTACTCAAAGACCTAAAGAACGTTGAGAAGTAACGAACTACAACGACGACATCATCCTTCCTCTTGAGGTTAGTAATATTGACTTGAACTGTTTCATTCTTAACGTATCTTTCAAGTTGTGCTATATTGAAAACATAACTGCGAAGCTGTGAATGATTATTATACTCCAGTAGTGAGACATGATCATATGATCATAGTATTAAGGAATTAGAATACGAAGTATACCGCTTATCTTTTGAACTTCGTAGATATGTCATCGACATAATCGTATGAATGTTATTGTGATTATGTGTATGGGTAAAGGTGAAGATTTCATCCTAGGAAACACACTACACCAAAACATCCGATTTGGGACGGATATACGCGTTGCAATGAATTTCACAAACGCGTATATACGTTGGAAATATGGCGTAGCATATTTGTGTGCAACGCAAAAATCCGTTGGTCAAATTAATTTGTGCAACGCATAAAAACGTTGGTCACCTGGTTTACCAACGTTTTTTAAGCAACGGATTCCTTAATTTGTGCAACGGTTACAATAATTTAGGCAACGTATTACTCTAATTTGAGCAACACTTATATACGTTGCAAACCCATTTACAGGTAAAAATAAATAAATCCAGACGATAATTAAATGAGAATAGGTGATGAGAACAAAGAAAAATAAATTACAAAATCGTATATATTTATTGTTGAAATTCTGTATTACAAAACCCTGAAAATTATAATATTCTTGCAACATTCTTCCTAACATAAATTAATTATACAAATGATCGATCAAAAAAATCACATACTCAATGAATTCGAAGAAGTTCATTCCAAAAACATAAGAAAATGACTGTAAAGCTACTCCAATTGAAACTGGATCACCTGAGCTCAAGATGACTTGTTGTTTGAACCTTCCAAAATCTTCTCGTAACGAGCATAAATTTTCTCAAACATCACCACCAGTGAGCACCTAGAGCAAAAGCCGGTTAGCACAAAGAAGAAACCTTGGAATATCATTGAACAAACTTCACTTTCACATGCAATAGAATTGTAATTGGCAAACAGTAATTAATCCACACAAACAAGTATAGTGGCTCGTGAAAAATACTCATACTGGCCAAGTATATTACCTAACCGAATTTGGATGAATTTCTGCACCAATTTGAATCTTTCAATAATATCTCCATGCGGACGGCAAATTAAAGAAATGTACGATCAGGGAAACAATAATAAAGAATTGCAGGGATCAAAATCATGTTCCAAATTACAAAAAAAAAAAAAAAAAAAAAAAAAAACATTTCACTTCAACGACAAATATCTCTTAACTTACTTGGCGAAGACAAGCCTAGGAGTAAATCTGTTCTCTAGGTCTCTGCAAACAATCCAACCACTCAAAACTACAAGGCCCTTCCAATCAAAACATGATGACTGAAAAGATTTAAACAAGCAAATGAAATCCTAGTTTCACCCTATCTACACTAAAATGTTTTCACTACCTCTGCACACAACTTAAAACATCATCCATGTTCGCTTTCAACATCTCAATTGATATGGTTGTCACTATCCCAGTCCGTCGTGCTCCTAGAATTCAAATTCATAAACATAAAGTAAGAAATTGTTAATCTTTTTAAACCACAAATCTAAGCAGCAAGTAATTACTCTCAAGAGACTAAGTTTTGCGAGCACACCACTACTACTTGAAAATCCAAGTGTGTTTCATCAAGTAAGTCTTCCTTCATCCAGCATGAGTCGTGAACCACAGGTTCCAAACCTAGATATATAAATATTGGCAAAGTTTTAGTTGTTAGTACTTAAATTTGCATCATCAGTGAAACTAAATAGGGTAGATTTTGAAAAACCATCTAAAATTGAATTAATGACATATGAAGGATTAGTGAGTAATTACTTCAATACATTCCACTGCCTATGAAAGCACCAGCAATTTTTCACATGATAGAAGTAAAAAGTTTGCATAATCCACATTTGCTGCACAACAAGTATGATTTCATGATTAAAGAAGAAGAGTGGTTCACGAGAAAGTGACACACACACACACACACACACACAGATCCCCTACACGGATCATATTTGGAAGTCAGAACATCTCTTCCACTTTGTATCTTGAATTTTAATAAAAGATCACACATATTTTAGGAGGATATGTTTGAGAAAATAATAAAAAACTACAGGGCAGTAATCAGTAAATTAGGAAACCATGTTCTCAATGTCCACAGTAATGCTATCAGATTGGCCATCTTCATCAGACCAAGGCTTTACCAGTCAGTTCCATAAGAAAATAACTTGAATCATAGTATATATAAATTATAGCAAGAGAACTGGGATCACCGATCTACAATTCAAACCCAGCGAAAAGGGCACATAAAACATACCAATGACAACTTTTCAATCCAGAAAGATCGATCAGGGTCAAATTTACAACTGTCAAGGTTCAAGAAACAACATTAGAGATGACCAAAGAAGCAACAACTGCAAACTCATCTTCAAATTAAGTATTTAGACTTGTGCACTAATCTACAAACTCCTTATATAACAATATAAAGTACTGAACGAATCATGCCAGGAACCCTGTAAAAAGAATGTTGCATAAGAAGCAAGAAGCAGGTCACGAAATATATGTTTACAAGGATGCATATGCATGTCTATAGAGGATAATGAGTTTGAGTTGAAGAACTAACTCTTGTCTAAAGGAGTGTAGCAAGTCACGGGAGTATCCATTGCACACTCAAAAATTGAAATGTTGCAAAAACCAGGATCTAAGGAGTCATTTTTAGCAAGACGTACCATAGTGTTGTTGCTGTTGTTATTGTCCTAATCAAAATTTATCCAAGACTTTTTTCCTTTGAACTTCCAAGAAAATTAGATATTTGCTAATTGCTACGTGTAACCATATGGACTTAACATTTCTAGTAGATACGTGTTAGGCTGCATTTGAGTGAGATATGGAAATGCATTAACTATTTGACAATTTCTTTCTCCAAGTAGAAGCAGTGGAAACATTTAAATCAACACAATGGAGTTGAGAGCGTTCATAACAGTCACATACAAGTAATAAATGAGTCACACAATAACGGAGGTTTTGTACCAAGGTATATGATACCTCTATCACATCGAACAGGTATCCCGAAAGAAGGGAAATCTAAAGAGTTAAAACACCTAGCCATCCAATTGCTTCCCATAGGATTATCTCAGGCACCTAATCATCGCAGGGCTCCTTTTCGTTTGGCTCCTTCACCTACAAAGATTTTAGGTAACAATTATTAGAAGTTGCATCTTCATAATTTGGTTAGTTTTGTGCAGTAGCGATGACTATCACTGGATCCCTAACAATTATTAGAAGTTATAGAACACATTAAAATAGTACATTTACACCAACACATGTTTAAAAATTTGTTGAAACAAAATATCACCACCCTAATAGAGGTGACTTAACCAGTTCAATACTGTAGTGAACCCCAACTGCACCTATGTGACGGTAGCATCTATATTTTACGAACAAAACCAAAATTCTGATTCAATAGGGTGTGAAAGCATAATACTAACTCTATCTCAGTGCATTGTTCTTAGTATAGACTGGTATAGTTGGTAAAAATGTGGATAGTTTTCGACCACCTCTACGATATTTAGCTCCCCCATTGATTGGGTTTGAATAATTAGCACCTCCACCACATCAATTAATCATTCTTCCAATTCTCTCTGTAACTACATTCTAAACC
This sequence comes from Papaver armeniacum, assembly GCA_023531295.1. Classification (NCBI taxonomy): domain Eukaryota; kingdom Viridiplantae; phylum Streptophyta; class Magnoliopsida; order Ranunculales; family Papaveraceae; genus Papaver; species Papaver armeniacum. The sequence continues at coordinate 651,530 of JAJJWW010004070.1, forward strand.
ATCTCACAATTTGAAATTATGACTACAGCTCAAAAAACCCAATTATCCAATAATGTCAAACATTCCAAATTCACAAAATTCCAAAATATGGGTTCTCATTCTAAGATTATTATCACGACCCAGATTCATATATCCTAAGAATAACCAAAGGACCATTCTTATCAGAATCAGTAAGGGATCATTAAGAGATACTAAAACAACCTTATTAACCCAACACCACACAAGGAATCAAATATCTAAGCGACTAAATTCTATTAAGATAAACCAACAACACCCAAATGATTCTACCTACTTACAAATTCCACAATAAAACCTTTACAATCAATAAAACCAGATCTGAAATATACAATCAAAATCAAAACTCAAATTCAAAAAAAATCAAGAGAATAGTTTCTTAGGGTTTATAAAGGAGAAAATCACGTAATACAGTTTGAAGCAAAATTCAGGTTATCGATGATTGAGATTGATTTCATAAGGATGGGTTTTGATTTGTGAGATGAGTTAAAGAGATTTCACAAATCAGGTTCAATTAAAACCTAAATCGGAAAAAAAAATAAAAAAAAATTGAACAACTTAAACTCAGTCTTACCAAAAACCCATCTCCCGAATCAGATTTGTTTAAGAGATCTCATAAACTGAGTTCAATTTTAGAAATATGGATTTTGATTTTTAGGGATCAGTGAAGTTTCAAGAGATGTTGGTTTAGAAAAATGAAGAGAAGAAATAAAAAGAAGAGAACGAGTTTTACTTTTATTTTGAGAGTCGGGATAAGAAAATAGAAGATAAAGAAAGAGGTAGGTTAATAATAATGAAAGGTATTTTTATAGACATTTAACCCCTCAAACATTTAATTTATGTACGAGCGTGTCCTTTTTCTCTTTTTTTATATCGATTATATGCTATTTGAGCAACGTATTTGGTTTATGTGCAACGGAAAATGGTTTGCAACGTTAATATCCGTTGCACACTCAAAAAATAAAATGCTGCAAAAACCTGAATATGGTGTTGTGACAATGTTTACATTTGTTTAAAGGAAGTACATTCATGAACTTGTTTATGAATCGCAAGGGAAATCGATAGGCTTATTGGTATTGTTATTCATTGCATATCTTTGGATTACCAATATGTGTGAGTTAGTAGAACCGATCATAATTTATTATGTATATTGGTATAACTAATCAGAGTGCCTGACTTATGATTTCGTATGGCTGGTTTTTATTAATCAGTGTAACTGATCCTAAGTAATCACCTGAGATGGTATGATCGATATTTGTAATTGGGGTGACCGGTTCTAGTAATTGGTGTGACCGATCGCAAAAGAATTGTGTAATCGATCCTTGTAATTATTGTAACAGGTCTTAATAATTGGTGTAACCGATCCTGGTAAAAAAAATTGATCGGCACCGATCCTGGTAATTGGTGTAACCGATCCTAGTGACTTGTGTAACCGATCAAAAGCAATACCATGAGTATATGGTAACCGGTCCTGGTAATTGACATAACCGATCCTGGTAACTAACGTAACCGGTCCTGGTAACTTGTGTTTTCGATCACAAGTAATCCATATTGAGGTATAACCGATCCTAGTGATTGGTAGAAACGATTGAACCCATGATTGTGATTTAATACTTGATCAATCACATAGTTGTCTTGGAATACAAATGAACCAATTCTAAACTTGTTTGGAAGTGTGGTATAATCGATTCCAAGATTGTAAATATGAAAGAGGATTTACAAAGAAAAGATGTCAACATACTTTGAACACGAACAATAACTCTTATCTTTTATTTTTCAAAGTTATTATTCCTTAATTACTCAAGGAGATGCCGATCCGAAATAAATTAAGAATATTTAAATTAACGTTGTTAGTTTTATATGCTTTAGTTACCAGCAATTAAATGAATATCTCTAGAGAATAAAAATTAGTAATGTGCATTTACTAATTGGAGATTTTCTATTGAGAGATTTCGGAAAATATTGGACAAAGCATTTCCAGGAATTATGAAAACCGATTTGGGCATTTATTGCATATCTTGAGAATATTCGGTTTTGGAAATTCCTTGGTGCCCAAACATCCTTGGTCTATAAATACCTAAGTTTGCATTTCTAGCAAACTATCTTAAGATCCAGGAAAACTTCATCTTTTTTGTTGTTTCTGGTAGAGTCGATTATCCGGAGAGGAAAGTACCCTAATTAGGCGAAATCTCTTACGACCGCTCATTTAAAGACTTTTGTGGGATCAAGAAGATCTATGAGTACCGTTGGTGGGAAACTAGATAATTGCAGTTTATTAGTTTTCGATTGATTTGATTGACTAACGGTTGTTGAACTTTGATTGCACCTAGTTTGTTTATTCTTGAGAATCTTCTCTTCTGATATAAGATTCACTCAAACTAGATCGAAGTGTCGACGGGATATTTAGAAATGTTTGTAGATCTAAAGACATCTTGTGATAATCCATTGTTAATAGACTCCGTTGTGTGCGTGATTGATCACAAGAGATTCAAGTGGTGTTGTGCAGGTTTATCTGGAGAGGAAAGTACCATAATTAGGCGAAATCTCTTACGACCGCTCGTTTAAAGACTTTTGTGGGATCAAGAAGATATATGAGTACCGTTGGTGGAAAACTAGATAATTGCAGTTTATTAGTTTTCGATTGATTTGATTGATTAACGGTTGTTGAACTTGATTGCACCTAGTTTGTTTATTCTTGAGAATCTTCTCTTCTGATATAAGATTCACTCAAACTAGATCGAAGTGTCGACGGGATCATTAGAAATGTTTGTAGATCTAAAGACATCTTGTGATAATCCATTGTTAATAGACTATGTGCTGTGCATGATTGATCATAAGAGATTCAAGTGGTGTTGTGCAGGTTTAATTGCAGATTAAAGAAGATTTGAAGACGAAGAAGACTTCTTATTGGTATCTCATATCTTTGTGTAGCACAAACCTTGATCGGCTGGGATCCAACTATAATCGGATTTATTCGTTTGTTTAGATTCGTGAGATCGGCATCGCTTTATAGTCCATTGTTGGGTTCTATATTGATTGATTGCAAATCTAAACTCTGCTACTTCGGTAGTTGTTGGATAGATTGATCTAACCAGGCAAAGGAGTTTATTGGTTTAAACGGAAGAGCCTTTGCATATGACTTGAGATATCTTTATCTGGAAAGAATTAATAGAGTTGTTACCAAACAGATTTGTTGTTCCTTTACTATTTGGAATACGATCCAAAGGAATTGTTCCAGTGCGTGCACTTATTGAATGTCGGAAGCGTATGGATACTGAAGAAACTAAGTGAACTAGGTTTAGTTGTTTGGTCTCAACTATACGAAGTTTGTTTAGATTTTGTATAGCGGCTTAATTCTGAGAGTATTCAATTCTGGACATGGTCCCGGGGTTTTTCTGCATTTGCGGTTTCCTCGTTAACAAAATCTTATCGTGTCTTTTACTTTTTTATTTCCGCAATTATAATTGTTTATTATAATTAAAAATAAAATACACAAACGTTAATTTTGTATTACTTGATAGTGATCTTATAGAGTTTGGTTAAGTCCGAACCTATTATCAAGTAATCACACTTTGATTATTGTATTGTCTCGATCTCGTATCCATAGACGATCATACAAAGTGTGAATACCGATTTGTTGTATTGTCTCAACTTTGTCCATAGACAATCACTTTCGGTAAGAGGAATTATAGGTGGATATTTTAAAGATTGTGGTGTATTTGGGTACCCTCGTCTTTTCATAAATCACTCCTGCATTGAAGTGGATAAACCCAAAAAAAAAAAGTAATCTTAAAAAATCATCAATTATGTATAATACTTGTATCCATTAAAAAAATTAACTGGAGTAGAGCCTCAAACATCCTATGCAACAACTATAAAGGATAACTAGAAACAAATAATAATGAAAATGAAAAAAGTTGTTTATGACTTCCAGCAAGTTGATAGACATTACATAATAATGGTTTAGTAGCCACATTATTCAATCTTAAGGATTTATATACTTTGAACATAGACTCAAAGGAAGGGTGAGAAAGTCTTTTATCCCAAGTCTCATCTGAATTTCTAATGCATGGTTGAAAAAACACAAGTAGTTGATGCAGTAGTTGGATTGAGATGTGCAGATGCATTGCACTACAAGGGATATTAACCATTTTCAGTTGGAACTTGAAGTGTAGTCTTTCCGGACTTGAGATTCATAATAGAATATCCGATAGAATCAAATGTTACATAACAAACATTATCACTAGTAAAATTGAATAAAAAATTTCAAAAAAATAAATAAAATGAAACAAGAGATTTTGAAGATTCCTAGAAGAAACTAGTGGATCTCGAATTCTAATACAAGTATAAAAATAAGAGTATTTGAATGTAAACCTCTAAGAACTGATACAAGTAATTTACTATCACTAATAGTAGATCCATGCGCTACAAGAGAATCACGAATTTTACTTATCTAGATATGCAAGTAGCGACAGAAGATATATACCTAATTTGATATTCTAAAGCTTGGTTCTTATAATTGAACAACATGAGTTGATATTGAAGATCCAAATCTTTCTTTCAAAGCATCCTGGAGTTCTTTAAATGTTGTATATCCAGTAATATAAGAAATTATTATTGGTGAGATTGAATTATTCAGAAGTAATAGAATCGTAGTGTCAACATCTTTCCAAGATGTATAAAAAGGATTAACAGTTTAAGTAGTTCTTGTCACCATGTATACAAATTCTTCAGGACAAGGAATTTCACCCTCTTGCATTCCCAGGAACATAAAATATCTTCAAGATAGGAGTGATTAGAGTTCTCTATGTTTGGAAATTATCTCTTTGTAATTTAAGAGGGATAATATTCGACAGAGTGTGAAGAGGAATTAAAATAATTGAATTAACAGAAGGAGTTTCTTGGTTTCTTGACATTTTTGTTTGAAGAAAATTACAGGGATTTAATGGCAGAATTAATTAATTAGGATCTGAATGGATTGAAAACCCTAGTTTTAGTTTGATATCATGGTATAATTGGTAAACGTTTTTTCATAACAAAAGAAGAGTCGCAGACATCCCTTTTATACAGACTCAAAGAACACTGCAAAACAAGAAAGAGGATGACAACTCATTAATAAGGTATGTCCAATCCATAATTATAGATAATAACCAATGACAACAAGATATGTCATTGGACGTCTTAAAGAGATGAAAGTAAACTACAAGTAATCCATACATAGACTGTAAACAAAGTGTAACAATCTCATGATAATACCTAAAAGGCTATTTGTAAGTTTGTAACTAGGGGCATGCCATAACCTATTTCTCCATAACTTTATCAAAACATATGATAGAGCTTGATTATGCATGGTTACTAACAGGGGTACCAATTTACTAGGGAGAGTACCGATCCAAGTGTTAGAAATGTTTTGTCTTTTATGGAAATTAACATATTAATTATTTGTTGGAGTCTTTTATATTACAAGCATCGATCCAAGCAAGCAAAAACTCAAGGTTCATAAAAAAGTCACAAACGCAGCATCAAGCATGTTGAATATCAGGGAGGGTTTTATAAGTGTCTTTGTTGTGTTTTTACACTCTGGTACTCCTTGCTTGACGTTTTTGTCACCGGAAAGAAGGCCTTAGATTGGAATTGAAATTTTTTAATTTCCGTCCGCTTAACATGTAACAGAATGAGAACTAGCTAGACGGATTCTTACCATTTGACAGCCATTTAATTTCTTCATCCAAATCAAAAGAAAGGTTTCCAAAAAATATAAGGAAGAAAAATTCGACGTTACTACTTATTATGGCCAAAGTTTGCTCATGACAAATAAACAAACAACAAATATGAAGAATCAACATAAGAGTTAGAGACAACAAAAGCATAAGCAAACAACCATGCAAGTTTTCTTTGAGAAATAAAAATTCCGTTTATGCCCTTCATATCCTAAAGACTTTCAACATTGCTTGTAGAAAAGCAGTGTGGCGATGGGCACTCAAGAGGAAAGCTATGGGTTTGTTGTTCGAAACTCTATTGGTGAATTTGTTTTTGCAGTTGCAGAGGTTATGAAAAGTATGTGTGCTATGAAATGGGCTGCTGCTAACCAGACGTTTAATGTTATTCTCCAGGCGGACTCTGCTGCTGTGCTTACAAAATTCCCAGGATATTTTGGACCAGATGGCAGTTTATTCGCAGTCGAATACACATAGTTCACTTCAAACATGTTTATCGCGAGATAAACTTTGTTATTTCTTTGCTAATAAAGGTATTCATCTGGAGAGAGGACAAGTTAGGAGGTATTGTAGGAACAGAATATCGCAACAATTATATCTTAGCGAAGTTTTAACTAAAGGGTTGTTGCGAAGGTCATCGCAGAGTGTTAGAGAAGTGATGTAGCGAGTGACGTCATCTTAGTCATAAGGAAAGTGTGAAGATTCTGCGAAGATCGGGATTACCTTGCAAAGAAAACCCTTGTAAGCTTGCGAGAATGACGTAGATCAGATCCGAAAATAAAGGCTGGCTTAGCTGTCATCCACTATGTAATATCCTATATAAAGGACCAAGCAAAGTCGAGATGAGGGAGAGGTCTTTTTGGAGAGTTAGAGGAGAACAAATAGGAGAGAGAAAGTCCAGAGTTATTTTGATTTCCTTGTATTCTTATTACTTTTGTAAGATTCATCAAAAAGATAAATAAAGCTTTGCTAATTGATCATGGAATTTGGTTGAAACAGTGTATAATCTTGGATGGGTGTGGTTGTAGGAAATCCTGCAACCACATATTGGCGCTAGAAACAGGGACAACGTTGATTTAAAAATACTTGAAGAAGATTTGGAAGAATTGGTGAAGAATTTGTGAAATTTGAAAGAGATTATTAAAATGGAAAAGATGGTAAGGAGAAGCACAAGAATTTCAAGAAGAAGGAGAAAGGAAATGGGAGAATCTTTTAGGATGGAGGCAAGAAATGATGGAGAAAAACAAATTTAACTCCCAATTCAGCATACACCAATACAAGGTGGAAACAATGATTATGATAGAGTCAGTGTACACACCTGGAGGAAAGATTCAGCAGAGGAAGTTGAGGAAACACAACAATTGAGGCGAGTAGAAGGAGGAATCATTCATGGAGAGGAGAGGAATGAAACACTGGAGATGTTAAGACAAAGGATATTGGAAGAAAGGAGATTAGAAGCAGAAGAACATGCAAATTTAACACGACAAAATCATGAGTTGAGAATGGAAAATATAAGGCTACAAAATACAAGATCGAGAAGTACTACAAGATCAATTAGAAGGGAAACAAGACGAGATTCTCTTGAAGTAGGTGTTGATGAGGACATGCAAGGAGATATACAAAATCTTGATGATAGATATCGTGAAGAGAGAAAAATAGCTGAAAATCGTTATATCCAGCGTGGAGAAAACTATCGTATTGAACAAAATGATAGAGATCATAGGGATGAGCAACGTCATGAACGAAATAATCAAAATGGTGAAGAAAACCGAGAGGAAGGAAGAAGGATGTTATATGAGAGAGAATCACAAAGGAATCAACAAATAGTGGAGTATGAGACTGAGAGGTGAAATGCCGAACAAGCACGTATAGCTTGCGAAAGAGATAGAAGAAGGGCGGAAATTGAAGAACAAGAGTTTCAAGGGGATATACGCCAGAACAATCATGACAACCGGGAAAGAAGGCGCGAAAGGAACCGCAACAACGATAATATTAATGAAGAAGTAGATAGAACACGAGGAAGAAATGAAAGGCTAGAAGAGGAAATAGCGAGGAATGAACCAGGACACATAGGGGAAGACGAAAGACGCAATCATGTGCGAATACACGAAAGGGGTGAAAGAGAAGATCGCAAAGGGCGGAGAGAAGAAGAGGATGAAGAGGAAATACAAAATCTCGCAAGGCAAGATAGACATGAACGTATAAGAAGAGAATAAATATTAAAGAGACCAATGGACCGAGGGTCAGGAGCGAATGAATTTTTTTTAAGAGAATTGGCAGAGATGAGGGGAATGCTCAGTAATAGAAGAGAAGGAGGTAGAAGACAATTGGATGAAGCAATAGAGGAAGCTACGAAGATGCCGTTTACACAAGAAGTACTGTTAAGGGGAATACCGCCAAAATGCGACTTACCTACATTAACCAGCGTCTTCGATGGGACAACTTGTGCCGTTCAACATATCAAAGCTTACGTAAGATGTATGCTGCAATGGGAGAACCATGACATTGTGTTGTGCAAATACTTTGCATCAAGCTTAACGGGAGAGGCGTTAAAATGGTTTGAAGGATTGCCAAAGGATACCATAGAATCTTTTAATCAACTAAAAACGGTGTTCTTAGGAGCTTACATAAGTAACAATTCATTGCGTCCTGGCATTGAAGATGTATTTGGATTGAAACAAAGAATTGGCGAAAGTTTGAAGCATTTAACTATGAGGTGGAAGACAATGTGTAGTAACACGGCTGGCCGTGTGGATGAAAGATACCTTATTTTATCATTCATTAATGCAATGTTCGCAACAAATTTGCTGTATGTTCAAATATTTAGGATCAAGAATACTATCATAATGGCTGAGTTGCAAGAGTTCCAAGAGGAATACATTGCTCTTGAGGAGAGACAAAATGAGATGGAGTCGTACCCAGTTGCGAATACAAGCTCAACAATTGCGAATGCCAGCTTATTACCCAGATTAACAAACACAATGGCGAGCACTTCGCAAGATTTGCAAAAAGAAATGGAAATCGAAGGTCAACAAAAGTTGGTTGCGATGGGAAGTCGAGATCAAGAAGAGTTCGATAAAGAGATTAGGTTTTATAATCGTGGCGGAAATAACAAGATTCAGAGACTTGACCAACCTCAAGAAACTTATGGAGGACAGAAGAATAACTATCAAAGAGGACAAGGATCTAGCAGGGTAGTATGGGAAGAAATAATAATGCCTCCTTTAAATGCTAGTGTGGAAAAGATATGGGAAGCCATAATTTTGATGGAAAATATCCCATCACCTTGGAACATGGGGAAGGATCCACCACCGAAATACAGAACTCATGAATTCTGTTCATATCATCACTTTCATGGACATTCCACAAATGATTGCAGAAATATAAAGAGAATTATCCTTAAAGTGATAGACCAAGGCAAGTTGAACCATTTTCTGATAAGACAGCCTCAACCTTTACCATTACCACCACCAGAAGATCGCAGAGCAAATGCAGCGAAAAGAGAAGATACATTTTTAATTGAAGTCGGATCGAAAGCAAAAAACTTATTCTGCAATTCTATTGTACATTCATACAAAACAATAGAGGATTTTCATGATAACGTTCTGAGCAGAGTGTTCGCAAGAGATTTTGACGGTTGAGAAATTATGAATATTACGAAAGTCTCGCCACTAAAAGAATGGCAGAAACAACCTATTTCCTTTATAGCCGAAGAAATTCCCGAAGGAGGAGAAATGCATGATAATCCTTTAGTGGTAAAAAGTTAGATATCAACCCGAAACCAAAGGAAGATGAAGATGATGAAGATGAGGATTCATGGGCGATCAATAGAATATTGATTGATACTAGAAGTTCTGTAGATATTCTATTTACCATACCTACAAAACTATAGGGAGAAAGGATAAAGATATGATACCTTCGACTTATAAGATTTATGGTTTTAATGGTACTGCGAACAATCCCAATGGAGAGATTACCATGCGAATTCCTTTGAAGGGAATATCTTCCGAAATTATTTTCTGTGTTGTTGATGTAGAGTCACCATACAACGCGTTGATTGTTCGACCTTGGCTGCATGGGATTCTGGGAGTAGCTTCAACCTTCCATCAATGCATTAAGTTTCCTCATCCTAGTGGTGTTGGAATTATAAGAGGAGATTGGGTTGAATGGAGAAAATGTCATGCAATCGACGTAGAAAAATGTGAAGAGAGAGTAACTAAAAATATCAACTGGTAGCACAATGTCAGAGAGAAGCAAAGAGGCGAATGATTGATGGTAGACGCAGTGGAACATGGAAGAGAAGGGATTTCTGCGAAAGCAATGGTTGCTGAGAGTGAGCATCAGGGAATATTTCGCAAAGGAGAGTTGGTATTACTTTTACAGCCCATTTTTTCAGAAGAATGATGGAGATGAACATGCAAACAGATGGGAAGGTCCATACACAGTAACAAAGGTGCTTGAAGAAGGAAAGTATGAACTAGAAGGAGTGAAAACTGCAGTGTATGACGAAAACTATCTGCAGAAGTATGGTACAAGAGATGGTGACGACCCAAAACAAGTAAAGAATGTGTTGCGAAATAAGATTATCAATAGTGTGTGAGAACTTAAGGAAGCACAAACACAAGGTGACAAAAGTAAGAAGCTCAAAATGTGAAATGAGAATGAAATTGATGAAGTTGAGCAAAGAAGAAAACAAAGTTGAACGCAAAAGATGTATTCAAAAAATATCTTTTACCGATTAAAAAAAAAAAAAATTTGCAGCAGTGAGAATGAAGACCTGCATTACTTTTGCAGAAGTTATATTCATAAGAATGAAAAATGCGATACTTTCGCGAGAATTATGAATTTTACAAAAGAAAATAAAAGAAAATACGAGAATAAACAAAAAAGATAGAGGCACCCAACTTTGGCGTACACCCTAGTTCGCGAATAAAATTTCGAAAGAGGCAAATGTTAGACCTAAAGTGCGTCATTGAAGGGGAGACCTATTACATGGCTCAGGGAAAGGTTACACCGCCCCGGAACCTGGGTCATGGAGACTTGGGGTTATTAAACCCATCTGGAGAGGCGCCTTGGATTCTCAGCTTAAGCTTATGACTTAGGTTGGGCGACTAAGGTAAGAAGGTCTCTCCTAAGGATTGCAGAACTCGATCAAGGTGCCGAGGTACACGGTTGATCCAAGAGTGCCTGGGGCGTTTGAAGCTTCTCGGCCATTCTTGGCAAATCTTGGCTATGATGCACTCGGCCCGAAGAAAACTCCACTTAGGGTGCGGTCTTGTAACCATGAGCCATATCGGAGAAGGGATAAATGATGTTGTTTTGAAAGTTGTAGAAAAGTGGTAGTAAAGTTCATTCAACTCAGACTTGTAAAGATTTGATTTAAGAAAATACTAAAAACAAAGAAAATATATTCACAAGTTTGTCACAAAAATCGAGAGATTACTGAGACTCAGGATTCCACCATAACTCATTCATGCGATTATTATATTTATTCCAAACAATTATAGCTCAAATAATATTGACTCTAATTCTTTGCCAAGGTAGATTCTTAAAAGATTGACTGTAAATCACTAGCATGACGCATCAAAAGCACTTAGACCAAGCATACATCATCATACGACATCACAATCAATTAAGAAAAATCATAAAACGATTGATAATAGTGCAAGTAGTCATAAAAGAATTAAATATAATTACCACATGCATGAAATATGGCTTCCTCCGTCGCCTCAGCAAAGGGGTTTAGCTCCTCATATCAAAAACACGCTCAAAATAATAAATCATGGCTCAAAAGGTGTCTTTATTGAATAGGAGTAATAATGCAGAGAATCCGCAACGCTTAATGGTCGTTACAATAACTGCTGTTACAATGTTTTAAAACTGCTGAGAATGATAGATTTCTGGTGTAGCTGGTTTGCGATAGTCAGTGTTGGTCCAATGTTCTAAGGATTAGGGTTCTTGAGAACGACACTTCTGTAGTGTCGTCTGCAACCCTTCTCCTTCTTCTTCACCTGCTGATGTTGAATCGAGTTCTGCCGCCTTGGTTCGAGCTCTGTAACTACCCCAAACTATCTCAAAGTATCGACACCTCCGTTGTGACACCCGACCACCCTTTATATAGACAACAGGGTGATTAAATCACCAAGAAATCGTCGGAATCTCCTCCTTTTTCTTCTCGGCAATATTTCCTTTCTTTTGTCTCTGTTACGTGCCTGGGTTGCTTTCTTTACGCTTCTTTGAGATCTCCAAAACTTTTCAAACTCTTCTATGTTCGATACTAGGAGAATATCTCTTCTTTTACTCCACGGAACTTTCATAAACAAATCGATATTCCCCTGTTTTTCCTCTCCTACCTAGTTACCAAAAACCCAAGTGTTATTTTCACGTAAACAAAACTCTTACCATTCCCGTTTTGATCCAAACAACCAATCCCAATCCAACTACTCGAACAAACCCGAGAGAAAATCTCCCAAAACCAATTCAGATAATAAAACCCGAGAAACTCTTCACTACCCTGATTTGCCGAGAATCAAATATCCAGCCCATTCTAATCGATACAAACCGATGTACCAACCCTGTTTACTCCATTCAAGTCTATCCCAATCAATTTTGGTGATTGAATCTCCTCAGAACATCATGAAGAATCCAAACAAACCCGAGAACAACTATCGTCCCCTGTTTTGGTTCACTCGATAATCTATCCCAATTTTTTCGATTCCATCGTTTATACCATCCCTGTTTAGCTCTAATAAGTCTTCCCAATAAGTCTCAACATTGAATCAGCCTAAAACACGTCCAAATCACAAACCCTAAATCTGCCGGTGGAAGAATAAATTTTCCCGCCTTGTTCTGGAATTTGAATTTGAGAAGAAGGTGCCCCCTTATCCTGGTGTTGGGGTGCGAATAGCCGTGGGGTGTAAATAGCAGTGAGGTTGCCCCTTAGTAATTGAGGTGCCCTTTATCCAACTGAGAGTCCGAATAGTAATTTTCTCCCACGAGCGCAAATACCACTTTTCGAGCCAATTTTCCCGCAAAAGCTTATTTCTCCAAAAACACCTATAACGACACAAAAAGCCATAATAAATACAAAATTGAGCACTAACAATATATACAATTGAGATTATATCAGACACAAAAATGTGTCTATCAATAAAAGGCCGCGAAAACAACTGGTTGTTGTTAAGACCGGATGGGAGGAGCCAACCTTGTATGGTAGGGGTACGTCTCCTTGAAGGGGCAACCAGGGGGATGATAAGGGTGGCACCCTCCATTAGGGAGCTGATAAGTGTCAAAGACGCAAATGTCATGAGACTTTTTACTCATGGGAGTATTAAGGCTTGTCATATTTGTGCAACGATCCTGCAGAGGTAACAATACTAGAGAAAGATAAGATGAGATCAATGGGTCGATGCACGAAAGTGTAAAGATGTCCTGCGATTTCGTCGCAAGACGGCAATGTCATGGGGCTTTACGTTCGCAAGAATATTTAGGCCTGTCATATTGTCGCATGAAAAATATCCTGCTGAGGCAAAAACATAAGAAAATGATAAGGCAAGATCAATGGGTCAATACATGAAAATGTAAAGACGTCCTGCGATTTTGTCGCAATATAAAGAGTGGCAAAATAAGACCTTTACTTAGGAAGGCAAGATAAGACCACACAAGAGAATAATATTGAATGGAATTTTGGAAAATCCCAAGATACATATGATAGCGAATTTATCATAGCGAGATTTCGCAGAAAAATACAAATAGGACAGCGAAAATGACGCACATAATCCTGTACACCATTGCGGCATGATTAATCTCTCATTTGAAAACAAATAACAGAGGCAAGTATGGGAATGCTTAACAGAGACAAATGTTATTTGCTTCCACATGATAGATTAACGCATATATGTTGATTATATATTAATTACTAATCTTTGATTGTTGTTGCGAACAAGGGTTGCTTTTCTAATATATGTAGGTAAAACAAGAAGAATAGAACTTATATTGAAAAATTTTTGAAATTAGAGGAGATCGCAGTGACAGATTTACATAAAGATCAAAGAATAAAAGATGTACAGGTGTTACAAAAAGACGAAAAGTTAATGAAGAAAGGGGAAATTATTTCTTGTTCGACGCTTCTTCCTCACCAACGTCTTCTTCAATTTCTTCTTCTTCTTCTTCACTATCGTCACTATCCTAAATGTCTGGAAGTGATACATTCGGAGGAATTTCATCTAAGAGGCACGGATACATAGAGTGGGAAATGCGGTTATCATCGCAGACCTTCATGATAGTCTGATCGCAAAAATGAAGAGTGACATTAGGAAGTTGGCAACTGTGAGCTTCAATGATTCTTGAGTCGATGGAATTTATCATTGCGAGCAGATAAATCTTCCGCGAGTTCCATTTTTTCTGCTTCAAGAGATTTAGATTGAGTCTCCAATTGTTCAATTCTTTTGCAAAAATCCTTCAAAGATCTCGAATATACAATAACATATCAATAACTCAAGCAAAGTTTATGAAAAAGGATAACCAGTAAGAAAGTAAAGTTAGCAACCTTCTCTGTTAGAGATCATATCTTTGATAAAGGATGAATGATCGTCTTGGAGACTAACATTTACACCTAAATTATTTCTTGCATCATCTAAGATTTTTGCAGCCCAAGCGAACTCATCATCATTAGTTATAAGAAGGCGCGAACGAATTTGATTTTCTCTTTCGACAAAAATGGCATTCTTACGGGTAACTTCATCTCGTTCAAGTTGGATTTCAAGAAGGGTTTTCTGAAATTTTTCTAAAGCTTGAGCACCTTGACTAGTTATGCGATCTTTATCATCTATAAGATCACTGATCTTAACTCTCAACTTGTTAATCTCATCTTTGGAATCAAGGTAGCGGCGTTTTAAATCGTGAGCTATTTTCAAAACTGCTTCTATGGTCAATTTCTAAGAGATGGAATTTAGATATGAGTTCATTTAAGGAAAGATAATTTGTTTTATCATTGGTATAACTGTTTAAAGAAGTATTAAGACGTTCGAGAAGGGTATCATCATCCATAGATTGGGGAAAGGTGCGAAAAAATGTGGCTTCATCAGAAAGACTGTAAATTTCTGCAAAAATGATTAATCAAATAAGGGAAAACTATGGGAAAAAGATTAGAGGAGAAGAAGAAATACTACTTACCATAAAGTTGGTCATTCGCCTGTTGAAGGCTGGATATTTTATTTTGTTGAGTGGAGAAATCTACTTCTAACTGTTTATTCTTCTTGCGAAGTTCAGCAATCTCAGCTTCTAATTCTTCATTTTTGCTGCGAGATTCCTTTGCCATCTTATTAAGCTTGGAATTCTTCTTTTCAAAGCTCTCACACCCCTTAACTAAGTCAGAGGCAACTGCGTAAGAAGCCTATCCATCCTGTGAAAGAATAAAAAGAAAAATCAAAATAAGGCATAAGTTTTGAATTATAATTAAAAGCGAATTAGAAGACTGAAGGTTTACCAGAATACCAAGCGAGTTTAAGAAACTTGTAGAAACTGATATAGAAACACCGCGAAGGGATTCATTATCATATAAAAGAGGGGCGTCACAGATGTTTGCAAGTGCCCGACAAGTGTTAGTTAAAGGAACGCTGCCTATTCCTTGTAGAGAATCAGAGAATATGCCAGATAATTGCGCCATAGATGATTCAGGTGAAGAACCTTCATTTGTGAAAGAAGTCTCAAATTCATCATCCATGCTTTCATCTGATTGAAGATTTGAAGGAGAGGGAGAGCGAATTCTCCGTTTCTTTGAAAGTGGGTTGGTTGGTTGTTGCTTACGAAGAATGCCTTTATCTTTGCCTTTGGTTTTCGCAGCTTTAATAGGTTCTTCAGCGATTTGAACAACTCTAATTTCAGCTTGCATACTGATAGACGCATTTATGTGTCTATTTTGTTCTCAATTATGTATATTGTTAGTTCTCGATTTTGTGCTTATTTTGCTATTTTATGTATTTGTAGGTGTTTTTGGAGAAATGGACTTTTACGGCGAAATCGTCTCGAAAAGTTGAAAAAGGTACCCCGGAGGACACCTACTATTCGGACTCTCATTTTGGATAAGGGGCACCCAGTTGATTAGGGGTAACCGCAGGGCAATTGCTATTTACACCCCACAGATTTCTAAGGGGAACCCCACTTCTATTCACACGCCATAAGCTGTTAGGGGGAGGTCATCTTCTACGTTTGAAAAATCCATTTTGGCGGGAAAACTATTTTCATCTGCGTACTCTTGGATTTATTGTTTGGATGAGATTATATGTGATGTTTTCACGGGAATAAATTGGGAAAACCCTGTTACGATAAGTCAGGGTAGGCAAGTATTGTAAAAACGTAGAAAAGGAAGGTTTGATGGGTTTGTTGTGAAACAGGGGACAACTCATTTGTTTGCTTTGCTGGATCGGACTGGGGCGAGATGTTGTCGAAGATATGATTGGATACGAACTGTTATGGATACGGTACATCAAAACGGGGCTCGTGATAGCTTTGGATTGAAGAGAAGCGGTTATTCCCTTATATCGTTTCGTTAAAGAAGGAAAAAGGAAGTTACGGGGTTTTGTTAAACAAGGAAGTTCTCGGACTAAAAACAGGGGAGATATTTTCGTAAGATTTGTATCCATTAAGTTTATAGAAGTTTTGGATAAAACAGGAAGTCGTGTAGAGAAAGGCCGTAACTTTTGGAGGCAGCAAAGGAAGATAAACCAAGAATTTCTTTGAGTTTTAATCGCCCGGGAGGCATATATAAGGTGCAGGGAAGTCACAGAATCGGGAACGGATACTTTGGGGAGATTTTAGAAGCTTGCAGAGAGACGCAGTCGAGTTGCAGGAAATTTTTTTTGCTGGTGCACAAGGAAGAACACGAAGAACAAAAGGCCACCGAAGACAATCGTTTTTGGGGTCTTAAAATCAGCGACAAAGCAACAGTGTTTACAACAGTTTTCTGTAATAGTTCCATTGTAACAACTGTTTTGTAACGCCGATACACCGTTGCAAATAGTCTGTGTTATTACTTTTCACTCTTTTAATCAACTTTTGAACAACAAACACATATTTTGGGACATGATTAATATGAGGAGCTAAATCCCATTGCTGAGGCGATAGAGGAAGCTATTTTTCCAACAAAAAGTGGTATATTCTATTTTATCTTTTTATTTGCAATTATTATATGATTATTTGCCTTGAACTATTATTGAATATGATTTTTATTTGAGTGATTGTGATCTATTTTGATGGAGTATGCTTAGTTTTAAGACTTTTGATGCTTCATACTTGGTATTTACAATTATTACATTTGAAAATCTACTTGTTGCAATATTTTAGAATCAAATTAAACAAGAAAATTGCATAAATATAAGTATTGGTTTAATCACTTTGAACTTGGAAAATAGTGGAATCTTAGCCTCAGTGTTTCTTTTAATATTGATATCATCTTTGTTTAAGTGTGTTTTCTATTTTAGTTTTGAATTTAAGTCTAAAAAAATCCTTCACAAGTCTGAGAAACGACACTCTTTTTACCACTATATCACAACCACATCACATACACGAATGAAGATAAGAAATAGAGGAAATAATATTGTTAAAATAAAACAAAAGAATATTTCTTACTTCATCCGTGATTGCACGCAATGCTGTTAAGACGCTTTCTTTTCCAGTTTTGTTGTAGTATTTTGTCAGCTTCTCAACCTAAAAATTTCGTAAGAAAAGAAAAGAATGGAGTAGGAATAAATGGAGAGTTACATACTGAGCGAAGTTTGAAAGTATACCTCTGCTTTCTTTTCAGGCCAATTAAATACCCAGGGCTGGTACGTAGCGAGATTTTAGGGTAGCACATTGGAACCAGAGATGTAAGGTCCTTTCAGAGTCAACGAAAAGACGCACCATTTGTCGTCTTTTGAGTGACGTGGAGTTTTATTAGTACCAGAATGCCAGTCAATATCTTGCATTAACACCTTTTCGCTGGCAATATTCTCTTTCTTCTTCAAGCGAACTCCCCAGCGAGTACTCTCTTTCTTCACAGTGATTACTTCGTAATTATCGACGAAACTCTCCATGAGTATATTTCTCAGGGATGATTTCTAAATCGGCGAATTTAGGATCTACGAATTAGGAAGATAAAGAGATCCCAAGCCCGCACGCGATGCGCAAACTCAGTATAAGTCGAATGCAATCTCCACACGATTGATAGACGGCTCGCGAAAAGTTCGCATGGGAAATAATTTCGTAAAATAAAGGAAAATTAGGGTTATAAAGAGGGATAGGGAGACCAGCAAGAAGTTGACCGAGTGAGATTATGATTTCTTCATTGCTGCATTGATAATTAGAAAATAACCTAGCAGAAAGAATGGATTTAGGACCATGATCAGGAATGGTGGATAATGTAAAACCTTTTTCTTTAAAGTCTTTTTGAATTTCTTCAAATTCATTACCATATTTACGACCACTTGGAGGCATTTTTGAGTATGGGAATGGAGAAGAAGAAAAGATCTAAAAGGAGAAGAAATTAAAAAAAAAATTGCAGTAGCAGAAGCGGAACTTGCGGAAGAACAATGAAGAAAAGTTGCAGAGAAAATAAAAAGGAAAGTAAAAAGAAGGCAAAAGAAGACAAAGAAGGATATATATAGAGGGAAGGAAATCTCGAGAAGAGAAACTCATTAATGCGAAGAGATGATGTGAACAGTTAAGATATGACGGTTACTATAGACGTGTCAAGAAATGAATGGTAAAAGAAACACGTATAATTTATTTCGCGGGAATCAAGGAAGGTTGTCGGTGGAAAAGGATAGGGAAAAATGAGCGGTTGCGGCATTTAGAGATAGAAATTCTCATATCATTCTCTTCTTCGCAGAGAAGACATGAGAAGAGGCAAGATGTAGGAACAAAATCTCGCAACAGTTATATCTCAGCAAAGTTTTAACTAAAGGGTGGTTGCGAAGGTCATCGCAGAGTGTTAGAGAAGTGATGTAGCGAGTGACGTCAGCTTAGTCATAAGGAAAGTGTGAAGATTCTGCGAAGATCGGGATTACCTTGCGAAGAAAACCCTTGTAAGCTTGCGAGAATGACGCAGATCAGATCCGAAAATAAAGGCTGGCTTAGCTGTCATCTACTATGTAATATCCTATATAAAGGACCAAGCAAAGTCGAGATGAGGGAGAGGTCTTTTTGGAGAGTTAGAGGAGAACAAATAGGAGAGAAAGTCGAGTTATTTTGATTTCCTTGTATTCTTATTACTTTTGTAAGATTCATCAAAAAGATAAATAAAGCTTTGCTAATTGATCATGGAATTTGGTTAGAACAGTGTATAATCTTGAAGGGGTGTGGTTGTAGGAAATCCTGCAACCACAGGTATGACACTGGACCTAGTGATATGAGTGTTCCTTATTTGTAGTCTGTTGGGCTTAGGACTTGTTGTCCTGTTTGCCTTTTTTTTTGCTTTGTTTAGTTTTTTTTCTTTGGTGGATCCTGTTGGCCGTGTGTGATCCTCTTTGATGTGTTTGTAACCTTTTGATTTTGTTTCTAATAAAGTTGGTTGTTCAGAGAAAAAAAAGTTGGTTGAGTTGCACACTGATACAAATACGTCAAGCTGGCTCAGCTCATGATAGGGTGCACATGTTTTTACACAAAATTGGTTAAAAAGACCAAAATCAACAAATCCTGGGTGAAAAAGACATTTAGATTTTGATTCTGTTTAAATGGACAAAAATACAAAAATAGCCAGGATGTAAACAGTTTCATCCTACCCATTTTCAAATACTTTTTCTTTTTTGAATTTACATCAGGATGCATCCAGTTTCATCCTTGCTATTTTTTAAGTTTAAGTCAGGATGTATCCAGTTTTATCCTTACTATTTTTTTTTGTCAATTACACCCACACTAATTTTTACCCGTCCATTTGAACCAAGTTTTAAAAATATTTGAACAAATGACCCATTTTCCGATGTTTTTAACTATCTTTTTTGAGGAAGACATTTATCTGGCTGAACACAAAAAATGCATCAGTAGCCACGTGCACTAGTAAGTGGCATGCTTTTTATCATGTTTTTTCCTATCGTGAAAAAATGGCTATATATCTGAATTACAGATTTACAATAATTAGAACACAGTAAGTTCATACCCTTGTCAAAAGAACAAAAAAAAAGTTAAATTTTTTTTTATCTTAGTAAAAAGTAAAAACTGTTGCTGGTGGTTTTAGGCTTTAAAGTACTAATTATACAGAACCACTAGTTCTTCAGTGCGATGTAAAAGCCTGCATTATGTAAATGAAACCAAGTTAGTAAATTACTAAATTTTGATTTGGGAGAAAGAGCATTTCACCGCTAAAAGTGTTGGATTTTAGTCAATTTATCACTGGTAAGTTGCTTACCGAGAAAATGTTGCAGTGACCAGGATCAGCAATATGAGCCATCAAGTTCTCAATAGGACCTTCACCTGTATAAAGAGCTTGAAACAAGAAGCCAACAAAAGCCAGCATAGCAAGTCTACCATTCTTGATCTCTTTGGTTCTCAAAACCATAACTGGCTCTGGTGAACCTCTTCCCCACATAAATGGATCAAACCATAAACCACCGGGATATCCGACATCAGGCGTCGGTATTTTTCTGTTTGGCATTTTAGGTTCAATAGCGACAGACCCGGGGTTTATAATGTCAGCCCATCGACGACCTTCTACCCATCCCATTAATGCCATTTGTGAGACGAATAACGTAGTGGAATCTGCAAAGTAATGTTGAGAACCGGCTTCGTACCATGAGAATTTGTCAATGAAGCCTAAGCTTTCCAGCAATTCTGGAAATAAAATTCCAGCAACGGCTAGCATTGCCCATCTCCCGTGGATTAGTTCGGCTTGCGCATTCCATTTGAGTGTCTCTGCGTCAGAACCTAGTCCAAAGGGATCGAACCCGAAATCTCCTGGTAGACTACAATTATGACACAATTATGCCGCCATATCTAGACTGAGAACCGGTGGAAATAACTAAGAGGCGTTCAAAGATGTTATCCTAAATTTAACTTGGTTTCCATCTAAATTTTGTTTTATTTAGAAAATTAGATAAATAGAAAGGCGAAAATAAGTACCTGCCATCAAGCCACTGAGGTGGTGAAGTACCAGGAAACCATACGGGTCTATCAGGAGGAAGTGGTTCACAAACACTTGAAGCAGCTTTTCCTGCAGCCACTCTATGGTTATCTGTTCTTAGCTTCGTAGTACATGTTTGCAATCCTATCACATTCAAGCTTTTCTGTGGTAATTCCCTGTTTGCAACCCAAAGAAAATGCGCTTCATTCCCTTACCGAAAGAAAAATTTTCAGTATGTTAATAGGAAATTCAACTCACAAAGTGTGTCAGTACTAACCTTGGAGAAAGGCTTGACAATGCAGTTGAAGCAACGGAGAGAGCCATTAAAACTTAGATGAATGGATTTTTTGAAGAAGGGAACTTTGTCCCTCTAAAAATCCCTTACCTTCAAAATTGAAACCAAAAAAAAAAAAAAAAAAATCCCAACACAAATGGCTTATCCAAACATAGACCATGCATGTAAAAGGATATGGGTCATGATGAGTCTACTTGGCAACATAAAGAAGCCAACATGAGATGATAAGGGAAATTAAAGTGATAGAATTGCAACCACACATCACTGGTGCAGTAAAAAAGATAAATACAAGGAGATGCTTAGTTGGTTCAATTGAATTATTGCACCACCTGACAAACAACCACTGTGAAGAGCTTTAAAGGAAAACACCACTGTTGTTGTAGAGACACACCTGGAATCAAGCCACCGTTGAGCTAACGCCAGCTCTATATAGGCCATGCATGCACTGGGTTGGCAGCAGAGAAATTATGCGAAGTTGTCTGCCAACACAAGTTAACAAGACCCAAGTATAAGATAGCAATCTTGAAAGTGTAGTGATAAAAGCAAGCAGAGAAGGGGACTAATGTATCAGAGTGACTATTCAAAAGTAAAAAAGCATCAATTCACTGAATGATGATGATGAAGACAAGTCAATAAATTGATTGAAAGCATACAGGGGGTGAAATTTTGAGTAAATGCAAATGCAAAGAAGGTCTAATAATAATATATTAATATCTCCATCTGTAAATTCGGAGTACTTCTTTGGTGTCAAGTTCTAAGATTGTTACACACAAAACACCAGTGGAGATCGACCCCGTGCAATCTGATAAACAAGGTAATCCCTTGGGAGAAAGCTTTATAATTATTCTTTTATTTTTGACACTACAACAAAACATGATTTTTTTCAATGAAAAATAGCGTCACAAATATTTGATTTTACGTCACATATATATTTTTGTGACGTTTTTTCGCTGTCGGTCAATGCGTTATAAAAAGAGGTGTTGCAATAATCTGGCCGACGCTAAACGTCACTTATGCCGAGGGCTTTTCTCAGCACTTTTTTGTGTCACAAACATGTTTTTTGCGTCACAAATACTGTTATTTTCAATTATACCGAAAAAACCTTTATGTGACGTTTGTTTATGTAACAAGAAGTTTTTATGTATAACGATTTATGGTGTCACAACAGTACTTATTTTCAACGTATTAACGAAATTGGTGCATATGCAACGGATACGCCCGTCGCTAATATATGTTATATATAACGGTTTAAGATGTCACAAACAATCCTTATTTTCGACGTATCAATGCGTTATAAATTGGTGCATATGCAACGGATACAGCCGTCGTTAATATATGTTTTTATAACGGTTCAAAATATCAAAAAAAATCCTTATTTTCAACATATTAATGCGTTAAAAAATTAGTGCATACGCAACAGATAAACCTGTCGTTAGTATATGTGATTTTCAACACGTAATAATATCGTGAATAATAATTATTTGCTACGTATTATTATGTCATAAACTATTACACACGCGCAATTTTGTAGATATAAACATAATATGTGCGACACTTATAATCGTGGAGTATATATACTCATTTTCAACGCTCACAAGAGTCACGATTGGTACTATTGAGCATGTTTTGCTGTCATGTAAGGGTCTCATTTGCGACGCAACATGCTATCATGTAAGGGTCTCATTTTGAGAGGGGAAGGAATTATCCGCCATATTACAAATTTATTCTTGAGTCAGTTTCATATTTTAGTTAAAAATTGTAATTCATCAAAGTTTGACCAATAATTATTTTTTGAAAAGAAATCATTACTAGAAAAGATCTACATTGTTCATTAAATGACACCACTAATTAAGAAACTTAAAATTCTAAACAACTGAAAGAGAAAAAACGATACCACTACAAATTTCAAAAGTGAAACATAAAGATAAAAAAAGAAACAGAGATGCACATCTCAACTGGTGGTCGCTTAACAATCCTCTCAAGAGGTGCTTTGATGGTTCTCAGGAGTACTTTGACGGTTCTCAGGAATACTTTCACGAATTCCCTGCATTTCAAGCAACATTTTTCTTATATCCATTGTGTCAGTTACCAACCCCTGTATTGTGCGATTTTGTTCATCAACTCTTTCTTCAAGTTCCTTATTTATCTTCTCTGCTTCATCTGCCCTCCTAAGAGCTTCGCCTAACTCCGCATTATATTCAAGGCTAGACGAGCTGACCAAGACCCTTGACATAACCGGATCTTACACCTAGCACTTCCTCACATATTTGAGCATCGGTCAAGGATGTTGAACCTTCAGGTGTAGGCGCAGCTCGGAGTTCAAGCATTTTACCCTACACAATAATTAACAATAAATAGCAGAACATATGCTAAAACGAAATAATAACTCTCAGATAAAAAACTTGAAAGAAAATCACAACGAAAATCCTTGTATTACATAGTTTTCCTCAGCCGTATGACAGGTCCAAACATCATTTTTGCAGTGGGGTTAACTTGTAGAATTCAATTTGTTCAACAACTTCACCTGTTTCTGGATCACACTGAAGGTTCCCCCCCAAAAAAATTAGATACAGTATTAACCATAAACTTATAAAAGAGTAACAGAGACAACACAATTACCATTTCCTCTCTATAGCGGGAAAAAGGTTTTGACCCCGTACAATGAATGGTTGTATTCGCTTCTCGATATTTTTTACCTTGAGTGCTACTTGTCTGCATTCAAATCCAAAGAAGACAGTTCAATGCAGAAAAATACTACATAGATATCATAAATACGACTAGTACTGAAGTCTAAACACCACCAATATGACTACCACAAATAAATCTTATAAATGCAACAAGGATCGAACACCAACATTACCTGAAACTCATCAGACTCAAACCAAGTGCAAAGTTTCTTCCAATCCTCCTGCTTAACCTGATGATGCGGGTTTTCTCGTTCTGTTCCATCTTGTTTGTACTGCAGGTAGTGTTTGTGAAGTGTACATCTAAACTGTCTGCACTCATTTGATAGCATTGTGTTGACCGCCTTTTGAATGCGTACTACATGTAGATCAATAGTGAATTTTTCCTAAGTTCACAATCACCAAACAAATTTATGTTAGCACCAGCAACAAAGAAACTACGCAAAGAGAGTTCTAATTAATAAAGCCGTAGTCTGTGCAAGAATAACATAACAGTAGGGACATTAGAAGAATAGAGTAGTAGGGACACTAAATGATTCAAAAAAATATATATGATTACCAATATGAGATCATAAAATTTCTTCAGATCTGATTTTCCAATTGACTTCCATTTGGGGCGAGTCGACCATGGTGCAAACTTTCTGACGATGATTCCTATTTCAGTTTGGAACTCAGTGGCCCAATCCCCAGTTGAAATCTTTTTACCTGGTTTGATCGTTATTGTAGGCTTTTCGTTCTTTTTCCTTATGTGATCATTAAGCTTTGCATTAAGAGCATCTCCTCTTCCTCCTTTGTTAATCTTTGGCAGATTCATTTTTCAAGAGATATGGGAGTTAGATAATACTGCGTTTGCCCAAAATGAACATAATAATTCCAAGAAAATAATTTGTAGGTATGTGATTAACTCAATTACCAGTGCGTGATAACTGAGAGGTTGCGTGTGATGTGCGAGGAGGTCTAACTCCACCTGGTGCCATTATCCCTTGATTAAAATTGGTAGTACTCCTGATAATGGAACACAAAAAGTATATGATCAACAAACTGAAAGGAAAATAAACCAAAAGCATTAAGGTTAACAAGAAAGAACAGTAGACACTCAAAAAACAAATGAATAAAATAACAAAAAAAAGGAAACCAGAGGTTAAAAATCAAAAACTGAAGAAATAAGTTTAAAGAAAAACTTTGATAAATCACCCACAAGATGTTTTTTCTCAAGTTTTCAACACAAAAATAAAAGTAATTAATCTCTCCCAAATACCAGTTCTGAGTCCCTAATCAAAAACCCAAAACAGATCTCTGTTTAGTAGGAGAGATTAGGGTTACATATAGCTAGGATGGGAGATTAGGGATACTGATTTGTACTCATAACAATTAAGATGAAGAGAAATAATTGAAAATCAAAATCAAAGGTTAAGACGGTTACCTCTTTCAAGTCCAGATTTAGGGTTTTCTACTTGAGTTTTTTTTTTTTTGTTATACATGAAAAGAGGTTTTGGTTTAGTATAAAAGGGGAACGTGATCAGTTATCCGAAGATTATGGCCACAATCTAGAACAAATGAAAATTTTGGCAGACTTTTTGAAATATCATAAAAATTTTGGCGGAATGTCTTTTTTTTTGCGGGATTAGTAAAAGACTTTTTCTACGAGTAAAAAGATTTTATGCCGAATATTCAGTAAGTAAAAATAAAATCATTAAACGCAATCTACATATATTCACAGTATATACAATCTAAAAATATAGCCAAATATTAAGTGCACATCTAATAAAGTGCAGGAGTAGGGCACCTTTTTGACTTAAAAAATTCATCTAATATTTAGTACTAATTAGCACTTTTGGGGAATTAACCCTAAATCTAATATTTCCAACAATTAACCGAAACAGCATTAGATACAGATGTGGTCCATAGTTTTAAACAAAGGTTTTCTAGCAGATTAACCCCCAAAAAGGTGGAAAAAAATATTTCATATCACTACAGGTTTTGTTTTAGTATAAAAGGGGAACGTGACTAGACATAACAACGAGCATATGGAAGTGGAGAAGCTGACACATATACCAGTTAGGACATAGGTGTCGTTAATAACAAGAAGGATTATTTTATCTTTTCTTAGTTTCTAGACGTGGTCCATCCACAATGCTACACGTAGCAATAATGTCTTTGTTATTGTCGGAGAAAAAGACGTTTGCTGGGCGTTCACCATTTGAAGAAAAAAAAAATCTTTGGTATAGGGGCGGCCTGATTTGGTAGAGGGGCGGCATTCTAATATGACAAAAAGGGTCATTACATGATTATTCAAGGTGTCCCTTATAAAAAAACTGGAAATGACAAATTAACCCTCATTATTGTTAACCTAGTTTAGTGATGATAATCAAGTTTAGTGTTAATGATTAATTTCACTTATATTAACTCAAAATCAAAACCAAAATCAGATTTTTAGAGTTAAAAAAAAAATTAGAGGAGAAGGTCAATCTCAATCAATTGAAGAAATTAACCAATAAAATGAAGAACCAGGACCTGAAAATAAATGGATATACTTCTAAATTAGTCCCAACTAGCTTATTGTTGCTCAAAGTTATCTAAAGTACGTAAAAAATTCAATTTATTTACATTTTCAGAGCTAATTACGGTTGGAATTATGCTCATAACCAACTGTAAATTGAAGTTACGGTTCGTAAAAGATGAACTACCAACCGTGAATCGGTTAAATTTGAAGAAAACCCAATCGAAAATCGATTACGGTTGGTAACTAAATGCTCGATACCAACGTAACTCGATCTCGCCACGGTTGGTAACCAAATGCTCGATACCAACCGTAACTGAGTTACGGTTCGTAAACTAAAATAGTTACCAACCGTAACTGAAGAAAATTCTCAGATTTAAGAACATACGGTTCGTAAAAGATGAACTACCAACCGTAACTGGTTAAATTTGAAGAAAACCCAATCGTAAAATCAGTTACGGTTGGTAACTAAAGGCTCGATACCAACCGTAACTCAGTTACGGTTGGTAACCAAATGCTCGATAACCAAATGCTCGATACCAACCGTAACCGAGTTACGGTTCGTAAACTAAAATAGTTACCAACCGTAGCTGAAGAAAATTCTCAGATTTAAGAACATACGGTTGGTAATTGAATCATTTTGAACCATGGTTCTTAAATCGTGAATCGAAACGTAAATCGTTTTTCTAATTTTATAAATCGAATCGTATATTAAATCGTTAATCGAAGATTCGTGGTTTATTTTTGAATCGTATTTTTGCCAACAAATAATATTTTTTATGGGTAATATTTGACAATAATCATAAATTATGATATTATAAGTAGAGTATATCGTTACATATCATTGCCAACAACCGAGTTGGCGCAGTGGTGGCATGTTGTCTCAGGTTCGAATCTGACTACACACTTAATTTTTTCATAGTTTCATATGTTGTCTCAGGTTCGAATCTGACTACACACTTAATTTTTTCATAGTTTCATAGTTTAACCAGAAAATAAAAACCATTTATTATGCATAGTTTCATAGTTTCATAGTTTCATAGTTGAAAACGTTTAAAATAAAAACCATTTATTATGCATTATATACTTCAAGGATAACCATTGTATTTACAACATTTTATATTATCGATAATGTAAAAAGGTATTTCTAATAGATGCATGTGTCGCAAAAATGTTATTATCGTGACATTATTTTTGAGTGGCAAATAAAGGGTTTTACCAACATCATAAAATGTTAGTAATACATGAGCTTATTTGCAACGAATGAGAGTGCTAGGAAAAATATGTTATTCTCAACGACTACACAATGTCGTAAATAATTAGATATTTGTGACCAATTTTAGTGCTAACAATATACATGATTATTCGTAACATTTCTAAAATGTCGGTTATAAAAAATAATAATTATTTTAAATTAAGAATTAGAAATAATAATTTTCCCACACTTAAAAACGTTGCGAAAAAATCATATTAATTTTATTTATTTTTTATTTTAAAAATGAATATTTGCGATAGAATGGCAGGTGTAGAAAGTAACCTAGCCTGACACTTCTGGGATTTAGCTAACACAATATTTTTGTGACACTAAAACTGTCACGCATAACTAATATTTATGACGTTTTCTATTATGTTGCAAACATAATGTCACAAATACGTTTGTTTGTTGTAGTGAGTGCCAAAGTAGTTGGATTCACCAGTCTTTCACCGTCCCCAACTGTTTACTCCTCCGGAATACTAACTTACCTCCCCAGACGGCGTGTCTGCAGGTTTTGTCAGACGTTAGTAATGACATCAGACTTCGTCCCGGACGGGTGAGGGGTGATCAACCCAAATGCCACAGTATGATGGATACCAGCCAACTGTCCCAGACAGTCTCCGGTGGTCAAATGCATAAATTAGGACAAGCAGTGGCACAGTACTGAGAAAAGTCTATACTTGCCGCACAAATGTTGGCCTACCCCACCAACTTGCGCATAAGTTGGCCTACCAACCAACTTAGAATTTCCTTTCGAGGAAGTACTCGCTAGACGAGTCCATCACCCACATTCCCTAGAGTTTTCTCAGAACTTGCTCTGATACCAACTGTGACGGACCGGAAAATTACGCCTTTGGCGCGTTGCCCCGCATGCCGTAACTCCCCCGATGCGCCATTTTGGAGCTACGATCCGGGCCTCAAAGATAGGAAAATACACGTCCATTTGCCCTTGCAAGCATGCTCGTGGATCATGATGCATCTAACTTAGCTTCCACACAGTTCTAAACTTACCCTTGTCCGCAAAAGGGTATAAGGCCGTAGGGCCAAGGCCAATGCGCCTTACATGCTTTGCCTCAATCTAGGAAATTCATCACTGAATTTCCTATCTAGCTGAGTAACCGTTCAACTACCTCACCAAGTCTAGCCTCAATAATCTCATGTGTTGAGCTACTGAGCCAGATCATATGAGAGTCTAACGTGCCGTAATCATTTTGCAATCAGATGATATGAGCGACAAAGTGATGGACCAGCAATGCTGCAACTTATTGCGGCTTCCTACGTACCCTTACCTACTCTAAAGGGATCAAGCACATACCGTAGTTCATCCACGAAGGGACAACAAAAGCCAAACTCGTTTGCAAGGCTGTGCCAAGCAATAATGGTAATGGCCTAGTCCGTATAGGCCGTTCCGTCAAGATGCACAATGATTATGCATCATCGGGTCCTCGATATGGCATAGTTATGCCTAAGCATCAAATGCCCTCTTCGCAAGGCTATACAACTATAAATGAGCCTTACGCATCATTTATACTCTTCCGTGTAAGCTATGAAGCTTACTTGGTGCATGGTCCGCATATGCAACTTCAACCAACTACCCCTCCATATATATGTTAACTTGCAATTTCTACAAGTATGGAAAGGGGACCAAATAAACATGCATCACTGTTCATCCGCAATGATTGCATTACTTCGCAATGATTGTGTTCATCCGTAATGATTGCGTTACTTCGCAATGATTGTGTTCATTCACAATAATTGTGTCCATTCGCAATGATTGTGTACAATGATTGCGCAAAACTCATTCGGCCAGCCCTCTTTGGCCTGATGCACAATGATTGTGCGATATTATCTCTAGGCCAATAGCCTTCATAATGCGCAATAATTACGCTACAAACTCGAGATCGGCCTAATACATCATTTGATGCGAGATTTGGCCCTTAGCCAAATGCCAAACATAATGCGCCATTTTGGCGCAACATTGGCCTTAAGCCAATCTACCGGTACCACGCAACAAAAGCTTTAGATGAAGCTTCATCTCAGGCCATGGCGCATCTTTTAGCATACGCCATGCTAAAAGCATTACAAGAAAATGGTGGTTTAGTGTCAAATTTTTTTGTCAGGAAATCCCTTTTTTCTTAAAAATATAATTTTTGTGTCAATTTAATTTGTATTTAATAATAATTATCTAAAACAAATTTTTTTGTCTCTAATTTATTTTATCTAAGACAAAAATAATAGACCTTGAAAATCGAAATTTGAAGACTAAACTTTTTGTCTCTAATTCTGGTTATCAATGACAATTCATTTTGTCTTTAAAGCGAACTTTCAAAGACTAGTTTTTTTCTATATAGAAGCAACATATTCTGTCCCTAAATATTCAATCAATGACAACTTATTTTCCCCAAATGCTTTTGTTCAAAGACAAATACTTCTTCTCTAAAAGTAAAAAAAAATCACCTCTACATATCTCAATCAATGACAATTGCTTTTGTCTTCAAAAGTAAATTTTTCAGACAACTTTCTTCTTCACTAAAAGGGATTTTTTAGTCTCTAGATACTTTATTAAAGACTTTAAGTTTAAAGACAATTTGTTTGCCTTAAAAAGGGATTTTACGGACAAATTTATTCGTCTTCACACGCTTTAATTTTTTTCACGTCAAACAAGAATTGTAGCAAAAATTCTTCTATTTATACTTTATTTACTAAAAATTATGAATCTGACAAAACATTTAAATGTTATTAAAACAAATAATTAAATGCTATAACAACAATCTAAAAATTCAAAAAACAAAGCAACATCATCAGATATTAATAACAAGAATTAAAATTATATTGAATCCAATAGTTAAATATCTAAGTCTGTGATTTTGAGCATTACTACTAATCCGAGCCCAATCAATTCGCATCTTTGGTAACAATAATGCATTGTTTTCTCGCATCTTCTGTATTGATGTAGCTTGACTTTTCCAAAACGCACAATAAATGTGAAATATTTATATGTCCAGTTCAATCTTCAATAAGATTGAAGGAGAAGGTACACCAGAGATCAAAGCCACCCAAACTGATCAAAGTCTCCCTAGCTCCCGTAGAAGCACTTGAGAAAAACGCAACAAATTTTCACATAAAACATCAGAAACGGTCCATTGGCAGAAGAAATTTTGATATCTTCATTGAAAAACAAATTTTACTTGCATATGAATACTACACCGTAATTAAAAATCCCTTGTTAAATCCACATATCACCTAATTAAACTATATTGATCTAAAATAAAAAATGTAACTAGCGAAGATCATATACCATTTCAACCGCTTATCAAAAATATACTAACCAATTCCAAGACAGACTGCTCCCAATAAAGCTAAAGAAACATGATTGGCAGGAGTCCCTGAAGAAGAGCAAATCAATCAATTAAAAAAAATCTATACTTCAAAATCTTCAGAAGGTGTTGAATGTGTGCTAAATCTCAGTAATGTCACTCAAAATTTTGTTGCAATTTGTTTTTGATCGATTATTACAGTATGAGCAAACTAAATCGCTAGTGGTCAGTGAATATTGGGATTTGCAGACTACAGTTTTCTTGTCGCAACCAAATTTTAAATAAAAAAATTCGACTTTGATTCGTATTCATTTGGATGACGAATCAGTTTTTGTCAGCATAAATAGAGATGTAGGGACAAAAGTTATAGTTGTCAGCAATAGTATTTTCCAAGACCGAATTTTCTTTCGTCTGTAAAAAACAATCCTTTTGTGACTATAATTTGTTCGGATACTAATAGTTCTAACGGCAAAATCCTCATTTGACATGCAATCATTTTGGCAACAAACTATTTTTGTCAGCATAAGATACATTCAAGGACCAAAGTTTCGAATTGTTGGCAATAAGATATTTGGAGACTGTATTTTATCTTTGTCGCTAGATTCCAATTTTGCGACCAAAATAATTCGTCACAAAGAAATATTTAGAGACAGAGACAGGATTGGTCACTATATTTGGCCACAAAAAAAATAATTTAGAGACGGAGACATGATTTGTCACTATCTTTGGTCACAAAAATTTTCAGTGACAATGTTAAAGACAAAATTTACCGTTTGTCGCGGAAAAAATATATATGGTGACCAAAAAAAAATTCCTCCCTAAACACTAGGTTTGTAGACAAAATTTTATTGGTCACATAAAATTTTGTCACTAAATGTGTGTTTTGTTGTAGTGAAGTACGGGTTGATAGACGCATTTATGTGTCTATTTTGTTCTCGATTTTTTATAATGTTAGTACTCGACTTTGTGCTTATTTTGCTATTTTATGTTTTTGTAGGTATTTTTGGAGAAATACACTTGTGCGGAGGAATTAGCTCTAAAAGTGCATTGAACCATTGGAGAAAAGTGTTAAACAGACACCCTAGATATGCGCTAAAGGCACCCGCAGGAGTTGATAAAGGCATCCGGGAAAATTACTATTTCCACCCAAAAATTACTATTTCCACTTCAGGGCATGTGCTAAAGGGACCCCATGAACGGATAAAGAGCACACCATCTTCTCCGTTTGAAATCCAGAATTTGGCGGGAGAAAATGCAGTTAACCGGAAGATTTGAAATTCGAATTTTGAGGCTTTTGTAGAGAGATTCAATCTTGGAAGTTTGTTGCATTGGAGTATATTTGGCTAAACAGGGTTAGTGCAAGTGATTTGACAGCGTGGAATGGGCTGGATATCGAGTTTGGTGATGAAACATGGAAAATTATGTTTACTTCTGCGTAGTCTTCTAGCAATGGTTGAAGTGAGCTTTAGTCGGAGTTTCTTACTGATTTGGGTTGGATTAATCCTGTTTTATCGAAACAGGGGCGGTAAGGAAGTTGGTTTCGTAAAAAATGGAAAGAAAAAGAAGATTTCGATAAATCAAAGAGAAGAGATATACACGGCCTCTGTTGGTTCGAGTTTGGACAGTTTTGGATAGATTTAACCGGAGAATTTCATGGGAAAGACTTGGTTTGAGCTTGTGATGACATGACAGGGTTGGATACATAAAAAGGAGAAATTTATCTCAATCATTCTTGAAACAGGGAAGAGAAATATTCTCGGACTTTTGGGATTCATATATTTGGAAGTTCGCATGGTTTTAAGGAGTTTTAGTTCATCTGGGATATGATCCTATATTTAGAAAGAGTTTTTAACAACCCAGATTCTTAATAGGCGTGTGAAGCAGAGAAGTAAAAGAGGAAATAACCGGAATTTGGGAAGAAAGAAAAGGGAGAGAATTTTTGTTCAAGTCGAGAGTTTTATGGACCTGTTGGATTTATATAGGTTGGTTGCGAGTCAGAGAGGGGTGACGTGAACTTTGGGGAGGTTTAGAAGCATTGCAGAGATGAAACAATCGAGTTGTAGAGACACAGGCGAGAGGAAGAAGAAGAACCAGAGAACATCACTAAAGACAGTCGCAGATTCCGTGGCCTTTTCTTTCAAATTCAATCAATTTGTCACAACTTCTGTAACAATTAATTCCAGTTCGCAACAGTTCCGTGTAAGGGTTCTTTGTAACAGTGGTTCTGTAACAATTATAACTGTTACAAACACGTTGTTTAATATCTTCTCTTCTTTTTAATCAACTTTTGAGCAACAAACATGTATTTTGAGCAAGTGGTTAATATGAGGAGCTAAACCCCATTGCTGAGGCGATAGAGGAAGCTATTTTTCCAACAAGAAGTGGTATATCCTTATTTATCTATTTATTTGCAATTATTATATGATTATTTGCCTTGATCGGAAATTGTTTGAATGATTTTTGTTAAGCAATTGTTATTTCTTTTGATAGAGCATACTCGGACCTAGGTTTTTGATGTTCTATGCTTCGGATTTACACTTGTTATTTTGAGAATCTACTTGTTGCAATAGTTTAGAATCAAATTGAACGAGAAAATTGCATGAATATAAATATTGGGTTAAATCGCTTTGAACTTGGAAAATAGTGGAATCTTAGCCTTAGTGTTCTTTTAATATTGATATCAACTTTTTCAGTGTTTGCTATAATTATTAGTGATTTTTATATTTTATTTTTGAATTTAAGTCTAAAAAAAATCCTTCATAAGTTCGACAATCGAATCACTTTATTTACCACTATCACAATCACATCAATTTTTGGCGCCGCCGACGCGGACTTGTTTTTAGGGTTTTAGATTTATTTTTTATTATTTTTGTTCTTTTTTACGTTTTTGGGTATTTATATTTTGTCTACAGGTTCTGGATCATAAAGAAAATTGAGCCAAGGAGTTTGGTGATTTCGTAAAGACTTGGAGCTAAAGATTAAAGCGAAAAGAACGGAAAATAAGACCATTTTAGTTTAGTTATTTTGTTTTTAGGGTTTGTTTATTTTTAGAAAGAAAAAAAGAAAAAAAAAATTGTATCAGGGTTTATTATTTTTGTAATTTTTCTTTTCTTTTTTGGACTTTGAACTTTTGGACTTAGAGACATTATTTTTATTTTTACCCTACGGAAGGGTACTTTAAATATAAACTATTTGCAGAGAAGGAGGACAATTACGATATTGTCTCTATACTTTGGGTTCGTATATTGACATAGGAGTCAGTGGCCCGAGTCGACTACAACCGATTCATCCCCCGTCTGGAACGGGAGGTAAGATTCTGAACACTCGCGAATCCCTTGTCAGCGAGTTACTGTCTTCCTTCGTTTGCATATATGCTAAGGACTTGAATACAACTGCTTTAATTTTCTAGTAAAGGGCAAGGCCTGGCCATACAAGATAAGGGTTCGGATTTCATCACCGTTCTCTTCTTGCCCGCCTTAGGAACATGTAACCTACGCGAACCTAAGCCTTAAAATTTTGACTAAAACAAGACCGATAGGGTAACGAGCTTAATAGGAAAGTCATTCGGAAAATATTGGTTACTCTTTTAAGCATACTTCGAAGTTCATGATGGTTTCTGTGAGTTGAATGCGTGATCGCGCCGCCTTGTAATTCCGTGTGAGGCCTTGGGTATCAAAGCTCCACCGAGCTTCCCGCTCTATTCAACTTACTTTGACTCTGATTGATTCCAGAGGGGTTTGCTTAAATTGTAACGAATTCCATTTCGAAGGATTATAAGTTGGTCTAGAAACAATCTAAGTGGATCCATCATGCTTTTTGTTTGCTAGAAATCTCTAGGTGTGCTTTGGTTGAGTCGGCCTTGATTTGTGATTGCATAGAATCCCCTTTCTTATTCTTTTGCATGCCTGAATGTAAAAGAGACGCCCTAGGTAGATTTGTTAAAGAGAAACCTAGTAGTTATAAGCGTCTCGATTACCTCAATTTAGAAAGTCCGATTTTTGAAGAGTCCGTTTTTGAACGTCCGTTTAAGGAGACAATCCCTAATATTCCGATAGTGCCAGAAATGGAAACTTTGAAAGCTTTGTTGAACCCGACTAGGACTACTCGTCCCTCGTGTATCAAAGTTAGTCGAAATGTAAGCAAATTATGAACTTAAACTGGGACCTTACACTCCGCTCCCAATCTTCTTAGGGAAAGCAAATGAAAACCCCTATTTTCATGTTAGGGACTTTGAGGAAATTTGTAGTACCCTAAAGATTAGAAACCTTGATGATGATGCTTTGAAACTCGGAGTTATTCCCTTTTTCCTTGAAAGATAAATCCAAATCCCGGCTATATAGTTTGGCTTTCGGTTCAATTGAAACATATGAACAACTTACATCCGCCTTTTTGAACAAGTTTTTCCCTAGGCACAAAATATATCGTCTATTAGGATGCAAATTTGCACGTTTTTCTCAACAAGAGGGAGAATCTTTGTATAGGTATTTGGAAAGGTTCAATGATTTATTAGGCCAATGTCCTCATCATGGTTTAGAAAAGGTTAGGTTAGTTCAGATCCTTTATGAGGGTTTAGATTATTCCACTACGACCACAGTAGAATCTATGTGTACAGGTGGGTTCGAAAACCAAATAGTTGATGAGGCGATGACATATTTGCATGAAATCGCCGAAAAGACCCAGCAATGGGAAAATAGTAGGGAACCCAAGAAAACAATTCTTCTAGGAAGAGGAAACGTTAATAGGCTATAAGGAGGCTTTGAATCAGATGCCAAAATTGCAAAGCAATAGCTAAAAGGTTAGAAGCTTTAGAATTGGGTCACACTAGCGGTAGAGTGGAGCCTTTTGGGAAGGCCAAACTATTTAAGAGCAAGCCAATGCTCTTTATAATAATAACACTAGATTTGATAACCATCAAAAGTTTGACCCATATTCAGAAACCTATAATCCTGGTTGGAGAAACCATTCGAACCTCTCATGGTCTAAGGACCAGAATCAAGGTCAGTTTAGTAATTCGAATGCTCCCCCAGGTTTTGGCTATACTAAGATTCCTTCAGGAGTAGCTTAGTTTCAAAATCAGTCGGATAAGAAAATTTTAAGTCTAGAAGAAACTCTTGCCTCATTTATTCGAAACACTGAAAAGATGCACCAATCACTTTCACAAAGCGTAGAAGCTAGTAACGGGATAGGGCAAGAAAATAATCAAGCTATTGCCGAGTTAAAAACGCAGGTTAGTCTGATAAATGAGTCCTTGAGAGAAAAAGGTAGGTTCCCTAGTCAAACACAACCAAACCCTAGAGGAGTTCATGAAGTAGGCGCAAAACCATCACATCAGTTGAATTCAGTTAGAACCCTTAGGAGTGGCAGAGTAGTAGACAATCAGGTAACTATGCCCGATAGTGAGCATATTGTAGTTCACCCCTCAGGACCATCCATAGCTGAGGGGACTGATAAAATCTCTGATGATGTCGATTTGGTTCCTGAAAGGCCCTATTTTATGCCTAGAGCCCCATTTCCCCAGCTATTAGTACCAACAAAGAATGAATCCAACTTTAATGACATAATGGAGGTTTTTAAGAAAGTTACCATAAACCTTCCGTTACTAGAAGCAATTAGGCAACTTCCTGCTTATGCCAAATTCCTTAAGGATATGTGTACGCGAAAGCGCAAGCTTAGTGTCCCTAAAAAGGCTTTTTAGCTAGTCATGTAAGTTCGATCATTCGAACAACACAACTCCTAAATATAAAGACCCAAGTGCCCCTACCATTTCTTGCACGATAGGAAAACATCGGGTAGATAAAGCTTTACTTGACTTAGGAGCTAGTGTGAACTTACCGCCGTACCATGTGTACTTACAAACTAGGACTTGGTGAATTGAAACCTACCAAGATAACACGCAGTTAGCCGATAGGTCTGTTAAAATTCCTCGTGGTGTGATAGAAGATGTTCTTATTGAGGTCGACAAGTTTATTTATCCTGTGGATTTCGTGGTCTTAGATACCCAACCCGTCCCCGACCCAGAACCGGATACCCGTGATTTTAGGTCGCCCATTTTTAGCTACGTCTAATGCGATCATAAACTGCCGAAATGGTATTATGATCTATCTTTTGGTAATATGACTATTGAGTTGAATATTTTTAATATCAATAAGCTACATTCTGAGCTAGATGACACGTGCATTGAAGAGGTGAACATCATAGGAACCTTAGTTCAGGAGTCATTACCAAACATCATATCGGAAGAATTAGAGAGTTGTCTAGCCCATTTTAGGATGGATTTCGACGATGATAGCAAAATTGAACAAGTAAATGCTCTGTTGGATTCTATTCCTATGTTAGATACCGATACATGGAAATCTAGGTTTGAACCATTATTAGCTTTCGAGTCTACCTTAATCCCTTGTTTAGAAGAGCCTCCTAAGTTAGACCCTAACTATGCATTTTTAGGCCCATCTGAGACTTTCCCTGTTATTATAGCTTCCGATTTGGATAGTGATCAAGAGAGTAGGCCAATGACCGTGCTAGACAATAAGGAAGATTTAGGGTGGACCATAGAGGATATTAAGTACATAAGTCCTACTTTGTGTATGCATCAGATGCATTTAGAGGATGAACCACCTGATTATAACTTAGATAAATCAATTGACCTTTTTCAGGAACCTGATGGTCTAGAAATTAGGAATATTGTGACTAGTCTATTTAGAGACACCCAAAATTCTAAGTTTGGGGGTGGACTTGGAATATATGCCTCTACCATTTCACAAGAGTATCTTCATAGAGCAGTTCAGTTGTTAGAAACCCATCCTCTGGTTGATGTAGTTTATCCAGGCTATGATACCCAGATTGACTTTGTTTTCCCACTAAATATTTTTCAACCAATTGTGGGAACGTATGAGTTTCAAATGTGTCAGTTATTAAATTTTGAGACTGAGCCTAAGTACTTTAGGAGAATAGAAACGACAAATTTGCTTAACAATGACCACTACTCTCATTGTGGTCGACTGTATGAGTCAAAACTGATTGACTTTAAGGATCCGCAATTATTCATGTTATTATTATGTGCTTCTAAGTTTTTATTTGAGTTTTTACAGACTTTACAACCTGAACCGGATCTTATCTTTGAGGAATTCCAGCACATGAAAATATTTTATCTCGACCCAGTTATAGAGCCCGAACCTGAACCACAGATAGATGTAGTTGTCTTAAACAAGAAACTAGACAAGGGTGTGCTTTATTTGTTAATTTTCTTGGCATGTTGCAGATTCCTTTTACTTGTGATAGCTCTATTTGGTTTTGATGACCCACAGATATTTCGGCTATTACTTTATGATTTTATGAGGGGACTAATCCTTTCTTAGTCCTGGTCAAGACTTTAAACTTAGCACTTCTTGGGAGGTAACCCAATATTCATGCGACACGGTAATATCTTTCCTTAACTCTTTTGCTTTAAATGGTAACAGTTTCTCCTTGTTCATGCTTTTAATTTTATCTTTAGAACATTGAGGACAATGTTAGATTTAAGTTTGGGGGTATGGGAGAAACTTTTTAGTTTCATTGTTAAACTCTAGAGCCTAGAAATTTATGCTTATTAAGGATGGCACTAACCAATCTAAGTGGATGGAAGCATTTTGGTTGTAG
This sequence comes from Papaver armeniacum, assembly GCA_023531295.1. Classification (NCBI taxonomy): domain Eukaryota; kingdom Viridiplantae; phylum Streptophyta; class Magnoliopsida; order Ranunculales; family Papaveraceae; genus Papaver; species Papaver armeniacum. The sequence goes on from JAJJWW010004070.1 coordinate 690,042, forward strand.
GAGTTGAGGAACCAATCTGATTAGATGGAAACATCTAAAGAGTCTATTCATAAAAGCACAGAGCTCAGGTGTTAGAATTTAAAAAAAAAAAAACATGGTAGTTTCGCCATATCTCGTTGAATCCTTTTAACTTCTATTTTTATTTTGTTTTCTTTAAAATATGTTTCTCTAAGTGATTAGGTGGGGCTCACGATTCAAGTTGTTACCACTGCAAGGGTGAAATAGAGTGATTGAGATACAAAAAAAAAAAATATTATGAAAAAAAAAATATTATGAAAAAAAAAAGAAAAAAAGAAAGAAGAAGAGACCAGACCATCAGACCAACCAGAATAAATTCAATAAAGTCGACCACTGGTACCCTTGTATATGCCAGTTGTGTTGACCTAGAGTTAGGATTATCGACCACTGGTTCCCTTGTATATGCCAATGTGTTGTTAGTCCAGATCAGTATCTCATTCCATTAGGATAGGTTCATTTTGGCAGTGGCCTTCAGACAGATATGAGAAACACTGTACACCTTAGTCAACATCAAAACCATCTACGTTTTTTCTCTTCTTAATCTATCCATGTGATTGGTTGACTCCGGTTATGATGTCCATAAACTATCTGAGTAGAGCTCTGTGACTTATATATGAATTTTAGTATGCTTGAGTGCAAACTCGTGTACAACAATTGGAATTTCGCATCAGGGTACTTCCTCTTGTAGTCAATAAGTATGCCAACCAAGGAGATTCTTTAGTGCCTTCCAAGGTTCTGCGTAGATAGTTAGGGTTTGAAGTGTAAAGGTTTTGTGGGTACACCTCTTGTAAGCCCTCCCGAGACTATAACTCGGCCACTAGGGCCACCTAGGGGTTTAAAGGCTTGTTGCATACGCTAAATGAAACCGACGATGCCTGCGACAGTGAGTTAAGATTTTATTTTCTAGATTTGATTTGCTCAAGGACTAGCAAATAATAAGTTTGGGGGTATTTGATAGACGCATTTATGTGTCTATTTTGTTCTCGATTTTCTATAATGTTAGTACTCGACTTTGTGCTTATTTTGCTATTTTATGTTTTTGTAGGTGTTTTTTGAGAAATACACTTGTGCGTAGGAATTAGCTCGAAAAGTGGCATTTGAACCCTTGGAGAAAAGTGTTAAACATGCACCCCAGATATGCGCTAAAGGCACCCGCAGGAGTTGATAAAGGCATCCGGGAAAATTACTATTTCCACTCCAGGGCATGTGCTAAAGGGACCCCATGAACGGATAAAGGGCACACCATCTTCTCCGTTTGAAATCCAGAATTTGGCGGGAGAAAATGCAGTTAACTGGCAGATTTGAAATTCGAATTTTGAGGATTTTGTAGAGAGATTCAATCTTGAAAGTTTGTTGCATTGGAGTATATATGGCTAAACAGGGTTAGTGCTAGTGATTTGACAGCGTGGAATGGGCTGGATATCGAGTTTGGTGATGAAACATGGAAAATTATGTTTTCTTCTGCGTAGTCTTCTGGCAATGGTTGAAGTGAGATTTAGTCGGAGTTTCTTACTGATTTGGGTTGGATTAATCCCGTTTTATCGAAACAGGGGCGGTAAGGAAGTTGGTTTCGTAAAAAATGGAAAGAAAAAGAAGATTTCGATAAATCAAAGAGAAGAGATATACACGGCCTCTGTTGGTTCGAGTTTGGACAGTTTTGGATAGATTTAACCGGAGAATTTCATGGGAAAGACTTGGTTTGAGCCTGTGATGACATGACAGGGTTGGATACGTAAAAATGAGAAATTTATCTCAATCATTCTCGAAACAGGGAAGAGAAATATTCTCGGACTTTTGGGATTCATATATTTGGAAGTTCGCATGGTTTTAAGGAGTTTTAGTTCATCTGGGATATGATCCTATATTTAGAAAGAGTTTTTAACAACCCAGATTCTTAACAGGCGTGTGAAGCAGAGAAGTAAAAGAGGAAATAACCGGAACTTGGGAAGAAACAAAAGGGAGAGAATTTTTGTTCAAGTCGAGAGTTTTATGAACCTGTTGGCTTTATATAGGTTGGTTGCGAGTCAGAGAGGGGTGACGTGAACTTTGGGGAGGTTTAGAAGCATTGCAGAGAGGAAACAATCGAGTTGCAGAGACACAGGCGAGAGGAAGAAGAAGAACCAGAGAACATCACTAAAGACAATCGCAGATTCCGTGGCATTTTCTTTCAAATTCAATCAATTTGTCACAACTTCTGTAACAATTAATTCCAGTTCGCAACAGTTCCGTGTTAGGGTTCTTTGTAACAGTGGTTATGTAACAATTATAATTGTTACAAACACGCTCTTTAATACCTTCTCTTCTTTTCAATCAACTTTTGAGCAACAAACATGTATTTTGAGCAAGTGGTTAATATGAGGAGCTAAACCCTATTGCCGAGGCGATAGAGGAAGCTATTTTTCCAACAAGAAGTGGTATATCCTTATTTATCTATTTATTTGCAATTATTATATGATTATTTGCCTTGATTGGAAATTGTTTGAATGATTTTTGTTAAGCAATTGTAATAATTCTTTTGATAGAGCATACTCGGACCTAGGTTTTTGATGTTCTATGCTTCGGATTTACACTTGTTATTTTGAGAATCTACTTGTTGCAATAGGTTAGAATCAAATTGAACGAGAAAATTGCATGAATATAAATATTGGGTTAAATCGCTTTGAACTTGGAAAATAGTGGAATCTTAGCCTCAGTGTTCTTTTAATATTGATATCAACTTTTTCAGTGTTTGCTATAATTATTAGTGATTTTTATATTTTAGTTTTGAATTTAAGTCTAAAAAAAATCCTTCAAAGTTCGAGAATCGAATCACTTTATTTACCACTATCACAATCACATCACGGGTGTTACAAATTTTGTTGAAAAAAACAAGCAGGAAAGCCATCATGGATCTCTGCCTCAGAAGGAGAATCCATTAGCTTGATATTTTCAGATTCACTAATAGAAGAATGAACTAGGTTAACAATATCATAGTTAATGAAAGGAGCAGAGGTAGTTAACAGAGTTTTAAAGTGCAAGTTCAAACAATTAGCTATTTGATCCCTTCCTTCAACCCAGTTATTGTTGCCATCATATAATCCTATGATTCTATTAAGTCTCTGACGAATAATAGCATTCTGGTAGAAGTAATGCGTGTTTTTATCACCTGGATTTATGAAATTCTCCCTACCTTTTATTTTCCAGAGCTCTTCTTCATAGTCATTCAATTTCTGAATATTATTATTAGTACCAATGATGTTTTTATTATTGAGTCTAATGTTGGGGTCAGACATTAAAAGGTCAAGCTTATTATTGAGTCCTAAAATATTATTTTTGATTTTACCAAAGTCATTACGATTCCACAGACTCACTTCCTTCTTGACAATAGCTAGTCTATTAACTAAAATAAAAGCACGAGACCCGGTGATCCTAGTATCCCACGAGTTTTTTATAATATCCCTACACTTTTGCTCATTTTGGTATAACCCAAAAAAATTGAATGGTTTGAAACCCTCCTGACAAGGGATGTCAGTACTCATCAGAATTGACGAGTGATCAGAGCTAAGGTGGTTTAGATGTCTAACAGTGGAATTTGGGAAATGGGTTAACCAGAACCCATTAGCCATACCTCTATCTAAACTTTCTTCAATCAGGTCAGAACCACATTGCTGGTTGGACCAAGTATAAGGGAAGCCGATGAAACCTACATCTTTAAGTCCTATTTGATTAAAAAAAGAATTAAATTTTCTAATATCAGCTCCCTTATCTTGGTTTCCTCCTCTTTTCTCATCCTGACTTAGAATGACATTGAGATCCCCTAAGACCAACCATGGTTTTCTCATATTCTCACCCATTTGAAGAACATACTTCCAAGACTTATCCTTTCTATTATCTTTATAAGGACTACCATACATACAAGTTAAAACCCATTCAGTTTTAGATTTTTCATCCCACACAGAGCAATTTATTTGATTATCATCTTTATACAGGACAGTAAGTTTTGTAGAATTATCCCAAACTACAGCTAGGCCACCAGCTAATCCTACAGGGTTTTGGCAAATTATATTGTAAAAAATGGAGTCATTCAGAGTTTTTTCAACAAAATGATTCATTTGCTTTGTTTCAGAAAGAAAAAGAATATTAGGTTCATGAGAGTTAACTAGTTTTTTCAATTGATGTCTAGTATGAGGTTGACCTAATCCTTGACAATTCCAAGACAAAATTCTAACAAATTGCCAAAAGTAAGACACATCAGGATACCCAAAGTTTAAAAAATTCAGAGTTCTACCACCATACCATGTAAAATTCATTTGTAAAAAGCAACTATTTTCATCATGGTTGAAAATCAATAAATAAGAGAAGATAATTGGAAAAAAAACCTGGTTTGATTTGGTATCCAAAAGCTTTGCATGCGAAGAATTACCTCCCACAACAATCTTATGTCCTTGCTCTTTTCCAGTAGTTCCCACCTTTGTTCCTTTGGCCGCCTTTTGGGACTTAATGTGTTTTTTGCCCTTGATACACTTAGGAAATTTCTCAGTCGAGCCAGAGATAAAGCTCAAGGTTTGGTTTTCAGAATTACTTTGGAATATATGGGGACCATAACATAGGATTCTGAGAGGAAGTGAAATCAGATTTGGGTTTTTCTGGTTTGAGTAAGGAGAAGGATACTACTTTCGTTTTCTCCCTTCCACTGTAGTGTAGGTAGAATCAAGAGGATTATTTATGGTTTGAGAGGGATTTTTCTGATGTTCCTCTCTTTTCCATTTTCTAGATTTAGAAGGGGTAGCAATGTTTTTATTCGAAGGAGTTTTAGAAAATTTTGGATTTGGGCCAAAACCTGGAGGATAGTTGGGCTCTTGGTTCACAACTCGTTCAGTAGGTGAGTTGATTCGTTCAGAAGCAGTATGTGAGTTGACTCTATTTTGGAAAGGGTTGTAGGAGAAGTTTTCAATGTTGCTTGCCTGCAACATTATGGACTTGTTGTTTACAGTAACACGATGAAGATTCGAGTTTTAAAGCTTGGTAAAAGGCTCTGGAACTCCTGTAAAAGCATGCTCAGAATGAAAGACTTGTTGATGAGTACTTTGGATGGTATTTCCTTTGGGATTCATGTTTGGCATTGTTTCCGTCTCTATTTGTTGAGGCTCCAGAGATAGCAAAGCAAAAGGGTTTGCAATGATACTCGAGGTTGCGGCTTTGTTTGAGGATTTAGGTGTTGCAGAAGTTAGGCTTTCATTGATATCAAGGTTATGATTATTGAAAGATGGGTTGATGAGATGAGTTGTATTCAAAGCTAGTTTTGCAGCTAGTATTTCTCTTCTTTTAGGTGTACAACTACTCTTTGAGTGATCTAGAGTTTTACAAAACTGGCACATCTTGAAAGGGTGGAGAGTGTAAGAGAAATATATCCAAACTTTAACTTTATCAACAATACAGTCAATACCAAAAGGGAGAATATGAGTAACATCAATCTCAGCCATAACTTCAATGTTTTTTCATAGTAATCTGTTCCATATGGGTCTTTGAACAACACCATCTCAATTGGTATCACCCCGCTAATAGTGGTATCCCCCTTTATAAATCATAAAAAAAACTCTTGGTCTGTTGAGAACTTTTAATTGTTGGATACTTTCGAAAAGATGTATTTTTGTTTGCCGTTATGTTGGGGGTCTATGGCCAGGGGCGGAGCCAGCCCATTGCAAGGGGTACACTTGCACCCCTGCCCAGCTGGCTCCAAAGCGGCAAAGCCCATTTTAGCCTTACAAAAAACTTTTTTTTTTTAACAAATAAACCCATTTTTGCACTTTTGCACCCCCTAGAATTTTTGGTTGCACCCACAATACATTTGTGGACCCCCTTCTCGAGATTCTTGGCTCCGCCCCTATCTATGGCGATAGCCGTTATTGACGCCCTTTGAATATGTATGTTGGTGATGAATAGACATCTCTAAAGGACATGAAACCCCTTATAAATAACATTGATTATTTCTCTTGAAACTACGTCAAAACTCTATTGTTTTTCTTCTTCTCTAATAACATCATTAGAATGTTAACTAAACAGTGTGTTCTTGGTCAGGTCATGTATAATCCTTGATTCCAATTACGGTGTTTGGGATGGCCTTCGTTGAATCCTAAAGGCATAATTCGAATAAAGTTTGGGACAATGTTCTTCATCTTGTTAATCTTCTTCATTTCACAAAACTTCCGATCAATACGCTCATGAACCGACTTTCCTTTGGTTATCTTCTTCTTTGGCTTCAAATTTGTTTTGTTTTGATTTTCCTTGCCTTGAACTTTTCTTTTCCTTTTCTTAGTTGCGGTTTTGACTTGGTTAATATCCAAAACTTGAAGACTTCTTTGCTTCTTACCTATTTATTTATACTTATCATATATCTTCTTAACGACACCTTCAAGCACTACTCCAGAAAAATCAAGTTGTGTTGGCGAATCAAGTTGGGTTTGAAATTGTGCGATTTGGGAAATTTCAAAAAAATAAATTAGATTGAGAAAGAGAGAAATAGAGAAATTAGATTAAGAAAGGATAGATGCTAGACACACCGAAGTTTTTACATTTCGTTGTGTCCCGAGATTAGATCGCACGGCCAGTACCTATCGTTCTAAACATTTGGATCTGGGAAGGAAAGATGTGGGCCCCACCCCTTCCCTCACACGGTGCACCTTCAGTGCAATTGTCTCGGTCAATCAATCATTCTCGTTAAGAAATAGAGAATTAGAGAATTTTTTTGTGTAAAAAATTTTGGGGTAAGAATTACCTATTTATAACGATAAAGAACTAGCCGTTGGCGCAAGAGTTAACAACGAGCGATATACATAATATCGCTGGCGATAAGGACTTTATCGCTGGCGTTATTGAAAATATCGACCGCTAGAAACTTTGCCGCTCAGTGGTTTTCCCATAGTGGCGCAACTCGTTTTCCATGCCACCTGGTATGCCAAACAACATTTTTTTGCCATACCCATTGGAATAGGCCTTAGGACCGAAAAAATTGTTAATTATCAAGTTAAAATTTAGCCCGTACACTCTAGTTGGGACCCGAAAATTTTATACTCCCTCCGTCCCACTATTAGATGACCTAGTTGAAGTTTGCACAATTCCTAAGGCAATGAATGAATGAGTGTTTTTAAGTATTTTTTACAACTATACCCTTATGGATAATAATTTGTAAAATTTAGAAATCATTTATCTCCCAAACTACCATAGATTTTCGTAAATTTTGTACCGTTGAAAATCATTTTAAAACACCTACGTAACGAGTATAAATATGAATATCAAATTATACATATTTCTTATGATACCGATACTCAATAAAAAGGGTAGTTTTAGAGATATCCTTTGATTAGTGAAATAGGTCAACTAATGATGGGACAAGATCTTAGATAGGGACGGCGGGAGTATTATTTTAGCGAACTAAGTTCTAATGCAAAAATAATAAAGTAGGAAATACCATTAGGTCCTAGGAATAATATATTACAGAGAGTCTAGTCCTGTTGACCCAGTCATGTGTCTGTTTGGTCCTATTTGGTAATATAAATTATAGTTTGGTCCTAAAAATTATGGTTTGGTCCTAGGATGATGTCATTGATGATGTAAATTTCGCCTTGTAAGGACAAAACTATCCTTTTGGGACCATATATATATAGAAAAACCCTAGAAAATATCTTTATTTTCAGATTCACATTCTCTCTCTTTTTTTTTTTTTTCTTTTTGTTCTTCCCGATGTCGTAACAATGGTGTGGGATGAAGTCAAGACGAATTGATGTTGGTGATGATTAATACATATGTTTCTTGATCCGTAGACGATGAATATGATCATTGTTGCTATTGTTGATATGTTTCTTTTTCTCTATTCTCTATAATTTCTTAATCTGTTTTTTCAAATCTAGATCTGTGATATGTTGTTGTTGCTGCTGGTGTTGAAGACGACGACGAAGAAGATGAAGATGTTGATGCTGGTGTTTGAAGACGACGACGAAGATGTTAAAGTGTACAAGAAAATGAGATGAATATGATGAATACGATGTTGTTGCTGCTGTTGAAGACGTCGAAGAAGATGAAGATGATGTTACTGATGTTTTATATGGACTTCATTCCAGAAATGAAGTCTATTTTTATATGGACTTCATTCCTGGAATAAAGTCTGTTTTTCTTAGGTTTTATATGGACTTCATTCCTGGAATGAAGTCTGTTTTTCTTAAGTTTTTATATGGACTTCATTCCAGAAATGAAGTCTGTTTTTCTTAGGTTTTTATATGGACTTCATTCCAGAAATGAAGTCTGTTTTTCTTAGGTTTTTATATGGACTTCATTCCATAAATGAAGTCTGTATTTCTTAAGTTTTTATATGGACTTCATTCCAGAAATGAAGTCTGTTTTTCTTAGGTTTTTTATGGACTTCATTCCTGGAATGAAGTCTGTTTTTCTTAGGTTTTATATGGACTTCATTTCCTGAATGAAGTCTGTTTTTGTATAGGTTTTGATACGAAGGAAAAAAAAGGTTTTATATGGACTTCATTTCTGGAATGAAGTCCTAGGTTTTGTATATGTTGTTATATGAAATTCATTTCTGAATGAATCGATACAAAAATGAGTAAAAATTAACATGGAAGGGTACTTTTGTCCATTCTCGTATTTTTAAAAAATTATGGATCAAACAGTAAAAGGCGTTTGACCAAAGGACTAAACAGACATGGGCCCACCTATAAAAGGACCAAACGATATTTTTCCCAATAATAAAAGTCTGAAAAGGGTATTTTAGTCATTAAATATTACTAATCACAATCATAATCAAAATTTTCAGATAAGCTCTCTCTGTCACTCTTAATACAAAATTAACCAGCGTCTGTCTTCCTTCCCTTCCAATGTACTCTAAAACCTCCTCTTCCTGATCATGACTTCACTCCCACAACCCCAACCACTGTTTTCACCAAACCCTAACTTCTACTTTCCCCAAATCCCATCTCTTCTTCATCTTCTCAGGCTCCAAGTTTCCAATTTTACAATAACTCCCATCTTCAAATCTAAAGTTATTGCAGACAACAATTTCCTAAAAAGCTCACTTTTTTCATGAAATTACACTCATATTAAACATGGTTTTAGCTTAAAACAATCGAACCCCAAAACCCTTTCTTTGAATTTCAATTTTGAGTTCAGATTTGATCAGAACACTCAAATCTCAAAACCCTAGTTAGATTAGTTTAGCTGATTTTGTATAATTTTAAGATCATGTTTGGGAGAATTTACAGCCAGAGATTAGAATGGAAAAGATGTATACCAGCATTAGTATCATCACACAGAACATTATTTACAGTCTTATGGATCATGGGTTTTGCTTCATTGTTTATTTGGCAGAGAAATCTACTAGTTGATGGGTTATGGGGTGTGAGAGTTGATGCAAAACCAATGCCAATGTTGAGACCATTTGCATTTAATTTGACTGATTTTGGTGGTAAAGGTGATGGGGTTACTGAGAATACAAAAGCATTCGAGAAGGCGATTATGGAGATTGGGAAGCTGGGGAAGAAAGGTGGTGGGCAGCTTAATGTACCACCGGGGAATTGGCTTACGGCGCCGTTTAATCTTACTAGTCATATGACTTTGTTCCTTGCTGAAGGTGCAACTATACTTGGCATTGAGGTGAAATTTCATTCATGTAATTTTATTGTCAATATTCCGAATTTGTTTGAATTGTAGATGTGTAATCCATTTACGGATAGTGTAGATAGTTGGTGTGTTGAAAATTAAGTAGTTGTTAACCCATTTAAGACTCCAATTCGAAGTGGTTGCGTGAAGTAACTATTGATACCTTAGAATGTGTAGTTAACAATTGTATGCAAAAACTTATGAGGAAATGCTATTAATTCTTCTCATGTTCGTGGTCTATTTGTGGTGGGTTTTAAGTTTTGATTATTCTTTTCGGATTTAAGAGGAAAAGCTTTTAATATTCTGACAATGTTACTAGTTATTGGAATTTGGTCATGGGGTAGGTAGTGATTATGACTGTTAGTGGGGGGATCTATGAAGAGTTTGATGATTTAAGGAACTTATGTGTATGGCAAAACCGCAATTGGAAATCTTAGTCTTAATCCATTTATGATGTTTATTAGAAGTGGTTGCGTGTAGTAAGTAAAGTAACTTGCTAGAACCATTGATACTTAGAATGTAGGTTAACAATTGTGTGCAAAAGCTTACGAAGGAAATGCTTTTAATTCTTCTCATGTTCAATATCTATTTGTGGCGGGTTTTGTTTTGATTAAAGAGGAAAAGCTATTAATATTTTGACAATGTTGCTAGTTGTTGGAATTTAGTCATGGAGTAGGCAGTGATTATGGCTGTTAGTGGGGGGCTCTATGAAGAGTATGATTATAATGATTTAAGGAACTTATGTGAATCGCAAAACTACTAGAGATAGTTTGATTCATGTTTCAGTTGAACTTGTCTGTAATTGGAAATCTTTGTCTTAATCAACAACTGTGACTTACTTTTAGAGGTTTGTTGAGATTGGAGTTATGTCACTCAGAGAAGTCAAATTTGTTAACTTTTAGTTTTGGGGTCTACTAAAAGAAAGAAAAGTAAGTTGTTAGGCTTAGACACTGGTGTGTAATTAAAACATATTACTAAGTCAATACGTTTTAGTAACTAAAACATATTCGTCTGACATTAATCCAGTGTGCCTATGTGTATAAAGCTCAAGTTTAGGTTATGTTAAGTATTTTATTTGTGCAAATTAGGTTCATCCATCGTCTTAATAAGTGAGTAGAGAAGTACGTATATATCAGAGATATTAACTTTCGAATATGACAGGACGAAGCGTTGTGGCCTCTTATGCCTCCTCTACCATCATATGGAGCTGGGAGGGAGCATGCTGGACCTCGATATGGTAGTCTGATTCACGGTCAGCATCTCAAGGATGTGGTTATTACAGGTATGATGCATTTCTTTTACCTGGTTCCCTTTACCATGTAGTTTGACAAACCAAATATTAGGAATGTGAGGACTTAGTGTCTTAATTCTCATTATTGTTACAAGTACTTGAGTGCGGAACTTTTAGCTAGCCATCTAGATTTCTGTAGTTGCAGTTTAATGAATCCTCCACTTATTTGATGGGGTGGTAGTGTAAGACTTATATTCCCAACTCTTAAACTGTGGATCAGTCGTCAGATTTGTCTTATGTGCTGGCCAAACTATTCCTTATAGGTATGATTTGAGCCATTGAGTTTCTATAATATAGTCCGAGTATGAACTTAATGTTTAGCCAAAAGAGAATTATTCATTGTTGTTGCTAAAATACATGCTAACTGTGATAACCAGCAATGTATGACGTACTTTAGTGAATTTTCCTTCGCTTACCTACAGGTCATAATGGTACCATAAATGGACAAGGTCCGTCATGGTGGAAGAAATACAAACAAAAGCTTCTCAACTACACGAGGGGACCACTTGTGCAGATATTGTGGTCAAGTGACATCCATATCTCGAATATAACCCTACGTGATTCTCCTTTCTGGACAATCCATCCTTATGACTGCAAGAATGTTTTCATCACAAACGTCACCATCTTAGCTCCTGTCTTTGGTGCTCCAAACACAGATGGGATAGATCCTGGTAAGGATGCTTTCATGGAACTTGTACACAACATTGTTAGCTTACTCAATACTGCTCTAGAATATCGCCTATTAATCGAGTGCTGAGCAGCAGTGGTTTTAAGAATGTCTGGTGCAATATTTTTCTTTTCTTCTTTCTCAACCTCTGAATTTAAAATGTGTTTCTGATATGCAGATTCATGTGACAATGTGGTGATAGAGGACTGTTACATAAGTGTAGGAGATGACGGAATTGCAATAAAGAGTGGTTGGGATCAGTATGGAATTGCTTATGGTCGGCCATCTACAAACATTCTCATTCGGAACCTTGTTGTTCGTTCTACAGTAAGGTGAGAGTTAGTCTGCATCATATTCCAGAACTCGGGAACTATCTAGACATTCATTGTTAGGAACACACTGAGACACATATGTTGAAGTTTTTTGCCCTGGCTATCCTCGGCTGCTAATTTTCTGTATCACCTCATTGTCCATGGAAAGAGTTAGTCTTGTACAATACTGCATTAAACCTGCAGTACAACTGTGATTCTTTAGTATTTCTAATGGGATTGTTGTGGCTTAGACTGCTAGCTCAGCTATCCTTGTTACCGTTTAAGTCCGTTCAAGTCCCCAACAGTGACATAGTGGAGTGGGGTCTCCTCATGCCATGTTAGAGTTGTCTAGAAATTCGAACTCCTGCGAAGAACCAACATCTAAGGCTTATCATGTGCTTTTGTTTGACCCTGGATTACTGATCTTTTGTTGAGAAACTGAATCATTTTGTGTAAATTATTATACAACAGCGCTGGAGTATCTATAGGCAGTGAGATGTCTGGTGGAGTTTCAAACATCACAGTGGAAAATGTTGTTGTATGGAGCTCAAGAAGAGCCATGAGGATCAAGACTGCCGCAGGAAGAGGTGGATACATTCAAAACATCACCTACCGAAACATCACATTCGACAATGTGCGGGTAGGATTTGTGGTCAAGACTGATTACAATGAGCATCCTGATGCAGGGTACGATCCCAAAGCCTATCCAATCCTCAGTAATATAAATTTCATCAATATACATGGTCAGGGAGTACGTGTACCAGTCCGACTCCATGGAAGTCCAGAAATCCCCTTGAGAAACCTAACATTCCGAGACTTTTCAGTTGGAATATCGTACAAGAAAAACATATCTTCCAGTGTTCATCTGTACAAGGTCGGTAATTGGTTCAATCTTCCCAGCACCATGTGAGAACCTTGATCTGTATGATGAGCAAGGGAACTTGATTAAACGCGGTGCACAAAATGTCACTGATATAGACTACGATTTCTGAGGATGTTATGTAGCAATGAAGTTTCCTCGAAGGGTTGTAGTTTGCCTGAGGCTCTAAATGAGCATTGATATACCAGGCTTCAATCATTCTCGTGTAAGTAGCTACCAAGCAGTAAATATAAGGAGAGAAGCAGATGGGGAGCATTCCAAAGAAGCTCGTTTGCGGTTATCAACAGGTCATCCCCGGTTTCTTTTCTGATAATGATGATGATGATGAAATGTTTGCAGTAGTTTGTGTTAGTAAACCCTTCTATCCAAATACTTTTGCTTCCGAGAAGAGTTCAAGGGTTTCTCTCCATTGAATCAATCAGTTGATGTGTAGATGTTAGAATAAACTGCAATTTGAAATGAACAAATCGATGATTCAAATCTGTAAATGCTTGTCTAATAGAGTTGTCAAGGAGTAGATGTGAAGCATCAGCAGTTGCGCATGGTATTAGCGACCCAAACATCGAACCAGCTCATTCGTTCAAATAAACCAAGGTATGACCACAATCCTACATATTTATTCTGGAATACTTATGTAGGTTGTTGATATTGCTCCCAGTTGAGCATCTGACAGGTTGTTTGTTTTTTTTCTGACTCAACTAACTCGTCTGATCTGACTCCGCTGAATCTGAATCACGTGTTTGATTTTCCTTTTCTTTTCTGACTCAACTAACTCGTCTGAATCTGACTCAGCTGTGTCTGAACCTGAATTTCTACATCTGAATCTGGGTCGCTACATCTGAATCTGATTTATTGCCTCTGACTAAAAAAATTTACAGTATTAGTCTAAATCTGACTCAGCTGCATCTGAATCTGAATCACTACATCTGAATCTGACTAAACAAATTACTCAGTCGGAGTTAAATCCAGTCAGAGTTGGGTACATACAAAATGATACCCGACTTAAAATACCTCCAATCTCAAATGTATTGAGCCAACAATCAGATCTCTGACTCAAATGCCGAGTCATAACATGTCACAAGGCTTGGGCTACATATATATAAAATACATAAATTTTCCTTGCTACCAAAACAGAACCAAAAGGAGCGATGACTCCAAGAAGCTCCCGCCAAAAACACAAATTATAAAAAAGAAAAATCTTTATTTTAAAAAGCAACCGGAATCCTTAATTCATTGACCGGTTACCGGTTAGAGTCAAACTACATAATAATAACTTCCCCCAAGATCAGATCTCCGTCTTCATTTCTGCACTCCACCAACCACCACATCCCCCAAAATCCAATCTTAAGGAGTAATAAGATATCTCTTCGAAATCCATGAGGATTCAAGAAGAAATCTATCATCACAGAGGAGGAGGTACAACACCACTAATGGCACCACAAACACCACCAACCCCACAACAACAACCACCGCCGCCGCAACACCAACACCAACCAAGAAGAAAAGGAGCTGGAGCTGGAACCAGATCATGGTTAGTAGTATCAAACTCAGGGAAATCACAAGTAGAAGAAATAGGGAAACATCCAATTATGAGAAGAACTGGTTTACCAGCGCGTGATTTAAGATTACTTGATCCAGTTCTTTCACATCCATCAACAATACTTGGTAGAGAAAAATCTATTGTTGTTAATTTAGAACAGATTAAAGCGATTGTTACTGCTACTGAAGTGTTTGTATTAAATTTTAGAGATCCTGTTCTATATCCTTTTGTTCATGATCTTGAACAAAAGGTTTCTCCTGTTGTTAATGAAGAGGAATTACGAAATGATAATGAGTTACGGCAGTTTAAAGACTCATTTCGTAATTCAGGTGATGATGAGATTGTAGCCAAGGGTTTGTTAGATGTGCGGAAGGCGGGTGGGCCTGTGGTTTTGCCTTTTGAGTTCAAAGTGCTTGAAGTTTGTCTTGAATTTGCTTGTAAGAGTCTTGAAACCGAGGTATATTTTTGTTTCGATTACTTATTGTGCTTCTATTGATCGTTTGTTGAAAATGTTTAGGGAAGAAACAATGCCGTTTGCACCTTTAGCTCCTTGATTTTGTGCCAATTGTAGGAGATTTGGTTTAGAGTATTGTTGTTGCAAGCATGGTTTTATATTTTTGGTATCATGCTGAATTCCTATTTTATTAATTTAGATTCTGAGATTGCAACTAACCGTCAATTCGACTTCCAAACTCTACTAATTTCATGTCGTCAGAGAATATGCCCCTCTCTATGATGTTCTGGTATTACATTTAGAGGTAGCTGAATAAGGACCAGCAGGGGAAAACCCTTGAACTAGTAAATTTGCCTTCGCAAGTTTTTTTTGGTTTGTAAATTCTAGAAGTTTGCCATTATCTCTGACTGTTTGTTTCTTTGTTTCTTTGCCCAGACATCCACTCTGGAACAAGAAGCATATCCAGCTGTAGATGAGTTGACATCTAAAATCAGTACGCTCAACCTCCAACGTGCTAGGCAAATAAAGAGTCGTCTAGTTGCATTGCTTGGACGTGTGCAAAAGGTGAGTTACTTTCATTGTATTTCTGTCATTGAATTATGGCATAAAGACTGTTGGATATCATTTTATCTGTATTGAGCCTATAAACAGCAAGGCTGTAGTAATGACATTGAGCACTTCTATAAATGCAATCACGGACCACCCTTTTTGCCTCTCTACCAGTGGCTCAAATGCAAATTACGATCAAACTTATACCAGGGCATTTTTCCTAATTTTTGCACCATGCAAGTATATTACATACACTTACTCCTTTTCTAATTCTTTGTCCTTTTTTCAGGTTAGAGATGAACTTGAAAACCTGCTGGATGATGATATGGATATGGCTGAGATGTATTTGACAGATAAGCTTGTTCATTTGGGGTCTGAAGAAGCTGCTTCACAGGATGATGATGAAATAAACGATGATGAACGTGAGTCAGACAATGGAAGGTAAGCCAATTGTACTTTCCTTATCTCAATTAAGTAATGTGTATCCACACTATATTACCAATATTTATAACATGTCTAGTTCAATTACTTTTGGGTGTCAAGTCATGTCGTGTCCTTGCCTACAGGTTTTTGAGTTGTCTAAATATCCCTGGATAATATGTGAGTTGAAGAATTGAACTTTAAGATCTACCTAAGCAATGTAGAAATTACACTGTGTAAACATCCAGGCTCTGATACCACTCTGTCATGATCCACCCTACTATGTCTTCCATTATTCTCCCGGCTTTGGACTTCACTCAAGGTACAGGGTTTAGTTCTTGGCTGGAAGGCCCAAGTGCAAGTCAACTCTCCTAGAGAGCTTTGGCAGTCTATGATTGCAAGGAGGCGACACACTCTTCTCTTAGTTGTTCAAATTGGAATGCTAAAAAAAAGTAAGGAGATCTATTATGATTGCAAGGAGGCGACACCTTCTATGTACATGAGTTACTCAACTTAGCTAAAAAAAGTACATGAGTTACCTATTCAATCTTTTCATTTGACATGTTTCAGTGTCGTGATTGACCATCATATTTTACCAGATTGTTGTTAAATATATTTATGAGCAACATTGTGCAAATGTTTTCTAATTCTTAGTGCCCTTACCATTTTCAGTGAGGATGATGTCGACTCGCAGAGCAACAAGAGCAGTAGGCTAACTAGTTATTTTAAGCCAAATGTTGAAGAGTTGGAGATGCTCTTAGAAGCGTACTTTGCCCAGATAGAAGGAACATTAAACAAACTGTCAACTGTATGTTATCACTAACTCCCCATGAAACAATATTCTAAATTTTTGTTGAGTTGATTGTACTGATATATCTTCGATCACTGTTTTGGTTGGTTATTTATCTTAAAGATGAGGGAATACATCGATGACACAGAGGATTACATCAACATAATGCTGGATGACAAACAGAATCAGCTTCTACAGATGGGAGTTTTGCTTAGTACAGCGAACTTATTACTGAATGCAGGAATCGTAGTTGTAGGACTCTTTGGCATGAATATTCATATCGAACTTTTTGATTATCTTACTGGAGAAAACGAGAATAATTACTCTTCTACAAAGTTTCTGCAAACTGTATCTGGTACTTTTGTTAGTTGCATTGTATTGTACATCATTGCCATCTTCTGCGGCAAGGAAAGAGGACTTCTGGGATAAACAGATGGATTCAATTTAAGGTATGCCTCTTTTCTAAGTTGAGCTCTTAGGAATTCGGAAACTATCTAAGCATTCATTGTTAGAAACACAGTGATAAACATTTCCTGAGTTTTTTTTTCCTCGGCTGCTAGTTTTGTGTTTTTCCTCATTGCCAGTGAAAAGAGTTAGTCTAATGCAGTTATGCACTAAACAGCTAACCATCATGTGGTTCTGGTGGCTTAAACAGCCAGCTCAGCCATCCTTTTTACCGCTTTAGACCGCTCAAGTCCCCACCAGTGATATTGTTAGAATTGAGTCTACAGGCACATCGAAGGCTTATCATATACTCTTGTTTGGCCCAGCTGGATTACTAACCTTTGTTGAGAAACTGAATCGTTTTCTGTAATTTTTTATACAACAGTTCGGAATTATCTACAAGATGTGAGGTGTCTGGTGGAGTTTCAAACGCGACAGTGGAAAATGTTGTTGTGTGGGATCCAAGACGAGCCATGAGGATCAAGACCGCTGCAGGAAGAGTTGAATGCATTAAAATATCACCTACTGAAACATCACATTCGACAACATGCAGGTTGGATTTGTGGTCAAGACTGATTACAGTGAGCCTCCTGATGCAGATGCAGTTCATAAATTACATCAATATACAGTTCATGGTCAGGGACTCGGGGAGTATGTGTGCCAGTCCGACTTCATGGAAGAGGTCAATGGTTTCTCTCCATTTATACTTGTAAGCTTATTAGGGAACCCGAATAATGTTATCTTCTTTGAATCAATCAATTGATTTTGTAGATGTTGATTGTTTTTTTAGTGTTAATATTTGTTTAATCATTCAAATTAGACCAAGTTGATCACAATTAATTGCATTAGCACTTAGTTGACTAATTGTGTTTTTGACATTTGACGAGAGGGCTGGTGTCTCTGGCTTCAGTCCTTTAAGTGGACTTTGACTTCTTTTGTTTGACATTTTAAGCTGGCTTTGAGGTGTCCAAGTAGTTCTCTTCCGGAAGTATGAACTCAAAGGTAATTGAGATTACCAAATTTCACGATGGTTATATATTCTCTACTCTCAACCATCCTTTAATTATGTCGGGTACCAGCCTTGTTAAACTCTCTGTCGAATCGAATCGTAGTTCTTGAATAAATAAATCTTCTCCTATGTATTAGGCCCGCCTGGTACTCGTAATCGGACAATATTAGCAAAAATTGCTCAATTAGAATGTAAGAAAAGTTTTGACATTTTGGATGGCTGCTTGTCAATCTTGTGATCATGCGTATACCACCAGCAGACCAACTGCAAGGTTAAATCAATTGATCTTTGATTGATACACTGGACCAATATTATTAATTTGTGGCCTTCAAAATTTTGCATTTAAGATATCAACCTCCTCCATTTCCTTCTATTTGGATTTATAGTAAACTGCCATTCTGCCTACAATTCTAGGTTGCTGTTTTTTTTTCTTCTTCTTCGGCGTAAATGCAAGTAGCTGAATGGATCCATCAGTGTCTAAAACAAAATAGTTTTGGAGTAGTTTTTTGGAATGTTTGTCCAGAACTACTGGAACAAAATAATGTCCAAAAACATTGTTTCTCTTCTTGTCAGAAAAATTATGAAGCTAGAAACAAAATTAAGACTGTGATAATGTGTAGGATATTTCTTATCCATTCCCTATTGTTTTGCAACGCTTATATGCTATAACAAATTAAGACCATTTTGTCACGGTTATAAAGTTCAAACCGTTGCATTTCACTAAACATGGTATTTCACCAAAATCTGTAAGGGCCTACAGTCGATCGTTTTCACAGCCGCTTTTAGAACTTTTCATCGGCACACATCTCCACCCCCATCATTTATACCTCCTTTTATCTTCAAGAATCAGATGCTAACACCGACAACTCCAGTAAAAAGCAAAACACATAAAAAATGGATGTTTATTTTTTTTTCTCAAAGGAAAGTGATGAGGAGGAATATGTGCTAACCACTAACTAAAGAGAGAAATTATTAACAATGACCTAGGGTTTCACGTGGGTATAAGAAACCTCATGACTCATGCAAAGAAAACAGCACTAACCAACCACTACTACTGCTTTCATCGGCATCTTCATTTAAAAAGAAAATCAAACTCTCTTTATAATACAATCTTTTCTTTGTTTTCCTTTTCTAGTTCTCTTTTGATTACAGGAAACGTGCTTCTTGGGGTTTCAGACATCATCATCATACCCAACCAACCTAACACGTTGTTGTAGGTATAGGTTGTTTCATTGACTCTTTTTGTGTCAAAAACTATATGATTAATTAGTAATCATAAAAAGTTGTAGAAAATTATAGTGTCTAATAATATGATTCTGGTTTTGTGATCGTGATTGAGAAATATAAAGAATTACAACCACATGTTGCATTTGGTGGGAGATTATTGTAATGTAGAAGAGACGTGCAGAAACTGTTTTGAGGAAGACTTTCGTGTCAAGGAAAACATTTACATTTGGGAGCTACGTGAGTGAGATGAAAGAATTTGGACTTTGTCATTAAAGATTGGTTATTATGGTTTGATGACCAACCGGCTTCCTTTGAAGAAATCAACCATCACTTGTTTTTGAAATCCTCTGCCCCGTAGTTAGTAATTCTCCGAATTATTCCCGAATGATTTGTGAACGTATCCGAACTGACCGCATCCGAATGATATTTCCGAACTATTTGAACTCCGAACCTAGTTCCCGGATTATATGGACCTCACGAATGATTCGCGAACGTATCTAAACTTACCGAATCCGAATGATACTTCCGAACTAGATTCGAACGCTCAACCTCGCTCTCCCGTAGGTAACTCTCTGACCAGATTGGTTTTTGTTTGAATTTTGTATATACTTTATATTTAAATACAATTATTCAGTTAAAATTTTCTACTGGTAGTTGTTTAACCAGTGTTTTATGTATTGGTTTTTGTTTAAAAGTCTATACATTCGTTTTGTAATATATTTATGCAATTAAATTGTTTACTTCTTGTTAAATAATCACGCTAAAATGTTTTTTTCCATCTTATTAGTCTCGTAATAAGGTCATGAGACTTATCAATTTATTATATATGTAAGCACATTTATAAAACGAATATGCACGTACGTATGTCGTTCCAAACTACTGTCCGAACAACGAACCGTTGACCGGATTTTTGACCGAATCCGACCTATCTGAATTCGTATAATTCCCGTGCGTATGTCGTCCCGAACTACTACCCGTACCCTGAATTGCTAACTAGTCTCTGCCCTCGTTAAGAATTTCCTCGTACAAAGCTTTAATCACAACGTAGTTTTAAGTTGACTGTGAAGATTATATTTAGATGGAGCTCAGGTTTTTTCATCCCGTGAAATTTCGAAAAGGATGAATTAATATTTAATTTTCAGCCTTTTCCTGGTAAATAACTATACAGCATGTCGATAATCTCACATAGAGATGGACCATCTGTTATATACAAATAGGCCACTCATAAACTCCACTTGACTCTGCCAGCCGGCCGCAGCCGGCATAGTTGTCTTCCCATATCCAGACTAACTAGAACGTGTTTGCAACCATCCAAGAGGGCCTGACACTAGCTGCCTCAAGTCTACACCAATAAAACTGTTACCGACAGAACCGAAATACTGTCATAAATAACAGAACCGTCGCTCAGAAAGTGTTGGTATCTTCACGTGTATAAAACACATTCGTTTTTTCGGTGCACATGGCTTTTTAACTTGTCTGACTTGGAAAATAGTTGAAAATAGAATAAGAAATTAATCATAACATGATTACCTGTAATAACGTGTTTGGGACCACTCAGCGTGTGTCGTGGCTTTCTTGGTGGATCCGGTAAGTAACGTCGTTTAGATTGACGATAGCAACCCTTCTTTTGACTTTTTGGTTATGTTGATGAGCAGTGCGGCTCATTTTTTACGGCATCCGTCAAAAGCATGTGGGCTAGATTTGTTTTCTAGTTTGGACAAAAAGCGATGCAGATTACACAAAAAATGTTGCTTATTTTTTAACACTATGATTTTTTTTCCAGATATATCTCGTATGTGAACTAGTAACGAGTTAGTTTTGCTGAATGGTTACGCGCAGTAAAAATTCTACTATTTACGTAATGGTTCATCGAGATTGTTTTATTTTTTAATCCGACGGCTGAGATAGTTGCATTGTTCCATTCAACGCAACCTATTTCTACTTTTTGTTATTCCATTCGGTCTTTGTTAAAATCCCTTTGTGTAATTTTCTTTACTATATAGTTTATATATCCCTTGTAAGTTATGAACGTTCATTTAGTCTTTGTTAAAATCTTCTCAATCGAACAAAAATAAACGGAAAACCTAGATATTTTATTGTTGTAGCCACAAAAAAATAATATATCAAAAATTATCGTTTAAGGTCTCTTTAAAATTATCACCACACACTGTTTCTATCAAAAATATCATTACTTGAGCTACAACAAGTGAAATGCGGCTCAAAACCTCCCACACCGGGAGAGATACAAATCGTTGTTATTTTGCGTTCATTAAAAAATCTACTTTCCACGAAGTCGTCCCCATGTTGATTGGTCCAAGATAAATCAAAATTACAACATCCATTTAATGCATATGACTTCTACATGAGTTACCAAATTCCACTGAAAGTTACAACCATATCAATCATATGGAGTTAGTTAACTCTCGTATAATTTGGTAACCTTCTGCATCAGCTTTGTCTCATTTCTTTTCGTTTTTCTTCCGAAACATAGCTTGTACAAACCATCGGCATACAAACGGTAATTTCACAGCTTTCAACCATTGACGCTTGTAATTTGGAAGAAAAACTAACGGTGATGGAGTGGTATAACATTGAACAATACATGATCATATAATATAATAATATCTAGCTAGCTAATGAGCTAGGCTGGCATGTTCATGACCTATTATCGCATTAAGTTGCAACATTGTCGACCCCCACCATGCAACGATTCACTTTCTAAAGCAAGGAACACATGTATCAATTCACACACACACACCCAAGCACAAGCAACAACCTTTATCATCATCACCACCTTCTATATAAATATAAAGAGACCTTAAACGATACTTCACACAACTTCATAACAAACAACAACAACAAGAAGAATATCACTAGCCTGCAAGAAAAAAGAAGAAGAAGAACAAAAGCTGATTTAATTTTGAGATCAGATAAATCCGATTCAATATCGAATTATGTCGAGTGTATCGTCGCAAGAAAGGATGATGAGATCAAAGAATTTCTCTCAAACATGTAATCTGTTGAGTCAATACATGAAAGAAAACAAAGGTAGTTTCGGTCCAACAGCCATGAACTTGTCATCATCATCACCAGCAGCTCCTGTAATGGGCGTTCCGTCGCCACTATTTTACAACCGTGAAGCCAATAAATCCATGGATTTATTCCCACAACGTACCGGTTTTGGTCCTACCACAACAGCATCGGCGGAAACAAAGAAGCCCGAAGCCGCACAAATGACAATATTTTACGGTGGTAAGGTGCTAGTTTTCGACGACTTACCGGTGGAAAAGGCAAAAGAAGTTATGAATTTTGCTAAGAATTTCTCTCCTGTTGTGAGTAATTCCGTTGTTGATGTATTGCCGCCGCCGAGACCAGTACAACAACCACAGCAGCAAGTACAACAAAGACAGTTGGGAGATTTGCCCATTGCAAGAAAAGCATCACTTCATCGGTTCCTAGAGAAGAGAAAAGACAGGATTAATGCTAAAGCGCCATATCAAGTTACCGGTTCTCCGATCACGAAGTCCGGCCAAACTCAAGCAAGCAAGGTTGATGAAAGCAAGTCATGGCTTGGTTTGTCTTCTCAAACGGGACAACAATGGGGCTTAGCATACCAATTATAGGACCCCGGCGAGCCTCGCCGGTTAAATTACAGTGAGCTTTTGATTATTCATTGTATTAATTCCTTGGATCCTAACAGAAAAAAAATAATTAGCTAGTGAAATCAAATTTACAGAAGAATCATTGCTTTTATGAAATGTAATTCATTATAATTTTCAATCTGAAGAATCAAATTTTACAATTTTCTCTCTTATTTTATCACACTTGTCCATTATCCAAATTCGACTTCTAAAGGCGACAGTTTATAGTACATAACTGTGGCAAGATATAAATGCAACGGTATAACATGAAGATTCAGCGACGGTAAAAAGATACTCGTCACTAAAGTTTACGCGTTGAAAATATGTGGAGTTATGCTCATCCACACTGTATGTGGGGGTGAACAACTAAGTTTGTCAGATTTCCCCTACACAAGTGGTCAACTCACAATCTATATTCAATCCTTTGTCTTTGGACGTTTTGTGCATGATGGGTGGTGGGTGGAGCATATCCGACTATCGGTAATAAAATACGCATCTAGAAAAATGGTAACTGGTAAATTTAAAAGGATTTGAAGAGAAGCAATTAAAATATAAGTTTCAACGAAAAAAATAATAAAGAGTAAAATATAAGGGTCGGACTAGTTCTTATTGGTTGTTGTAATAGTTTGCCACCAATCTTAAGCGACAACAATATTCCAACTTTCCACTTCAAGTTGGGTTCAGGGTTCAGGGTTATTTTAGTTAAAATTAGACACCACATTATTTTGATACTAGCTAGTTACTCATCGGCTTTGACATGGAGATTTTCTCAGTCTATCACCCTTTTAAGTTGCCGAGTCCGATTTTGTACACTCTTCTTTGCGAAGTACCGATCTAATTACCATTAATATTCGATAAGTTAGTTTTAATTGAATAACTATCAACTAGTTAAGTTTAATACTGCATATTTAAACGAAGCTGCTGGACATTGGACACAAAGGGTTCTTCTGGGTGCAGTCACGGATGGGCGCCACGCACGTTTTTTTATCTCCCTTTCTTCTTGTTCATATATGTAGAGGTGTAAATTGGGCCGTATCAAAGACGAAGCACAACCCAAAGACATCACGCTAAAATTTGAGCACAAATTTCAAATCAAAGACGTGACTTAGCTCAAAGAAAAAAGACATCACGTTAGTTAAATGGGACGTGTTGGGTTTGACTAATTAAGACAAGAAGACAAAGACATCACGCTAAGACGGATAAGCACGTGGCTCCAAATTCTCACCAAAGATGTTAAGAGAGCACGTCATAACATGTACAAATACACCATATAACAAGGCATAATACATCATATTTTTTGTATATTCCACAAAAGAGTCACTATTCTAGCTAGTTTTTTAACATTTTTATGTTGGCTTATTTATAACAACACATATAATACCTTAATATTTGGAAAATATATTTCAATATCGTTGTTATAATGTCGTCACCTATATTTAACTAGAACATTAATTTACATGACAATAATCAAATTTTATATTTGATGGGCTATTTCTTTTTATTGGATAAACTTGTTAATTTTACTTGAAATAATTTCAAATGATATGTTGTCTAATTAAATTCTTGTGATAATGTCCGACTTAATGTATACATTAAGTGATTTCAAATTGTTTATAGCACGTGTGCCAAAGATGGCACATCACTAAGACATTTATTCGTGTGATGTGCCTAGCTTTTGACTAGTAAAGCACAAAGACGACACAACACGTTTAAATCGTTGGCACAACACAGCACGACACATGGCACGTGAAGCACGCGACTTCGTGTGCCGGGCTGTGCCGGGCCGGCACGTTTTACACCTCTACATATATGGACCATCTTGTTTGTCTTTCATTTTATCCCGGTTTTATCATTTTCCGAAGTTAAAAATAAAAACGAGATTGAAGTGTCGCAGTTTTCAGAAAGTGTACACAAAATCAAACTCTAACTAGGAGGTGCACTGTCGCAAAGTTGTGTGATAGTTGAAGTGTTGGACGGGTAATATTGTTAGGCTTAGTCCTATGGGCTAGATATCTAGCTGTTAGATTGGCCATCCACGTTAGCCTGAGCAACCTCCTAAGTCCTATGGGCTAGATATCTAGTTGCTAGTTTGACCATCCATGTCATCTGTGAGCGCCGAATGGTTCGGCGCCCGAGCAAATCAGTTCGGCGTTTTGGTTTTTTTTTGAGCCGAACGGTTCGGCGTTTTGGTCACTTTTTGAGCGCCGAACGGTTGGCGTTTCAATCTCAAATGCTAGATTTTGTGATTTTTGTGAGCGCTCGAACGATTCGGCGTTTTGTTACTTTTGAGCGCCAAACTGTTCCATGAGCGCCGAACGGTTGGCGTTTTGGTCACTTTTTGAGCGCCGAACGGTTCAAATGTTTCGATCTCGATAGTGCGACTGCGAGCAAATGCTAGGAGAGAGAAGTAGCCAGAAAGAGTGTTAACTTTTTCCCCACACTTTTTGGCCAATCTAGCAGTCCAATCTAGCCCACAGGACTTAGCCTTATTCATTTATATCTAGGCAAACAACAATATGCCCATTGTTAAACTGTGGTTGTTTAAGATTGCCGCCCACTGTTTAACTCTAGTTCTTGTCAGACATGGAAAACTAATTATTTTCTTAGTTAATTGTGTGAAGCAAACCAATAACATGTGTTTCCCTGCAATCACGTAATGAATTTGGTAGCTGAAAGTGTACCTCGTTCTTTTTCTTTAGTGTCGGCACGTAAAAAAAACCGCAGACTACGGCGTTAATTTGGAATCATAGCCAATGATATGATGATAATTGATAAGAAAGTGATTTACCACATGCAAAAGCCACGCCAACACCAGCTTTTTTTTTCTCTGGTTTTTATCTATCAAATCGACTTTGTTATAGCCGGGACAACATGGACTTGTCCAAATTCGGGACAATACGTGACGAAATTTGAATGATGGAGTAGGGAATGATCTGGATTAATTGTTCCAATTCTGGTCCATATTAGTTGTCATAGCTTTGGAGTTTTCCATATTAAATGACATGTCATTTTTCTAACTGTTACAATTGCCAATCTTTAAGCTGTTATCGATACGGTCGTTCACGATGATGTGACGTATATTTATCCTTATATTTTTGTAGTAATTCTTTTTAGGCACACAAATTTCTAGTCTAAAGTGATTAAAATGCCCACACAGAAAAATGCACGAGCACCACAATCTTAAACTACAAAGAAAGATCCAGTTTTTTTTTGCTTATTTTTGCATATTTTTGCTTATTTTTTGCTTATTTTTTTTTCATCCTAAAAGATCCAGTTTTTTGCTTATTTTTCTGAAGGGTGCTGATTTGATTTTAATTTGATTGGTTAAGTAATTAAGAACCAGTCCTACTACTACAGGAAAATGGTCCGCCAAAGAAGCAAGAACATACAGATGACTAGAGCTCTAAATCAGCACTCCAAATAAAGGAACTCCAACAGATGCCTAACAAAAAAACACTAACAAATTTAATAAAACTGAATTTTATTGATAAGCTGTTGTCGTCACTGAGACCACGGACTTCACACCTTAAAAAAACTATAAAAAATGTTAAAAACTGAATTTTATTGATAAGTTGTTGGCCCAGAACCGGACCCGTTTAAAGTCCCGGATACCCGTCGGTTCCGGGTACCCGTAGGGAATTTAAAAAACTATAAAAAAAATGTTAAAAACTTGATTTCTTTCTCTTTTTAACTTGAATCTAAATTATTTTTATAAAAATTTATTATTATTTGTTTGTTAATGTACTAAATAAACATTAAATGTAAGAAAACATTGAAAAATGGAGAAAAAAAAAATCAAAGTCGAAACTAGCAAAATACCTATAATTTTGCCAAAAAGATGAATAAAAGGATAAATAAGGTAAATAACCGGGTACCCATTATCCGCGGGTACCCGACAGGTATTACCCCTTAGGACCCGTTAACATTAGAGTCCAATCGGGTAATTACCCGTCGGGTCCTAAGTTGCTAATGGGTCCAACTTTAGGACCCAGAATCGGATCCGAATATAGCGGGTCCGGGTAATGGGTACCCATTGACAGCCCTAATTCCGGCCCCTAAAACAAATATAAGGATAACCTTATACACAAAAGTGAATGGATAATTTTTACTCCAACAAACACATAGCAGATGATTAGAGTTTTAAATTAGCTTAATCAAGGCTTTAAGTTAGTTTAATCAGATAGAAAAAGGGCTCCGTATCTCTGCACACCGTGTGATAATAATTTGACCAAAAAATATTAATCAAAAAAACTTAATGAAGAAAACAGTTCCACCTTTGACAGTTATTATTAGTACGAGGAAGGATCCCTTCACACTTGTATTCTTACATTATCTCACCCGTTAGACGTCATTTTTGTGAATAAAAACCAAACCGTAACAGATTTGAGGCTAATATTTTTAGGATATGTTCCTCTTACCAAGTTCTACATGCCTACCAAAAATGAGAGCATTCAAAAATATAAAACCTCACAATCTACCGGTCTTAATTTCGACGGCCAGAAATCCGCAGATTTTCAACGGCTCATTTTCAAAGTAGTAGATGATGGTGTTATACGTCTCCGAATATGCCCATTTTCGGTAGGAAAGTACAACTATGTAATAGTAACATATCTCAAAAGTATTACCTTCAAATCCATTACGGTTTGGTTTAATTCGCAAAAATGACATCCAACGTGTGAGATCGTGTGATAATAAAAGTGTGAGAGGATCCCTCCCAATATCACTTTGAAACAATACTTTCCCCCAAAAGCAGTCTCTAGACAAACATTTGGTTTTAAGCAAGAGGACCAAACTATTCAACTGCCGACTTTAATTTTTGCAACGCTATCTTGATAAGCGCATATATACTGTGCCGCATATGTCACATGTGCTCTTTTAATGTGGAGGACACCAATTTCTTGAATTTTGCTAGCCTGTAATTTCTATAGTGTTAGTTAGTTGCCCTTGACCTACTCAACTAGTATTCGTTTCTTTAAGCAACAAAAACATGTTTAATTTGAAAAGTGCCAAGCACTTACCAATATAAAGAGGAGCTACCAAAAAATTTTAAATATAGATCATCAACTCCATACAACTTACAACAACAACATCATTAGAAGAAGAATAATATCAGAAAGAGATTTTTTTTTGAGTTTTGAATAACATTCTTAGAAGGTGGATAGATTGCAATATCGAATCACTCATGTCAAGTTCATCGGCAAAGGAGATGATGAAATCAAAGAGTTTCTCCCAAACATGTGATTTATTAAGCGAATATATCAAAGGGAATAAAGGTAGTTTTGGTCCACCAGCCATTAATCTAGCATCTTCGGCGGGCATTTCATCGTCGATGGGATTGTTTCCTCAACAACATGCTTCTTTAGGTGCAACACCAGACACAAAGGGAACAAATAATAAGTCGGAATCTGCTCAGATGACAATATTTTATGGCGGAAAGGTAATGGTTTTGGATAATTTAACGGCAAATAACGCAAAACAACTTCTGGGTTTTGCTGAGAATTTCTCCGGCTCATACATTGTCAACCCTCAAGAAACTTCGAGTAATAATTTGGCCACGGCAAACAACATTTTGACTAGCAAGGATTTATTGCCTCCAAGCCATCAACAACGACGACAACAACAACAAGCCATTGCTTCCGGTAGTTCTTCATCTCTAAACATAAATGCATCTGATGTACCCGCAGCTAAAAATCTTTCACTGCAAAGATTTTTAGCGAAAAGGAAAGAAAGGATCAGCGCAAGAGCACCATATCAAGTTAAGGCTTCTTCTTCGACCCCCAAGGATAGTCAAGCTCGAGCGAATAAAGTTATCGTTGAAAGCAAGACATGGCTCGGTTTAGGTCCCATATCTACATCTCAAATGGAGTTATAGGGACCGCTGTAGTTATAGTGTCACGTCTGCTTCCATCAATTGGTCTACAAAAACAAGTACCACTTTATTTTTATAGTATTTATTTATATTTTTGATAGAAAGTGTAGGTTATATAAAAGAACAACTAGAGTTACAAAAATCTACAATAACAACTGTTGCTTGTACCTTTTTTTTTTATTTTTATTTTTATTTTTTCTTCTTCTTCTTCTTCTTCTGTAGCCGTTAGATTCGAATATTCAGCCATTTAGCTTAACTTTTTTTTTTTTTTCTCTCTCTACCACCTCTTTCGCCGACTCTCCCTCTTTCTCTCTCTCACTGAAAACCTTTTCTCCAACGGCCTCGTTACTGCCCAGATCGGCTCCAAATGGAGTGGATCTGGGCAGTCCTCTTTCCCTTTTCGTTTTCTTAGCTTGTCTTATACCTACCGGTGTACTTTGTAGTGTAGTTTGTGTAATTTTAGTTTCCCGTCTCTTGGTTTCAAGTCTGGATCTGGTGTTCTCTTTGAGGATTGGCTCTTCGGTCCTTTCTTTTGGGGTTCTCTATAGATCATATTCGTCGGGTGTTTGTTTTAAAGGGGTTGAAGTATATGTGTTTTGCAGCGGTCGTTCTCCCAACGGCGATTTTCTCCGGCAGGTACAAGTGTTTAAAGTTTTTCAAGATTTGTTTGTATCTACCTGGGAAGCACTTTGCTTTGTATTGGGTGTTCCTTATCTCAGTGTAGGGTTGGGTTGTGATCTTTGTAGGTTAGATCAAAGCATATCACTGTTTTCAGCGCCGGTTTACGAGCAAAGAGTTTCAACAATATCTTTGTTTTCTTTGGCATCATCTACACCTAACTGTTGCAGTTTGGGAGTTTTCAGATTTGATGGTGCTGACCGGATTTTATTTTGGAATGTTTTATATTTTTGGGATCTTAGTGTTCTGGGTCGGTTTACTGATCTACTGTCGCCCAGGTTACCAATGTTATTTTCGGATGTTAGATTTAGTTTTAGGACTTTCTGGTTATTGCTTAAATTTTCTTATATGGGTCTTGTAATCTCCTCTGTAATGGTGTTCTTATGTTCGGGTCACAATTTGCTTGATGTTTGCCCTAAATCTGGTGACGAGTTCTTCCGGCAGGTACAACAACAACTCCGACGATTATTCTGGCGAGTTCTAAGTTTTCCGGCCGACAAAGATTCCGATAAACTAGTTTTGGAAGGTCACGCTCTTCAGAAAAAAATTAAAACTTATTCTAGGATTGTGGATCATGCCTCAACGATCCAAGCTCTCCCGTATGTAAGAGGGTGTTACTGCTACTATTATTGGTACCTCTCGTATATCGGGTGCTACTACTGTTACTGGTTACTTATGATTCTGGTACACGTGATTCTGTTAAATGAGATTCTGTTACTGGAGATTAGCTACTTGGTCATGTTTGAGCGTTTGCAGTCAGTCCTGTTATTTTCTTTTGTGATGTCCTGTAATTTTCAGGTTTAGTAACTGCTTTATCTATTAAAAAAAATAAAAAAAAAATGACCATCCCCAATGCTGATCCAACTGTTGTCCTCAATAACAACTCGAACCTCATCTCTATATAAAAAGTGGAGAAAATAGGGATTCAACCTTTCTTCTGCATCATAATGTCAATTGTTTAGCAGTGGAAACCATCACCATAAACCTTTCGGCCGCCGAACAAATCCGAAGAGGGGGCTGGGTACCGTATATCCAGGAAATGATTTTGCTCTAGCGATGCTAGATCAAAAATGATCTAAAATGATCTAGCAACATAATAGCAGAGCAACGTAATAGCAAAAATGATCTAAAATGATCTAGCAACATAATAGCAGAGCATGTGGAACTTTTTTGATAACACCCAAGCTCTAACCCTGGTTAGAATAAACATATGTTAGCCGTAATTTAAATAGCTCCAGCCTTTTATTTGATGCCCGATGCTTTATGGTTTTTAGTTATTGGCGCACCCGTTCTTCCCTTGTTTTACTGTTCTGCCATTGCGGTATGCTCTTACTCGTGAATCTTCCCGAGTAACAAATTGCCCAGTGGTTCATGTCTCCTCTGGTTCGAAGTCGGACCTATCTAAAATAAGGTTAAAGTTTACATTTGACTAGAGTTAATATTTTGGTTGGATGACATCAAAAAAAACGCCACGTGCTAAGTTATTGTGCTGCTAGATCAAGTTTGATCTAGCAGCGCTAGAGCAAAATCTTTTCCGTATATCCATGTATGAACCATTTTCGGTGAAAAAATTAGTGTAACTAACAAAAAGAGTTAAGTTTATTAGTAAATGGAAACGCATATCAAAATTCAAATATTTGTAAAAAGAAAACGTGAAGAATCGGTTTAGAGCGCAGACTTTTCACTTTTTTGCTTAAATTCAATTCAATTCGGCTCTGTCAACAATATGTCAAAGAATTCAGCCAAAGATGATTTCAAGATGGCCGACTCAAGAAATACCAGATACAATGGCGCTGGAATTGGAGACCACGTCTACAAATGTAAATGCCAACCACAAAAAAAATATATAAAAAAAAATAGCCATTTCTTATCAAGGATTAAACAGATATCTCTAATGCTTTCAAGTTTCAACAAATTTCTAATTTCTATTTGTTTATGAGGTTTTGTTGGGCAATGGGGTTTCTCTACAATTCCTTTTAGCATCTCAGCAAGGATCATGAATCATGACTCTTCATTTGAAGTCTAGTTATTTGACTGATGCGGATAACCATAGCTTTGCGTGTTGAACCTCATAGTCGAACCGTCTTTGCACGTTTTTCCCGTGTCGGCAGATGAACAACAACATATAACGGCTTTGGTTGAAAAGACACCGAAAGAATTAAGAACCAATTTAGAAGGTTTTCTCTTTGGAAAGGTAGCTACGTATGTCGACTTAATATTCGTATTCTTTTTTGGCCGATTGGTTTATTGCAGGTAAGGTTGGTTAATATTTGGCTAGAAAATAATAACAAGCTCTTCAATTTTCCTCACATGGCTGTTGCAAGGCTCTTTTGGTTTTTTTCTCAATAGGTGTGGTCTATGTTGTAAAAGGCGCTAGGCGAGGCGAGGCGCCAAGCCCATCGCCTCGCCTCACCTAGGGCTTAAGCTCTCTCTAGGCGCCCTAGGCGCCAAAAAAAAAAAATTGGTCATCACGCCTCGCCTTGAGGCCTTTTTTTCCTTGGCGCTGGTCCTGGGCTTAGTGCGCCTTTTGGGCTTAAGCGCCAAAGGCGCTCGCCTTTTACAACATAGGGTGTGGTATTCTCATTTTTAACCAGTTTAGAGTAGGCCTGTCAATATTTGTCCGATATCCGGAATCCGTTTCCGAATATTCGAGATCCTATAGGATTTTATCCGTTTTATCGGATATCGGATCCGATATTTCTTCCTTAGCGTATCAGAAACGAATTAGACCCCATCCGAAATGTTAATATCCGATATCCGATAGTATAGGAACTTATTTGTAATTTATCCTAATTTCGAGTCTAGTATCGGATATTATCGGATATTATCGGATATTGTCGAATAAATATCCGATAAGTGTCAATTATGAAAATGTTTTATAAGGGTTTTTAAGCTTTTTTGTTATAATCGGATTTCCGACAGCTTAGCCTATTGGAATCGATATCTGATTTTGATATCCTATAGGATATTATCGGATATCGAATATCCGGTAGTGCATAACCTGTCGGATATCGGATTTCAAAATATCCGACGGATATTCTTCCATTGACAGGCCTAGTTTAGAGATTGTCATATTGGTTCAGTTCAGCAAGAGGCCGAGCCTTATGACATAGCTGATCAAAAGAGAAATTGATGGTGTTTTATATACATAGAAATTAAAAGTTGTAAATTATCATAAAATTTATCTTAGTTTAATGGGTGAGCGTTGAAGTTTCCATCGGATGACCGCTTCCCCCCGGAATACACCAATTTTGTAGATACAATGTATCGCACAACCAATAGGAAAGTCATTTGTCAACAGGAAGATGAAGGTGGAGATAATAAAGATCCTGACGCACACAATGACGTCACAAGAATCACATAAAACATGTGAGGATCAGCGCGATGTCAATGCGGTAGCCAGAAGATATGGCAATGGTATCGCCATCTCAGATCCAAATTAAGGGGCTTTATTAGCTGTCCTCTATAAAAGGCACCAGAGGCCATTGTATTAGGAGAGACCTTTTTGAGTATTTGTGTAAGGAATTTAGGAGAGAGAAAATTATTTATTTTCTAAGGTTAGAGTTTTCTCGTATTGCATTTGGTTTATATTCATGTTCTTAATAAAAATAACTTATAAAATTTCATATCACATGTCTTAGATCTTCTTTATAATATTACTTGGGTATGACATGTCTTAGATGTTCCGTAGTTCGATTTTCATGGTACCACTAAACAAAGTTGTAACTTAAACTTCTCACCGTTTTAAAAACTTGCACTTGTGCAAATCTTTATATGATCCCAATGAAATTTCAAGGAAAAAAAAAAGTAATAGTGATCTCAAATGGAAGTTTCCTTTAGATGTGTAAAGCCATCTTACTCTTTAAAAAACAAGTTACCCTACAACCTGCCTGGTAAATGGATGGAATTTTCTTGTGGACTTTATAAAGCCAAAGAAGAAAAAAAAAATGACACCGGCACATAGCTTTTAAATTAGTTTTGTTGGGTGCACGCCAATCCTATACTTATTACTTACCTCCGCGACGTGGCGTTTATCCAGATGCCGGGTCATAGCTTAAACGAATAAAGTACTTAATCCAAGAGTCGAAAACTTGCAATATAAGCAGTGGTTGGGCAAGTAGTGTGGTACAAGCTAGCACTTTATCAATCCAGTTGATTAATAATAGTATATTATATAGCCCTGTTGCTGGCTGCTAACACATGCCAATCCAAAATACAATTTGAAAATTGAGATGATGGAGACAAGCATGTGTACTTGGTTCATGTTCATGAACCCTAAATCATTTTTTTAAAACAAAAAACACATGTCCCAATTCATGCATACAACGGATAATCAATATAAAAAGGAACACTTGTGAGACCAAGAAGGGAAGCTTCATAGAACTTTCAACAAAAAGAAAATTCAGACAAACTTTATTTTTCTCATCTTCACGAGGAAGGTTTCAAGAAATTGCAAAGAGGTTTCGAGGTTGTTTCCGTGGTTTCAACTTAATCTAATAGATTCAATCATGGCAGGCTCATCTTCACAGGAGATGATGAATTCCAAGAATTTCTCAGAGAGTTATAGCATGTTGATGAGTCAGTACTTCAAAGAAAACAAAGGTAGTTTTGGTCCAACACCGGTGAATTTATCGTTATCATCGTCTCCAGCAGCTCCGGCGATGGATCTTTCGCCATCTGCGTCGTCTAACCGTCAAGTTAACGTCATGGATTTCTTTCCTCTGAATACTGGTTTCGGTCCTACTACTCCAAGCTCATTAGAAACGCCCAAGAAGATCGAATGTGAAAGAGCACATCCGATGACAATATTTTACGGTGGAAAGGTGGTGGTTTTTGATGATTTATCTGAAGCAAAAGCGCAAGAATTGCTGGGTCTTGCAAAGAAGTTCTCGGTTATTAATAATAATACTACTTCTCGACAACCACCGAGTAATTTCGTTGTGCCTCCGAATGATTTTATTAAGAAGGATGTGTTGCCTCCTAGACATCATCAGCAACAAAAACAACAAACCATTAACGCTTCTGGTACGTAATTCATTTGCAAATATCTTCGTTCATTTTTTGAAATTCTGTGATGTTCTTTTCTAATTGAAATTGTTTTTGTGATAATGCAGATTTACCTATATCAAGAAACGCTTCATTACATCGATTCTTGGCGAAAAGAAAAGATAGGATCAATTCCAGAGCACCATATCAAGTTGGAGGTTCTTCATCTTCGGCCTCCGGCAAGGACAATGAAGCTAAAGCAGATATTAAGGTAGAGGAAAGCAAGAAGATATGGCTTGGCTTGGGTTCCCAATCTGCGCAACAGTTGGCGGATTTAGGTTTACAATTGTAGTACTCATAAAGCTCCAACTAGTTTTTACTTGCAAAGACTTGTGCTGTAATTTGGTCGTTTTTTTTTTCCCGGCATATTAGCAATGCACCATCATCATCCTACAACCTCTGGGTTCTAAGCCGCGTATTTAGAATCCCAATCTTTAAATGTCAGGATATTGGGAACTGATAACAAGGGCATATTCATTTATTTGGGTATCTTGCTCCCCAACCTATTCAGTTTCTATGTAGATCTAATTTTGTTTAGTTCACTAGGCAAGTTCTGTCATCTTTACCTTTGATACTAAGATGTAGATATATTGTTATAAGAAAGTTCAGGCTTTATGATAAGTATGTATTTTCTTGGATAAATCCTGTTATGAAATCAATATAACGTTTCACTTGTGTTGGCTTGATCACATTTTTGGCTAATATCTTCTCTTCTCAAGGTAAAATGATGATATGAATTATATCCGAGAGTGCATATTTTTTGCAATTAGGAGTTAGTACGCCAAAAATATTAACGACTAAATTTATGATCGTAAATATGATAAATATGAGAATCAGGCTTCGAGTCAGGCAGAATTAAATTAAAAAGACCAAGTCTTATTTGCAAAAATTGCATGATCTAGGCTTAACCATCATTGGATAAGGTAGAATGTAAATAAAAATTGGCGTATGCAATTTTCAATAAATTTCTTGGCACTAATTTGGTTATCTAGATCTCTTTAAGTTTGAATCGTGCATGAACCTGCAACCATAGACGTTATAAGAAATTATTTCCTGACAAAATTTCAAATAATAAAAAATTAAAAAGGAAATTTTGGTATGACGTGAAAACATGTTCCAAAATTTTTAAATTGGATTATTATGGCCACCTGCAAATAGATCAAAGCATCTATGCACATAGTTGTTGATGATACAAGATAATAAGATACCCTTAATAAATATATCCAATAACTAAATAATCCTATATAATTACAATTTAAAATAAAAGAAAACAGGATTAATTTCTTAAGGGGATTAAGAATTTAAGAGGAAAAAGTAGTGATATTTTTTGTCAAATTTGTACAAGTCAAAATTGTATGCTGTGTGTTATATAAAGAATGCATAGTCAAAGACATGTGTATTTACTTTTCACCAGGTGCTATGGAATGACGTATCCCATGAGGTTGTTATAGGCTTTTTGGATACCATTTAAAAAAATTATTTTTGCCTCTGGATGTAAAAAAATTAAAATTTAGTTTAGATACGTAGTTTTGAAATAACTTCAATAAACAAAAAGGTTAGTTTTTGGTGAACCAAAATATTTTTGATTTTAACTTGTGGTATTAAATTCGACTCCCGAAAAAATAGAAATACTTTTGCTATCAAATATTTTTTACATCTTGAAATGTTGTTTTTCGACTTGTAGAAGCCGGAATCAATTGATCAATCTGGCAACAAAATAAAACCTCTTTACTCCTAACTTTTGGGATTAACTTTTACTTATTAAGAAGCAGATACACATCTATTTCTGACCTCCAAACAAGGTCTTATATCATCTCTCCTCATGTTCCCATTATTGGATTTTCTTAGAAATGAATTTTCTTCCTATCTCATTTCTAACATCTAAATATGTTCAATTCGTCTACTAATTTCCTCTTCTAGATTGTTGCATAATCAACCATTATATAATATAAATATATTCTAATTGGTTGAAAGGTGCCATTAGAAAAGAGGAGAAGGAGAGAAAAACATCACTAACATGATTGTCCCACTTCCAAAAGAGAGAATTCTTTTTTTTTTGGTGAAAGTGATAAATATATGGTTTAAAATCAGTCAAAAAGAGAGGCAAGTCCGGGCATCAAAAGCCATCTTCTATCCATCTAGCTGGTCAGTAGTGGTAGGTCTCAAAATTCGAAACTTGAAATCCTTCTTAGTAATTTCAAGGACACGAGTTTCTTCTAAAACATATGACCAGAAAAAAAGATAAGAGAAAAGAAAAAGACACCAACTAAGACACGGGTTGTGGAATTGAATAGTGTGAGAGATAGAAAGCAATTGAAAAAAAAAAAAAAAATATCCTAACATACCCGGTGAAAAACAATTTAGAAACCGTGGCTCTCACAAATCTTGACATGGTGGGCCCATAACAGATTTCCTGTTAACTCCTCAGGGCGTGGGGCCCACCATCATGTGAGAAACCCGATTTTTCTCTTGTTTTTTCGAAGGCGGGTCGTGTAGAATCATTGAAAAAAAAAATGTACCTTTGGTGGAATTGGGAGAGAGACACTCTCCAATCGTCACTTGACATTACCCAAACCATTTTTGCTTTCAAATCCCTTTTCTTCCAACCATTCAATCTTACTCAAGCTTTAACCCATATTTTAACCCCTGATCTCACAATATTTTCTTCTCAATTATGAACTAAACCTTTCCCCCGATCCTCCCCGGAAGCATCCATCACCAGAGTATCCCAGAAGGTAAGACGCAAAAAATTGAGTTTTTCATTTTTCTGCAAAATTTTCTTTGGTGTGTTTTACAGGTATTACTATTGGCACCCATTCCTCTCCTCTCGCCTGGTGGCTCTCCCCCCCTTGCTCCCTTATCTTCTACCATTTCGTCTCTGCTGAGCTTCCCTTTTCTTTTTTGTCATACGTTGTATGCCTATCCTCTCTTGTCGTGTCGCTATCTCATTCTCTTTTATTCCCTTCACCCTTATCTTATCTTCCCCCGCGTTTTCCTCTCTTCCCTTTGTCTTCATGAATCATAGTAAAATCTCCTTTCAATCTTTAATGCCCCCAACAACTGTAATTACTGAGATCAAATTGGCTCAAAAAGTTAAAAAGTGGTTAGCCCGGCTTTGGCTATTTGAATTCATGGCTAGTATGTGGGCGAAACTAATCAACATTTTCAAATGATCTTCTCACCGTTTGACTTGTCTGAATATCTCCACCATGAACAATCTCCCAGCTCAAAACTCGAGTGCTTCTCGCAAAACTGAACCGGTAGATAGAATGAATACCCAACTCTCGATGTCTCGATCCCTAGTCCTAAAACCTGAAACAATCTCAAAGTGTGGAAATAACAAGGACTATATGGTGGTCACAAGAATCTTCTGTCCATTCAAGCTGAATATTAAGAAGATGATGGAAATGCTACAATTCTTATGGGTGCTGGCTTACCAACCTATCCCTACTCTGGTAAGCGGCTCTACTGAAGCAAACAAGTTCACCATCAAACTTCAATCTCGTGTTGATGTTCAGAGAGCAATCCGATACTCACCAACTAAGTATGATGCTTGGCTGCTAGTAGTAAAGGCCTACCAATTTGCAATACCACCGTCTATGATCCATATAACTCTGGTCAACTGGGTTAGCTATTTGAATCTCCCGTTGAGTTCTTCGGGAAGGAATACCAGAGATGATAGCAAACAACATTGGAACCTTTGTTAAAAAAGATCTCCCACAAGATTGTAACCATGCTCACCGTTCATAAGATGTCTAGTCCAAATGGATCTAAATGAACGCTTTGATCCAACATTCCAACTTGTTCTGGGAGAATATGATGTGTTGGACGTCATGCTATATTATGAGCCACTTTGCCAAGATCCTCGTAAAATCAGGATAATAAACCATCCAAAAGAAAAATATAGAGCTCCGAGTAGTGATGACTTCCCAAACATTCTCGCTAGAACAGCAAGCAACAGGAGGAGGTGGATCTAGCCTTCGCAAATGATCAAATGCAATATGGTGATTATGGAGTTGAGGCTTCAATTTCAGCACAACCAGTTCCTCAAAGAGTCTACGATGCAAGAGATTTGATTAGCCATGAGTTCATCCCTCCCCAAAACTTGGTGGCTCCAGAAATACCGCCGGGTTTCAGCATGAATATCTCCGATGCAGACCTGAACTGCACATTTATAAGCCCCCAAATGAACATAGCATTTTTGAGCAGTTCAAATTCCTCCAAGAGGCTTTGGGAGGACAATATGGATAACTCTTCAAATAAATACCAGAGGTGGGACATACCAATCGAAGAAAGTGATGTCTCAAATGGTTCTTACAACTTTCTCCATGGACCATCGACAGTTCAGAGCATGATTTGGACACCTAAAGAATCTTTTGTGCTTCCCAACGCTATGTCTTTTGGTGTAAATAACCAGATAGTGTTATCTTCCTCTGAAGGGCTACCTCAGATGGCGCCTTTATCAACTTCCCTGGTTATAAGATACGAGCCACCGATGGAGCAAAACTCAAACACCAATAAAGGTAAATCAGCGATGACTCAGGCGGAGGGATTTGAGGAGGCTAAAAGACTACAAACTGAAAAAGAATCGGAGGAAACTACAGACATGTTTCAGATGTCAAACCCATGAAATCGTTGGAAGGTGGAGTGAAACTTCAATTAAACAAAGGAAAAATCCTCAAACTGTTGAGAGAGGAAGAACTGTCAAGGTTTGGAGTGGATTTAAACAAATCTCCTTTAATGGTCTCCGAAGAAATCACAAACCAGATCACAGTTATAAACTCCAAGGGTGTTGTTATCAATCAGATGGAAAAACCACCGAAAGCTCAAGAAGGTAAAGGGAAGTAAATCTATGCAAAAGCTAGGAAAAATCGATTGGAGGCAATTTTACGGAGAAAGAGTATTCAAAATCTGATGGGAGCTCAAAAATCTCAAAAGAAAAAAGGTGCAGGGAAAGGGAAATCCAAATCAAAACTGGAAAAGAATACACAGCCTGATTGCCTAATTCCCCCTCACCAATACTATGGCAAGCCGGAGACAAACTGTTCTCAGAACCCATCCTCTTCTACTCCTAAACCCCATTTCACCTTCCACACCCACAACCTATCTGACAAAAGTGCAGTTTCATCTTTTCTTGGCCAAACCCAAAACCAAAAGGAGGTATTTGTTCCACCTCTCATAATCTCATCCCCTTTCAACGTTGTTCCTTGGCCTGAACACCAATGCCCTCAACATTCAATACCTCTCTTCCACCCTCCTCTCTTCCACACTCCTGTCAATGAGAACTTTGTGGTGCCAACTGGTGATACCGATAAACATGCTGGAAAAAATGGTAAAGGAAAAGGAGCTCAGCATATGGAAGGCAATAGCGTCAAGGATACTCATAAGAATGGTGATGATGCGGGCTCTAATGGGGAGGATCAGGTATTGTCAATATCTCTAAACTTCTTACATTTTACTCAGTTTTCTTCTCTGCATATTAGTCTGCAAGTTTGTCATAATCCTGCTAAATCTCATCGGAATATTACTTGGAAGATAACTTGTACTGATAGAAAGTCCAAGGAAAACCTTTTCTGTGAAATCCTTAGGCATCTAACCGGGAATGAATCTTTGCTAGCTCACAAGCTTTTACTGATTATTAGTACCCTGAGTTTTACTCTCAAAAAGCATCTGAACTTGAGAAGACTTGTCAACATTAAGATTTTAACCTCCCCTCCTTGCGAATTCCCTAGATATTTATCTTTTATTGATAGATCGACTCTCAGTCTCCTTTCTCCCAAGAAGGAAATGTCCCTCAACATACTGTCATGGAATGTCCAAGGTATAGGTAAACCTTTCACTAAAAATCACCTATCTAATCTTGTGAAAGAATATCAGCCAGATATTCTGTTTATCTCTGAATCTAAGCAGGATATCACTAGGGTGAATAAGACTCTGAAGAGACTGAAATTTCCCAATGCTGAGATAGTAAATCCAAAAGGAGTCATTGGGACTGCTGGTGGACTTATCCTGGACTGGAATGACAATATTAAAATTGACATTCTTAGGGTCATTGATAACCAAATTGATGCCTTAGTCCATGAGGTAGCCACCAATCATCAGTGGATGCTATCACGTGTCTATGCAATCCAAACAAGAACAAGAAACTCCAATTTTGGGAACCTTTCCAAGAGTTTGCCAAGACTGTAGAGATCCCATGGATTATTCTGGGAGATCTAAATTTTGTTCTAAGTTCGGAGGAGAAAAGAGGAGGAAGCCAGGTGAACCAAAATAAGTGTTTCTTCTTCAATTCCTTGATCAACTCTGCTAAACTGATAGACATAGGATTTGTTGGCTACCCCTTCACCAGGTCAAACAAGAGATCTGACAATCAATTTATTAAAGCCAGAACTGATAGAGCCCTTGCAAATGATCTTTGGTTGAGTTGTTTTCCTTCTGCAAACCTACATCACCTTCCTCCCATTGCTTCAGACCATAGTCTTATTCTTCTAAAAACCTCCCCACTATGGAAAGATGGATCCAAACCTTTTAAATTATTTGGGTTCTTTCTTGAAGAACCTAAGTGTTTTGAAGTTATAGAACAAGCCTGGAAAATAGAAATCCAAGGGACTCCTGCTTTATCTTTGATGTCTAAGCTGAAAAATGTTAAAAAGATGGTTAAAAACTAGAATAGGGACTATTTTGGAAACATACAACATCATATCAAGAAAACTACAAAACACATTGAGTATGCTAAAAATGTTAGGAAATTACCAGACAACTCTCAAACTCTCATGCACCTAAACTCTGAACTTGAAAAATGGTGTCGCTTTGAAGAAGCAATGTGGAAACTCAAAGCTACAGAAAACTCCTTAAAACTAGGGGACCACAATACAGTTTTTTCCACACCACTACTAAACAAAACTATAGAAGATTAAGGATTGACTCCTTAAAGGACAAGAATGATAGTTGGTGTACTGATAAACAAGCTATCTCAGATGTGTTGTTTACTCATTTCTCTGAAATGTCAACTTCTGAGGACAAACCCACACCTTCTCATATCCTTGATCTCATCCCTAGTTGCATCTCAGAGGAGGAAAATGCTGCTGATAGCGATAGCACCCCCCCCAAGTGAAGAGGAAATAAAGTTTGTGATGTTTGGAATGCATCCCAATAAAGCACCGGGACCAGATGGTTTCCCAGCCATTTTCTTTCAAAAAAACTGGAATCTTATGAAAGATGAAATAGTTTCCACCATAGCTGATTTCTTTGAAAATAGAACTATTCTCAGAGAGTTGAATGCTACTTTCATTACCTTAATTCCAAAAATCAAATTCCCCACCTGCCCTGGAGACTTTCGGCCAATCTCGTTGTGCAATAATATCTACAAGATTATCTCTAAGACCTTAGCAAACAGACTGAAACCTCTCCTACAAAAGTTAATCTCCCCTTTCCAATCGGCTTTTGTCTCTGGAAGACAAATTGCTGACAATGTTATCATAGCCCATGAGATAATACACACAATGAGAAGTAGGAAGAAACTGAAGAAAGGATATTTTGGGTTGAAGATCGATATGTCGAAAGCTTTCGACAGAGTGGAATGGAAATTTCTGGACCAAACTCTCAAAAAACTAGGTTTTAGTGATCATTGGTGCTCCCTCATCTCTCAGTGCATTGGCACAACCTCTGCGGTAGTGCTGCTTAATGGCTCTCCCACCCCTTTCTTTAAACCATCTAGAGGGATTCGCCAAGGTGACCCTCTTTCAGCTTACCTTTTCATACTCTGTATGGAAGGTCATCAAGATTCCTAAAAAGTGAGGAAGATAAAGGTAATATCCATAGGATTAAAGTGGCAAGAGGAGCACCTCCTATCTCCCACCTTCTGTTTGCGGATGATTTCCTCATCTTTGCTAGAGCCACTAAAAAGGAATGTAAAAAATTAATATCGGTTGTTGAATCCTTTAGTAGTGGATCAACTACCTCAAATCTGGCATTTTCTTTGATAAAAGTGTTGGAAATAGAGAGGCAAGGGAAATCATTGATATCTTGAAAGTAGGAAGAATTAAACTTGAGGATAAATACTTAGGCTTGCCTTTGTTCACCTATAGATCTAAGACTCAGTGTTTTGGATCTATCCTTGAAAGCTTAAAAGGTAGATTGCCAGGTTGGAGAAGGCTGTTATGATTAAACATGTTTCAGACTCCCTAGCAAGCTACCAAATGACATGCTTTGTCATACCAAAAAACATCACAAAAAAATGGATGCCCTGAATAGAGCTTTCTTTTGGGGTCACAAGGAAGGGAAAACTAAAGGTCTGTGTCCAAAAAACTGGTCTCATCTTTGCCTCTCAAAGGGTCAAGGGGGCCTGGGTTTTAAAAAATATGCTGAATTTAATCTAGCTATGATCACTAAAGCGGTGTGGCGTCTAATCCACAACCAAAACTGCTTGTGGGGGAAAATTATGAAGGCAAAGTATTTCAAAAACTTATCGCCTCTCCTCTTAACTAATGAAAAGCCACCACCAAATAGTTCTTGGCTGTGGAAATGCCTTTGGAAAGGCCT
This sequence comes from Papaver armeniacum, assembly GCA_023531295.1. Lineage (NCBI taxonomy): Eukaryota > Viridiplantae > Streptophyta > Magnoliopsida > Ranunculales > Papaveraceae > Papaver > Papaver armeniacum. The sequence goes on from JAJJWW010004070.1 coordinate 733,059, forward strand.
TAAACTAATCTAAAAACATGCGGTTTGGATAATTGGGAATGGTGAGTCCATAGACATATTGGGGCACAACTGGATCCCCATAAACCATCCCAACAATATCACTAGAGAAGAGATTAAACCCAAAATCCAAAACACCTTGACAAAAGTTAGTGATCTAATCATCCGAGAGACAGGTGTATTGAATTGTGACTTCATTGATCAGGTTTTTGAGCAAGCCGTGGAAGAAAACAAAAAAAAACTTCCCTTAGATGAATGTAGGGATGAAACTAACAAACTTGGGTGGTTAACTGATAGGTGTAGAATACACCTAATTTACTATCTAGTAGTTTATGCTTTCTTTGCTATTTTTCTTGTAAATTATGTATTTTACGCTTGTTCTGAGTTTTATAGCTACTTTGGAGTCGCACGGAGGAAAAGAAGAAGAAATCACCCAATTTGAGCCAAAAGGGCAAAAAGGTCATTTTACAGGCGATTGATATATGGAGCCCGGCTTGAGGTGAAGGGGCAACCCAATTTGAGGAGTGTTAAATACAGACCAGCCAAGGTTAAGGGCTACTCTCTTGGAGGAGCACTAAAGACAGCCAATGAGGTTAAGGGGCATCTACCTCGTTATTCACTTATGGGATTGCCAACCTGGTATCCCTTATCAAATGATGGATGCTGAATATCCAGACCCACTTTATTATTACATAACCCTAAATCGAGAGGAGTCCGCCTCTCATTCATACCTTCACCGAAACTAAAAGCAAGCACCTTTAGAGAGAAGAGTTAACATCCATGGTTTCTTCGCCGTTAAAATCGAGAAAATTGATTAGGGTTCGTGCGATTAAAGAGAGGCGTTTGTTGTTGGGTCAGAGAGATCGAGGTAAGGAGAACAGAGAGAAGAAATTGCAGAGAAGTTGGATTCAATTTAGATTTAGGGTTTGTCAGGAATTGAAGCTCAGGGAGATTGAAGGGGATCTGTGAGATGTTGAAATCGAAACAGATGAGAAGAGAAATTCATGGGTTCAGCTGATTTGGGTCTGTTAAGGGTTCGATGATTGCATCTGTGATTCGATTGAGATGTGACTGCTGTTGAGTGAGATTGAGAGATTGAAAGGATTAATGAGTTGCTGCCAGTGTCAAAGATCGAGAGAAACAAGACAAGCTTGAGCTGGTAGAACGATCTCTTTGTGATGAATGAAAAGCTACGGATGGGTTCGCGCTTATGGTGAGATTGTTCCGAGATACATAAATAAAAGTTTGTTACAAAGAATGGGTTTTGGCGGCTGGTTTGAATCGAACCAAGAGATTGAGAAATCAGGGAGTGAAGCTGCTGGGTTTCTGGTGCTGGTGGTGTTGCAGTGTCAGGGGCACAGAGCTGGGGATGGTTGCAATGTAACTGAGGCAGCTGGAGTGGTACTGGTGGTTAATGTGGAGATTGAGGAAGTTGGCAGGTGACCCCGGGTTCGAATGAAGGAATTGGCGGGAAGAGCAGTCGGAGGCAGAGACGTGGGTTGAAGTCTGTCTTTAGCAGCTCGATAGCTTGGTTGAATGATTGCGGGGCCATTTTGGCTGGGTAGGAGAAGACATTGCAGGTAGTGTGAGGTGATGTTGTTGTGAGGTGGTTTAAGGCAAAGTCGGGAGAGGAGTTTCTTGCCTCGATGAACCGCAATGTCTTTGTGATGTGTCCGGCAATGGAATCAGCGGAGCATTGCGGTGATGCCATGAAAGGGTCAAGAAAGAGCCGGGATTGTGATGGTCCGGGTTGCGGTTGAGTTGTTACCGCAATGTGGCGAGATGTTAATCCGGGGAATGGATCTTTGTTGTTGAACCTGATATGAAGCTGAGCTGTAAGCTACAGGTGGTGCAGAGCTGAGAAGAATGTGATGATTTATGAAGGGTTTACTGGCTAGAATTGAAGTGGCAGAGGCTCGGCAAGAATTGCGATTGCGGTGTTCAATATGATGCGGAGATGGGAGTGTGTTGGCTTGATAATGTAGTCATGGCCACGTTTTTGTGTGGTTTGGACAGGGGAATGATATTGCGGGATGGGTAGTGAAGAAATGCAAGTGCGGGGGGTGTCTAGTGCAAGTGATGGTTATGGACTCGAGAGGAATCAAGGCTTGTTGATGGATGTTGCAATGGATCAAATGAGTTTGAAGCTTAAGCAGTGCAGTGAATCGAAGAGCAGGGAAGGATATAGCCATCTGGGCTGTGTACAATGGTAAGCATGGCCATCTTGGCCGTAAACTACCTTGGCTTAACCAACTCAGAACCCAGTCAGCTCTGACTCGCATGACTCGGTCGATTTGACCCGAGTTGACTCAGCTGACTCCACCTCCCTTTGACCCTGTTGACTAACAGTTGACTGACGGTTTGACCTTTGACCGTTAGTCCTAACTGTGGACCGGACGGAATATTCTATCACCGACGACGACTTTCAGGCGACCGGCGGCAACAATTCCGGCCGGATTCCGGCCACAATCCCGAGCTTTTCCCATGAGCCAAAATTCCAGAATTTCTATGGACTTCTCTCATGGGTGTGAAGACTTGGGCTAGGAATTGGATGGAGAATTGGACTCAAATTTGGAAAGAGAAGGTGGAAGAGTTGAGAAAAGCTTGGATTTGGAAATTGAATTGCAAAAGGAAAAGGATTCTATTCCTTGGAAGATTTGGAGAATGTTGAAGCCTATAAATAGAGAAGTTTTCTACAACTTCTACACACATCTCTACACACACAATACTTTTCTTTTCTTATTCTTTGTGTGAACTCTTTAACATGAGTAGCTAATTTTATTATTGATTGAGGATGAATTCCTAGTTCTTAATATGATTTAAGTTTTTGTTTTCAATTCTATCTTGAAGTTTTTCACATAATTATCGTTTGTTTTTACTAATAGGAATGATCTTAATGACATTCATGATTGATTGATAGATTGTTTAGAATGCATGCTAAATTGATTTGTTAGTTTAATCTAAATCTAGTATAAGTTAGGGAATAAGTAATCGTCTCGACACTTTACACAAGTAGAAAACACAAGACCTTGCGGAGGGATTCCGTGGAGCAATTGTGTGTAGAAACAACGCTAGAAAGTGAACCAAGCGAACCGAGTTTAACTACTAGTACTAAACCTAAATTCATAAATCTTAATGCATTCAGGGAATTACATCTTGTAAGCGAACCTCGTGGTGGTTCTTTTGAATAGAATCGATAACTAAGCGGACTGTTACTCGGTGAAATTAGGGATTTTGGGGCTAGCTAAAGCGGACTGCTATCCTACGGTTGGTGATAATCTGTGACTAATAACAAGTAGAAAAGAACATAACTTGATTCATTGTTTCGTAACGAAGAAGGATTCCTTGGTCTTGTCTCTCTTATTGCTTTCAACTTTATCTTTTAATTGCTTTGTTTATTTTCTTTTTCTTTTTACACCCCCCTTTCGTGACAATTTTTACAACTAGAATCTCGTGCTCCTCGTGGGATTGACCTTGACTACCCTATATTACTTGTTAATTAGGTAGTAAAGTATTAATTAATTTATTGTGGTTACAACACGCATCATTAACAAATCCCAAAGGGGTGATCTCTGTGAAAAAAGTCTACAATCTGTTAATTTCCTCTACGGATAGTAGAACAACCACCACTTTTGACCCAAACACATGGAAAAAAGTTTGGAATCTTATAATTGTTCCCAGAATACAAATGTTCATGTGGAAAGCCATTCATGACATCCTTCCAGTAAATAAAAACCTAAACCAAAAAGTCAAAGACATAGCCTCTATCTGCCTGATGTGTAGGGCTGATGTGGAAACAGTTAAACATACTCACTTTGAGTGTAGTTTCAGTAGAGCGGTTTGGTTTGGTCTAGGAATAACTCATAGTTTCACCCAGTTGGCAACTAGGACTCTATAAGAAGGTTTCCTTTCTTGGTTTTATAACCCCCTAGAAGATGATTTCCCGAAAAAAATGCGCTACAACATGCTGGCATATCTGGAAAAGTAGTTGCCAAAACTTCTTTGAAGGAACCGTTCTAAACCCACATACAACAATATCACTCACTAAACAATACTTACAAGCTCAGAAAAACTCTTTGGTCAAGGTTACCCTCTTGAGGAACCCGGATATGGCACAACGAGATGCAATGCAACTCTGCCTACCTGATGAGAAGTGCTACATATAAATCCACTCGGTCCTTAACAAAGAAAAAGAAACTGCGGCCACGGTATTCATCTTTACTAATGCAAATGAAATAATTCCGATATCTGGGAATTCTCACCAACACCAGGAGCAGAAACACGGCCCAATCAATAGGATGGTAGTCGCGCTAGTGAAAACCCGAAGAAAGTAGCAGAAGAAGCTACACATCATGGTAGAGGACAACAAAGTCAGAAGGCAACTCATCAAACATCTGCAACACAACAACCAAGACTCTGGGAATCCCTTTTTCATTCAATAAAAAACTTAATCATGTACTTTAATTCAATTTTATGTAATCGTTCTAATAGGCCACTAAGGCAAGACATCCTTATCATTGCTAAAATGTTCCTAGACTCCCATGATCTAGGATCCACATGAAACACTTTCATGCCTGGGAACCCTGTTATGACAAACTGTAATCCTAGGTGGGAGGATCTTCCCCTCACTTAGTCTCTCTTGATATAGTTGCTTTTCAAAAAAAAAAAAAAAAAAAAACTAAGACACGGTTAGTGGGGTTACAACTTTTTTTTTTTTTCGGAAAAGAGGTTGGAAACCTCTGTCAATACATTGATAGAACCGATTTAGTAAATCGAAACCTTACAGAATTTTTTCAAGATTACAAAAAGTTCATCCAAATAGTAGTATCTCCACCAATTCTTTCCTATCAAATCCATCTTTTCAGACCTAAAAACAGTTCCAGGGGACCTTCTTCTCTCTCGCAAAGGAGAGGAACAAATAACTAGGGCCAAACTAATTTTGAGAACAAAACAAGTATGTATCACAGCACAAGGCAATGACTGGATCAAATCCAACCCAAAGTTCATCAGAACATGTACATAACATGAACTGGAGTTTTTTAAATTTTGATTGCCTAATGCAATCAGGGTAGCAATGACCCAATTAGCAGTAACGGAAAAGTAACCGAAGTGTCTTGAGTAGCCATGAACTCGATGGGGATCTTGATGAATGAGTTGATGTTGTCTTAGTTTCCAAAGTTTGAGTTGTTGTTATGCTTGTTGCTGGAAGATTCAGCTTTTGAAATATATCTGAACAGATGCCAAGCTTGCTCAATATCTTCATAACATCTCCAGTATGTAGAAAAAACATTAAAACATAAGCAATAACCCAAAAAAAAAAAGCATCCAGATGAAGAATCGAGATTACTAAAAAGTACACCAGACCCAAAGAACAAAGTAACAACCCCCTTAAATTAGTACTGAAATTATACATAATAGCAGAAAGAAATCGAGATCTAAGAGATCGATTAGTTAAACATCCTAGTACTTGAAAGAAAATTAAAACTAATTCATTTAGAACCAACTTCAGATCACCATCCAAATCAGAAAAATTAGCAGGACTGCTTTGATTTGGAGGAGAAGGTAAAAGATCTAAAGATGTAGATGATTTTTGGATTTGATCGTAGATCCGATTTGATACAGATTCTAAGTTTCTGGTTCTTCCCCCACAACACATATTTGCACTCACAAACCACAGATCCATCAAACTAAACCCAAAAAATCAAATCCTAAAAAAAAACCTAAATTCGGTAAATAGAACAAGAGTTTTAAGAGTAAAAACTAGAGGAAACAGAAGGAATCATGTAGAAGGATGGGATGGAGATTGATCTTTTTAGATCGACTCCGAAGGCGCCGATCTGAGAAGAGAGGTTTCGGGCGGTTTTGGTTTTCGTCGCTCTGGTTTTGGAAAGAGAAAGTCGCTCAGGTTGAAAGTAAACAAAGCTTAAAAGTGGGGTTACAACTTACAACCAGCATAAATGTCTCTTCCAAATGTCAAGTGGATTGGTTCAACTCTTCATTAATAATTCAATCTGAAGTTTACAAAGAGTTTCAAGACATCAAGATAGAGTGATAGAGAAACACCATATAATATTAGTACACAACCAAGTATTCAAGCAAGAAAAGAGAAAGAACACCGGAAAAAGACTAGAAAAGTGTATGTAAGAATCGATTAAATCGGAGTAGAAATGGTTTTTGGATCACGAGTCCACCATTTTTGTTGATTTTCTTCTTCTTGAGAAAGAGATGCTCCAGAATAGGAGTGATTTGTTTTGAGTCTTGAATATACCGATGAAGATTCCGACCGCCAGAGTTCACCATCGATGATCTTGAACCCTATGAACATTAACAAAGAACGACCATGAAAGTCGATACACGATGTTATAAAAGCATAGAAAAACCACCATGAAGATGGATACAACTTGCCGCCGGCAAGGGGGAATAAATCTCAATACTAAACCTAAAAAACATTAAAAAAAACCTAGGTAATCATGAAATAACTTGTTTAAACTAAAAGGAAAAGGTGGGTACTGCTTAGATCCACTCCAAAAGGAGCAGATTTGAGCAGTTGAAGGTTGCCAGAGTTTGGGTTGTAGTCGTCGGAAATCGCCTGGGAGAGATGGGAGGAAGAAGAATGATGACTTTTTTTTTGTTTTTTTTTTTAAGCATGTATAACTTGTCTATGTAATAGTGTCTGGCGTTATAAGGCTGTTACAGTGAGTTACGGGATTGCATGCGAAATTACCTATTCAATGGATCTAGTAGTGAGGATCCAATAATTCCGCTAAACTTTTTTTTTTCATAGAAAAACGAGATAACTTCCAAAAACATGGATAGTTATTCAGCAGTTACAAAACCAACTGTTGGGTCTTCGTAAACGCCAAATATTAACATAAGAGTTTCCGAGAACATCATGATTTATCTCTACGGATTAAATCTGATTAAGCAAATCGTTATAAGGATGTTACGGTGAGTTACTGGATTGCATGCGAAATTACCTATTCAATGGATCCAGTAATGAGGATCCAATAATTCTGCTAAACTTTTTTTTTTCATAGAAAAGCGAGATAACTGCCAAAAACATGGACAATTATTCGGCAGTTACAAAACCAACTGTTGGGCCATCGTCAGCACCAAACATTAACATAAGAGTTTCCGAGAACATCATGATTTATCTCTATGGATTGAATCTGATTAAGCAAATACAGAAGATTTGATCATTTACAATTAAAGTTCTCTAAACCAGTAGAGTGAAAAGCTATGTTATTGAGTTTAATTGCCGTAAAATTCTGTTGCTATTGATTTTGGTCAGCTTTCCCAGGAAAAAAGAGACCGCATCAAAATTTTCATCCTTCATTTGAAGGTAAACCTGTTTGAATCTTTGTTGTACTTCAGTTTGGTAGAGTGCTTGTATTTCTGCTAGAGTTGTGCTATCTTCTGCCCGGAAATCAACATTTGACCTATACATTTCTTTGGCCCATTGTCTGGCTAGTTCAGCTCCTCTTCTGGTTCTTCCAACTCCAGTGATGGTGTCTTTGACATTTCTTGCTCCCACACATATGCCTGCATAATTCATGGCAATTAGAGGAAAGTTAGTGAAAGAAGTAATATCAGCATTATGCTGCATGTTTATTAGACTAATGTAGTTAATGTTGATTGTAATTCCAAGTTTATGTCTCTGGTTGCTAGTTAGTCTTTATATTCTCTGCTGGTCCTCCCTTTTATAGTAAAGATCATTCAGGATATGAGCTTGGTATGCATGACTCTGTTAAAGGAGCACAGGTGTTGAGTAATGTTTTTGGCAGTAATGTTAGCAGATGTTTTTTCTTGTTTAAGACAAAATCGCATCTAGCTTTCCATATGAATCAACATATGGTAGCATATACTGGTATCCAATCGTTATTGAGATTGTGAGGTTGAAACTAAATTTTTAACATTCCGTGAAGATGTTGATGTTGTCGAAAGCTGGTATTGGTGGCCAAGAGATTTCTCCATACTTCAGAAGCGTAATGACAAGAGATAAGAGTGTGAGTGATGTCTTCTTTAGCATTGTTGCAGATAGTTCATGTAGATTCAATATAGCTGAGGATGTTGGCAGTTTTGGCATTAGTTAAAAGGATCCCCTGAGCACATTTCCATATGAACATCTGAATAGAAAGGAGAGGTATCTATTTTCCATATCTGGCTCCATGCTGGATTTAGAGTATCATTTTTGTATTTTTTTTAAAAAATTTTCTATCATACATAGACTTTAGAGACATTGCAATAGCATTGTAGCCTATTTCTCTACCTTGTTATTCACATTCAAAGAATGAAATACCCACACGAAATACGACTAAGCCGAAAACCTGTTTTTTCCTTTTTATACTTGGTATACTTGGTATTCGGCAACCTATCTCTAATGTAATGTGATGAAAATAGGATATTTAGGTACCTTAGTTCACCATAGTGCTTGCTCTTAGTTATATTTGACAAATGTAAAATAAAAAATATTATCTTACCAATAGTAACAGTCTTGCGAAAAACAGAAGATTATGTTTCTCATTCTAGTAGTGGATTATGATTTTTTTTTATTTTTTTTTGAAGCATGATGATATTATTAAAATTAAGCTGCAATTACACGAGGGTAGGTGATACCCAAGGAGTCATCCATTACAATTTGAGTGATGCATGGTGGGATTGTGTGGTCCTAAAATAAAGTTGTAAGGTTCTCTAATTGGCTGTTGTCCGCTGCCAGATTATCTAGTCCGTCCGCTGCTTGATTGCCTTCTCTGTAGTTGTGGTTGACTGTGCAGTGTGGGATCTGACCCATGTTTTGTTTGGTTTCAGAGATCATTCCTGAGATGTACCAAGGTGGGTCGGCCTCTGAGGTTAGGAATCGAAGTAGGTTTTCCGAGTCGGTTTCGAATTGAACCTTTGGCCAGTTTCGTTCTTTTGCCGTCCTAGTGGCTATGAGCATTGCCCAGGACTCAGCTGTGAGGGAGGTGGTAATTCCAAGTGGTTGCGCTAAGGCTACCAAGGTGTTGGCAGCAGTATCCCTGCAAATGAATCCTGCTCCAGCCGGGGTGTCCTCGTCGTCGCTCCATCTGTGTTGATCTTGATCCAGTCGATATCAGGTTTGATCCAGCCTATTAATATTGTTATATTCGTTCGTTCTTTATTTCTTGGATTTGGGGGACCTGGTATTCCAGGTAGCACAGGAGGGAGGTTTTATTGTGCCTATGAGAAATCTTGTTGAAGAGAGAGAGAGCCATTTGGGTGATGTTACTTGGGTTTGGTTTCCTTTATCGGTAAAAGCAGCCATTTCTAGTTATCCATAAGGACCAGAAAAGGAAACAAAAGGATGTTTTGACAGTGTGGTGAGTTTTCAATTGTAAAAGTTGTGTGATTGTTATCTGGGGGTTTAAAAAGTTTGGAAGATTGTGGGTTGTGGTTGATTGAGTATGGAGTCTTGTGAAAATATTATTCCAGGCTGCCATAGCCACTTGACAATGGAGGAGAATGTGGGTAGCAGATTCCGGGACAGAACTGCATTGTGGACAAATGTCAGTATCGATGAGGTGGATATGGTTTAGAATGGTGAAGGTCGGAAGGCCTTCATTGATTGCTTTCCACAAGAAAAGCTGTAATTTTGGAGGACATGGGAGTGTCCAGAGAAACTTAGATGGTGGTAAGGGGTTTTGGTGGGAATGAGCTGGTGAGCTGGATAAGCAATGATATCCAGATGATGTAGTGTACTTTCCAGATTTGGTGTAAGGCCATATGATTCTATCAGCGGGGTGGTTTTGGGGGAGGTGGATATTCACGATTCTTTGGATTATGTTGGGTGGTAGTAGGTTTAGTTTATCATGATTCAATGTCTGAGTGAAAGGATCAATGAGGTCAGCTACTGTTTGGATTGTGTAACAACTCGCTGGGTCTATGGTGTTATCAAATTGTGGGATCCATTTTTCTTGAATAGGGGTTGTTAATCCATCTCCGATTTTATGGAAAAGATGTTGTTTGATAATGGGGATGAGGGATGCTAATTGTCTCAATTGGGGACTGGTCGAAGATGGGGTAGTTGGCGTTCCTAAAAAGATAAGTTGTTGCTTCAGATATTTTTCGTTGCAAATGCTAGCTTAGACTGAATCTGGTTTCTCATGGATGTTCCAGATTCGCTTCATGAGTAATGCTTTATTATGATCGATGCTTCTTCGAGTTCCCAGACCTCATTCTATTTTGGGCCTAGTCAACTTATCATAACCCAGTGTGTGAAGCTTCTTGAATGAGGAATCATGTCCCCAAAAAAAATTTCTGGTGATACGATCTATTTTCTTATTCACATTGACAGGCATAAGTTGTGCTTGCATTATGTGATTTGACGTAGGGGTTAGGGAAGATTTTATGAGAGCTAATCTTCCTGAAGGAGTTAGACATTTCGTCATCCATCCCTTAGCCCTGCGCGCTAACCGATTTAGCAGAGGTTCATAAATGTGACGAGAGGATCTTCCATGCTTGAATTGAATTCCTAGGTAAATTGGGGGTGTTGAGGTTGTGGGCATATTGAAAGCTTGTTGAAGGTCAAGTAATTGTTTTGGTTAAGCTTTGGGTGATGGATGATGGTGGATTTTGAAGCATTAATGTGCTGACCTGCTAATGTGCTGTATGCTTAGAGAAAGCGCTTGAGTTGATTTGTGGCTTCTGTTGAAGCCTTGTATGTGATGAGGAGATCATCCGCATACATAAGATGGAAAACTGATGGAGATTTTCGTGAGATTCGTAGCCCCTCTACAGCTTTTTGAGCCTCAAGATTTCCTAAGTTTGTTGAGAGTATTTCCGCACAAATAATAAAAACATATGATGAGAGCGGATCCCCTTGTCTTATTCCTCTGGTTGGAGTGATATACCCATGCGGCGTGCCATTGATATTGATTGAATATGTGACCGTTGATATACAAAGCATGATGTATTCTATGAAAATTGTCGGAAAACCTAATTTGGTAAAGGTTTTTTTTAACAAAACCCCAGTCTAGACTATCATAGGCTTTTTGGATATCCAATTTCAGTGCTATTTTGGGGTCCTTAGTATTGGTTGAGGTTCTAATATGATGAAAAAGATCTCCAGCAATTGCTATATTATCATGGATAGATCTTTGGGGTATAAAAGAGCTTTGGTAAGGGCTTATCAAAAAGGGGAGTAAGGGGCGTATGCGGTTGACCAGTATTTTTGAGATGATTTTGTAGGTGACATTACAGAGTCCAATAGGCCCGAATTGCGAAGGTTTGGATGGGTGGTCTATTTTGGGGATTAGAGTTAGGTTAGTGTGGTTCATGAGTGGATGGATACTTAATGAGTTGAAGAAACTACGCACCATTTCTATTAGATGTAAATGTGTTGTTTCCCAGAAAACCTTAAAGAACTTACTAGTATATCCGTCCGGACCTGGAGCACGTTCAGAGCCAATCGTGAATAAGGCATGTTTGATTTCTGAAGGAGTTACTTCTTTCGTCAATTAGGTGCATTGGCTGGGTGTTAACCTTGGGGTTATATCTGAAAAAAAAGGCTTTCATCTATCATTGTATTTGGATCTGTATATTTATCAGTGAAGTGATCGATTATATTTATCATTGTTTTGGTGGTCTTGAAGTTGTTGAATGTTGTTGCAGCTTCGATCGATTGTTTCTTTGGTGTGGAAGAAAATGGTGTTTCGATCGCCCGATTGTAGCCATTGAATTCTTGATCTTTGTCGCCAATACGTTGCATGACAGTCGAGTAACGTCAAATGTTGTTCTCTGAGGTGTTTTTCATGGAGTTTACAATATGCCAGATCATTACCGGAGCGAGTGGCGCATTGATGTTGGACCATTTTGATTTGCGCTGTTGATTTCTTGATCATGGTGGGGAGATGGCCGAAAGTTTCCTTGTTCCATTCGGTAAGGATTTCGCTGGTTGAAATAAGCTTGAGCTGCAAATTTACTGTGGGATCCATGTCATTAAGCCTGGTCCACGCCGAAGTCACCACTTGTTGCAATTGTGGGTGGGTAAGACATAAGTGCTAAAACTTATAATTCTTGTTCCCCTGCCAGTCGATTTCTCTAATTTGGAGCAGAATTGGGGCATGGTCTGAGGCTATTCTTGGCAGGTGAGTAACTGCTGCGTGTGGATTGGATGTACGCCAATGTTGAGTTGCCATCGCTCTATCTAGTCGTTCCAGGATCTTATCTTGTCCTTGTTGATTGTTCGTCCAGGTGAACGGATCACCTCGAAATCCCAAATCCATGAGTCCCATTTGGTCCATTAAGTTAAGCATTGGTTGGGTTTGTGCATACGTTACCTGCCTGCCCCTTTTTTTCCGATTGGTCCGTTATTTCGTTAAAGTCGCCAATGAGGACTCATGGTGCATTGATGTTAGAAAAAATTGACGGAAAGTCGTGCCAAAAATCCTTTCTTGCAATTGGGTGTGGGTGAGCATAGATGCCTGTGCACAACCAAGGATGTTCAGGTGCCGGGGGAATAATACGGACGTGTATATAACTCTGGGAATGCAAGATGATTTGTACCTCGTAATTGTCCTTCCACATTAAGCATAAACCTCCCCTCCTGTCAACTTTGGGAATAGAGAAATGTTTCTGAAATTGAAATGATTGTGCGATAAAATTCATATGATTGTTGGTGGCTAGAGTTTCAGATATAAAAAAACAAAAGAAGGTTTGTGCAATGATATCAAACTTTGGAGATGTTGTATTGTGTTTTGATGGTTGAGATCCTGACAGTTCCATGCTAGAATGCTCATCTTGGTAGAAAAACAAAGTTACAGTAGTAGTTACGAAGGTAAATAATGGACCCAACGGTAGACAAATAAAGTTACAGTAGTAGTTACAAAGGTATATAATAGACCAGACAATCAAAGCGTTAGACGCTTCAAAGGTTGGATACAAGTTCAAAATGAACAACTTAAGATATATGAAACTAAACGATATAGAAAAATTAAGGAATCAGTGAGACAGATTTGATATGACCAAAGAATTTTGAGTGGACTTACTTGGCGGTTAGTGGATTATGATGAATCAAAGCGTACAATTCTTTATTTTTCCCTGTTTTTCTTTATTCTTTCCGAGTAAACAATGTTGGACTCTTAAGAGTCTTATGGCTGCTAGAGTGGTAGTAATATATAAGTATAGATTTTTACGCGAACACGACATAATGGAATGAAAATTAAAATTATGTCTCTAGGAATGGAAAATTTCTTTGAAAGATTTATGTGGTTGATGATGGTCCCAAATTAACAAAATGTCATCAACACCGACAAGTGTTCTAACCCCGTGGAATCACGCGGACAGATACTAACTAAATTACAGAGAAGGTATCTCGATTCCCCATTACATAATCTAATCCAGTATTTCTTAACTCTGCATTTCAACTCCAAGTACATGCTTGCACTTTGGCTTGTTGAATTACACATCGAATTAATTTCTATGGAACCGTCTTCGAAAATAATGTCATTAGACTCATTACCACACTTCCAGATAAACAGGCCAACCAACGATCAAAAAATGAAAACCGATAGTTTTTAACATTACCGATGGAAGATATTTTGGGAGTATACCGAAATTCATATAAATCTAGGTAGCCAGTCAGCGCTCAGCAAACGGTGGATTTCAAATTTGAACTTCTCTTTTTCCTTCTTGGTATTAAATTCCAGGGACACGAGTTTCTTGTAATAAAACATATTATCATAATATGGAAAATGACACACAAGCTGGACACGGTTAGTGGTCTCCGGACAGCATAAATGTCAAGTGAATTGGTCCAATCCATAGCTAATAATTTGGAAGAAAAAAAATTTGAGTGCTCCAAAGAGACTTCTAGTTCGGATCGTTGAAAACGCGTACAATTCGGAAAGTTCATAAAGTACACGAAGTTGGTGTTTCAATTGGACAGCCGTTTGGTTTGGGAACGATGGGTACGTAAAAATTCGTGAATGATTAGGCAATTTGCTAAGTAGGGTACTCATTCCATAGAACTGTTTAAGCATTAAAGATTTACTAGATAGTAACCCGTGCTCCGCACCGGGTAATGATGCGTTTTGTTTACCTGTGAGTTTTTTTTTTTTTTCTTTTTCTTTTTTGAAACGATTTAATGTGTCTTTGGGCCGCTCCGTAACTATTTGCCTGGATCGAATTCAGGTAAGAATAATCATACTAAATTGTACTGCAATTAATATGAACTCCTGAAGATATGATTCAATTAAGATACAAATCAATCAAATTAGAGAAATAAAGTATTGTATAAGACAAATATGTGATGGGCATTATAGACTTAGCACTGTATTACAAAGAACTCGCCTATTGACAGAACTCTTAGAAAACTCAAAAATCCGCAGCATATATTCAGTTGCAAATCTTCAGTTAGGTCTACATATATGAGTTTGAATTTCTTATAACAACATCTTTGAATGATACCTTAACTTTTAGCAACATAGAGTGTAAATGTGATTAGGGAATTCCACGTATATTAAGAGATGACAAAAGAGTATCAAAGGCCTGCACATGAGATTGTAATGTATTAATGTTGGCAGTGCCAAATGTGCCATGAAGGAATTTATGAAACAATCAGAATTCTACTCAAAGATTAGTAAATAATAATGCAAACCATTGTCATTGCCATAATCCACCTTCGACATCTGTGAACCCTGAACCTACCCACAGTATCTCAAGTAACTACATATGGACATTAGTAAAAAAAACGAAAAGAAGATTGTATTATACTGTTATAGATTAACAGTAGCGATGGAATTCTATTTTACAGTTAATAATATATTTCCGCATCAGATACTGTACAATTATGGAATACCGGGAAGAATCGGCGGTGTTTTTCCTGCAGTCACTGATTCATTTGTTGATGCTAATGCCTTGCTATAGCTGCTCGTCGCTGTTTTATCACTGAAGTTGGTGGATGAAGTTGTGTAAATCTTATTTAACAAAAGCTTAAGGATAGAGCGGGCTGAGTATGTCAGATTCCTTGATCCTACGACCTACCACAGACAGCAATTCTAATCGCATATTGGTTGCTAGTTGAGAATTTTTGTGAGCTCAGTTAACACCCCTTCGCAATTCTAATCGCAGACTGATGCACTCGAATCTGTTCCTCCACCAAATAATTCCTGAAAAGACCAAGATATACAAAATGATGTTAAATTTTCAGTTTATGAATCGACAACAAATTGCGGATGCCTATATAGGGAATATTCAAAAAATTAATAACACTGACAATCATTTGTGTAAAAAATAATTGGCAAGTATACATAGATAAAATTGAGCTTACCACGACCAAGGCATTGATCTTTTGGTCATCGATACGAAAACATGATCACATTTTCATTCTCCAAATGTGTTATTTGTTTTCCGACATACTTAGAATGACATAAAGCTGAACGCATCTTTTAACACCAAGTAGAGAAAGAGTTTCCTAATGGCTGTGATGTCCAAACATTTGCCATCTAGCACAAAAACAAATTTACATATCGGATGAGCACCTTGAAATAAAGTAAAAATATTAAATAATATTGATTTCTTTACGTAATAAGCTTCTCCAAATCATTTGACCCACCCACTGGAGCTGTCATGCCAGGAACAAACTGGCCAATTCTGGAGTGCCACTGTGCCAGGCTAGCACCAGCTAAGTGGTCCCCACTGTAGCCAGGTTGCAAGGAATTGGCAGGCATTGGGATCCCACCGCTTGGCTTGACTGCAGCAACAATCATTATAAGAGATTGTTGATGCGCTAGCATAGCAAGTTGTTGCTGATCAGGGGAAATGGTAACAACATATAGTCTGTAATAAGTACATGAGTTGCTCTTTGATAATGTTTACACAATTAAGCATTATTGAGTTGTTGTTTGATTATAAGCTTGCACAGTTACGCATTTACTCAAACAGTGAGGGGTCAGAAACTATGTGCAGTATCTTAAATATCTTAAGCAACAAAACCATATTAGACAAACACATAGGAGTATAATTAGAACCTTACCATATCCAATGAGAAGTTTGATAAAACCACAGCCACTTCTAAGTTGTTTCCGCGAAGGCATGCATTGGTTACTTGCGTGAGATATTATCAGGAAGAAGAAGAAGAACATAGGTATGACCACGCACACACAATATAATGGTAAACTAACCCTTGAGTTGCGTAGACTTGGACTGCCAAAAAAAAAAAGAATTGAAAAAAAAAAAAAATCTTAGTAATTTGAAGCCAATTTGCATTCCAATAAGCATTATACTGTGAAAAAAATCTTAGTAATTTGAAGCCAATTTGCATTCCAATAAGCACTATACTGAGCACATCAACAAAACTTAATAGTTCTTTGCATAATCGACTTTTAGCCGTCAAAAAAAATATATTAGTAATTCAGTTTCCCTGATTCTAAACATGGATGTGCAGATAAAAAATGATATGTTCATCTTTTTAAATCAAAAATCAAAGTTATTAGGTACCGAAGAATTACCTTTCTTAGGGTTAATCACGTCATACAATATTGATGGTAATCATGGATGCATTCGGGGTGCCAAATTATTTCTGATATCAAAGACAATTCTCAAGGGATTAACAGTATGTTGATTCGTTGCAGCCTCACCCATCAAATATTCAGCATCAGTAAACACAATCCAAAATTGGGGTAAAGCGACAGAAGTACAGTAAGTTGAAAGAAAATCCATATATAAAATGTGCACCAGAATAAAGAACTTGAAAAACAAATTAAATCCAAATGAGATCTAAATTTCTTTTACCACTTAATCTTTTAAATCTACTACATTTATCATCATCAATATGTCTGTGGTGTTTGTCATGTTTCATCCAGGAATGAAACCTTTGTGAAAGAACCAAAACTGGGAAGGGCTAAACCCGTGGTGAATACATAACTAAGTTCCAGAATTCTCTAGTTTAGAGTTTTATATCCCGTATCTATCCTCATTTTATGTCTTTAAATTTAACAACAAAAAAAGGGTTCAAATTGAACAACAACCCTTACATGTGTTTAACCTTTTGAATGCAGCTTCTATTTACTGTTTGAAATCGAGAATTGCAGCATCATCTTCATTATTACTCTCAGCATCCTCTCCTTTTCCTGCCTACCAATATCACAATCACAATCAAAATCACAATCACAACCAATATTATAACTAAAACTCATTCTATTAACATAACAATCCAACAAAAGCTTTGATTAATTCATCTAATATCCGTATCATCCTTAATTGGTTTATCCCCGTATCTATAAGAGAAAGTTCATTGAAGAAATCAGTTCAGAAGCTCAATACTGAGAACATAAAGAATCGTCATAGCATATACACCAATATGCTAGGTAGCAATTCAAATCATATCAATTAATAGACAATGGGAAACGAAAATTAGGGGTTCCAAAACAAATAAAAATCCAAAGAGAAAAGAAAGAAACGGCATACCAATAAGTAGGGTTTCCACAAAGGATTTGGTTTGCATGTTTTTAAATACACAAATCTGATGAAGTGGGATTGAGGAAGACGAACAAACTTATCGGAACAAAAGTTTCACACTTAGAGAAGTTGTGGTCGAAGAGTAGATTAGAAGCAGTTGTGCCCTTGACTTGATAATAAGTAGGTTTAGTCAGTTCGTGAATTAATAATGAGGAGGTTGGTCGTGAATGAATAGAAGTGGGGAGGTGGTCGATGAAGAATAGAAGTGGGAGGTGTAAGCAAAGTGTAATGAAAGTTTTTTTTAAACTTATGTGGGGCCAGATTGAATGAGATAGCACTATTTCCTAATACTATCACCATAACAATCCACGTCATCAAAAAGTAGGGCCAAAATGAATGAGAATTGAATATTTAGTTTCAATTATCATCTTGTTTGATGTGGCATGAAGAGGGCCCAAAATTGGTATATAAATGCTACTTTTATAAAAATCTCAAATGCAATTAATGCCCGCCTTCAATCAGCTCCGTCAATCAAGTGGTTTAATATTAAAGTTTGCGGGCATCCAACTCAAAACTAATTGACAATGAGTGGAGTGGCTCTAATGATTATAAACTGCATGATCTTAGATAATCTCTAATACCATGTTAAATTTTGCGGGCATCCAACTCAAAACCAATTTGCAATGAGAAGAGCGACCCTTCCAGAGAATATTTATGTTTATGTTAATTAGGCGGAAACTAGGGATGTGGGACTATTGTCCTTCCACACGCCAAACCAATTTGCAATGAGTGGAGCGACCCTCCAAGAGAATATTTATGTTTATCTTAATTAGGCGGAAACTAGGGATGTGGGACTATTGTCCTTCCACACGCCACGTGGACCTACGTATCAGTGACAAAAATCGGTCCAAGAGTGTACAAGTGACATTCGGTCACGGTGGCCTATAATCCGGCCTATACCCCGTGTACTGGCGTTGCTCTGATACCATGTTAAGGTTTGCAGTCATCCAATTCAAAACCAATTGGCAATGAGTGGAGTGGCCCTAAGGATTATAAACCACAAGATCTTAGATAACCCAGACAATGTGGGACTAATAATCTCAGCATCTAACCACTTGAAGCCAAGTAGGGCAGATTTCCAACATTGCACCTCGGATTGAGGCATTTTTCCAATTTTCCCAAAACAAAACTATAATCACTGTGGCGTTTTTGCTGACAGTTGTTCAATAATTTTTTTCGATGAAAGCACTATCAAGTAACGTTTTTGCTTATCATTTCATTATTCTTGAGAGCCAATTAAATGTATCATCTCTCTGGTACCTTATAGTCAGTGAGTTGGATGTCTGTTGGTTTAAATATCACTAAGGTCGAACACTATAGTGAAGGATTTCCTTAGCTATAGCTTACTTGAAGCTAAATGAGTTTCAGGCCAACCTCACTATGGCGTGATGCCATCCTTTAGCTCAATTTTTGTGTAAAGCTCAATTTTTGTGTAAAGAATGCCAAATGGAAACTGAGTATCCGTTTTTTTTTTTCCGTTGAGCAGTTGTATAGGTTAAAAGAATTAAGAGAACAAAAATAAAAATAAAGGAGATATATATAATAATAATAGGTAAAAAAAAGTTTTAGTAAATAAAATAGTGAAAATGTTGAGATTAATTGTCCACGTGTTTGTAAGACCCGATGAGGCTACACGTGAGGGGGCGTGTTGAGATTATTAGTCCCACATGGTTGGGTTATTTAAGATCCTGCGGTTTATAATCTATTAGGGCCTCTCCACTCATTTCCAATTGGTTTTGAATTGGATGCCCGTATTCTATTATAGTATCAGAGCAGGCTATTTGTGTCGAGTCAGTTGACCACACCTTTACTCGCGTCACCCGATTTAATTGTCCACGTGTTTGTAAGTACACTTATTTATCTCCATCGCCACGTGTACTAGCAGAGCCCACGTGGAGGCCATGTCTTAAAGATGAATGACACATAGGGGCATCCATGGCGTCTAGACAACGTGCCATCTGTCAAGACCAACAGTCGAAGATGAGGGAGCATCCAAAGTAGATGATCCCACGCAACACCAATGAGTTACTCTACCCCATCACGAGGTAAGATGTAATCAACGGTTGGGGATAGTCCAACCGACACGCACGTGACAAGGGAGGACCGACACCGCCAGGCACAGATCGGATAGCCCGTACCACTCGTATTTAATGCTGCTCGGAGGGCACGTGTCAGACGACCCACGAAGAAAGCGAGGATAGGTCAGCGTAACGAGCGTGGGTATTATAGAAGCCGCGGAGTGACAAGGAAGTCCGCGGACCATGCACAGAGCACAAGAAGATAAGGTCTCCACAGCTCCTTGTCAGTGGACCCACTTGATTTAGTTATATATATGAATACCCCTTCCACAGAAAAGGGGGTCGAGAGTAGAACTAAGGAATAGGAGAGAGAATAGTGAGAAGTAAGTATGTGTTTATGGAGAATCTCTCCATAAATCACGTAATTCATCGTCTCCCTTACTTTTGTAACCGTTTACTTTAAGTGAATATCTCCGGATCCGTGGACGTAGGCCTTAGTGCCGAACCACGTAAACCATCGTCTCCTTTACCTTTAGTACTCGTATAGTTTCATTTACGTGTTCATGTCTCAGATCTATCACTTTGGGGATGCTGACGAGATCATGACAAACTCGCGAGGTTTGGAATCCATGAATCATCATCTACCTAGGCATACTATACTTTACTCGCACTTTAATGCATGTATTCAATTCATGTTAAGATTGTTTGTGATCACGCGGACTACACTTGATTTCCGTGTTCACAATTTGGCGCTAGAAACAGGGACCTTGTCCCGGTAAAAAGATTTATCTTTCCCTGTGACTTTATGGTAACTCAAAAATTTTGTTTAGAACGTAGGCAGATCTCTGTTTAAACTCACTTTTCACATGTATCCGTATTCTTTGTGCTATCTAACAGCTGATCTGGGCCTTTTACGAACTTTTAACTAGCAGATCTGAGTTTGGGGCTATCTTTTCGCATATATTTACGTCTATTGCATTTTCTACCAACAAATCTGGGCATTGCGTAACCTTTAAACCAACAGATCTGGGTTTTAACTGATATTTCGAACATAATTTCCACCAAGAGATTTAGACTTTTTGCAAACAACAACCCATGGACCTTATCTCGGTTAAATCCGCATCCGTCTATGTTTTTCGTATTGTTCGCCAAACTAACGACCCGAGTACACTCATTACCACTAGAAATCGAGCTTATGAAATCAAGTTTGAACTAACAGCTAACCCGTGGACTTTTTGTCTCGGTTCACCTCCATGTTCTCTGCGCAGAATATTGCAATGGAAAGGAACAAAGATGCCGGAAAGACAAAGGTACCTTCAAAAGAGGCACATAGGACTACGCCAGTAGTAACAAGGAGCAAACAAAAGGGCGCGGGACTTACAAATCGGGGACAAGACGCAGAGTGGAGCGGAAAGCACATTCCTTTCAGATGCGGGCATCATCGCAATGGAAGCAAGAAAGGCCGCGGCGGCAAAGGCTGCTACACCTACCGAAGGAACTTCTCAAATGGTCGCCTCCAAAGTGACAGCTACAACCCGGCCTACGGAACCTCGAGAAACAGTGGCAGAATCAGTAATCCAGAACCCCCCCTATGGGATGCCGCAGACTAACGAGCAAAACGAATAACTGCACGCAGGATCCTACGAAATGATAGAACCGGGTAGACAGATAGCAGTGGAAATCAACACCGCGGCCCCCGAGGGACAAGCTCAGGTTCAGATAGGAACAAATCAAGCATCAAACCAGTCTGCGCAGTTTTTGGCGCAATTAGAAGAACTAAAACGGAATCAGCAGACATACGCGGACGCGGTGGCCTTACTAGCCCAAGAGAACCAGCAATTAAGAGAGAAGATCCTCCAAAGCGCGGAGCTAGAGAATCGGCAGGACGAGGCTAACTCAGCGGTACAGAATAGAGACCGGAGGATGATCCTCAAGGACACACCTGCAATAGTCAACCAAAGAGGTGCGCGGAATAATAGAAGGCCCGACCCGGACTATCACCCGGACACGTCAGACTACAATGATGAGGAGGAGGCCACGACGTCAAAACCTACAAGGAAGGCACGGCCTTCCATTCAAGAAGAACACTGTTTGGCAATGGAGAGTCTCCGCGCAGAGATGTTAGCAGAGATCAATCAAATCAAAACCAGGCAGGGAGGTGGAAGACTAGAACAGGTTATGAAGGAAGCCAACACCACCCCACTCGCACAACAGTTGGCCACCGCTATCATACCGCAGAAGTGCCCGGTCCCATCCTTTGAGTGTTACGACGGATCCACCGATCCCGCTGCTCACATACGATATTACAACAGGGTAATGGCCAGATGGGACCACGACGAAGCTATACTTTGCAGATACTTCCCTTCAAGCCTGAAAGGATCCGCGCTATCTTGGTTTGATAACCTCAAGCCTGGATGCATCAATTCGTATGATCAACTCACGGAAAAATTCTTGGCTACCTATATGTACAACAAGGTTGTAAACACAGGGATGGACAAGCTCTTCTCATTTGCAATCAAATACAAGGAATCCATTCGAGAATACACGGATAGGTGGCACAAGATATGTCAAGCCATAGGACATGTGGATCCCGTGGTGAGTATTAATTGTTACAAATGGGGACTTGACAGGATGAGCCCTTTGTTTGTTGAAATCCACGGTACCTCTCCAACCACAGAGGGAGATTTGAGGATAATCATCGAAAAACATGCAAGGTTGGAAGAAATTCAAAGAGAGAACCCAAGAGCACAGGCTCAACGACCCCCACGGACCAATTCCGCGGAACTAGCGAACAGATCAAGCGAACGCCAAAAGGATCGGAAAGATGACCACAAAAGGGGTGGAAGAAAATTTGAAGACCGAGTCTACACAAAGCTCAATACCAGTTGCTCACGCATTTTAAAGGAGATCAAGGATCGTGAAGACCTAGACTGGCCTTGGTCTAAGGGGAAACAACCACCGGCCTCGGCAGAATCCAAAGAGTATTGCGATTTCCACTGCTTCTACGGGCACCCAACTGAGAAGTGCAAAAATCTTAAGATAGCGATACAAAAGCTGATTGATGCAGGGGATCTCAAAAAGTATATCGAAAAGGCTGGAACGGAGGACAGAACCAAACGCAAAGAAACAGGTCCAATTGCCGAGAGGGTAACCGTACACCGAACACTATATCCCGCTCGGAAAACAAAGAACCAACCCTAACCGCATGAGATAGGGAAAAGACTGAGGAAGCAATTTGAAGACTATTGTGAGCTCTACAACTTAGACGGAAAAGAAGTGGAAGAGCACGAAGAATGGATGAACGCACCCCTAACCTTCGATGCCGAGGACATTGAGGATGACATGGAAGATCACAACGACCCTTTGATCCTCACTCTG
This sequence comes from Papaver armeniacum, assembly GCA_023531295.1. Lineage (NCBI taxonomy): Eukaryota > Viridiplantae > Streptophyta > Magnoliopsida > Ranunculales > Papaveraceae > Papaver > Papaver armeniacum. The sequence continues at coordinate 755,927 of JAJJWW010004070.1, forward strand.
TCAATCGCAGGATGCAACATAAAGAAAATACTCATTGATGGAGAGAGCTCTGTAAACGTCCTGTTTCATGATACCTTCAAGCGTATGGAGCTTAATGACGAGCAACTCTTGACCTCTCACTACACCATCTATGGGTTCAATGGCACGGCTACGAAGCCTATCGGGGATATTATTTTCCAAGTAGACGCAGGTCCCATGAAAGTTAACGCCCGCTTCAAAGGTGGTGAACACACCTTCACCCTACAATGCCATTATTGGACGAAAATGGGTCCACAAACTTAAGGGAGTCGCATCCACCTACCATCAATACCTTAGGTTTCCTACTCCTTTAGGGGTAATGGAAATCAAGGGTGATCAAGTTTCCTCAAAGGAATGCCAGGAAATGCAAATACGGCTCAACAATGAAGAAGATGAGAAAAGAAGAACCCGCAGGGCCCGGAACAAAGCAATATCCAAGGACAAAGCCATCGACGAATACTTGGAAGAGATCTCAGGAAAAACTTGTCTAAGGGAACTCCGTAGGGAACACGGAGGCATCAACATCAAATGTTAACCAGGGCGCTCTCGCAAACAAAGAATCTGAGCCTACCAAATAGCAATTAAAGAAAGTCCCCCACCTTGGGGAACCGAAGCCCACGTTTACATCCTTGGAGGCAGTGAAGGAAGTTAACATAGGGACGGAGCAGAACCCAAGAAAGATCAAGATAGGAACTCTAATGGGCGGAGAACGCGAAGCCTCACTAATAAAACTATTAAAGGAATACGCGGACATCTTCGCATGGAAACTATCTGATATGCCTGGGAATAGACCCAAGACAAGTGCAACATGAGCTGCGCATTAAACCCGGCACACCCCGTACGACAAAAGATACGAAAGGTGGCTACAGAGTATCACAAAGCAAAAGAGAAACGGGAATCTGCGAAAGCTGTTGGAGGCCGGTTTTTATAAAAGAAGTCAAATATCCTACTTGGATCTCTAACATGGTAATAGTACCAAAGAAGAATGGAGGGTCGAATCTGCATCGACTTCACCAACTTGAATAAAGCATGCCCCAAGGATAGTTATCCATTACCCAAAGATTGATCGGCTAGTCGACGCGGTAGAAGGATACGAAGAGTTATCATTCATGGACGGATACTGGGTATAACCAACTATTTTTAGCGAAGAAAATCAGCAACATACAAAGCATTTTACACACCCCACGGTCTCTATTGCTATGTAAGGATGCCTTTCGGACTCCGGAATGCGGGAGCAACGTACCAAAGGATGGTCGATGCTATTTTCAAGCCGTGGATTGGCAGGACCCTAGAGGTCTATGTTGACGATATGCTCGTCAAGAGCAGATTGAGGAAGAACCACCACCAGGACCTGAGGGACATCTTCGAGGCTATGAGAGAACACAATATGAAGGTCAACCCGGAAAAATGCACGTTTGGAGTAACATCAGGAAAATTCCTTGGGTACCTGGTGACAAAAAGGGGCATTGAAGTAGATCCCGCAAAAATCCGAGCCATAGTAGACATGCCATCCCCAAAGAACCTAAAAGAAGTACAAAAGCTCAATGGATCCCTAGCAGCCCTGGGAAGATTCATCTCAAGATCCTCGGATAGGTGCAAACTCTTTTTTAACATACTAAAAAAGGGGACGAAATTTGAGTGGACGGCAGAATGCGAAGAAGCTTTCCTAGGCGTCAAACAATACCTAGAAGAGATCCCTATCCTTCAGAAACCATACCCTAACGAAGTTTTAGCACTATACATTGCAGCAACAGACGATGCAGTAAGCGCAGTACTTGTCAGGACCCACACAAAGGAGGAGCAACCGATCTATTATGTCAGCAAGACTATGAATTCGCAGAAAGAAACTACACAAGAATCGAACAACTAATCTTAGCCATCGTATGGTCTACATTAAAACTGAGGACGTACTTCTTAACGCATGACATACGTATCCCATGCCGAGCGCCCTTAGAAGCCATCCTCAAAGGGGCAGGAAAGGTAGGACGCATAGCGAAATGGAGCACATACCTCGACCAATTCAATATCCACTATGAGCTTCAACATTCTCAGAAATCGCAAGTGTTAGCGGACTTTCTAGCAGACCTACCTTTGGACAACGAAGAAGAGGTGCGCATACAAGGATGGAGGGCCGCGGGTGCCCCTGAAATGGAAAAACAAAAGGAGCCAAATAACATTCTTGAACCAACAAACCCACGACAATGGGAGGTCTTTGTCGACGGCTCCAAAAATAGAGAGGGCGCGGGGATAGGCATCGTCATCACCACGCCCACGGGGGATAGGATCGTGCATGCATTCAGATTGGAGTTTGAAGGCCATACAAATAACATCGTAGAGTACGAAGGAGTGGTCCATGCCCTCCGCTTGATAATTGAATTAGGGATACAAGAAGTACGGTTGACAAGTGACTCACAACTAATCATACGTCAGATAGGCTAAGAATACAATGTGTACGACGAGACATTGATGGCATACATGGCTCTGGTACAAACGTTGGTTTCCCAAATACCAAAAATCAAATTTCGACATCTGCGTAGGAAGGAGCTCAGACACGCAGATGCCCTGGCATATATATCTGCCATGCTTAAAAATGAGGATGTCGAAGCAATCAAAATAACAAGAGTGTACGAACCATCCATCAAGCCCCAAGAAACATGTGCGGCTAACCAACGAAAGTCTAAGGAGGAAGATATCTCTGATGATGATGTCGGAGAGCACATCTTCGACGACTTCCAGAACGATGACATCACGCGACAAGCTGATGAGGACGACGATTACAGTCAAGAAGCAGATTGGAGAACCGAAATCCACTCTTTCTTAAAAGAGGGGAAACTCCCCCGGGATACCAAACAGCTAGGAAAGTACAATCCAGAGCAGGGATGTACGAGCTAAGAGACGGAACCTTATACGTAAAATCATTCCTCGGGCCACTTCGCCGTCTGCCTCTCTCGATCGAGGGACATATCATCTTGAAAGACATCCATAGAGGAGACGCTGGGAATCACGGTGGAATGAGATCCCTTGCGAGATAAGGTGAAGACGCAGGGCTACTACTGGCCAACCATGATCCGAGACGCGGCTAGAATGGCGCAAAGGTGCGAAGAATGTCAAAGATTTGGCAAACGAATCCACGCCCAGCCACAAAATTGAATTCTCGTGGACAGTCCGTGGCCCTTTGGGAAATGGGGGATCGACATAGTAGGCCCACTCGTATCGGGGACAGGAAAAGAAGATTCCTAATAGTGGCAACGGATTACTTCAAAGAAGTGGCTAGAAGCAAAGGCACCGGCAAGAATTCGGGATTCAGACGTCTTTACTTTTATTTTTCAAAATATCATCTCGCAGGTTTGGCATCCCCGCAGAGATAGTTTCCGACAACGGTAAACACTACAAGGAAAGAATATTGATTTGCTGTTCGACACCTTCAAAATTCGAAAAAGCAAATCTACCCCCATATACCCACAAAGCAATGGACAAGCAGAAGCCACAAACAAAACTTTGGCACTTATTCTTAAAAAACAACTAGACGAGTACAAGGGGCGGTGGTGTGAACAGTTACATAACGTTCTATGGGCATATAGGACGACTCGAAGATCAGCTACCGGAGAGTCCCCGTTTTTACTCACGTACGGAGCAGAAGCAGTAATCCCCAAGGAAATTCTACTTCCAACTACAAAGACAGAAGCATGGGAAAAGAATCTCACCACGGACATGATGTTGGAAAAACTCGACGACCTCGAAGAAAGGAGAGAAGCGGCACTGCAAAGAATGGAAAACTACCAACGCAGCTGGCGCAGAATATAACAAAAAAGTGAAACTTAGGAATTTTGTAGAAGGGCAAGTGTGTGTTGAGGACCATTCCCCAATACCAGCGAGAAAAGAAGTGGGGAAAATTAGCACCAACTTGGGGAGGACCCTACGTAATACACGACATCGCAGGAAATGGCTCTTACTATCTGCGAGAATGAAAGGGGAAATCCTCATGCATCCGTGGAATGCCAAATATCTCAAGCCATACTACCCATGACCAACCGCCCGCGTGTGCATTTCAGAAGAAGAAAACGGACTTACAAGTCCACATGTTTCTATCTCTGACAAAGGAGTAACGCACCTTAACTTTTCAATCAATCCAAGCTTTCATTTTCAAGTATCATATCCCATTCATTACCCACGCGCATTTCAATTTATTCAAAACCCACAACCTATACCATATGAGACACATGTATATACTACTTACACAATGTACATTGAAAACCATATCACACCTTAATAAAATATCGATACTATCGTTACCCCATGGATGTAGGCCTTAAGGCCGAACCACGTAAATTGTTGTGCAATTACTATTATTAAGAATTGACATTATACTTAGTAAGAGGGATATCCCGCACAAAGCGTGGATCTACCCACTGCAATATACCGGGCAATATCCAATGCAAAGCACACGCATGCAATATATCGGAGCATACACATGCAATCTCTTGGAACTCCCCCGTAAGCGTCTATAAGTGTACGACCAGGGGGCGACTTCCCACAGAACGAGATACCCGAGCAATATTACAAGCCGCGAACTCAATGGAATATATCCTTGAACGTCGGCCAGACCCCCACCGCTCGTAAATCCCCGCCAAGGAATTAGCCGGACGGGGTGCAAGGTCACAAGACAATTCCGGATATCAACCTACGGAATTGCACAAACAATACACTTTCTCAAATTCAAAGATCCACATCCTTGGATAGTAAACACTACGGAAGTACTCATTACGTTAACTTAATGTTCTTAGCCAATAAATGCAAATTCAACAAAATACAAATTCAGATTTAAACACCAAAGTTTGATCTAGTACATGGCAGTTGATTACAAGCCTAGCAAGAAGAGTAGCAAAAACGCCAAAAAGGATAAGCAACTGAGATCAATCCCTAGCATACTAGATATGATCTACTGGGAAGGAGCGTTATCCGTGGGTTTGTCCTTCAGCGAGGAAGGAACACTACCACCAGAGGAGGGCCCAGAAGAGCCTGAAGGGAGCGCGGGAACAGGGCGCCGAGTATAATTCTTGTTTAACCCATGGTTTTTCCTGAGATCCAACTCAATCTCACCAAGAGTTCTGTTAATCTCTTCCTCGCCAACCGCTTTGAGCCACGAAGCCTATGGCTACACTCTTCATCTCGGCCTGACTTAGGGAAGTGGAAAGAAGGTCCACCTTTTGATTAGCATGCTTCAGCGTTTCCTCCTGAGACAAGGCCAGGCCACGATGGTAATTGACTTGGCCCTCCAATTGAACTACCTTAATTAGCCTGAGCTTCGGCAAGTTTGTCATCCGCAGCTTCGAAGTCGTCCCCGGAGCTCTGCGAATAATAGAAAAAGAACAGTTATAACAAATACAATACAAAGCACACTCGATGACAAAAACGTATACCTTCACAATGATCAACCGCGGAATCCCTTGCTTCTGCGGCATAATCATATTCATTTGATAACCTATCATAATCTACCTGCAGAAGATTATGAGCATACTGACTCGCGCTTAGGTCATCTCGAAGCATCGAGTCCGAATGAAGATATCGATTAACCTCATCATTCTTCGATTCCAACCCCTTGTTAAGACGATACATAGTCACCTCTAAGTTTTTCTCACGCTCAACCTGACGAGCCACATCAGCTCGAGACGCGGATAAAGCACTACTGAGAGCACTAGATTCTGCCCTAGCATCGTCTCTTTCCTTAGCAAGACGCTGCATATAAGCCCGCACATCCGAGGGATGAGAAGACCGCGCTCGCCGCAGCTCGTCTTCCATAACGTTAAGCTTAATTTCTAAAGAGGAAATCTGACCGCGGGCTTTCTCAAGATTATCCCGCGTCCACAAAAGAGCCCCGTTGAACAAATGACGGTCATGGTTGTTTCGATTTTGCAGATCTACCAAGCAAAGCTTTTTCTTACGCCATTCTTCGGCCATAGCGTTATGAACATCCGCGCGGGCATTCCATTTCGCCGATTCACTCTTAAGTCTTTCAACTAACTCGGCAATGCGACCTTTTTGACGAGTTCTCTCATTTCAAGCCACAACAACTCGGGGACTCCACCCACTGAAGACAGTACAGTGGGAGGAGGGAAGAAGGAGAAAACTCAGAACATATAAGGAGCAGGAAACTACCAAAGAAGAGGAGATGCAGACCTGAAATAGACGAAGAGTTCTTCTCAGCAACCGCTAACTTGGCCTTAACCGAGGCCAGCTCAGAACGCAGCTTTGCCTCTTCCGCGTCCTGCTGCGCAGACCCTTCAGCTCTGCTATTTCCTCATCTTTAGCGGAGACCGAAGCTTCAACCCCGAAAGCGTCTCTTCACAATGCCGAGCTTCCCTTCTAGCTTGAGAGACTTAGCCTTGAAGAGCCTGGTAAAGATGATGGTTGCAATACTCACTCCTCATCATCTATCAATCAAAAAGGGAAATTAGTTCACAACACATTTAAGCAAAATCGTGGGTAGAAAGAGTAGGACAAACCTCCAATAACCGCCGTTGGGGATAATTGTCTCGGTACCCATCAGCAATGGCCATCATGCCAAAGAACCGTAGGGGGAGGATCCACCACGAGATCAATCCCGCTGGTCACAAGATTCTCGCCCACCCTCGAGCTACCACCTCCTCCGGGTTAGCTCCATATGCCGACGAGTAAACGAGTCCGAACTCTTTTCCCCCTCAATCACAAAAAGCGGGGACGAGGCACGATAAGCAAGTTTTTCTTTTGCAGCCACGCCAACACAAAGATCATCACCATCCGTGACCAAGGACCGCGTGAAGTCATCGAGGGAGAGTCTAAGGACGTCCCACCAAGCGAGGCACCGGTAGTACTTAGCGCCAAAACCCCACCAGCAAAGGAGGAGGTGCCGACACAAACCTCGGATGCACCGCCAAAACCCCAAAGATCAGATCCACGTGTGGGGTCACCCCTCAGCCTATCCTTAAGGACATTCAGTCATCACCATCGGAAGCAGATTGAAGTCCGAGACAAGCCCCATAACCGTGGCCATGTCAAATGATTGCTCCCTGATAAAACCCTACCAAAGGAAAACTCGCAAGAAGCATCCCCATCCTTTTCACCACTATCAAGAGCAATTTTCTTACCCTTGTCCCCAACATCCCCAGTACCCTTGTCCCCAACATCCCCAGTACCCTTGTCCACAACATCCTTGTCACCACCATCCCCATCCTTGGTAGCCCCCTCAGCCTGACCATCACCACCACCACCTCCACCAACGCTCCCCACCCAAGCAATACTATCTACTTCTTGAATGGGCGGAGAAGTCTCAATTCGATCTTCCCGTCGGAAACATCCTCATCACCATCCACGGACTGTTCACATCCTCGAAGTGTGTAGAACCCTCGGTGGGAGAATTCGACGATTGCTTTCGGATTGATCCTCTTGTCTCTACGCACCTACCACACATAATGATAAAAGAGCCATCGGCATCTCCTTTCCTTAGCATAATCAATATTATTCAAGAAAACGAAGGGGCATATATACATAGAAAACAAACAACACACCTTAGCAACATCGCATTCCGCGAAAGAAGGTTAGCATCGTGGATATCTTCGTCTTCCGCGTCGTCAACATCGCGATTATAAGCAAAATCCATGCCTACAAAACTCATCTCGCCAAGGGCGTAATGGGCATAACGAGCGGGAGAAGATTCGCGGTGAGGACCGTCGCCAGAGGGTCTGCCAACCATGGGGTCCAGGGACCCAACCATAGGCCCACGGACCAACGACTTCAAGAACAGTGGCAGACCATTCATAGTCATGATCACGCTTAATCCTCTCATCAGCGGGAATAGGAAGACCCTCGGCGCCAGGAACCCTCGCCATCTTGGAATCACTTACCTCACTCAAAAGTCGAACTTCCCCCTTAGCAGAAGAAATGTTCCGTGCAGACTCTGGACCACGGTTTACGAGTATTCCTGTTAACGTAATCTCCAAAGGATTTGTTAAAATTCTCAGGAGTATACCACCCTTTCTCCTTTTCTAATTTAGGGGCATAGAAAGTCATCATCGTTTGCCCCTTACTACGAAGATAGCATTCACGGAGATGGCGAAGATAGTTTCTGTCAACCGTTGCACCCCCGCGATTATGACTTTTCTTGGCGATCGCGGCTAGACAAGACCCGGTAGTACAAATCATCACCGGCTTTATACAAGGGTAACATCAAACCAGCCTCGAAGGCACCCACGGTCGTCAGCAAATGAAAGGCATCATATTTGTAATTGGTAACCATCTCATAAGTTATATCTTTATCAGAGGCATAAAAACGAACTTGGAAGTGCTGAAGACCATGCTTCAATTTGAAGGCCTCAAGATCAATGTGTCGGAAGGTAAACTTCTTATTACCCAAAGGTAAAGGACGAAAAGTAACAGCAGAGTCTTCCTCGAAAGCATCTCCCGTAGTATCTTCCGCAGAACCCGCAGCCTTCTTCTTAGGAAGAACTATATCTCCCGAAGACTCTATCTCCGCAGCCTTTCTCTTCGAAGACAGAGTCTTAGTTGACTTACTCGAACTAGGCACAGGTGGATTAGTCCGCGGTGGAGGCTTGGAGCGGAGAGGCTGCACATTTAAAGGCTCAGCGCGCGGATTCTGCTGCTCAGGAGACTCACCTCTAGGGCGATTCACGGCATATTTAGACCCCTGCGGTGGATCACCCCTTTTAAGCGAAGATCTCTGACCAAGGGACGAGGATGTTCGTCCATCCCGAGGATTATCCTGGGTAAGTGAAGGCGGGGCTCCACTCCTAGTATTGGAATCACTCCGAGGAGACCTGTGAGGACTCGACGGAGGAGTTTGGTAAGGGACCCGCGGATGGTCGGACATTTCTGTAGGCACAAACACGAATAAAAGTGCAAGTCAGAGGCAAGGGATATCGAAAAGCAAGAAAATCTCAAGAACAACAGCAAACGTGAAGAAAACCCTAGATTTCATCTACAACTACTTAAACTCTCAAGCTATTATTCCAACTCAAAAGAAGAAAAATAAAATTAAAGCATGACCAATGAAACATACGACTCAGTGGCGTCAACTCTCAAATCCCAGGATATACATAAAATTAAATTCATCATCAACGCATCACCAGAAAATCAAGAACTCAACAGGGTTAGGCATGGTGATTAAACGGAATAAAAAATCATACATGAACCTCAAAGAATAAAACAAAGAAGAAAGAACAAAGGTGGCGATAAAGAAGCGACCGCAAAGAGAGCGAGCAGCAAAGACAATGGCAGAAAGAACAATGGTGTCGAGGAAGTTAAGAAGATGAAGAAGACAAAAGAACATAGAATAAAAAGAGAATGCGAATTAAATTCACATTCTCTCATTCTTCTCTTTTTATAAGACCAAGAGAAACCGTCCACTACCCAAAGGGCAGTTATAATAGGATATGGGAAACGTGCACAATAAATGCGGTAGCACCTTTTTAGGAGAAGTTATGAGGAGGGAGATAAAAACGTACCACACGATTCTTCTTCCAACAAAGCTAAACGCCCGATCACAAGAAGAGGGGCAAATTGTAAGTACACTTATTTATCTCCATCGCCACGTGTACTAGCAGAGCCCACGTGGAGGCCATGTCTTAAAGATGAATGACACATAGGGGCATCCATGGCGTCTAGACAACGTGCCATCTGTCAAGACCAACAGTCGAAGATGAGGGAGCATCCAAAGTAGATGATCCCACGCAACACCAATGAGTTACTCTACCCCATCACGAGGTAAGATGTAATCAACGGTTGGGGATAGTCCAACCGACACGTACGTGAAAAGGAGGACCGACACCGCCCGGCACCTGACCGGATAGCCCCAACCACTCGTATTTAATCTTTGCTCGGAGGGCACGTGTCGGACGACCCACGAAGAAAGCGAGGATAGGTCGGCGTAACGAGCGTGGGTATTATAGAAGCCGCGGAGTGACAAGGAAGTCCGCGGACCATGCACTGAGCACAAGAAGATAAGGTCTCCACAGCTCCTTGTCGGTGGACCCACTTGATTTAGTTATATATATGAATACCCCTTCCACAGAAAAGGGGGTCGAGAGTAGAACTAAGGAATAGGAGAGAGAATAGTGAGAAGTAAGTATGTGCTTATGGAGAATCTCTCCATAAATCACGTAATTCATCGTCTCCCTTACTTTTGTAACCGTTTACTTTATAGTGAATATCTCCGGATCCGTGGACGTAGGCCTTAGTGCCGAACCACGTAAACCATCGTCTCCTTTACCTTTAGTACTCGTATAGTTTCATTTACGTGTTCATGTCTCAGATCTATCACTTTGGGGATGATGACGAGATCATGACAAACTCGCGAGGTTTGGAATCCATGAATCATCATCTACCTAGGCATACTATACTTTACTCGCACTTTAATGCATGTTTTCAATTCATGTTAAGATTGTTTGTGATCACGCGGACTACACTTGATTTCCGTGTTCACAGTGTTTGTAAGACCCGCCGAGGCTACACGTGAGGGGTGGTGTTGAGATTAATTGTCCATGTAAGACCCGCTGAGGCTACACGTGAGGGGGCGTGTTGAGATTATTGGTCCCACATGGTTGGGTTATTTAAGATCCTGCGGTTTATAATCTATTAGGGCCTCTCCACTCATTGCCAATTGGTTTTGAGTTGGATGCCCGTATTCTAATAGAAAAGGAAAAGTTTTAGTATAAAAGAATAAAAACCAGAAACGGATACTTAGTATCCGTTCAAAACACACGAAAACTAAGTTCCCGTAATGTAGTTTTTTCAACGGAATTCCGAGTGATTTCTCTTAGCTACAAGGTGGATCAGATATGATCAACTTTGAAATGTAATTAAGGGATGTCGCTACATTTAAGCGACACAGAAGATCATAATAGTTGGATTTCACAACAACTAAGCTATAGCGAAGCGAAACCGTGCACCATAGTGCTTGGCCTAAGACAATGATGAAATTGTCTACTCTTTTTCCACAAAGTAAAAAAAATATTTTTTTTACCTAATTTTGACCATTATTTTATATATATATGTTGAAAACCCATTCCTCTTTGTTAGTCCTTGTCATCTTTGTTTCAAGTTCATTAAGTTAAATATTAGGCTTGAGTCCACCTTCCAAAATAAGTATCATGTCATCTTGAATATGGGCTGGGTTAAACATAAGGCTTGGGTCCACCTTCAAGATAAGTATCATGTCATCTTGAATATGGGTTGGGTCTTACTTTTTCCATCAAGTCAAGGAAAAAAGCTGAATGGTTCACCACAAGGAATAGTAGTTGGGCCGCGGTAAACCAACCACTCAAACAATTAATGGATGTATGCTTCTTGCTAAACGGTTCAGCACAAACAAACAAAAAGTGAAATGGTTTTACGCTTTTGTTTTTGTTCAGGCTTGTGTTCAAAATAACCTTGGAACCAATCCTTGAAGATCCCCATTGAGCGACTATTTTCCATCTTGAAAGCTTGAATTGCTGCTCCATTAGATTTACCTAAGAATGTAACAGACCGGAAAACGACGTCTCCGACGCCAAGCCCTTGATAACCGAAACTTTCTGATATGGATCACTCATAACGCAGTGACTGGACCGTAAAGCTTCACTTCTCTCCATGAAAATGCATGTCGATTTTTTCCATTACAAGCATGCTTTGCAAGCATGATGGACGTAACTTCCACACCAATCCAACTATCCCTTTTTATGTGAAGGGTACAAGGCCATAAAGGCTTTTGCTGATGCATCTTGCATACATCACAGACTTCCGAGTACTGTCTAGGCATATAACACTTCCTTGGACTTGCACATATGTCATTTAAAGCCTATTTTTCGCGTCCTTACACTACGCCAAAACATCATTTTGTAGCGCTTATAAACGTTGCACTATTTTTTTCAACGGTAATAAGTGTTAGTAAAACGGCGTTGCGCATTTGTGTGCAACGGAAATCATCTGTTGCTCAAATTATATTAAACAACGTATATAACTGTTGCTCAATTGGTGGTGCAACGTTTTATTTTTTTCTATTTATGCAAAGTATATACTAATTTGTGGAACGCTTATTATTAATAGAAAAACACTTTTGTGGGTACCTTTTTGGTTATTGTCCACGTTTTATTTGTTTGGTGAAAATTATATCCGTTTCTTATTGTAGTAATTTTTGCAACAAATGTTTTTCCTACGTTTATATCCGTTGCAAAATAATTTTCCGATCAAAGAAATTGTCGTCGGCTTAAATTCCGGCAGATTTCTACACCTAAAAAATTCCATTGATGCACCTGCATATACCAATCTAGATGCACCTAGAACTTGCAATTAATAATTGATGTACATTCTCATAAAACAACAGTTACAATTAATCTAAAATATAAAGGTAGTGTAGCAATCAAATCTAGCATTCTAGTATGCTGGAAAAGAAAATGGAAGACAAAACCCGCACTTTTATAAAGTATTGAGCATAAACTCAAAGGTCAAAACAGGCATACAGTTATACAAACCCCCATTTCAGAGCTCTTTCCATTTCCTTTAGTTCATCCATGAAACCCTTGAATTTCGACTTTGCTTGATTCGACAACCCATCTTCTTAAACATCAATCAACTTCAAATCTTCAACATCATCTATAGAAAACCCTTCATTCCTTTCTTCATCTTTGAAAACCTATCATTATCAGACCACAATCGACTAACCCTAGATTCTTGTTCTCACGATCTGATAAGCACAAAGCTACAAACCCAAGACCAACTATGCATGTATGGAATCATTCACTTCAACAACAACAACATATCATAAATTGAAAATTGAAAATGCGGGGGTACAACAACCACACCCAACAATTCGTTTGGCAATCTGAGAGGACTTAGTCCAATATACTTTAAAGAGAATCAACTAGACAGTCAGACTCAATCTTTAGAAAAGTATATCAAAGAGTTTATATCTCTATCTCTCAATTCAATCTGCAATCAGCAAATAGAAATTTGCGAGCCCGATTGAATATAAGAGTAGTAACTTGAACGGTACCAAAGACCAATGTTCAAGGATCAATCAACTTCAATCAACAACCAAAGGTTGGATTTCCTAATTGATCGATACAACGCACAACCTGTGATATTTCAATTATATAACAAAATATAATGCGGAAAAGAAATAACACAGACACCAGAATTTTGTTAACGAGGAAAACCGCAAATGCAGAAAAACTAAAGGACCTATTCCACTTTGAACACCACACCGTATTAGTCCGCTGCGTACACTAGCCTACTACCAATGAACTTCGGACTGGACTTTAGTTTAACCCTAATCAATCTCACACTGATTCAAGGTACAGATTGTTCCTTACGTCTCTCGATCCCGTGCAGGATACTACGCACTTGATTCCCTTAGCTGATCTCACCCACAACCAAGAGTTGCTACGACCCAAAGTCGAAGACTTGATAAAAAAAACTGTCTCACACAGAAAAGTCTATTAGAATAGATAAATCTGTCTCCCACAGAAATACCTATGCGTTTTGTTTCGTCTTTTGATAAATCAAGGTGAACATGAACCAATTGATAAACCGGTCTTATATTCCCGAAGAACATCCTAGTATTATCAATAAACTCACAATAATTTAAATCATATGGAAGCTAAACTAGATATTGTGGAATCACAAACGATGAGACGAAGGTGTTTGTGATTACTTTTTATCTTGCCTATCGGAGATTAAATCTCGAGCAAATCTTAAAGAAGATAAAATCGGGCAAGATCAGAACACACAACTATAGAGAAAATAGTTGGGTCTGGTTTCAAAATCACATTGAAGTCTTCAAGTAGTTAACCTATAGCGTCTCGTGAGAAACCTAAGGTTAAAGGAGAAACGACTCTAGTTATGCAACTAGTAACACACATAAGTGTGGGGATTAGGTTTTGTTAGAGCATGGCTCGGTTGAACCCACCAAGCGTTGGTATGTCAAGTTTGATTGTCATATTTTAGTGAATCAAAACTCATGTTAAGAGTCGCTTGATTATGTACTAGAGTTAAACTTCGTATAGGTTAGCTTGAAAGTATTAGGATATGAGGCATTATAAGTATTGCGAAGACTTGAAAATGTGATGAAGCAAGGAGATACAACGACAACAATCATCCTTCCACTTGAGGTTAGTGATATTTGACTTGAACTGTTTCATTCCCTAACATATCTTTCAAGTCGTGCATATTGAAAACATAACTGCGAAGCATTTTTGAACTCTAGATAGACATAGTATTAAGGAATACAATACGAGGTTTATTGCTTAACCATCAAACTTTGTAGATAAGACATTGCCATAATCATTTGAATGCTTTTGTGATTATGTATGGGTATGAGGTGAGGATTTCATCCTAGGGAACAATGTTTACATGTGTTCTAAGGAAGTAAGTTCATAAACTTATTTGTGGACCGAAAATGAAATTGCCAGGTTTTATTGGTTTTGTTATTCATTGCATATCTTATGAACAACCAATATGTGTGATAGAGTATAACCGTTCACAACTTGTTGTGTTCTTGGTAGAACTGTTCACAAAGGCCTGACTTATGTATTAGTATAACTTTTATTAGTAAAACCGATCTTAAGTAATCACCTGTGGTATGATCAGATTTTGTATGTCTGACCTTGTAAGGGAAAGGGAACCGATCCTAGTAAGGGAAAGGGAACCGATCCTAGTAAGGGGTGCAGTACATCAAAGGGAACCGATCCTTGTATGGGGTGAAGCAAGCTTTATAACAGAAATGGGAACCGATCCTATGGAATGTGCAACACATATAAGTTAGATACCATATATATGTGGGTAACCGATCCTAATACCTAGTCAACCGAACTTTTGGGAAGCTAGTGTGACTATGCACAATACTAACATGAAGGTATAACCGAAACTTGTTTTGGTAGAACCGTAAACCCAAGATTGTGATTGAATGTTGGTTTTATCAATCACATAGTTCTTAAAAGTCAGATGAACCAATTCTAAACTTGTTTGGAAGTGTGGAAAATCGGTTTCAAGGTTGTAAGTGTGAAAGAGAACTTACAAAGTTAAGATGTCGACAAACTTTGAACACATGTTGTGAATGTTTATTTCTATAAT
This sequence comes from Papaver armeniacum, assembly GCA_023531295.1. NCBI lineage: Eukaryota > Viridiplantae > Streptophyta > Magnoliopsida > Ranunculales > Papaveraceae > Papaver > Papaver armeniacum. The sequence continues at coordinate 771,044 of JAJJWW010004070.1, forward strand.
TGTTCAAAGATATTCCTTAACGGCTAAGGGAAGAGAATCCTAGGATCGAAATATAACTAAGTTTAGAATCTTTTAATTAAGGTTATTAATTTCATTTTGTAGGGAAATTACAGAATTTGTAATGTGCATTTACTAACTAGATTTACCGAGAGATTTCGATCGTTATTTTTGGACATATCATTTCCAAGAATTATGAAAACCGAATCTGTGCTTTTATGAATATCTTGAGAATATTTTCGGTTTTGGAAATTCCTTGGTGTCCAAACTTCCTTGTTTATAAATACACGAAGTTTGCCTTTCTAGCAAACTAATCCTTCGTAACAACTGATTTACTCTTTTGTTGTTGTTACTGTTGTAGCCGCCTATTCGGAGAGGAGAGTAACCTAATTAGGCGAAATCTCTTACGGCCGCTCAGTTTAAAGTCTTCTTTGGGATTGAGAAGCTCTAGCGCGACCCGTTGGTGGGAAACTAAATAATTGCAGTTTATCTTTGTTTTCGATTGATTTGATTGACTAACGGTGGTAGAAATATGATTGCACCCAGTTTGTTTATTCTTGAGAATCTTCTCTTTAGATATAAGATTCACTCAAACTAGTTCAGAGTTTCGACATGGATCTTTAGACTGTTGTTAGTTCTAATGACGATCTTGTGATAATCCATTGTTAACAGACTCCGTTCTGTGCGTGATTGATCACAAGAGATTCAAGTGATTGTGTGCAGGTTTTTATTGAAGATTTAAGAAGATTTGAAGACAAAGAAGATAGTGAAGATCTGACTTGGGTTTTATAATCTTTGGTGTGCACAATACTTGTTTCGATAAAAGAGGATCCAATTAATAATCGGTTTATCCTTCTGGTAGATTGGATTGATTAATTGAGTAGATCGGTATCAATACGTTTCCTTGTGATTAAAGGTATTGATTGGCTTAATCTTAAACGATTACCTTTGGGTGATTGAACATAAGATAGATCTAAGGACCCGACGAAGGATTTTATGTTAAGATAAACAGAAGAGCCTTTGTCCGACTCATATCACTTGGTTGAATAAAGTTGATGCCAAACATATTTGTTGTTCCTTTACTGTTTGGAATATGAACCAAAGGAATTGTTCCAAGTATGTGACTTATTCACAAGTCGGAGGCGTGGGAATACAGACAAAACTAAGTGAACTATAGGGTTAGTTACTTGGTCTCAACTATACGAAGTTAGGTGTAATTTTGTGTAGCATCTTAATACTGAGAGTATTAAATTTTGGACAAGGTCCCGGGGTTTTTTCTGCATTTGCGGTTTCCTCGTTAACAAAATCTTGTTGTGTCATTTACTTTTATTTTCCGCATTATAATTGTTTTATTATAATTAAAGTAAATCACACAAACGTTAATTCCTATTTACTTGATAAGCAATCCTATTGTGTTTGGTTAAGTCCGAACCTTTGTATCAAGTAAACATACTTCGTTGTTGTATTGTCTCGATCTCGTATCCATAGACGATCACACGAAGTGTGAACCAATTAGTTGTATTGTCTCGACTCAGTCCATAGACAATCATTTTCGGAGAAAGGACTTATAGGTAGGAAAAGTTTTAGCTTGAGGTATATTTGGGTACCCTCGCCTTTTCAATTGGTATCAGAGCAGGCAAACACGAAAAGATCTAACAATCTGTGTTTGGTGCGATCCAACCTATAAGAATTGAATCTATGACCGATTCATTTAACGTAGTTGCAGGATTTGATTACTTTACAAGATCGTGGTGGAGATCACGTATGAAGTATGCAATACTCCTATTCCTAAATATGTTAGGAATCATGCTTATATATGTCTTGAGTGACTTACATGTTCCTTTGGTAAACATAGGATTGTATATCATCTTGTTGTGTAACAATGATGCTAAGGCCTATGTAACAGGTTGTATCTTGAAAATGCATAAGATTCCTCTTATGATTTGTATGAACCATGGCTGTTGTGTTCTTGATAATTCTGGAATCTTGAATATACTTTGGAGGGCCTACCAAAATATATACATGTACATTTTCAGATATAATTATGTCAATGCTTAGCAATCTAGGATGCGATTTTGGAAAACATGTGTTCCGTCATGGAATAAGTTTTCGGTTAGTAAATTTATTAACAATGGATTGCTTCATGCACCTCACAACTATTTTAATAAAGCAAGTGATCTTTTGAAATATATGTTTTTTTATTCTAATGATATTTTCAATGAATATCGTATTTTGGTCAATTCTATCTCTGCATACTCTAATAAATTCTTGAATAAATTTCAAGTGATATTATATCATTATGGTAATAAAAGAGTACACAGGTTATTGGACAAAAACATGGAATCAATCCGAAATAAAGGTCCAGTCCATAGAAAACCGGTTTTCCAAAAGAAAAACTTAGACACGAAATCAAAATTGTTTCCTTTCAAGTCACGTTTTCCGATTTTGAGTGTTTTTCCTAAAACTAGTTATTTTCGGTCTTTGTTGACAAGTCTTCATATAAAAGATAATCTCTTGCTATGTATTCAAACATATTGGGGAAGATTGCGCAAAATCGTAACTAGGGTTTTTCATATTTTCGCAAGTATGAAAAAGGGGAAATCAAGAACTAAATCCGCTAATAAACAGATCAGAATTGAAAACATGGATGAAATCAGATTTCCTAACTGTATTAACAACAAGCATGAATCTGCTCGTTTTGTAGATAGTTCTTGCTTCAGGAAATATGAAGCACTTAAAGGAATGGGTTTACCTCTGAAAAGAAGTTTGATCCAGATGTCCAAAATAAGGATTATGTGAATTTCGTTCAATATCGAAACCATCTTTTTAATCTTGAAGAATATTCACCTGATTTGGTTAAAGTGTTCTATGCCAATATACACAATGTTGATCACAAAAGAACTTAGTTTTGTGACCTTTGTTGGCCGATGTATCTATTATATTGATTGTAAAACCATCTCTAATGCTATTAAGTACAGTGAGGAAAGTAATCACCTGATTACTGGAGTTGAAATTGATCACGATACCATTTCAACATGTCTCATTGGAAAGAAGATTGCATGGGAAAATGATAGACTACCAACAAAGAATATACCTCTTCATCTTAGGATTTTCGGTAAACTTGCTTAAGCAACCATCTTTGCAAATACAAGAGATGAATCAGTCTGGGATAAGACATTTGCAGAATTTATCTACTTTCTGCTGAAAGAGGAGACTCAAATAGATCTTTGCGACATCATTGTCAGTCAAATGATCAAGATATCAGATTCTATCTCATCTTCTGGTATCAAAAGGAATCTCGTCTTTCCATGCATCATTACCAAAATCTGTGAATCAGTCAGAGGAAAATATTTTGAAGAAAGATTGAGCATTAATCTTGTGACTAATAAGATTATAAGTCAAATGGTAGGATACAAACCCACTAATATGTTATTGGAAGAATTTCACCTAATTCTTACAAAAAGATGCTTCTTACTCACCTTGAAAGTATAGGTAAACAACTTGTTGTTTCCGAAAAGGTGAGCTTTACTGCTCGAAAAGACATAAAAACTCTTAAAGGAATTCATAATTTTGAATCAGAGTTTTGGGATCAAGAATCAAGAATCGAAGAAGAGCGATAGAAAGAACTTGGTCCCAAGGAATGTTCTTCTTAGGAAATAAATGAAGATTAAAACTCTTCAAGAAAAATAGATAGTAGTTTTTGATTTATTTCAATAAAGTCTATCATGAATAAAACTTTCTTATCATGAATAAAATTATTTGATTTGTAATTTTCTTGTGATAGTTTTCGGTTTACATATCATGTGCTTAATTGCTTTTACCTTATTGCTATGTATGTTTATGGGATGTTTGATTTCGGTTTTACTACCTTAATATTCGATCTCATATATTGTGAACCCTCATGGTTTGGGTGACTTTTTGATTTAGCAGGATTAAGTTCTATCCCTAGTAGGTAGGCTTTATTAAATGATTATGAGGGGTTCTAATAGAAACAATATGTGAAAAATTCACAACATGTTGAATCGGTTTTGGTTTAGCATAAAAGCATATGTGTTTCGACGATTTTCAACTTTTGCTTGCAATTGTTAAAACCGGTTTTCAACCTTTCTCTGGTAAAGGTTGAGGTGTGTTGTTATTCTTTTGTTCACGCATAAGGATGACAACGTGGTGATATTTCGATATTAATTCTCTCTGGACGAAGATGCAATCATATTGGAGAAGTGGATGCAAAATTTGAGGTAACAATTTTGTTAGTTAATTTTTTTCCTGTTTAAGAAAAGCCTGAGTTTATATTATATATATTTGTTGCTTTTTCTTAACAAAATTTCGGTTCAATTGATATTTATTCCATGATGTGTGTGTGGATGTGTGTTTCAATTGGTTCCGGTTAAGAAAAACTATTGTTATCTTGCTTTATTGTGTGGTATCAATTGTTTAGGCTTACAAAATTTCAGTACAACTGATGTGTGTGTGTGATTCAATTGGTTCCGGTTAAGAAAAACTATTGTTATCTTGCTTTTGTATGGTATCAATCGTTTAGGCTTACAAAATTACGGTGCAATTGCGGTGCTTATAATGTCTATGTTGTTTCAATTGCTTCCGGTTGAGGTGAATAATTATGCAAGTTGATTTATCTTGGTTTGTATGAATTATTATGGCTTAACGAAATAATATGTGTACGGGATGAGTTGTTTAGTCCAATTCGATTCCGGATAAGAAACTAAGTTATTTCTGCTCTTAGTTAGACTTATCAAAGTGAGGTTTCGGTTATTCAAGTCTAATCGAATGCCTAAACAAGAAATGCTAGTTAACGAACCTAGTACTTGTCTTGTTTAAAATTGAAAGGTCTAAATTTATGGATAATTAGAACTTGATGAGAAAATGGACTTTATCTTTATTTTGGTCTTATCGAATTAAGCGGTTGTTTTTGAACAATCGGTTTAGCAAAGGGACTAATATGCTTGTTGTTTTTGGTTTGCTAAACTAAATTGGAAAAATTGTTTCGGGAAATTGTTTCCTTGGTACGTAACATATCAAAATAAGACTACTTGTAGTTTCGGTTTTGATATTGGTTATCCGAACATGATGTGTGGAACCCTCGTGCCTAACTCTATAGGTTTGCAAGTCTATTATGAGATTTGTAAGATTCTTTTCGTGTTGTCCTTTATTATTTTTTTCGTTTTTTTTGTCATTTTTGTGACAAAAAGGGGGAGAAATATATGGAGTAAACAGGTGATGGTGGCATTGATATTTATATTGATTGGCATCGCTAGGGAAAAGAACATTGGTACTTGAATGTTTTTATCTAACGAAAGAGTGAAAGCACAGACTAAGGGGGAGTAACATGTCATATGATTGGTATAACAAAGATGTGCGGATTGAATATCTACCTATCTTCCTTAGGGCGAGTAATAGCTTTGTTATTAGAATGTCAACAGCGACATTTTCAAGGATTGAATGTAAACAGTTTCACTGTGTTGTTGAATCGGGAATCAAGCGGATTGTAATGAATAATTGTAATTTGTTTATCCATATGATGTAAGAGTTTTGTCACTAAAATTGAAAAAGGGGGAGATTGTTAGAGCATGGCTCGGTTGAACCCACTAAGCGTTGGTATGTCAAGTTTGGTTTTCATATTGTAGTGAATCAAAACTCATGTTAAGAGTCGCTTGATTATGTACTAGAGTTAGCTTGAAAGTATTAGGATATGAGACATTACAAGTATTGCGAAGACTTGAAGATGTGAAGAAGCAAGGAGCTACAAGGACAACAATTATCCTTCCACTTGAGGTTATTGATATTTGACTTGAACTGTTTCATTCCCTAACGTATCTTTCAAGTCGTGCATATTGAAAACATAACTGCGAAGCATATTTGAACTCTAGATAGATATAGTATTAAGGAATACAATACGAGGTTTATTGCTTAACCATTAAACTTTGTAGATAAGACATCGCCAAAATCATTTGAATGTTATTGTGATTATATATGGGTATGAGGTGAGGATTTCATCCTAGGGAACAATGTTTACATGTGTTCTAAGGAAGCAAGTTCATAAACTTGTTTCTGGACCGAAAAGGAAATTGCTAGGTGTTATTTATTTTGCTATTCATTGCATATCTTATGAACAACCAATATGTGTGATAGAGTATAACCGCTCACAACTTGTTGTGTTCTTGGTAGAACTATTCACAAAGGCATGACTTATGTATTGGTATAACTTTTATTAGTAAAACCGATCTTAAGTAATCACCTGTGGTATGATCGGATTTTGTATGTTTGACCTTGTAATGGAAAGGGAACCGATCCTTGTAAGGGAAAGGTAACGGATCCTAGTAAGGTAAAGGGAACCGATCCTAGTAAGGGTGCGGTACATCAAAAGGAACCGATCCTTGTATGGGGTGCAACAAGGTTTATAGCGAAAGGGAACCGATCCTATGGACATGTGCAACACATATAAGTTAGATACCATATATATGTGGGGAACCGATCCTAGTACCTAGTCAAACGAACTTTTGGGAAGCTAGTGTGACTATGCACAGTGCTCACATGAAGGTAGAACCGAAACTTGTTTTGGTAGAACCGTAAACCCATGATTGTGATTGAATGTTGGTTTGATCAATCACATAGTTCTTGAAAGTCAGATGAACCAATTCTAAACTTGTTTGGAAGTGTGGCAAATCAGTTTCAAGGTTGTAAGTGTGAAAGAGAACTTACAAAGTTAAGATGTCGACAAACTTTGAACACGTGTTGTGAATGTTTATTTCTATAATTGTTCAAAGATATTCCTTAACGGCCAAGGGAAGAGAATCCCAGGATCGAAACATAAGTAAGTTAATAATCTTTTAATTAAGGTTATTAATTTCATTTTGTAGGGAAATTACAGAATTAGTAATGTGCATTTACTAATTAGATTTTCCGAGAGATTTCGATCGTTATTTTTGGACAGAGCATTTCCATGAATTATGAAAACTGAATCAGTGCTTTTATGAATATATTGAGAATATTTTCGGTTTTGGAAATTCCTTGGTGTCCAAACTTCCTTGTTTATAAATACAAGAAGTTTGCCTTTCTAGCAAACTAATCCTTTGTAACAACAGATTTACTCTTTTGTTGTTGTTACTGGTGTAGCCGCCTATTCGGAGAGGAGAGTAACCTAATTAGGTGAAATCTCTTACGACCGCTCAGTTTAAAGTCTTCTTTGGGATTGAGAAGCTCTAGCGCGACCCGTTGGTGGGAAACTAGATAATTGCGGTTTATCTTTGTTTTCGATTGATTTGATTGACTAACGGTGGTTGAAATCTGATTACACCTAGTTTGTTTATTCTTAAGAATCTTCTTTTCTGATATAAGATTCACTCAAACTAGTTCAGAGTTTCTACATGGATCTTTAGACTGTTGTTAGTTCTAAAGACGATCTTGTGATAATCCATTGTTAACAGACTCCGTTCCGTGCGTGATTGATCACAAGAGATTCAAGTGATTGTGTGCAAGTTTTTATTGAAGATTTAAGAAGATTTGAAGACAAAGAAGATATTGAAGATATGAGTTGGGTTTTATAATCTTTGGTGTGCACAATACTTATTTCGGTAAAAGACAATCCAATTAATAATCGGTTTATCCTTGTGGTGGATTGGATTGATTAATTGAGTAGATCGGCATCAATACATTTTCTTATGATTAAAGGTATTGATTGGCTTAATCTTAAACGATTACCTTTGGGTGATTGAACATAAGATAGATCTAAGGACCCGACGAAGGAGTTTATGTTAAGATAAATATAAGAGCCTTTGTCCGACTCATATCACTTGGTTGAATAGAGTTGATACCAAACAGATTTTTTGTTCCTTCACTGTTTGGAATACGAACCAAAGGAATTGTTCCAAGTACGTGACTTATTCACAAGTCGGAGGCGTGGGAGTACAGACTGAACTAAGTGAACTATAGGGTTAGTTACTTGGTCTCAACTATACGAAGTTAGGTGTAATTTTGTGTAGCTGCCTTGATCCTGAGAGTATTCAATTCATGACTAGGTCCCGGGGTTTTTCTGCATTTGCGGTTTCCTCGTTAACAAAATCTTGCTGTGTAATTTACTTTTATTTTTCGCATTATAATTGTTTTATTATAATTAAAGTAAATCACAAAAACGTTAATTCCTATTTACTTGATAAGCAACCTATTGTGTTTGGTTAAGTCCGAACCTTTGTATCAAGTAAACATACTTCATTGTTGTATTGTCTCGATCTCGTATCCATAGACGATCACACGAAGTGTGAACCGATTAGTTGTATTGTCTCAACTCATTCCATAGACAATCACTTTCGGAGAAAGGACTTATAGGTAGGAAAACTTTTAGCTTGAGGTATATTTGGGTACCCTCGACTTTTCAGGTTTCCCAGTTGGTAGAGTTCTCATTTATATAGTTTTCAAATCAGGGTTTGCAATCTAAGTTACCTTGGTAACAAAGCATTCAATATTCACCGTTAGATGAAAAACCTGATTCAACCAAGCTAATATCTTTCAACCGTTAGATCGAACTTAGCTTGTTACACACAAAAGAAATGTACCCTCATTTAGGTTTATGTAACCGTACCTAAACGTGTACACCATGTTGGCTCAACAATAGTTAACCGAAGTTAGCCGTATGAACACTCTCATATCAACCTTATTCATCTTAACCATAACTAGTTCAAATGACTCAAATGAAACTAGTTAAAGAGTTTTTCAATTGCTTTATTCTCATAGAAGTATACAATAACACAATTGAAGCAAAATCGGTTTGATTCACTCGAATCAATTCATGAACATTATAGCCACGGTTTTCAAAGATTGCATTCCTTATTATATAAATGTTTAAGTTCATGTACACAACCGATTTTAGAACTTTAACCTTCAAGTATGCAAACATGTACGCATACTTGAAATACCCGGACCAAGATTGGGTTTCGCTAGTACGCAAACGGGTACGCGTACTTCCAATCCTAGCAGAAATATTCAGACATGAACCTTACGCCAGGTACGCGAACGGGTGCGCATACTTAGGTTCCCGGATTTCTCAAGCCAACAGGTACGCATACGTGTACGCATACTATGGTTCCCGGACATGGATTACATATGTGCAAGAGTACACAACATGTCATATCCAATAATAGTTAAGTTTTCTAAACTCCTATTTAAATAATTGAAACTTTCTTAGAGGATGACAATAGACGTTTTCACACACTATTAGCATCAAAGCAATTTTCAAGTTATTAAAATAATCATAACGAAACATTCCAAGTCTACGTCAAATGATTGTATCACACAAACCATGTAAGATGTTACTCGGAAATTTTCACATGATCATCTTTTGACTTGCGTCAAGAATATAAGATGAACTTGGTCAAAGCGAAAGCTTGCCAACATATATTCCGATAAATATGTAAGCAAGTTTAAACTCAGCTCGAAATCTCAAATGTGTATAATAGAAAACTATATCGTAACATGACTTATGTCTCAATATAGGAGATAGAGTAGAAATAGACTTTCCAAGTGATAGATGAGTTTCAGTCTCCACATACCTTTTGTTGATGAAGTTCCACAAGCTCTCCTTAGTAGTTCTTCGTCTTCAAATGATGAACGCCGTGAAGTCTAAGGCTCAACCACACAATCTATATCCTAGTCCGAGACATCTATAAGTAGACTAGAACTCAAGACTTATAGTTTTGATCACTAACATCGAAAAACATGCTTGAGATAGCAACGCATGCGAGTTCGACCGAGCAGTGCTCTAACAAAAATCAAAACATACCCGATGCTTTAAAACTACATAATACGAAAATACATACACCAAAATATGTACAACCAAGACTACAAAATAAAACCCCTAACCATGTGAGTTGATTGTTTATACCTGATTATAATCAACAAGATGTTGCAAAATCAACTATGATGATTTGGATTTTGGATTTAGGAATAAAATCAATTTCTATGGTTGCAAAAACTTTAAATTCTAAGTGGATAGATCGGTATTTGTATAAGGGTTTTGCATAAAATGAAGGTTTTGATTTCGTTTTTTCACCTGTAATCTTTGCAGATCTGGTTTCGTTCTCGTTTTGCAGAAAGGATTCTGAAAGAGAGAGAACGAGGTGTGAGATATTTTAGTGGTCGGACTCGGAAGGATAATATAGAATATTTGAAAATGCATCCAAAATATTTAATAATGTGTAATGAAAAATAAAATCATAAGATTAAAACAAATGCGAGCCAGAAGTACCGGTGGGCGGAGCACTCCCGAACCAACCGTGTTTCGTACACTACACCAAAACAACCATTTTATGACACAAATATGTGTGACTTCTTATTTATTGTGACACATATAAGTGTATTAAATATGGTGTTTTTCTTTTGTCACACATTTAGTGTCACACTAATAAGTGTGACTTTGATTAATTTAAAAAATCACACTAATAAGTGTGTCAAATTCTTACATATATTAGTGTAACAAATTATGCACTAATTAAGAAAAAAAAAATATTTATTTTTGTTCCCCACCGGGTATTCCATCTCACCACTGTAGAATCAGAGATATTTTAAAATTAACATCTACAACAATCCACATGAACAATTTAAAAAACATAGAATTGCAATAAAATTAATAAAAAAATTTGTTTAAACATCGGCTTGTATATCCTAACATTTTTAGGGGCGACCCCAAACGAATTAGGGGCGACACAAAAGGACAAAATATGTCATAATCGGAAGGTTAATCTATAATCCCGTTTTTTAATGGCCAAACTACCCTTTACAATCGGTAGATAACTATACATTCCGTAGTTAATCAACAACCGGAGTCAATTTAGTTTATATAGCTGCCTGAATATAAAGTATCCCCAAAATAAAATCCTCTATCTTTTGAATTTTGATTATCCTATAATCGGTAGTAAATAATGTTATCTTGACTCCCGATTAAAGTAGACCTTTGGCAAATATCCTACCATAATCGGTAGTCAAGATAGTTCATATAACTACCGAATATAGAGTAGCCCCAAAATGAGATTTTGCAAAAATCCGATTTTGCAAAAATCCTCATTTTTTGAATTTTGGTTGAGCCTATAATCGGTAAGAAAGGAAGAGTTATCATGACTTCCGATTATACAGTGGCTCTCTTTGCAAATATCCTACCATAATCGATAGTCAGGATAGTTCATATAACTACCGAATATAGAGTAGCCCCAAAATGAGATTTTGCAAAAATCCTCTTCTTTTTTTTGAATTTTGGTTGATCCTATAATCGGTAGTAAATGAAGTTATCCTGACTTCCGATTATCCTGGCTCTCTTTGCAAATATCCTACCATAATCGGTAGTCAAGATAGTTCATATAACTACCGAATATAGAGTAGCTCCAAAATGAGATTTTGCAAAAATCCTCTTTTTTTGAATTTTGGTTGAGCATATAATCGGTAAGAAAGGAAGAGTTATCATGACTTCCGATTATACATTAGGTCTTTTTGCTGAATTCCTATCATAATCGGTAGTCAAAATAGTTCATATAACTACCGAATGTAGAGTAGCCCTAAAATGAGATTTTGCCAAAATCCTATAATCGATAGTAAATAAAGTTATCTCGACTCCCGATTCAATTATTCTCGAGAATTAAATGACTGTGCCGGCAGTGGACTGAAAACCAGAAAAAAAATCCAAAACAGACTGAAATTCAATTTTCTCGTAGAAAAAATTTTTCTCTGTATAGCGTACCGACATTGTATTCATACCACGCCCATGCCCGCACCGAGCTTTTTCAACTGCATTGGTTGAGCCTATAATCAGTAGCAAATGAAGGTATCATGACTTCCGATTATACAGTGGGCCCCGAAATCCTAGCATAATCGGTAGTCAAAGATAGTTCATATAACTACCGAATATAGAGTTGCCCCAAAATGAGATTTTGCGAAAATCCTCTATTTTTCTAATTTGGTCGAGCCTATAATCGGTAGTCAAAATAGTTCATATAACTACCGAATATAGAGTTGTCCCAAAAATGAGATTTTGCGATCGGTAGATAACTAAACTACCGATTATGAAGGGGCATACAAGTATTTTCATCTTATTTTGTCTTTTGTGTCGCCCCTAATTCGTTTTTGGTCGCCCCTAAAAATGCTAGGTCGTATATATCCTAGTACTCATAAAAACTAAATAAAAGAAAAAAACTAACAAATAGTCCTAAAAATCATCAACTCTTCGCTAGGAATTAATCTTAATAATCTGTGACTATACTAAACAAAGTTTATTTTATAGATTACTAGATCTTAACCCGTGCCGTAACGGCACGAGATGTTTTGTCTCTAATACGATATTGTTCACATTCCTCTTGCTTCATTTTATTCGTGAGTAATTATTTTGATATTCAAATAGGTTTTGGGAAACAAAATGGGTTACCTGATCTTTTTATTTTTTACTTAAGCATGTTATTCCAATTTATTATATGGACGGAGTAATAATGTTGTGCCAACATGAAAATAAAATAAAAATACAATAAATAAAAATTTTCCCCATTTATTGTTCCATCATACCATAATTTCAAACTTCAAAAAGAATATTTCATCTAACAAAGACATATACCTAAACTGCCAATCCAACTCCATGATGTTTATGAATACATTTGTTCCGAAATTATTGATAACTAAGGCTCTAAGGAGTGAAGCAATAACCCATAATATTTTCCCTACTATAGATAAACACTATTTATTTATTTTTTACAAATGTGAGAGTTATAAAAATGAAGAACCCTTGGCTATTGGAAGGCTGAGATATACACATGTGAGTTGAAAAAATAAACTTATAATAGTAAATCAAAACATGTGTAAGATCCTTTCTCAATCATATTGATAACATAAAATTGAAGAAATTCGTGGATAAAAAGATTTCACACCAACTATGCTAAGTAGTGCATGAATGACGTTCTCACATCTAGTGTTACTCAAGTAATTTGGAGTTTTAAAGATCATACTCATATTGATATTTGTATCTACATAAATTCAACTAACCTTCCGAAGAAAAATTATTAGTTTCAAGGTAGAGCCAACACAAACTTCTGTCGCCTTCAATGTATACAACGCACATTGGGTTTAATCGGCCTTGAGATTAAAGAAATACCCCAACATTAGTCAAATAATGTCTATAAATACGGGATCGAAACAAAGTGCTAACGGGAAAAATGAGAGACTAACATCAGTTCTACAAAGAAAATACCCTATATGTATCAAAGTTTGTTAACCAAACATGTATTCAAATTAAAAAGTCATCAACTTAACACAAAAATATAAAAGAACCCAAGTTAAATCAATACTTGCATAAACAAAACTTATAAGAGAATTTTGTAATTAGTAAATACCTTTAAAATCACTATTAGAGATTTAATTGCATGCCTCGCAACGGTAGGACGAAATCACCAGATTAATCTGTAGAAATTTCACTTTGGATATATAGCAATTCGAGAGAAGTTTACTTTGGTGGTGATGCGTTCCAACTAAGTGTTGTTCGATTGATTATTTTTTTTAGAAGGTTTCGGTTTTCATTGGAGAAACCGAGAGGGAGCGTTTCATTATATTCATTATCATTCGTAAATCCAAGACCAACTCGCCCGCTTTACGGGATCTCAATACAACCTTAGATTTATCTATTGGACGGAGAAACCTTGATACTAAATATGTAGTTTTTAGTGTTATTTATTATATAACGTGACATCCAAATGTTTTTTTCTTCTTCTTAATTTTCATGTATTTTAACCGAGTTTATATTAGCATTAAGACGATCAACCACATTTCTAATTTATAGTGTTATCCTTTTGTAAAGACATAATTAACATAGTCAATTACTACTGATCAAAACCGGCCAGTACCACAAACCACCAGATATCACTTCTTTCTCCACCACCACCATTTTCCATCCCTCGTAGAATATTGGGCGCACTTATAACTTTTAATCCACACGTCATGTATAAAGTTTAGATTTAACAAACTTACGTCGTCAATTAATTTATTCAACTATATGTTTTTTGTTAATACTGAAAATCATGCGTACGAACGGTTACCAAAGATAGCAGTGGTACCAAAAACAACCATTTTGTCTTATATGATTTGGTATCATCCCAAAAGTATTTGTTATCCGCTTTTTTGATCGTGTCAAAAACAACCAACTATACTTTTCACAATACAATGTTACCCGTCATGTAAAAAAAATTATTATTTTTGATTCAAAAAGAAAAAACTAATACCACCGCTATTAAAACCATCCAACGCCACTATTTCTTCCACCAAAACTAATGTTACCGCCTCCACCACTTTGTAACACATTCCACCGCTTCCACCACTTACTTCTTCTTCTTCCTCTTCTACCACCACCACCACTAATATCTATTGAAATAATTTTTGTCAAAATTATTACTTATTGATGGAGATATGTATTAATTGGGCCGACCGAGCGAAGCGAGGGAGGTCCTTTATATGGCCACTTTTTTGTAAAATCTAAGTGATCAATTACCACAAAAAGATTGGAAATGGTTAGGGCCGAAAAACCAAAAATGTCCCTCCCTTTTAGTCCAATTACTATAACTCCTTGTGTATCCTATCTTTTCAGGGGTATAATTGGAAAACAAACTTTAATATAACATATCTAAAAATCCATGCCTTGGAATTTTACAAATTTTATTTCGTTAGAAAGGTTATAAAAAACTCTACGCAACAAGTACAAACAACAATATCAAATTTGGAGTTTTTACGAAAAGAATCGGAAATATATATCATTTTAGGCACAAATTTAGAAAATTAAATGTATATCCATTATGCAAACCATCACAAAGGATATACTAGTACAACCGTTGCCACGGTGGAAGGGCCGACCGGATTTTTTTCTCTATTATTGTTACTTTAATTCAAAGAAACTCAACAGTTTCTTGCTCTCCATCCAACACACACTTGTTCGTAACTTCACATCGGCGCCAAAACATGCTCGCTTTGGCGGCGATGCAAATCTGTCTCTTCTCTCGTCTACTTGCATCAAAGTTTTACACAACCACCCAGTAGAGAAGCACCTTTTCCCCGCGCACTTCAGTCGTCGAGATAACCGCCAACCATGGCCTTCCTTGTAACATTCCACCTGGAATTGACAACCTAAACGGGATTAGATTCCACACACAAAACATCTATCACCTAAAACAAAGTCAAAAGAGGACTACACAACGGAAGGTAAATACCGTATCTATCAACATTTTGCCCTCTTTTAACCCCGAGATAGCAAAAATTGTTTCTCCAACAACGGCAGCGAGATGAATATCCCCTTGGTTCCTTCATATTCGATGTGCTATCCATAATTGCATTCGAGGATCATACATCTCCACACTTGAAATCATTTTACTTCCATCATAACCTCCTAAAGCATACCCGGGGAAGAAGTGGTACACATCGTTATGTTAAAAAACTTTATATACAAGGCAGCCATTAAATTCATGTAGACAAGAAAATTTACTTACGGTTTCTCATTTAGAACAACCAAGGAGTGACACCCTCTTCTAGTATTCATACTTGGGATCCGAGACCAAGAAACTACCTCCCTTGGGTCAAATCGTTCAACAGATTTGGAATAAAAAAATATGTCGGTGCACATTTAGAAGGAAGGCAGACACTATAAATTCCTTTCCTAATGATTGTCCGGACTCCGGATACATGGATGGAGGTTAAACCCGATGCATTATTGTTTTTCCGAGCATATAAGTTGTTAATAGTATTGTGCATGTACATGTGTATACGAGACTTCAAGGTCAAGCAATCGAGGACTAAAAGGATGCAAACACATTGAATGATTGAAGCAGGCTATTTTATGTTTGTGAGTCTATGCAAAACTACCAACGGTGAGGTGCTTCTGTAGAAAATCACTCGTCTGCATCAACCAAATGATGAGTAAAAATAGACGGAACATAAAATTCTACCGACTCAAACAAATCATGCGAGAAAACTAGAAGTCACGGTGATTCCATGTGTCCAGGTAGACAATGCATGCCGATGCCACTAATGAACCATAAGATACTCATACACAATATTCAACCTTCAGAAAACTTAAGATTTTTGTCGAAAAAAAAACATGCATTTTGATTAGACTACAATCTATCGGATTAAATAAAGAGGTTATGTACTTCAAATAGTTGTCCCCATCAAATAGAAGTAGTATAATATTTGATCAACAAAGAAACAGAATTCCAAAAATGAAATTCAGCTACAACCTGAAAATGCAACTTAGAAAACAAATCGATGGAAAATTATACAAAATAAAAGAGTAAAAAAAAAAACACGAGCCGAATTACAGCGCCATGAAAAACAGTAATATCAATCCAAATTCCTTTATTTTTTGAGGGGATGTCTTTTTTTCTTTGTTTCTTTACACAATGTATGTTAGCAAGAACTACATTACACGGAAAATTAAAATTAGAACTACATTTCTTGCACTTGCAAAGAAATGGGATTGCCGCAAACATCTTAAACTAAACATCGACTTATGCAATGAATAAGCTTTGCAAAGATACAATATGAGTCGAGTATAGACTATTCTTGATACATAGCTAGCTAGAAATGGCATGTTAAAGAATAGCCCTATATATACCAACAACAGAGCTGACACAGAGCAAGCGAAAAAAAGCATTTAAGCACTTACATTGATTCGATCCAAATTAGGGTTCAACTTCCCGACCTTGGCAACCCTTAGTTCATTGGCCCACCGCCACCATCACCACTTGGTTCATTGGCTGTAACTCCAATTTCATTTCATCAAGATCAATTCCGCTCCAAACCCTTGTTGTGAATCAACACCACCAACCTCGGACTCGTCTTCTGTCGATTTAACCATCGACCCATTTAATCCCCATTTCGAGCTTCAATTCAACCATCACCTTATCAATTTACGGTAACCAACACCCATTTCTCCGATCTGCTCAATTCAACAAAGCAACAACTGCTAATTACTCACCCTCGGATTCAATTCCAAAAATTCTCGGATACAACAATTAAAAGTAATTGAAAGAATTCACCTATTTTCGTATTTAGGGTTACGGGTTAGATGATGGTCAGTAACTCAATTGTACCCTAAATACGAAATTGAGTACATAATATTCGAAATTTAGAGGAAATTGGTAAAGATGAACAGAGATTTAGATTGAGAAAGTATGGGTGATTTGTAGAATAAGGCGGAGAAGACGAAATTGGTAGTAGCGGTGGTGTTTCAGTCGATTAAGAGATGCAGGTGAAGATAGTGGTGGTGTTTCAAAAAAACTGATGTTTGCGGCGGTGGTGATGGTGGTAGTTTGCGACGAGGTGAAGGTGGAGTTTCTCTGGAGTTTGGGGAGAAAGAAGAAAAAAACGAAGGAGAAGGAAGAAGCAGGAAGGAAAAGGAAGAAGAAGGAAAAAAAGAAGGAAAAAAAAAAAAAAAGGAGGGGCCGGGATCGATCCTGCAACCTTGAGGTCATTTTACCTCGGAGTTTACTAAACTGTCCCTCAACATTAAAACAAATTTCAACCTCCGTGTCCTTTTTCTCGCCCACGAAATTTACGTGATTACCCTTCATTTTATGTTGTATTTACGCTTGTTTTAGTGAGAAATGGAAACATGGAGGGGGTCTTTAGTCCTTTCATTGTTGATTGAAAAAGGTTTGGGACACCAAAATCCAATCTTTTTATGTCAATTGATGACTTACCATTTACAAAAAGTGACCATACTAGTACAACCGTTGCCACGGTGGAAGGGCCGACCGAATTTTTTTCTCTATTATTGTTACTTTAATTCAAAGAAACTCAACAGTTTCTTGCTCTCCATCCAACACACACTTGTTCTGTAACTTCACATCAGCGCCAAAACATGCTCTGCTTTGGCGCTGATGCAAAATCTGTCTCTTCTCTCGTCTACTTGCATCAAAGTTTTACACAACAAGTCCAGTAGAGAAGCACCTTTTCCCTGCGCACTTCAGGTCAGACAACTTCCATCCATGGCCTTCCTTGTAACATTCCACCTGGAATTGACAACCTAAACGGGATTAGATTCCACACACAAAACATCTATCACCTAAAACAAAGTCAAAAGAGGACTACACAACGGAAGGTAAATACCGTATCTATCAACATTTTGCCCTCTTTTAACCCCGAGATAGCAAAAATTGTTTCTCCAACAACGGCAGCAGATGAATATCCCCTTGGTTCCTTCATATTCGATGTGCTATCCATAATTGCATTCGAGGATCATACATCTCCACACTTGAAATCATTTTACTTCCATCATAACCTCCTAAAGCATACCAGGGAAGAAGTGGTACACATCGTTATGTTAAAAAACTTTATATACAAGGCAGCCATTAAATTCATGTAGACAAGAAAATTTACTTACGGTTTCTCATTTAGAACAACCAAGGAGTGACACCTCTTCTAGTATTCATACTTGGGATCCGAGACCAAGAAACTACCTCCCTTGGGTCAAATCGTTCAACAGAGCTGGAATAAAAAAAAATATGTCAGTGCACATTTAGAAGGAAGGCAGACACTATAAATTCCTTTCCTAATGATTGTCCAGACTCCAGATACATGGATGGAGGTTAAACCCGATGCATTATTGTTTTTCTGAGCATATAAGTTGTTAATAGTATTGTGCATGTACATGTGTATACGAGACTTCAAGGTCAAGCAGTCGAGGACTAAAAGGATGCAAACACATTGAATGATTGAAGCAGGCTATTTTATGTTTGTGAGTCTATGCAAAACTACCAACAAAGTGAGGTGCTTCAGTAGAAAATCACTCGTCCGCATCAACCGCGATGAGTAAAAATAGACGGAACATAAAATTCTAGTGACTCAAACAAATCATGCGAGAAAACTAGAAGTCACGGTGATTCCATGTGTCCAGGTAGACAATGCATGCTGATGCCACTAATGAACCATAAGATACTCATACACAATATTCAACCTTCAGAAAACTTAAGATGTTGTCAGAAAAAACATGCATTTTGATTAGACTACAATCTATCGGATTAAATAAAGAGGTTATGTACTTCAAATAGTTGTCCCCATCAAATAGAAGTAGTATAATATTTGATCAACAAAGAAACAGAATTCCAAAAATGAAATTCAGCTACAACCTGAAAATGCAACTTAGAAAACAACTGATGGAAAATTATACAAAATAAAAGAGTAAAAAAAAAACACGAGCCGAATTACAGCGCCATGAAAAACAGTAATTATCAATCCAAATTCCTTTATTTTTTGAGGGGATGTCTTTTTTTCTTTGTTTCTTTACACAATGTATGTTAGCAAGAACTACATTACACGGAAAATTAAAATTAGAACTACATTTCTTGCACTTGCAAAGAAATGGGATTGCCGCAAACATCTTAAACTAAACATCGACTTATGCAATGAATAAGCTTTGCAAAGATACAATATGAGTCGAGTATAGACTATTCTTGATACATAGCTAGCTAGAAATGGCATGTTAAAGAATAGCCCTATATATACCAACAACAACGGTGACACAGAGCAAGCGGAAAAAAGCAGACGAAGCACTTACATTGATTCGATCCAAATTAGGTTCAACTTCCCAGCCTTGGCAACCCTTAGTTCATGGCCCTGCCACCATCACCACTTCAGTTCATTGGCTGTAACTCCAATTTCATTTCATCAAGATCAATTCTGCTCCAAACCCTTGTTGTGAATCAACACCACCAACCTCAGACTCGTCTTCCGTCGATTTAACCATCGACCCATTTAATCCCCATTTCAGCTTCAATTCAACCATCACCTTATCAATTTACGGTAACCACCACCCATTTCTCCGATCTGCTCAATTCAACAGCAACAACTGCTAATTACTCACCCTGGATTCAATTCCAAAAATTCTCGAGATACAACAATTAAAAGTAATTGAAAGAATTCACCTATTTTCGTATTTAGGGTTACGGGTTAGATGATGGTCAGTAACTCACTGTACCCTAAATTCGAAATTGAGTACATAATATTCGAAATTTAGAGGAAATTGGTAAAGATGAACAGAGATTTAGATTGAGAAAGTATGGGTGATTTGTAGAATAAGGCGGAGAAGACGAAATTGGTAGTAGCGGTGGTGTTTCAGTCGATTAAGAGATGCAGGTGAAGATAGTGGTGGTGTTTCAAAAAACTGATGTTTGCGGCGGTGGTGATGGTGGTAGTTTGCGACGAGGTGAAGGTGGAGTTTCTCTGGAGTTTGGGGAGAAAGAAGAAAAAAACGAAGGAGAAGGAAGAAGCAGGAAGGAAAAGGAAGAAGAAGGAAAAAAAGAAGGAAAAAAAAAAAATGAGGGGCCGGGATCGATCCTGCAACCTTGAGGTCATTTTACCTCGGAGTTTACTAAACTATCCCTCAACATTAAAACAAATTTCAACCTCCGTGTCCTTTTTTCTGCCCACGAAATTTACGTGATTACCCTTCATTTTATGTTGTATTTACGCTTGTTTTAGTGAGAAATGGAAACATGGAGGGGGTCTTTAGTCCTTTCATTGTTGATTGAAAAAGGTTTGGGACACCAAAATCCAATCTTTTTTTGTCAATTGATGACTTACCATTTACAAAAAAGTGACCATATAAAGGTCCTCCCTCGCTTCGCTCGGTCGGCCCAATAATACTTTATGTAGCAAAATATTGGTTTATGCATCAACTAATTTTCCATTGCAACTAATAAAACGATGTACTCCATCCGTTTCAAGAAAAATGATACTATCATTTTAGGCACAATTCTCGAAAATTGAATGCATAGCCATTATGCAAACCACCACAAAGGATGCATAACACATCATGCAACCATATTTTGGTTTATGGATCGACTAATTTTCCATTTTAGAAAAAATAACACTTTCACATCCCGTTTCAGGAAAAATGATACTATCACATCCCGTTTTGGGAAAAGTGATACTTTCGCTCCGTTTCGGGAAAAGTGATACTTTCGTTTCATTTCGGGAAAAGTGATACTTTTTCCGTTTGAAAAAAATGATACTTTCGCTTCATTTCAGAAAAAAGTATCACTTTTTCTGAAATGGGGCGAAAGTATCACTTTTTCAAAACGGGGAGAAAGTATCACTTTTTCCGAAACGGGGCGAAAGAATCACTTTTTCCGAAACGGGGAGAAAGTATCACTTTTTCCGAAACGGGGTGAAAGTATCAGTTTTTCCGAAACGGAGAGAAAGTATCACTTTTTCTGAAGCGAGGCGAAAATGTCATTTTTTCTGAAACGAGGTGAAAGTATTACCTTTTCTGAAACGGGACTAAAGTAGTCGTGGACAAACTCCATCTTCATATTCTTCTTCGGTAGGCCCTCCCACCGTGGCAACGGTCGTACTAGTATTAATTAAGGGACATTTATGATGTAAAATTAATAAATCATTTATCATGAGAAATTAATGAGACATCAATTAATAAAACACTTATACTAATCAATATTTAAGTTGAACAAACCATCACCATAGATTTATCTTCTCTCTAGACAAATCACTTATATTAATTAATAAAACACTTATACTAATTAATATTTAAGTTGAACAAACAACCACTGTTGATTTATCTTTTCTATCAATTCCAACCAAGGTGGAACAATGGTTAGAGGCCACTCTTATGACACAATAGGTCATGAGTTCGAACCTCCCAACTCCCAAGGATAAATCCTGACCACCACTCAGATAGGCAAAGTTAGCTAAACTCTGCTTTATACTATTGACAACAATCACTTCTTATTCCATATCACCCAACCACAACCAATAGTCATCACCTTGAAGAGGGTCCCATATTGGCACAGAAGAATTTTAGACACATTCTATGAAAACCTCTGCTCATTCCTTTACCTTCCAAATCGCTCACCACATATCCAGTAATCAGTATGTTCCCTTCTTTGTCATTCACATTCTGATTTGTAGATTCCTCACAGCCAAAATTGTCGAAAGATTGTGCATCAATGCAGGATCCACAATCTTGGTAAAAGTATTCGACTTAAAGTCTGGACTGCAACAATCATCCATGGTTGGTCCTTCGGGTGCCGGGTGACGGATGATCATTGGATATTTTTTGTGCCATGACTTGAAATGCAGTAAGTACATAATCAATAATAAAGTCATCATATGTAATATGTGAATTTGGTCCCAACCTATCCTGCAGAGATACTCGATGTTGTCACAAATTATTATTATTAACTGTACTATTATGGCTACCAAAAAAAGAGATGATGGATGGATGTTGACACAATATATTAGGCGCACTAAATAATATGACATGGTATACCTTGTGCACGAGGAATCCAGCCACAGACGGCATTAAGAACTTAGCAACTCCACCGAGGAAGCCTCAGTTCTGTGAGCAGTTAGAAAACATGCATTAACATAAATGTGAGCAACAAATGCTAGATTGCTCGTAAACTCAGGATCATTCGTTAAATCTCCTTTGCAGAATCTCTAATTTTCAAGGAGCACAACACCTCCAACAGGAATTGCATTGATCAAATCCTGGACTTTCTTCCGATACAACCATTTGCCATTTCAATCTGTTAAGGGGACCAACATAGATGAGTACCCTTGCACTTACAGAAGCAGATTAACATGGCATCAATGATTTCCTGTTGAAAACTATGCAAAGGTCTAGATAGCCAGATGGACCAGCAGATTGCGCAACAGGTCCACATGGTCAATCAGATTAGGTATATAATTAAGCACCTTTTTCGAACTTGATTTTTGTGGAAGTTGGCGCCGAATCTTGTATGAATGGATATGGTGGTTTCGGAATCAGGGCAAGAATTGCATAACGGAGAACATAAGTGGTTGGTCATGTATATATATTTAATAGGTCCTGTTAAGAATGCTTGAACATGAGGGGTTGGTCCATATTAAAGGTCTTGGGTATCTGATTGTTAGGCCTAGGTGTGTTTGACAACCCATGGTTAACACGATGTTGTACTTGTTGTTTGCGTTACTGAGGGAAAGTATACATCAAAATGTAACAGCTGTAAACTAAATGATAGGCACCATTCATGATATCAGTACCAGAGAGCTCATTTAAACTGTGAGACACAACATGGTCTAACTGTGTAGAATCACATGGTCACATGTGGTCGTATATATATGACAAGCACCAACCACGTTTAGGACTTGAATTATTTCGACATGCCACATGCAAAACGTGCCGTTTCATATCTACTAGTATATGTTACGTATATACACATGGTATCCCTATATAGCTCGCTAGCTAGAATCTCATATATCACCAAGAGCTGAAACTTTTTGCTTTGTTTCAGATATCTTCTGAGTTGAAACAAGATGAGCCAAGGTGATACTGGAAGTACTTTTGTTCATACTGATTCAGAAGAGAATCAAAGAGTAATACCCTATGTGACGTTCATTTACCATTACTTGATTAGTAATATATTGATCTGTTCATTTCTCATACCTGTTAGTGTTGTCATTTTTGAAGCCGCACGGCGAATAAATCCTGAGTGTATTTATAATCAGCTTTCGCTTCTACGTGTTTGTCGAAACAATATCGGTAGTGTCATGTTTTGTTTAGTTCTAATGGTTTTTGGTTTGCTAACTTACTGGATGAGTCGGCCTTGCCCAATATACCTTGTTGATTATGCATGTTACAAACCACCTTCGAACCTCAAAGCGTCAAGCGAAAAGTTCCTTGGACATGCGAGATTGTTAGGTTACTACAATGAGTCTTCGATTAATTTTTTATCTAAGATTCTCAAAGTGTCTGGACTTGGGGATGCGACATACATCCCGGGATCCATGCATGAAGTTCCTCAAGATTTCTCAATGGCAGGTGCAAGGGATGAAACTGAGCAGGTAATATTTGGATCATTAGATAATCTCTTCTCTAAAACCTTTGTCAAAGCACAGGACATAGGAATTCTTATTGTGAATTGTAGTTTGTTTAATCCTATTCCTTCGCTTTCCGCTGTAATTGTTAATAAGTATAAGCTTAGAGATAGTATTAAGAGCTTCAATATAGGAGGGATGGGTTGCAGTACTGGGGTGATTGCAGTTGATCTCGCAAAAAATTTACTTCAGGTTCATCGAAATACTTGTGCGGTTGTAGTGAGCACTGAAAACATTCAAGAGGGTGGGTACCTTGGAAAAAACAAATCGATGATGGTATCCAATTGTCTATTTCGTATCGGCGGTGCTGCAATTCTTCTCACCAACAGATCTCAAGACAAACAGCGAGCCAAGTACAAATTGACTCATATTGTGAGAACGCACTGTGGTTCGGATGAGAAAGCATATAAGTGTGTGATGCGGGAGGAAGACGAGGCCGGTTTACTTGGTGTCTCCCTATCAAAAACTCTCATGCCAGTTGCGGGGTTGGCACTTAAGACCAATATCACCACTCTAGGTCCGTTCGTGCTTCCTATCAGCGAACAACTCAGATATTTTATAACCATGATGGCTAATAAGTTATTCAAGTGTGCAAATGTAAAGACTTACATTCCAGATTTCAAGCTTGCGTTCGATCATTTCTGTATACACGCTGGTGGGAAAGCAGTGATTGATGAAATGGAAAAGAATCTAAAACTATCGCCCATTCACATTGAGCCTTCTCGAATGACTCTTCATCGATTCGGAAACACATCATCGAGCTCAATTTGGTACGAATTGGCTTATATTGAGGCCAAGGGAAGGATACATAAGAATCATCTCATCTGGCAGATTGCACTAGGAAGTGGCTTCAAGTGTAACAGTGCAGTCTGGATTGCACTCAAGAATGTGAAACCGTCTTCTAATGACAACAATCCTTGGGATGACTGTATTGATACGTATCCTGTAGAATCCAAGTAAATGGGTTCAATCATGAAAAACCACTATAGGGAATTGTATACTACTACCTCCATTTCAGGAAAAGTGATACTTTCATTTTTTTCATTTTTGCCTAAAAATAGGCCAAATTGAAAAAGTGAAAGTATCACTTTTCCTAAAACGGAGGGAGTACTAGTTAATAGTTATATGTAATAAAAAGTAGCTTTTACGACAGATTTATGTGAGGTCTTAGTTATTTTTGCTTGACTACAGTATTCACATTTTTCAAATTCATTTTCAGAAAACTCAGGGAGGACACCTAACTTGCTCATGTTATTCACTAGCTTTTTACCCACATGACAAAGTCTACCATGCCAAACATTAAAATTGCAAACCATATAAGCAGAAGAATCAATTTTATTCATAGCATCAACATTAAGCTTAAACATTCCATCAGTAGCATAACCCTTTCCTACAAACAACTTATTCTTAGTTATAGTGTAAACATCAGACCCAATAGTTTGATATAGCCCAGCCTTGTTGAGAAGATAGCCGGAAACAAGGTTCTTTCTTATTTCTGGAGTGTGAAGGACATCTTTCAGCATGAGTGTCTTCCTAGGGGTAAACTTCAATTCTACCGTACCAGAACCTTTCACCACAGTGTTGTGGGAGTCTCCCAATAACACTTTCTTATCCTTGGTTTAAGCATAAGTCTTAAATTGGGACCTATCAAAACAACAATGACGCGAAGCACCACTGTCTATCCACCACCCATCAGAACCACCAACCATGTAGAACTCATCTGAGACCATGGCTATTATAACGCCATCCACAACATTAGCTTGTGCGTTATTCTTTTCCTTGTTAAACCTACAATTCCTAGCCATGTGGTTCACTTTATTACAGGTATAACAAAGAAACTCAGAATTGGAATTCTGTCCATTTCTTGATGGGTGTTGGTTCTTGTTTTGATTAGGCCTTCCTCCTTTCTTCTGGTTCGGGTTAGGTTTCATATCCTTCTTCTTAGGTTTCAAATTAGGACGAGTCTTATTGTTAGAAACAATGAGAATCTCTTTCTTATCTTGTTTCCGAGCTTCTTCCTCAACCCTGAGCTTAACAATCAAACTTTCAAGAGAAAATTCTTTAGACTTGTGACGCAAAGAATTACGAAAATCTTTCCAGTTAGGTGGTAACTTGTCAATCATTACAGCAACTTGAAATTGTTCATCAATTTTCATACCTTCGGTCAGAATTTCATGCGCAATTTTCTGAAGTTCATGAGCCTGTGAAACAACTGATCTATCATCCACCATTTGATATTTCATGTAGCGGCTTACAACATATTTCTTCGATCCGGCTTCTTCAGTGTCATATTTTTTCTGTAAAGCATCCCACACATCTTTAGCAGTATCAAACGTGGAGTAATATTCATATAAATCGTCAGACAAAGCATTGAGAATATAGTTTTTGCAATCAAAGTCATCATCGACCCATTTGTCAATGACTTTCTGTTTCTCCTTAGGAGTTTGAGAAACTTCTTTGGCACCTCCGTTAGGAGGTGGATCATCAGCACCAGCACCAGTATCAGCAGCATTAGCAGCAGGGGTACTTGTCTTATCAGCAGGTTCCAGGGTTCCAGGATGAACAGTCGACACAATCATATGCAGCTTCATGAGTTTGAGATAAAAGAACATCTTTTGCTTCCATATTCTGAAATGCAGCCCTTCAAACTTGAATGGCTTGTTGGTATCATCGACGCGCTTTCTTTCATTCTCCATAGAAGAAACTAATCACCTTAAAATTGTTGGAAACAAAACAAGAATTCACACAAAATAAATCTCAAACAGCTGAGTCGCGGACTAGGTCGCTATCTTTAAGGTGTTTCGCGACTCTGCCTCTTGATTGTGCTAGAAGTCAATTCTTTGTCGAAAACCCTATGGGATAAAACAGTCGATACTCTCTTGTTCGATTTCCCTGCACTATGAGAAATCGAAACAACAACTACTCTTTCTTCACTTGCTCAGAACACAAAAATAGATGAAAAACAATTGTATATCATCTTCTCCAGAAACTGTTCTTTTATATCTCAAAAGAAATCAATACGGTTTTTAATGAAAATAAATTTCGTAATTAGTGCTCACTGAAAATCCTCCATAACAGTCATAAAACGGTAACAATATAATTACCAAAAATTAATATAATTAATTAGAGAATATTAAGTAGAAAAACCGTTTTGGAAATCAAGAGTTAAAACACGTAAAAAATCGGTTTCGAATCACTGGACCCCAAGGCCCCCGCTCTCCCGGATTTTTATTAAGTGATATAGATATATATAATATACCTAGTCAAATGTGTGGGGTGAGACTTGAACCCAAGTCTATAGTGTGGGAGCCCAAAATAATACCACCACACTATCTCTAAGTTTGGTACAATATTACAAAACTATGTTTTTAAATATATATCCCAACATGTAGATTGTAGAACCAAAATGTTTAAGTCGATAATTGATGCATTTGAGTTTCCCGAGGGGATTCTTTCATGTGAATCAAGATGCAGAACAGACGTGTTCACGTCTTGAAGATCTAGATTGCTTCAAGGATGCAGAAATGGTTTCTTCTCAGATTTATGAGCAAAACCCTACTAAGTCTAGTGATCACATTGCTGCTATGAGGACAAGCACATCTGATGCATGTTCTTCCGTGTATTCCATCCGTGAAGATGGTTTATATAAGTCCATCCGTGACGCTGTGGGCACTATAGATCCAAATCAGAAGGTGTTGCCTAAGGCAACAGCACCCCCTGAAGGTGTTTCTGTAACTCCATCCTCGAATGAGCGTAAGAATATTTCACGAGCAGATCCTAAAAAGAAGAGGAAGGCAGCGGCACAATCATCAGCAGCAAATTCTAAAAAGAAGATGAAATCTTGCAAACCTATTGGTTTCCCTGAAGGATGGGAGTCTTTCATTGTTGTTAGAAAGAAAGGTGCTAGCGCGGGGAAAAAATATGATAAGGTACATGTTAATGAATTGAAAGTGTTTCTACTCTTTTCATTTCATCTTTATGAATAGGTATATTAACATTTTTACGTGACCATATGGTGTTGCAGTATTACGTCGAACCGGTTCGAGCAGATGGTGCAAAAAGGGAGTCGTTCAGGTCAAGGCCAGATGTGGTGCATTACCGTCTTACTGGCAAAAGGAGACCCGTAAAAACTTACCAGTACCACAAGCACCACCAACTTGTTGTGTGATTTCTTCTTTTAGCAATTTATGCTCTTCATAGAGATTTCAAACTTTAATGTTAAATCTCGTTCTCTTTCAAGTGTTGAAATAAGTTCATTAGAGCAGAAAAGAAATTGTTTACTCAATTCCTTTAGTTCAGAAGTTTTCACACTTGATCTTTCATTAGAAATCTCAAGAATAAAACTCAAAAATGTCTCATTAGAGATCTCGTCGATTGAGCAATATGAAATTGAAGAACAATCTCCTTTTGAGCACATATCTTGTGATACGTTAATTGAGCATTTCTTTAGTTTTCGTTCTCGCTTAACTTTGCTTTGGCCCATATCTTATAGGTTGGATCTTTTTATGTTTGCCTACTCTGATACTAATTGAAAAGACGAGGGTAGCCAAATATACCTCAATCTAAAACTTTTCCACCTATAAGTCCTTTCTCCGAAAGTGTTTGTATATGGACTGAGTCGAGACGATACAACTAATCGGTTCACACTTCGTGTGATCGTATATGGATACGAGATCGAGACAATACAACACCGAAGTATGTTTACTTGATAAGAGGTTCGGACTTAACCAAACACAATAGGATTACTATCAAGTAAATAGGAATTAACGTTTGTGTATTTTACTTCTAATTATAATAAAACAATTATAATTGCGGAAATAGAAAAGTAAAAGATACAACAAGATTTTGTTAACGAGGAAACCGCAAATGCAGAAAAACTCCAGGACCTTGTCCGGAATTGAATACTCTCAGGATTAAGACGCTATACAAAATCAAACCAACTTCGTGTAATTGAGACCAAGCAACTAAACCTATAGTTCACCTAGTTCCTTCGGTATTCCCACTCCTCCAACTTGTAATAAGTCACGTACTTGGAACAATTCCTTTAATTGGTTCGTATTCCAAACAGTAAAGGAATAACAAATCTGTTTGGTATCAACTCTTTTCAACCAAGTGATGTGAGTTCGACAAAAGGCTCTTCCGTTTATCTCAATAAACTCCTTTGTCAGGTCCTAAAATCTATATACTAACAACTATCGAAGTTATCGTCTAGATTTTGCAATCAATACCTTGAATCACAAAGAATTGTATTGATGCTGATCTACTCAACTAATCAATCCAATCTACCACAAGGATAAACCGATTATAGTTGGATCCTCTTTAACCGAAACAAGTATTGTGCACACCAAAGATTATGAACTCAAATCAGAAATCTTCAAAGTCTTCTTTGTCTTCAAATCTTCTTAGATCTTCAATAAACTCCTGCACACAATCAACTTGAATCTCTTGTGATCAATCACGCACCGCCTTTGAGTCTGTTAACAATGGATTACCACAAGAAGTCTTTAGATCTACAAACATTCTAAAGATCCCCGTCGAAACTTCGACCTAGTTTGAGTGAATCTTATATCATAAGAGAATATTCTCAAGCATAAACAAACTAGGTGCAATCAAAGTTCAACAACCGTTAGTCAATCAAATAAATCGAAAACTAATAATAAACCGCAATTATCTAGTTTCCCTCCAACGGTACTAATAGAGCTTCTAAATCCCAAAGAAGTCTTTAAACCGAGCGGTCGTAAGAGATTTTGCCTAATTAGGTTACTTTCCTCTCTGAATAGGCGGCTCCACCAGTAACAACACAACTAGGTAGTTTTGCTGGCTCTGAGGATTAGTTTGCTAAAAATGCAAACTTTGGTATTTATAAAGGAAGTTTGGACACCAAGGAATTTCCAAAACCGAAAATATTCTCAAAATATGAAATATATTCCAGATTTGGTTTCCATAATTCCTGGAAATGCTTTGTCCAAACATTGACCGAAAATCTCTTAGAAAATCTCCAATTAGTAAATGTACATTACCAATTTTAATTTTCCAAAAATAAAATTAAAAACCTTAATTAAAAGATTCTCAACTTATTTTTCGATCCGAGATTTTCCTTTAGCTATTAAGGAATATCTTTGAACAATAAAAGATAAGCGTTACTGCACATGTTCAAAGTATGTCGACATATTTACTTTGTAAGTCCTCTTTCATATTTACAATCTTGAAACCGATTTGCCGCACTTCCAAACGAGTTTAGAATTGGTTCATCTGACTTTCAAGAACTATGTGATTGATCAAGAACACTCAATCACAAATCATGGGTTTCACGGTTCTACCAAAACAAGTTTCGGTTCTACCTCCATGTGAGTATTGTGCATAGTCACACTAGCTTTCCAAAAATTCGATTGACTAGGTACTAGGATCAGTTCCCCACATACTTATGCTAACTACTTGTATTTGTTGTACATGTCCATAGGAGCGGTTCCCCTTTCACTAAAAACTTGTTGCACATGTTCATAGGATCGGTTCCCCCATCTACTAAAAACGTGTTGCACCTCTTACAAGGATCGATTCCCCTTTTGTGATCGGTTGCACCTCTTCATAGGTGTTGATGGTGGTTTTTAAACAACGGGTAAAATCGTAAAACCCCAAATAACCTAATGTCACCGGTGACACATTTATTAGGACATTTAATGCATGTAGTCAGTAATTAATAGGGGGTATTTTTTCAAATTAGGGTTACAACGAACAAAACCCTAATTCCCCTCCGTGCCAATGGCAAATCATGTCAGCCACACCTAGCTCAAGCTAGCTGCGCCATGCCAAAAGCACTCTGCCTTGGCCCTAGCTATGCAAGTCACACCAAACGCGCCAAAGCATGCCAACCATGCTAGCCGCACCTCCGTGCCAATGGCAAATCATGCCCGCCACACCTAGCCTAAGCTAGCCGCACCTCTATGCCAATGGCAAAGCATGCCAGCCATACCAAACGCGTCGAAGCATGCCAACCATGCTAGCCGCACCTCTATGCCAATGGCAAATCATGTCAGCCATACCAAATGCGCCGAAGCATGCCAACCATGCTAGCCGCACCTCTATGCCAATGGCAAATCATGCCAGCCATACCAAATACGCCGAAGCATGCCAACCATGCTAGCCGCACCTCCGTGCCAATGGCAAATCATGCCAGCCACACCTAGCCCAAGCTAGCCACACCTCTGTGCCAATGGCAAATCATGCCAGCCACACCAAACGCGCCAAAGCATGCCAACCATGCTAGCCGCACCTCCGTGCCAATGGCAAATCATGCCAGCCACACTTAGCCCGAGCTAGCCGCGCCATGCCAAACGCACTCTGCCTTGGCCCTAGCTACGCTAGTGACGCCACGCCAAGCCAAGCACCCTTACCTTGGCCCTAGCCATGCCATGCCAAAATGGCGCCCACGCCTAGGCTTGCAAATCATGCAACCTAGGCCAAATTGGCCACGCATGCCATTGGCACATGCCAACACGCTCGCTGGTAGCTTTTCCTACCAGGGCGCTACCCAAATTGGCCACGCATGCCATTGGCACATGCCAACACGCTCGCTGGTAGCTTTTCTCCCCGGGCGCGACCCAAATTGGCCACGCATGCCATTGGCACATGCCAACACGCTCGCTGGTAGCTTTTCCTACCAGGGCGCGACCCAAATTGGCCACGCATGCCATTGGCACATGCCAACACGCTCGCTGGTAGCTTTTCCTACCAGGGCGCGGCCCTAATGGCCGAGCATGCCATTGGCACATGCCAACACGCTCGCTGGTAGCTTTTCCTACCAGGGCGCGACCCAAATTGGCCACGCATGACATTGGCACATGCCAACACGCTCGTTGGTAGCTTTTCCTACCAGGGCGCGACCCAAATTGGCCACGCATGCCATTGGCACATGCCAACACGCTCGTCGGTAGCTTTTCTCACTGTGGCGCGGCCCTAATGGCCGAGCATGCCATGGGCATATGCCAACACGCTCGCTGGTAGCTTTTCCTACCAGGGCGCGACCCAAATTGGCCACGCATGCCATTGGAAAATGCCAACACGCTCGCCGGTAGCTTTTCCTACCAGGGCGCGACCCAAATTGGCCACGCATGCCGTTGGCACATGCCAACATTCTCGCTGGTATCTTTTCCTACCAGGGCGCGACCCAAATTGGCCACGCATGCCATTGGCACATGCCAACACGCTCGCTGGTAGATTTTCCTACCAGGGCGCTACCCAAATTGGCCACGCATGCCATTGGCACATGCCAACACGCTCGCTGGTAGCTTTTCCTACTAGTTCGTGACCCAAGTTGGCCACGCATGCCATTGTCACATGCCAACATGCATCGCTGGTAGCTTTTCTTACCAGGACATAGCCCTAATGGCCATGCACGCCATTGACACTTGCCATACACGCCACTAGCAGCTCTGGCATTGCCACTTACACTCAACGTACAAGCATTCCGCACATGTCATTGGCACATGCCACACACGCCACTAGCAGCTCTGGCATTGCCACTTGCACTCAAGGTGCAACCAACAACAAAGGCATTCCGCACATGCCACACGCGCCTCTAGCAGCGCCACTTGCACTCAAGATGTAACCAACACTCGAGACATCAACCCAAACTGAGGGATGCTTTCTAGGGTTTTGGTTTGGCGGTCACAACATGCAGCGTACACTACGCTCACATTAAGAAAGCGTGAATAGGAATAAAGTGGTCAAATAAATAAGGAAATAATGGTGAAAATGTTTTCACCCATAAACACCTTGCGGTTACCACCTCCTCCCATTATTTCACCCTTTACTCTCTTCCTTCATGAGGCTGTGGTACGTTTCGGCCTCGACTTTTATAAATAGGTCTTACCTATTTCCACCGGACAACAAGTCTCGGTCAGGAGAAAAATACAACACTCTCAGAAAAGGCAACTTTGCAAGCTCTCCAAAAAGCTTTTATCTCTTGCAAGCTTCCGAAGCTTTCACTTTCTAATACAAGTCGAGACACTACTCTCCTGCATTATTCTGGTCTCAACACCTTTCTTTGCTTCCCTCCCCAAATCAACCCCATCTCCTTCACTTTGTGACCGAAGCAAGTCTGGAACGGCCATTTCTTGGTTTAGGCCGGACTTGTACAGATTGATCTCTCGAATCTAGAAAGTGATCACGTGCAGAACATTTGTTTAGGGTTTAAACCAGTTTCTCACTCACCTACCGAATTTACCGAAATCGGCGGAAACGATTTTTACCCATAAACAATTGGCGACCACAGCGGGAGGATTGATCTATCGGTTACAATACCAACTCCGACTCCTGATTTTGTTTCTCGAACGTCAAATCCCAACATGGTGGAACTCAGGTCTGGAGCGGCTGCCGAGAATACCAGCACAGAACACACCCCTGATGTTAGCGTCTCTCCCAATAACGTTGTTGCATCACCTGCTGACTACAGTAACATCGAATGCACTCCCTTAAGCGTAGCACCGCCAATCACCAGGGCAAGAGCCGCTGCCTCCTATAGTGTCTATGCACAACCCACTAATCACGGCAATGAAAATATCTCTTTGGGTGTCACGCCACCGGGTCACCGGGGGCTGAGCGCCGCTACGGCCCCTAATGCTTCGTCTAGCATGGCGCCTCCGACCACAACTAAGGTCCCAACTACCCCGCCGACGGGACGAGAGACCGGAGGGACCAGAGGAAGTCGTCCTTATGTCACCATCGCTGATTTGATGGAACGACATGAGATGCTCACCAGAGCCCAGACGGACATGGTTTCAACGCAGAAAGAGGTACTCGTCTTTCTCAAGACCCTGACAGAGCGACTACCACGTGATTCGCGTCCTCCAGAGCCGCTTAGGAACGTATCCAACAACCCCGACGCCAGCACCTCGGCGGAGCACGCCTCCACGGATGAGGAAACTCGTGCTAGAATCCCGTTGGAAAGAAATCAGCCGCCCAACTTCGTCACGCGAGAAGATCTGGAACAACTTCTCCGCAACCGAATCAAGAATGACGAAATTGGACGTGCATCATCACCAACCCCCTTACCCATCCGAAATGCAGAGAATCCCTCTCCCAAGGGGGTACTCTTCTCCTCAATTTACCTCGTACGATGGTACGGGAATGCACATGAGCATGTCTCCCGTTTCCCGGAATCCCTAGGTGAACATGAATATAATCACGTTCTTCGTTTAAGGGAATTCTCAAAATCACTTACTTTGGAAGGGCGTATACATGGTACAACAAAGACATCCCACCGAACAACATTCCCAACGGAGTAGCATGGTCACCGCGTTTTACAAGAAATACTTCTTCGTGTCTCGAACAAGTTACTTTCTCGGACCTCGGAAGAATGTACCGATGGGATAACGAACATCCGAATGATTTCGTCAAGAGGTTCAGGGTTCAAGCACTCGACTGTCACGACCCAAACGTGACCGAGCAACAACTGGTGAACGCATGCATCAATGGTATGGTTCTTATTTACCGCGCCCTGCTAGAAAACTTGTGCTTACAAACATTCTCCGAACTCCATGAAGCCGCCGGACGATCTCGCAACAACAAAGCACCAAAGACATTCTTTGGAAAGAGCTAGGCCAACTCGAACCAAAGACACGCGCGAAACTCGCGGGAGTAGACGCCTCATCAGCAAGCAATTTAATGTCGGCTCATCCTCCGTGAACATAGTAAATGAAAGGGGAAAAAGGAAAGCCCCAACTACGAGCCACCATCCAAAACGTGAAGCGTCGGCGCAACGGGAACCCCCGCCACGAAAGACCGTCACCAAAACTCCCATGCAGCATCATGAGACCGAAGGAAATACCCTTGATTTCCCGTTTCCCATCGAGGAGGTGATTGACCTCCTAGAAGCCTGGGTTCAAGATGATATTATCAGACTGCCACCGCCTAGACGTCCACCAACTGAGGCTGAGATGGCGAACCCCAAGTACTGCCACTACCACAAGTTCGTTCACCACCCGACCAGCGATTGCAACAGACTAAAGCATATTTTCAAAGAAAGGATAGAAGCGGGAGGACTCCAACCAGGAGACGAAAGAGTGCATCGAGACCCACTCCCAATAAGAAACTGCGGGTCCTCTGGGGACTCCGTGCACGAGACTGTACAATCCATGATGCAACATGTATGTGAAATTCTCTATCTTTCCAAGGTGCAGCGCCAAGATATTTCCGCAGCTCTCAATCTTGGTGTATCCGGCAAACGACTTTTTCTCTCCTCGGAAACCACTCCAGGGGCCCAAGCTTTCCAAACAGGCGGAACCAAAAAGGAGAACTGGGGACTGCTGACCACGTCCCGTTTAAGAGGTAACGAATTTGACGACACGCTCATCGACACGGCCTCTGAACACAACATCATTACTTTCAAGACACTAAAGGCATCAGGATTTACAAAACAAGACGCTACTTATTCCCCGTCCGTAATTAAGAACTTGAGAGGAGAAACTTTGAACGCGCATGGCTACATCAACCTAGAGATCAAGATGGGAGACGCTATAACACATAGAAAATTCCACATTGTCAAAGAACTAGATCACGACATGATATTAGGACGATTGTGGGTGCTCGACAACAAAGCGAAATTGGATGTACACCCTCTGCCGACGTCCACGCCCGAAGGAATTCCCAACAAATCATCCCACTGGTTATCGCATCAACGAGCTATTGAAGGAACCCAGATATCCGGAGAGGACCCGTTGGCGCTAGCTCATGATTTTCAAATGCAAGTAAGTCTGACCGAGCAACCTTTTCTGCAACTAGTCTTTCCTTCCCCCATTCCGTCATGGGGACTCGGCGCGATCACTGGCACGAACGCTGTCAAGAAATGTGAATGGGGAGCTGGACCATTTGAACACTTTACAAGAAGCTTGGAAACTTCTATTGAAACCAACGAAGCCAAGACTCAAACGGTTGCACGACGTCTGAACCCGTTTTCAATCGGAGATGTAGTTGTTAAGGAAAGCTCGTTTCAAGTTGGGAGGATGACAGTAAAAATGGTTATTCAAACTGATTCACCCGATGAAAGAGAAGACGAGCTGTATCTGGTTGCGGATACCCTTTTGGGAGGATATTGCAAGCTCATCAATGCAGACACACCTAAAGGCGTGATAATTCACTCGCGATGGCTTAAGGTCTCCAATCCCTAAAACGTTGTACCTCCCGATCACTCCCCTTTAGTATTTCCTTTAACAATTCCTCTTAGTAGTTGTACTCCCCCAAGATGAATACACCGTTTGTATTTTTTTCCCCGGGGAATCCCTTTTCCGTAAAAAAAAAAAAAAAAAAAAAAAAAACATAAATACATCCCTTTCCAAGCAAATTCTCCAGATATCAGAGAAATACATCAGATAAACCCAGAAAACCATTGAAGAGCCATCATACCACAACCTCTTTCAAAAAAATATATATGAAGCAAAATGTTGACTGATGAAGAAGAAGGTAAAGATGAGTTTACAAAAAAAGAAAAAAAAAACACATCAGGGGAACTAAGCAGCTAACATAAATAACAAAAGGGAGGAACTAGCCCTCGAAGGGTGGAGCACAAGTCCCCTCGGGCAAGGCTATCTTCAAGCACTTCCCCCAGCAATCCCTCGGGCAACAAAGGTTCCATTCAACGGGGTTAGCAGCAGCAACCTCAACATCCCATCCCGAAGCAACCACAGCAGCAACAGTGTCCTCCCCGACGACCGGTCCAGCATACGCCACCATGACCTCTCCGAATCATGGCGCTCTCCTCCAAGAGCCTCACACGTTCGCTCTTCTGTCGCTTCGACCTAGAAACAGTCCGATCCGCACCATACCCGGACCGAAGAAAGGTTTTGCCGCACTGAAGCTTCTCAATATGATAAGACTCTTCCTCGTTCTCTCGCCCCTCCTCCATGCTCACTGAACCCAAGGAAGTCCGAACATGCACCTGTTCTTCATGGGGATAGATGGAAGGGAGGTCCTTAATGATTTCACTAGCTTCATGGAACAGAGATTCAATCCCAACCAATGCCTCCTCAAGAGAAGAAGATCGATCTCCGCTAATTCTGAAGTCCTTCTCCGAAGAGTTAAAGGCGCGGCCATCCCTGGAGGGTCCCATCATACACTGCAAAAAATGGGGAAAATGATCAAGTTCCACCCTATCTATACACATATAAAAAGGAGGATAACACGAACAGAGAAGAAGAAGAAAACATACCGGTATGATCTTCTTAGCCCGAATAACCCTAGTCGGGGTGGTTTTGCAAGAGTCAGACCTAGCACCTTCACTTGGAGAATCTGGATGTTTAGAGGATGATTCGTCTCTAGGCAAAGAGAGAAACTCAACAAGAAGAACCCTTTCTCAAATGAGGGAGATGATGCAATTACGTTGGGTATGAATACGGAACCTTAAAGAAGGAAAGGAAGTAATGATGGACATAACGCTTCCAGATTTTTTGGCATGGATGATGCCCTGATTGAAGCCGCGAGTGAAGGAAGGCAAAATAAGGAAACTTTGTTATCTGTAGAAACACTTACTCCCTCCTTATTTTCACCGGTCCTATCAAGCTCGCGCCAGTCTTCCCAAACTTCCCTACAACCGCCCAAGTCACGCTAGCTATCACGCTCAGCTTCCCCATCTTGCGCAAGTCACGCCAGCTAGCACGCTCAGCTTCTCCATCTTGCGCCGGTCCCACCAGCTAGCACGCTCAGCTTCCCCATCTTGCGCCGGTCCCGCCAGCTAGCACGCTCATCTTCCCCATCTTGCTTAGGTCCCTTGCCTAGCACGATCGACTTCCCACTTTGCGCCGGTCCCTTGACTAGCACGCTCGGTTTCCCAACTCGCAACAACTTCTCAATGCCGCCTGACTTCCCGTCTCTCACGACGCTAACTTCCCAATTGTGCCGACCTCCCGATTTGCGCAAAATCGCCGAGGCAAGGATTCCAAATCCTATTTATGAAAAAGGTCGACAAGCCTCCTCAATTCTCTTTACGATTTGTTGTTGATAATTTGTCACCATCTTATGCTTACCTCGCAACAAAGCTCCTGCTCCGAGCTAGCGGGGGACTTAATGTTGATGGTGGTTTTTAAACAAAGGGTAAAATCGTAAAACCCCAAATAATCTAATGTCATAGGTGA
Source organism: Papaver armeniacum (assembly GCA_023531295.1). NCBI lineage: Eukaryota > Viridiplantae > Streptophyta > Magnoliopsida > Ranunculales > Papaveraceae > Papaver > Papaver armeniacum. The sequence continues at coordinate 809,059 of JAJJWW010004070.1, forward strand.
CACATTTATTAGGACATTTAATGCATGTAGTCAGTAATTAATAGGGGTATTTTTTCAAATTAGGGTTACAAAGAACAAAACCCTAATTCCCCTCCGTGCCAATAACAAATCATGCCAGCCACACCTAGCCCAAGCTAGCCGCGCCATGCCAAACGCACTCTGCCTTGGCCCTAGCTATGCTAGTCACACCAAACGCGCCAAAGCATGCCAACCATGCTAGCCGCACCTCCGTGCCAATGGCAAATCATGCCAGCCACACCTAGCCTAAGCTAGCCGAACCTCTATGCCAATGGCAAAGCATGCCAGCCATACCAAACGCGCCGAAGCATGCCAACCATGCTAGTCGCACCTCTATGCCAATGGCAAATCATGCCCGACCATACCAAACACGCCGAAGCATGCCAACCATGCTAGCCGCACCTCCGTGCCAATGGCAAATCATGTCACCATACCAAACGCGCCAAGCATGCCAACCATGCTAGCCGCACCTCCGTGCCAATGGAAAATCATGCCAGGCACACCTAGCCCAAGCTAGCCGCACCTCTATGCCAATCGCAAATCATGCCAGCCACACCAAACGCGCCAAAGCATGCCAACCATGCTAGCCGCACCTCCGTGCCAATGGCAAATCATACCAGCCACACTTAGCCCGAGCTAGCCGCGGCATGCCAAACGCACTCTGCCTTGGCCCTAGCTACGCTAGTGACGCCACGCCAAGCCAAGCACCCTTACCTTGGCCCTAGCCAAGCCATGCCAAAATGGCGCCCATGCCTAGGCTTGCAAATCATGCAACCTAGGCCAAATTGGCCACGCATGCCATTGGCACATGCCAACACGCTCGCTGGTAGCTTTTCTTACCAGGGCGCGACCCAAATTGGCCACGCATGCCATTGGCACATGCCAACACGCTCGCTGGTAGCTTTTCCTACCAGGGCGCGACCCAAATTGGCCAAGCATGCCATTGGCACATGCCAACACGCTCGCTGGTAGCTTTTCCTACCAGGGCGCGGCCCTAATGGCCGAGCATGCCATTGGCACATGCCAACACGCTGTTGGTAGCTTTTCTCACCAGGGCGCGGCCCTAATGGCCGAGCATGCCATTGGCACATTCCAACACGCTCGCTGGTAGCTTTTCCTACCAGGGCGCGACCCAAATTGGCCACGCATGCCATTGGCACATGCCAACACGCTCGCTGGTAGCTTTTCCTACCCGGGCGCGACCCAAATTGGCCACACATGCCAACATGCTTGCTGGTAGCTTTTCCTACCAGGGCGCGACCCAAATTGGCCACGCATGCCATTGGCACATGCCAACACGCTAGCTGGTAGCTTTTCCTACCAGGGCGCTACCCAAATTGGCCACACATGCCATTGGCACATGCCAACACGCTCGCTGGTAGCTTTTCCTACCAGGTCGTGACCCAAGTTGGCCACACATGCCATTGGCACATGCCAACATGCATCGCTGGTAGCTTTTCTTAGCAGGACATAGCCCTAATGGCCATGCACGCCATTGGCACTTGCCATACACGCCACTAGCGGCTCCGGCATTGCCACTTACACTCAACGTACAAGCATTCCGCACATGTCATTGGCACATGCCACAAACGCCACTAGCAGCTCTGGCATTGCCACTTGCACTCAAGGTGCAACCCACAACAAAGGCATTCCGCACATGCCAGTGGCACATGCCACACGCGCCTCTAGCACCGCCACTTGCACTCAAGATGCAACCAACACTCGAGACATCAACACAAACCGGGGATGCTTTCTAGGGTTTCGGTTTGGCGGTCACAGCATGCACGTACACTACACTCGCATTAAGAAAGCGTGAATAGGAATAAAGCGGTCAAATAAATGAGGAAATAATGGTGAAAACGTTTTCACCCATAAACACCTTGCGGTTACCACCTCCTCCCATTATTTCACCCTTTACTCTCTTCCTTCATGAGGCCAGAGTACGTTTCAGCCTCGACTTGTATAAATAGGTCTTACCTATTTCCATCAGACAACAAGTCTCGGTCAGGAGAAAAATACAACACTCTCAGAAAAGGCAACTTTGCAAGCTCTCCAAAAGCTTTCATCTCTTGCAATCTTCCGAAGCTTTCACTTTCTCGATACAAGTCGAGACACTACTCTCCCCACTATTCTCGGTCTCAACACCTTTCTTTGCTTCCCTCCCCAAATCAACCCTTCTCCTCCACTTTGTGACCGAAGCAAGTCTGGAACGACCATTTCTTGGTTTAGGCCGGACTTGTACAAATTGATCTCTCGAATCTAGAAAGTGCTCACGTGCAGCACATTTGTTTAGGGTTTAAACCAGTTTCTCACTCACCTACCGAATTTACCGAAATCGGCGGAAACGATTTTTACCCATAAACAATAGGATCGGTACCCCTTTGCCTAGAATTGGTCATATTAATAAAATTAAATCGATCATACCATCTCAGGTGATTACTTAAGATCGGTTTCACTAATAAAAGTCTTACCAATACAAAAGTCAGGCTTTGTGAATAGTGATGAACACGTAAGTGCGACGCATTTTCACCCATAAATACATTAGCTAGGACTCATTATTTCTCTAATAAATTTGTTTTAGTTGTTTTTGGAAGAATAAGCTCTTGTGGAGAATTGGCTCGAAAAAATGTTATTTGCACCCGGAGGACACGTGTTATTCGGAATCTCAATGTTCGTTTAGGGACACCTCAATTACTAAGGGGCACCGTATTTACTATGCACACCCCATGGTTATTCGCACCCCAGTTCAGGATAATGGGCATGTCATCTTCTTTATTTGAATAACAGAAATTGGCGGGAAACTTGGTTCATCGAAAAACAGAATTTAGGGTTCGTGTTTTGGAGGAGATTTAAGTAGATTCAATGGCTGAAACTCATTGGGTCTATTTATTTTGACTCAACCGGGCCGGTAATGGTCGTTGTTTAGACCAGAATTGGCTAGAATAGTGGATTCAATGATTGAACAGATTCCCGGGTTTTCTTCCTGCGAAAACTCTGTTAGGATTTTATGACAAGTTTGAGTGAAACTCGATCACTGGTTTTGGTTGATTTGGACCTGTTTGGACCAAACAGGAATGGTATGGTCGATGGTTTCGATTAGAATGGGCTAGAAACTCATATTTGAAGAAAACAGAGAATATTATTCTTGGGCTATTTCCGGGAAGTTATGATGGGATTTCTGAGGAGATTTAGTGAGACTTAATCACTGGAACCGATTGGTATTAGCCTGTTAGGATAAAACAAGACTGGTAGGTGCTTCAGAAACGCGAAAAAAAAGAAGATCACACGTGTTGGACCAAAACAGGGAAGAAAAATATTTTCCGTATTCTGTTGAGATTAATTTGGGAATTGCATGAGGAAAGAGTATGTTCGACAGATTCTGTAACATCTATGGAACGTGTTTGGATGAAATTGGGCCACTGGAAACGCGTGAAGAAAATATTGAAGGAAATAATCACGTAAAAATGGTAGAAAATGATCCCGAGTAAAAGAAAATATATTCGAGTTATTACAAAGGATTTTGGGGGTCTGTTGAGCATAAAATAGGTGCTTGGGATGAAGAGAGGTTTATCGAGTGATAGGGGTGAAGAACAGAGGGTTGCAGAAGGCATTTCTCTCGCCGCTTTGCAGAGAAGAAGAAGAAGAAGAATATTTAACGTCCACTGACTGTCGCAGAGAACTGTCGTTTATAAACAGTACTCGTAACAGTCAGTTTGGCACGCTTATTTGAATTTGCAATAACTCTTGTAACGGTGACTTCTGTAACGCCAGTACAACGCTGCAGATTTATTGCATTATTAGTTTTCTTCAATAAAAACACCATTTGAGCTATGCATTATATTTTTGAGTGTGTTTTCATCATGAGAAGCTAAACCCCGACACTGGGTCGACGGAGGAATCTGAATTTCATACATGGGTGAATTTATTTTATTTTATATATGACTTTTGCACTAATTAAAATAGAATTATGATTTGAATTAATTAGTTATTATTTTATTTGATGGGTCATGCTTGCGTAGATGTTTGATGTCCTATAACTAATATTTTGAGAATCTACTTTGGCAAAATAAGAGTCGATGTTATTTTATTTATTGAGCAATAATTGTTGAGAATAAATAATTGAGCCCTTTGATATAAACTCGGTGGAATCCTAGTCCTAGTAACTCTCGCTTTTATTTAGTATTTTCGTTAAATCTTTAAATTTAATCCTCACAAGTCTTAGAGTTCGAATCTTAATTACTACAACAACAATTAAAAATCTGATCAAATAGTTTTACCAAGAACATAAACAAGTCATGAGCGGTTATACTAATCAAACATATTGGTAGTTCAATAGATATGCAATGAATCACAATACCATTAAGCCTAGCGATTTCCCTTTCGATTCACAAAACAAGTTCATGAATTTACTTCCTTTAAACTAATGTAAAACATTGTCTCCTAGGATGAAATCTTCACCTCATACCCATACATAATCACAATAGCATTCAAAGGATTATGTCGATGTCTTATATACGAAGTTCAAAAGATAAGCGTTATACTTTGTATTGTATTCCTTAATACTACGTAAAAATAGAGTATAATCATTCATGCTTCGCAGTTATGTTTTCAATATGCACGACTTGAAAGATACGTTAGGGAATGAAACAGTTCAAGTCAAATATCACTAACCTCAAGTGGAAGGATGATGTTGTCGTTGTAGCTCCTTACTTCTTCACTTCTTCAAGTCTTCGCAATACTTGTAATGTCTCATATCCTAATACTTTCAAGCTAACTTATACGAAGTTGACTCTAGTATATAATCAAGCGACTCTTTAAATGAGTTTTGGTTCACTAAAATATGACAACCAAACTTGACATACCAACGCTTGGTGGGTTCAACCGAGCTATGCTCTAACAATCTCCCCCTTTGTCAATTTTAGTGACAAAACTCTTACATCATATGGATAAACAAATTACAAGAATTCATTACACATATGCTTGATTCCCAAACTCAACAGCACAATAACCTGTATACATTCAATCCATAAATATCGTTGTTGACATTATAATAACAAAGCTAATACTCCCCCTAAAGTTAAGATAGGTAGATTTTATCAATCCGCACGTCTTTGTTATTCCTTTGTAGTCCATATAACTACAAGTATCATATGATATGCTACTACCCCTTAGTCTATGCTTTACTCTTTCGTGAGATAAACGTTTAAGCACCAATGTCCTTTCCCTTAGTGATACAATCAATATAAATCAATACCAGTATCACTTGTTTACTCCATATATTTCTCCCCCTTTTTGTCACAAATGACAAAGGTACGAGCAAATAAAGGACAAACCGAAAGGATCTTACAAATCTCAAAATAGACTTGCAAACATATAAGAGTTAAGCACGAGGGTTCCACACACCATTTTTGATAACCAATATCAAAACCGAAACTACAAAGTAATTTTGTTTTGATATGTTACCAAGGAAACAATTGCCCGAAACAATTTTCCCTAATAGTTTAGCAAACCAAAAAAATCGACTAAGCACCTTAGTTCCTTTGATAAACCGATTGTACAAATACAATCGCTTGTTCGATAAGACCAAAATAAAGATAACTCTATTTTTCTCATCAGGTTATACTTATCCATATAACTTAGATCTTTAACTTTTAAACAAGACAAGTACTAGGTTAGTTAACTAGTATTCCTTGTTAAGGCATTCGATTAGACTTGAATAACCGAAACCTCCACTTTCATAAGTGTTAGAGCACTGCTCGGTCGAACTCGCATGCGTTGCTATCTCAAGCATGTTTTTCAATGTTAGTGATCAAAACTATAAGTCTTGATTTCTAGTCTACTATAGCTAAGTCACGGACTAGGATAGAAAGTGTAGTTGAGCTCAAGAACTCCATGGCGATCATCATACAAGACAAAGAATTACTCAAGGAACTGGTGGGACTTCATCGACTAAAAGGTATGTGGAGACTTAAACTTATATATCACTCAAAATTCTATCTACTCTAGCTATCTCCTATCTTGAGACAAAAGTCGTTTTGCTATATAGACTTTGATTATACACATTTGCTATTTCGAGCCGAGTTTATCTCGCCTATATATTTCTCGAAATATGTGTTGGTAAGCTTTCGCTTTGGCCAATTTCATCTTTACCTAGTGACGAAAGTCATGTTATGTTTCAATCACTTTGAAAATGGCTTTGACGAAAAATTGTTTGTGAATAACAACTATATAACGTCTTCTAAGAATGTTTCAATGATTGAAATGAGAGTTTAGATTATATAACCATTGTTGGATATAAGCATTGTGTGGAAACGCATACATGTATAAGTCCTTATTCCTTGAACCGAAGTATGCTTACTTTGTTGATCAGGAAAACCGGAACAACAGTCCGCGAACCCAGTCTGCGAACTGTCGTAGGTTTTCATCCCGAGAAAATCTGCTGGAGTTAGTAAACTTCTTCCATGAACTTAAGTCCGCGTACTTGAGTTGGTTATTTCTAAAGACGATTATTTTTGAACTTATACTTATATAAACTAAGGAATGCAATTTGCAAACCGTGACCATAAAGTTCATGAATGGATTCGAGTGAATCAAATCGTTTTTGTTTCGATTGTGTCTTGTATACTTCTATAAGATCTAAGCAATTGAACAACTCTCTAACTAGTTCATTTGAGTCATTTGAACTAGTTATGGTGAAGAAGAATATGGTTGATACGAAAGTGCTCATATGGCTAACCATTTGGTTAACTATTGTTGAACCAACAAATGTACATGTTTGGGTACGGTTACACAAACCCAGAAACGTGCATTTCATTTGTGTGTAACAAGCTAAGTTTTCGATCCAACGGTTGAAAGATATTAGCTTGAATCTAATCAGGTTTTCATCTAACGGTGAATATTAAATGCTTTGTTAGTAAGCTAACATTGATTGCAAACCCTGATTTGAAATACTATATAAGGGAGAACTCTAGCAACTGGGAAACCTAATCCCCACACCTCATGTGTGATACTAGTTGTATAGCTAGAGTCGATTCTCCTTAACCTTAGGTTTCTACCGAGACCCTTTAGGTTAACGACTTGAAGACTTCATTGGGATTGTGAAGCCAGACCGATACTACTTTCTTGTAGTTGTATGATCTGATCTTGTTGTTTCTATCGTATTGAGTACAATCGTAACGATTGGCTTGAGATTGATATCTCCGATAGGCAAGATATAAAAGTAATCATAAACATCTTCGTCTCATCGTTTGTGATTCCACAATATCTTCTTTCGCCGCGGTCGATTAAGATTATTGTGAGGTGATTAATAATACTAGGCTGTTCTTCGGGAATATAAGTCCGGGTTATCAATTGGTTCCTGTTCACCTTGATTTATCAAAAGACGGAACAAAACTCTTAGGTATTTCTGTGGGAGACAGATTTATCTATTACCATAGACTTTTCTATGTGATACATATTTGTTTATTAAAGTCTTCGACTTTGGGTCGTAGAAACTCTTAGTTGTAGGTGAGATCAGCTAAGGGAATCAAGTGCGCAGTATCATGTTGGGATCAGAGACGTGAGGAGCGCAACTGTACCTTGGATCAGTGTGAGATTGATTGGGGTTTAACTACAGTCCATACCGAAGTTAGTTTGTAGTAGGCTAGTGTCCGTAATGGCTTAATACAAAGTGTGTGTTCAATACGGACTAGGTCCCGGAGTTTTTCCGCATTTGCGGTTTCCTCCTTAACAAAATTCTCGTGTCTGTGTTATTTCTACTCCGTATTATATTTTTTTATATAATTGAAATATCATAGGTTGTGCGTTAAGTTCAATCAATTAGAATATCCAACCTTTGGTTGTTGATTTACATTGATTGACACTTGGATATTGGTCTTTGGTACCATCCAAGTTATTTCTCTTGTATTTAATTAGAGTCACAGATTTCTATTTGCTTGAGTGAGAATTAAATCGAGAGATCGAGATAATATAACTCTTTGATATCGTCACTGCCGAAGTTTTACGAACCGCAGAAATTTCTCAACATGAAGTCGTACATATGCATCGAAGACTCTAAAATCACGCTACAAAGATACATTCACATATTCGGCCATGCCATCGGATCTAACGATAGTCCAAGATTCATAAGCTGGTTTGAAGGATGTCTCTTGAAACAAAGTCCTTGAAGACTTGATAGAAGCACATCGGCAATAGAATGTCTCCCAACTCATCTATTTCATCTAGTGGCTCCGGAAGATTTCGACCATACAAGCATCCACAGCATACTGTCATCACGATCAGAAGGTCCAGGCACTGAACAACCTAAAATCAAGGATGGACCGATAACGCAACCACATCCATCTGTCCCAAGAATGCAATGGAGTTCGGTAAATTTTGGTATCCATTGGAGAGACGCTGCAGACGAAAGCACGGATCCAGACGAATAACAGAAAATAGAAGAAGGTAAATATCTCTTTTCATACGGACGGAGTTTTTAGAGTTTGCACAGAATAAAGTTTCCTTCTTGCTCCATGAACGGGAATAGATGACTCGGCGCGACTATGCTACCCGGGCCCGCAACATCCCTCCTAAATTCTTCCTAAGTTTCACTTTCGGGCCGTTTTCACCTCCTAAGCGAGCTCAAAACCTAAATATTCACGCGTTAGGAGATACAAAATTCTTTTTCGGTCAGATGGAGAGGCGGACCGTCACAATCCGAGTTCGTACGAGAATTCTACAACGATTCTACTAAGAAGTGCTAATTAGGGTTTCGGCATGCCAAACCCTAATTTAGACAAAGTTATCAGGCGCCATCGCCACCATTTGATAGACGTAGTTCCAGCGGCATCACTATTTCCACCATTCCAAGCCGACCAATGCTGACGGCTCCATTCTAAGCCGACCAACGTTGACGGCTCCATTCCAAGCCAATACAATGCATGCGACTCCATTCCAAGCCGCACAATACCTACGGCTCCCATTCCGAGCCGACCAACGCCAACAACTCGCCGAGCCAAAGACCTCCACGTTCCCTAGCCCATCCAAGATAACGTGTGACCAAGCCAAACCGACAATCTACATCTCACCACTTCACGGTCTAGCCAGCAACACCACAAGTAGAATCTATGCAAGGCCGCCAACACGAGAATCACGAACTCTCCTTACCTCTTGAAAAAGGTTAGCCGGGTCTTTTTGACCATCTTTTCACGACTTGTCATTTCGATTTTGTCCTCTCCTGTCACCATCCTATGCTTACCTCGCAATAATTCCCCTGTTCCGAGCTAAGCATGAGACTTAATGTTGATGGTGGTTTTTAGCTTAGGGTTAAAATCGTAAAACCGCACATCTGGCATGACGTCACTATGACCATTAGCACATTTATTGAATCAATCAGCATGCCTACGTAAGAATTATCAGGGTACCTTTTTTTTTACATTGGTCATGTTCTACGGCATAACCCTTAACATTGACCGACATCATCTATGCCAAACCTTAATTCTCATGCTACCGTGCCAAGGCATGCCAACCATGTCAGACGCACCACTGTGACAATGGCAAACCATGCCAGCCACATCCCGCGCCAAGGCATGCCAACCATGCTAGCCGCACCATGCGCCAAGGCATGCCAACCATGCCAGCAGCACCAATGGCAAACCATGCCAGCTGCGTCTACCGTGCCAAGGCATGCCAACCATGTTAGCCGCACCATGCGCCAATGGCATGCCAAACCCTTGGCCCCACCAAGCCAACCGCACCTTTCCTTGGCCCCACCATGCCAACCGCACCTTGCCTTGGCCCCACCATGCCAAGCCGTCCGTGCCAAACCCTTGGCCCCACCACGCCAAGCCAACCGCACCTTGCCTTGGCCCTACCATGCCAAGTCGTCCGTGCCAAACCCTTGGCCCCACCATGCCAAGCCATCCGCGCCATTTTGTCTTGGCCCCACCATGCTGGCCTTCCCCATGCGGCTACCAAAACGAAGGCATGCGACGATCAACGGCCACCCTTCCATCCCAGATGCAAATCCTAGCCGTCCAAGGTCGCCAAAAAACGCATGGTAAACTTTGGCCCAAAACCCTAGTTTTGGCCACGCCAAACTGCGCCAAGGCATGCCATGCCACATGTGCCAATGGCATGCTAACCGCCTTTTCGCGCCATGCCATGTCAGCCTTCCCTATTGCGGCTACCAAAACAAAGGAGTGCGACGATCAACGACCACCCTTCCATCCTAGATGCAAATCCTAGCCGTCCAAGGTCTCCCAATAACGCATGGTAACCTTTGTCCCAAAACCCTAGTTTTGGCCACGCCAAACCGAGCCAAGGCATGCCATGCCACATGTGCCAATGGTATGCCAACCGCCTTGCCGCGCCATGCCATCTCGGCCTTCCCTATTGCGGCTACCAAAACAAAGGCGTGCGACGATCAACGGCCACCCTTCCATCCTAGATGCAAATCCTAGCCATCCAAGGTCGCCAAACAACGCATGGTAACCTTTGGCCCAAAACCCTAGTTTTGGCCACGCCAAAACGCGTCAAGGCATACCATACCACATGTGACAATGGCATGCCAACCACCTTGCCGCGCCACACCATACCGTCCTTCCCTATGCGGCTACCAAAACGAAGGCCTGCAACAATTAACGGCCACTTTTTCATCTAAGGTGCAGATCTTAGCCGTCCAAGGTTACCAGCTAACGCATGGCAACCTTTGGCCCTAGGTTAGTTGCACCTAAACAAAGCCAAAACCCTAACTTTTGGCCGAACCTAAACTAAGCCATATTAAAGCCATACTGATCATGCTTTCATGCCACCGGCTACCAAACAAAGGGTTGCAATAATCAACGGCTATCTTTCCTCTTAAGATGCAAAATCTCGACCGTCAAAGGTCACCACCGAGCTAGTGCAAGTCTCCCAAGCTCAACTCACGGACAACAACAGCGTGCTACATGTTTTCCACGAAACACTCGAGACATCAACGCATGTCACAAAATGGGGGATGCTCATTGGGTATTGGTTTGGCGGTTTACAGCGTGCGGCGTACACTACGCCCGTTTTAGGAAAGTGTCATAAGGATGAGCCGGTTAGTAAATACATGGAGTAATGGTGAAACGCTTTCTTTTATGGAACATCAATTCCAGGCATTACCAGTTACCACCTCCTCCCATTTACTCACCCGTTTTCCATTTCTTAATGAGACCAGAGTACGTTTCACTTCGACTTGTATAAATAGGCATTACCTATTTCCACCGAACAACAAGTTCTGGTCAGGAGCATACAACACTCAGAAAACATTGGCTAGCTTTCCATCTGTTAGCTTCCCACTTTTTGATACAAGTCGTAAAACAACTACTCTTCCAGAATCAACTATTCTCGGGTCTCAACACTCTCTTCGCTCTCCCCAAAACCAACCCTTCTCCTTCACTTTGTGACCGAAGCAAGTCTGGAACGACCATTTCTTGGTTTAGGCCAGATTTGTACACATTGATCTCTCGAATCTAAAGTACTCCCTTGCAGTACATTGTTTAGGGTTTAGACTCGTTTCTCACCCACACATTCGAAATTACCAAAATCAGCAGAAACCGTTTTCACCCTCAAACAACTTGGTACATAAAAAAGAAATGTTTGCTATAGTAGAATTATGAAGAAAATAAATTAAAAGACAAAGCTTCAAAGTTTAATTTACAAGCTTGTAGTTGGGTTTCCCAAAATAAGAACTGTACTTGTGAATCTTTCTTTCTTGGTTGTAGCGTACATTCCAACTCGAATCAACAGCATTGGTTCTGTATTTCTTTGGAATTCCTGAATGAATCCATTTAGTTTTGCTTTCCATTGAAATGCGGCTTCCGCAGTACCATTTCTCTCTAGCAGTTATCTCGAGTTCCAACCTCATGAGGATTCTCCTCTTACTTTATAACATTTCCTGCATCATCGATCAGAGTTAAGCGCATAGCAGAGTCACTTTTATCTGGCAGCATTTATATGGCTATATTTATTCTGAATCTCAGAAATCATGGATAATGCCAAGTCCTGAACTTAGTTATATATGTAAACATTTAGGTCATGCATTAGGTCATTGTACATGGTTTAACCTAGATCGTATCTTTTATATATTATTAACATTCATAGTAGAATTTATATATTTAACAATAGTTGTAGTTGTTATCCAGCTATTTTGATCTTTCTTATTGAAGACTATATTGCATTTGGCTTTCAAGATGTGCCAAGAGATGGTACAAATAATTCGAACCATCCCATTTTATTCCCATCTTTATCAGTGCTTGTAAACTAGTTTGTCATCCATTAATGGCAGTTAACGTCATTATCTTTGACATAATTCATATTGAAATTGAGATGGTTCCAAATCTGGGAAGCAAAATTACATTCAAGGAAAAGGTGTGTAAGAGTTTCATCGTGTTCATTGCATAACGTGCAAGTTTTGTTAATGTTAGGAGAAATTGCTGCTACTCTCATATTATTAGACAGTATAGAGCCATTTTCCATATAAACATTTGGATAAAAGGTGAAACTTTTAGGTTTTCATATCTTAGACTAGTTTTTGTTTATTGTTTAGTTGTCGTTCGACTTGTTGTATAAGGAATTAACTATAAATTTATCATTGTTGCTAAGATTCCAGATGGCCTATTGTCTTCTTGTCATTAGGAATTGAGATTTAAAGTATTTTGTTTATGGTATCATTGTCGAAATAGGCTCGAACCTTTTGAATATCCCCGGTGTTGTTTTGGGTTATCAAGTCTCTGACAACATTGAGATTCTCTTTGAGTCTCCAACCCATTCTGGTTGTCATAACAGTATTAAATATTTTAATATTCTGATTTGGATTTACAAATTGGTTTTCGAGCTTTTAGATAAATTCTATTTGGAGCTTTGATGTCTTTACCTCTCTATAAATTCCTTTGGATTTTATTTCTAAAACAATTCATTTGGTACATATTCATAGAAGAGGTGACAGATTTAATGAGATTGGTTTTGCTAGCCGTAATTAGGTTCTTTCTCTTCCATCCTAGTTTTTCATGTTTTTTATTATGGGTTCAAAACAATTTATCTTAGACCTGTTTGTGAATAGGGGGGGCTTAAATGTTTGTCTTCTAGAGGTATGAGTTGGATATTTAAGATATTTTTGATTTGTACATTAGGGTCAACTTTAGGGATAAAGAAAGCTCCAGACTTACTACAGTTGATCAATTGGCCCGAAATTTTTCCGAATTCCTGAAAAAGTTTTACCAGATTGGTACTAGCTTGGGTTGTGGGTTCACAGGATATGACACAGTCATCTGCGAAAATAAGATGGGTCACAGATGGAACAACATATAATTATTGGTGACATGAACGTGACTTATGATTCTCGAGAGAGATTCCATATAAAAGAGAAACAAATAGGGGGGGAATAGCCCCCTGTCCACTAAGCATAATCAAAAGTTAACATTATCTATATACCCCTAGTATGAGGCTCCTTGAAATATACCCTTTCAAACTTAATTTATACCCCTAAGCTTAATACATTACTAAAATACACTCTTTTGTATAGTGTATATACAAAAACCACACTACCATTAACCACTATTCATCAAAAAAAAAAAAAACCTACCTCTACAGCCCACCAACATCACTACTGTCCACCACCGCCGCCCACCACCACCAATATTGTCCACCACCGCCGCCCACCACCACCACCACCAACCACCACCGTCGTCCACCATCACCACCACCACCACCACCGCCAACAACCACCACCATTGTCCACCACCGCCGCCGCCCACAACCACTGTCTCCAACCACCACCACAGTCGCCACCAACAACCACCACCGCTAACAACCGCCGTCTCCAACAAAGTAGTGAACCTAGTGTGAGTTGAACACACATCTTATGACATGTTGTCAGTTGTGCTACCATTGCACCACAGATTCGTCAATACAAAACAACATATCGAAATTAGTTGCAACCACTCATTCTCTTGGATATCTCTCTGCTGCACATACCACCAAACCAAACTCCAACGAGATCAATACTAGAAATCAAAATTATTTTTTGACACTGTAAGAGAACAAAGAACACATCTGCTAACTATTTTTTGTTTCAAGTAAAAGCGAATAAAATGAGACAGTTGCATGAGAATTCCCAGTACGGTAACAAGGTGATCAAAAATTGGGGCCAACTAGCTCAAGTTGCCTCCGAATATGGAACCAACTAGCTCAAGTTTCCTCCGAATATGGAAGCAACTTTCTCAAGTTGCATTCAAAAATGAAAGCAACTTTCTCAAGTTGTTCCCAAAATCAAGAGTAAGCCGCTACTTTTTCAAAACTGGCTACACATCTCAAAACAAGATTGACTCCAGTTACTATTTTAACATGGATAAATCATTCATGCAAATCTTCATACTCCCCCTATATAACTTTCATACTCCCCTTATATCAGGAATGATCTTTGCAAAAATGATATAAGCAGATCTTCATACATCATAAATACTATATTAAAGCAACATACCTCCCAAGTTAGTAAGAGTGATTGAACCATTTCCTCATCAAGTAGAATCTGAGACATGAACGAGTATAGATTCAACTGTTGATTCAAAATTCTGCACAATAAGCAACTAATATACCATGTACACTTTATCTCATATAGACCGTATACAAGAACATTTTCATTGCACAGGTATCAAGAGATCAGGAGCACCATCCACACCATATCCCTTAAGCTGAAAAATGCTTTGACGTCAAGACCTTTATCAAACATTCATAAAGCTTCATAGCATAAGGCCTCATCCATTTTGGTCTTGCCAATATCATAATCTGTAGTTCAAACCCTTTGTTTCACCTACCACCAATCACATTCCTTCCTTGCATGTTCAACGCAGTACCAATTATGCAGATGCAACTCCCAGTTCCATTCTCTGTATCATTCAGCTTGCAAACCTACATAGCCCCAATTCCTACCGTTACCAGAACCCATGGCAGTACCTCAATCAACAATAACAACACTATTTCTCCTCACTCAGCACTCGACCAATGTAACTACAACACCAACATAGCCTAGATCCATTGTCACTGCACTTTGTACAATCCGTTCTAGCTCCAACAATCTACAACTATATTCTGTTCTTGCAGCACCCATTCTTCTCTGTGACACAGCCACCAAACTCCAATTACAACACCACCAACAACCAACTACAACACAAAAAGTCACAAACATCCCCTCATACCACCTGCAATCTCACATACAACCACTGCATAAACCATTTCGTCAACCACGAGTTCAAACTCATCTACGCCAATGAGAACCATCTCTCCATAAATCTCATAACCCTAGTTTAATCTCTTGCTGCCAGAACATTCAAACCCCAATCGACCAATACTTCTTCTTCACCTGAGATTTTCATTCAAGCAAACTTCAACCCCAAAACCCCATATTCAGTTCTTCAATTTCATCTTCTCTATTTTGTAGACAACCCCAAACCTAATTCAAACGACACCAACTTCAATTCACAACAACAAGTTTCTTCTCCCTTGATTCTCTTTATTGATTCCTCTCTGATTCCATCTCTTTCGAACACACAAAAACCCTACTCAGTCGCACACTCTTCTATGTTAGAAACCTAATGATTGAGAAATGAATTCTCTTCTCAGTAACAACCTAAATCGTTATCACAAACAACAAAGAATAGCATTCACCGAAACACCATTGTTGAAAGTTCTACCACCACCGCTGCAACAACACCAACACCGCCATCCACCACCAATACGCGACCAAAACATTAACCCACCACTGTTATTGACCCTATGAACTCAATAATAAAATTCACTGAATCTGAATCTTCAACTCAAAATCCACAAGAAACCTAAATCTCAACTCAAAATTATCAAATCGAAAACTGAAAATCAAATTGATCTCTGAATCTGGTTTGAAATCAGAAGAGGAAGAATAACAAAATCATAACTAAGTTTCAATGGTTTAAACACGCAAATCGAATTCAAAAATTACCTGAACCGAAATCTCGAACTTTAAATCTCCGAATCTGAAAACCTTATTTTTATGAGATCTGATTATGGAGAAGTTCGAGTAGAGATGGTTCTGGAATTTTGGTGGAAGTTGAGATAGTGATGTAGCGGACGTGGTGTTTTTACGGCGGTGGCGACGATGAAGATGGTGGTGGTGGCTGTCTTCGGAAGAGGAGGAGACCGAGAATAAAAATAAAAAAGATCGGTGAGAATTATTAGTTCTACTCTATTATTATGTAGGTGAGGGCAAAGGGTATTTGTATAATGGATAAGGGTATTTGTGCAGGATCCATGGATAGTAGGGGTGTTTATAACATTCTCACTAATCAAAAGGTTCGTAGTCGATATGCATTGGGCAACTGATATCATACCATTTTCTTGAAAATTGCATTTTTTTTCAGTATCTTTTTTAGGAATGTCCATTCGACCCTGTCGAAAGTTTTGGACACGTCTATTCTTAGATCCTTAATTCTTAGATCCTTAACATGTATTAGTTCATGCGCAACCGCTATATTATCCGATATCTACCTTCTATATTATCCGATATCTACCTTCTTGGGTGGAGGCATATTGGTATGGTGATATAATCTTGTTTAGCAGAGTATAATAAATTAATAATGGCCTGACAAAAACATTATCATCCTCCTCGAGATACTTGACATGACAAAAGATTACCCATCTAACGGTTATAAACACTTACAAGAAAAACAGAGTTTCTCTCTCTTACTCTCTCTGTTTTCTTCTTTTTGTTTGTTTGTTTTTTTTTTTTTTTTTTCTTCTCTCAGTTTCGATTTTCTTTCGAGGGTTTTTTAGTTTTCACTTTTTTTTTTTTTTTTTTCTTTCTTTGTTTTTTTTCTTTTTTGTGTTTAATTTTTGTTAATATTCGAAAAAAAAACCTAAAAATCACACCTCTTTTCTCAACAAATCAAGAGGATTTATACAGAAAAATGCAACAGCAGCAGCAACAGCAGAGATTTAAACAACAACAACAAGTAGCTTTGATGCAACAAGCAGCTTTAATGCAACAACAACATCAACAATCTATGTATCATCCTGGTTTATTAGCTCCTCCACAGGTATATATATGTCTTCATCAATCTCTCTACTCTATTGAAAAAAAAAGTATGGGTTTTTCATTTTGTTACCTTTGCTCTTCTGGGTTCCATATGCTAGTTAGGGTTTTTCACTTCTAAGTTAGGGTTTTTATTGCTGTCAGGTTAATCATTTTTGTGGTTTTTATTCTGGGGGTGTGTTGATTTCTTTGTATAAAGAGATGTAAGGGGTTTAATTTTGAGGTTCAGGTGTGGATAAGGCATTTAGGGTTTTTCTTATAATTTGGGGGAAAGTAGTAAGAAACAGGCTAATTGAATGTACAAATTTAGGGTTTTTAGTGTCTTCATTTTGATTAGAAATACTATTTGATAGAAGTTTGGAGTTTTCGTTATGTTAGGTCACTTAATTGACACTCAATCTCTTCTCGATACCGTTGTATTTGGTAAAACCCGTTGTTTGAGGGGTTTATTTGGTTGTGTGTGAAATTTGACGGACAATGGCACTCTCAGTGATTTGCTTAGAGAAAAGAATTACTGAGTAAATGTTATGTAGAAATGTGAATTGAGCATTACATATCTGTACTAGTTAATTAGAATGTTAAATTTCTTCTTCTTAATTTTTATAGGGCTTTTTTGGTTTTTACTTTTTGATTTTGCAGATAGAGCCAATCCCAAGTGGAAATCTACCTCCTGGTTTTGATTCGACTACATGCCGCAGTGTGTGAGTGTCCTAGGGTCTTTTTCTTTTTATTTCTTCTTCGTATTTTACTTCGCGTAGATTTTTAGGATGAAGAAGCACCGTATTTATGTGACATCTTAATAGTTTAGCACATTCTGTGAGGTCTTTCGTGTTTCTTTATATTTCTATTTTTGTTCTTACTTTTGGCTATGGCCCTATGGGTAAATCTTTAGCATACCAAATCACCAGATCTTCATGTATATCTCTTTATTTCACTACTTGAATGCTACAATTTTGTTAGCATCTAAACATTTACGTGTATGCGGCTGCAGGTATGTTGGAAACATTCATACTCAGGTGACTGAACCACTTCTTCAGGAGGTTTTTGCAAGTACTGGTCCACTTGAAGGTTGCAAGTTAATTAGAAAAGAGAAGGTATAGTGAGTGAATTGCTTCTAAAGGGATGATTGTTGATCAGCCTTGTAGGGATGGGCAGTTGTATGTTCTGGCTGGGGCTATTTTCTTAAAGGGTTTGCTACTGTTTTTGGCTGTTTATATTGATGTTTGCTTACGATTTGCGCTACTGTTCTTGTTTGCAGTCATCCTATGGTTTTATTGACTATTTTGATCGTAGATGTGCTGCTCTCGCCATCATGACTCTCAACGGGAGACATTTGTGAGTAGAATCCTTCTGCTTTTGATTGCTTGTCCCGTTCTTATGTCCTGCATCTAACTCTGGTCATATGCAGGTTTGGGCAGCCTATCAAAGTTAATTGGGCATATGCTAGTGGTCAGAGGGAGGACACCTCAGGTTATACGCTTTATTTATTGTTTGCCCTAGGTTTATCAGTTTTGCCCAGGCATCGATCTCATCAGACACTGTTTGCTTCTTACCATGTTGTGCAGGTCATTTCAACATATTCGTTGGTGATCTTAGCCCTGAGGTTACTGATGCTACTTTATATGCGTGCTTTTCTGTTTATCCAAGTTGCTCGTAAGTTCCACTTGATTCAGCCTATTCTTTTGGTTTCTCCTTCTTGTTAGTTTTTTTTTTCCTCGATTTCTCGAAAAGGACTTGGGAGTCGAACTACAATAAGTTGATAAACTTTTGTCTGAAGTTTCAAGTTGTAAGATAACATTTGGTATTGGAATTTATCATGGTTGCAGAGATGCAAGGGTTATGTGGGATCAAAAGACTGGACGTTCAAGAGGTTTTGGGTTTGTTTCCTTTAGAAATCAGCAGGTCAGTAAAGTACTCTCTCTTTTGTTTCCCAAACACCGGAGTGCCTCCATGCATTTTTTATTTTTATTTTTCTCTCATTCTTTTTTTTGTCATTGTTATGTAATTGTCATACTAGTTACACGCTCGGCTCTAGTTTTATGTCCTATGATAACCACTCAATCTTGTTCTTTGTTTCAGGAAGCTCAAGGTGCAATAAACGACTTAACTGGTAAGGAAGACTAAATCACTTTCACGTATTCTACTGGAACGTTGCTCGTTACATTTTCACCATTCCGAAGAAGCTTTATATTATGATATGCTTCTTTTGTATTTTAATCACCCGATACTGGAGCACGCCAGGACAAATATCTATAATTGTCTTTAAGTGGTTTCAGGATTCCAGTATATATTCAATTGTCATACTATACCTTATAGAATAAGTTCGATGATCTAATAACTGTTCATTCTTCTGCTTTTACTTTGTTCTTGTAGGGAAGTGGCTAGGCAGTAGACAGATACGGTGTAACTGGGCGGCGAAAGGTGCTACTTCAAACGATGAGAAGCAACTCTCAGATGTCAAAAGTGTGGTTGAATTGACAAATGGAGGAACATCAGGTGAGTTGTGTAACTTGTCTTTATAGTGTCAACACTGTTAGTTGTGGCTTGCGGGACTGAAACTTATCCAACTTAGAATCTTCCTTTTGAGTCGTTAGTGTGGTGGGATTAACACTTTTCACTAAGTTTCTTGCTAACAACCATTGTTGAAAGATTAAAACTGAAGCTCTGATGTTATCTTTTGTAAATGGGAAATGCTTCCTCTATTTTATACTCCCTATTTTTTTTTTTTGGTGGTCTCCATAATGGTGTCTTGACTTCAACAATTTTGTGGTGATCTTAACATTTTCTCTCTTCTCTTTTTGCAGAAGACGGTCAAGAGACCATAAATGAAGATGCTCCCGAGAATAATCCTCAGTATACTACAGTTTATGTTGGCAACCTTGCGCCAGAGGCAAGAAAGTCCTTTTTTTTTTAATTCTTGTTGGCTGTTTCTCTTCATAAGCTTTTATATTGCTTTTTTTTTGAAGTACCTCAAATGTTGTATTTGATTTAGATTTCTAGTTTTTATAATAATAATGCCGTCCCTGTACAAATTAGAAGCTCTTTTTTAATTATGTTTCAAGATTACTCATGGATACGTAATTTTACAGATTACTCAGCTTGATCTCCACCGGCATTTCCATTCCCTTGGAGCCGGAGCAATTGAAGAAGTCAGAGTACAACGAGACAAAGGCTTTGGTTTTGTAAGATACAGTAACCATTCAGAAGCAGCTCTTGCTATTCAGATGGCCAATACCCGTATGTTGTTTGGAAAGGCACTGAAGGTAAAAGCTTCTCTTCCTTTGACCAATCTCATCATCTCTCTATGTGTTCTTTTCTAATGTTACCTATGTATTTGCAGTGTTCGTGGGGTAGCAAACCAACCCCACCAGGGACAAGTTCAACCCCACTTCCCCCTCCCGCCGCTGCTGGTCCTTTCCCTGGTATTACCACCACGGACTTGTTAGCCTATGAGCGACAGATGCAAATTAGCAAGATGGGAGGTCCTCAGGCGGCAGCAATGATGCATCACCACCCTCATGCTCAGCTTGCTCTAAAGCAAGCCATGGGAATGGGTGCTGCCGGAGCAGCCAGTCAAGCAATTTATGACAGTGGTTACCAAAACGCCCAACAACTCATGTACTATCACCAGTAAATCATCACTTCCTTTCTCTCTATACTGCTTGAGTTTGTACTAAACCTTAAAAACTAGACCCGTTTCCTTTTTAAGTTTCTTTTTTAGTTTCTCCTTGCATTGTAAGCTTGTTTGAGTTACTTGGAATTTGTATGGATATATCATAGCGTGTGAAGTTAAGTTTTATGTAGGGTTTGAGCGAGCCAGTATTTTCTTTTTCTTTAACGCGTTCTTTTCTACTGTTTGGAGTGATTACCTGATGGAAATGATTACGCAGATGTGTACCCAGTGGTGTTCTTTTTTCTTGTTTCTTTACAATTTCCTCTAGTTTTTTGTTCATAGCTTTTCTTTATCACTCGGACTGTATTATATTTCTCTGTTGATGAATCGAAAACAATCGACAATTTCGTAATTTCGATCTCTCTAGCCTGTTCATTTCATATGGATATATGATCTCTATTGTTTGTTGCAATCAAGTGTCAAAAATAGTGAATTCATATCAACAAGAATAGAGTGATAAATTTTTTTCATTAAAATCACTAAATTCTTTCAAAAATTTATACATTACAAGCATAAGCTTTTGAGCTTGCACATACATTCAAAATTTGCCTTCCTTTGAACCGGTTGATTCTCTTACTGATCCATAGGTCCAAAAATGTACTGAATTTCATCGTTGAAATAGCCTCTGTAATACTAGTAGGTTCGTTCGATAGTGTACCGTAATTTAGGCGTCATCGTGGTAATTACTAGTAGTGGTGGTGCTGACAGCTTATTTGGTTGTACAATTTGTTTTTACTGATCAAGATGCAGTAATTCCGGCAGAGAAGAGTTGGCCGCCACCTGAGCACGGCGAAATCGATATATCTCTATATCTCGATGCCTCTGATCGGCATTTCTCTTGTCGCTCGTCGCTTACTATTTGTCTGTGTCGACATTCGTTGCTACAAAATGCTTTCTCACCCCTACAGAACATAACAAAATTATCATCAGTCTATGACATACAACCACAGTAAAGAACGTTTTAGCTACGCTTTTGAAAAAACTGTTGTCTAAAACCCTTTTGATTCTTATAATTATAAACCATTAAACAGAGCTTAGAAGATAGAAAGAAATTTACCTGTACATGAATATATCTTTGCCATGAAGCTTTTTTCTGCACAGGAAGCAAGAACTAAGAAAATCCGATGTCGGAAACTCGAATTCCGATTCGTTACGCCGTGGCGGTGACTCGCAAAATACACCCATATTGATCCTCATTTTTTTACTTTCATCAGTATGAACAACAACTTTAGATACCAATTCCTGATCACCACCATGATCACAATAAACCCTTGTGTAAGATTGATTATTCGGCTTATGAAGTGTAACATAAGTGTAACTTTCTGAATCTTGTTCCTCCATCAACACTTCTCTACAATTTCTTGCACCATTAGTGTTACCAATTGGAATTGGAACAGATATAGATGTGCCTTTTGCCGTTGCTGTTGTTGTATTAGCAGTAGCTGTTGCTGTTGATCCTCTATTCAAATTACCAGCAATGAACCTCATCTGAATTTCACTCCGACCACCGCCGGACTTCTCCAACGCGGCCAGTATACCCAATCCGACTCCGCCGATTGCCGGCACTCTTGGTGATCGAATCTTGAAATCCAAAGGGCTCTTCGGACTCGTAACTTCCTCGGAAAACATCGCCCGGTGACCGGTGAATTCCGGCTTTAGCAACTTTCCTATCACAATTGGTCTTGTAGTTTTTCCCAACATATCTAAATTCTAATCAAAAATTACAAGAGAAATGAAAGATTTTCAGATCAAACTCAAAACTTGAGTTATGTTTCTTGATCAAATACAAATCTTGGGGTTTGATTGAAATTGAGAAATTCAGCTCTCAATTCAATGAGATTTTTTTTGTTTTCTCTCCTTCTCCTTCTCTGGAATTTATGGAAGTAAGAGGAGTGAGTTTAGCCCACAGGTTTTGAGTTTGGATTATATGGTTGATGAGTGGAATATAAAAACAAAAACAAAAAAATAATTTATTAAATAAAATAAAATAAATCATAAACAATAATTTATCAAATTTAATTGTTTATGAATGATGAATGGAAATAATTCAAAGACTGATTTTTTTTTTTTTTTATAAAAAAAGGAAAAGTGTCACCTATCAATGAGTGGTCCTCTAAACAAGTTCCATCACCATTGATCAAAGACCCCATTCATTCACTGTTTATATACATAAATTTTACATTTACAGTAGAAGGAAGAATTCTGACAGATGAGAGCTTGGTACGTGTCGATCATCATGGATGGGTTATGTGTAAAACAATCTGAGATCGGCATATACTCTACGGATAAACGATCACTGTGCAGACAGTTAACTGTACGTCAGTAAAGTCTGGAGATTCTGTACTGTACAGTAGTAAAAACAATGCAGTGTATCATGGCATCATAGTCTCAGACTCTCAGTTCATTACTTTCTATTATTTTGTGCCGGGGGTTTCCCTATTTTATTTCATTTTTGTATATTTGTTAGACTGTACAATGTGTACATGTTCATTGTGTTGCTAACATGATATGCAGTCGAGTGCACGATAGCATAACAGCATGAGTACTCTGATATAATGTTGATCTTTTTGTAGTATAACATAGTGATAATATGCTTTGATGATTATACGATCATTTGAATTCAAATTGTCAAGATTGTAAAGAAGAAAAAAAGGGCAAGATGCTAATAGTTAGGGCAGCGGTCACTTATTTGTGTCGTTTGCACATCTGTGGTCTGATTTTTCATTCTGATGATGCAAACGAATGTGTTTGACATGTACATATGAAGATAAGTACTCAAATCAACCTTTGTTTGTGTCCTAAAAGGTCGTCGTGTAGTTCACATAGCTATAGAGATATTTATGTAGATCTTTTTTTCTTGGTGGGGGAAAGGTATGTATTTGACATACCTAGTATGAGATAAGTATTGCCGTATTGGCAATAACTTCATGAGATTCCTTGTCAAAAGTTAAAATCAGTTTGTCATCGAGCTAAGTTTAACAATACACATAAGTTTCGAATTTAGGTTATGGATATCGATACAGCAACACATGCAAGAGAGATCCATATGATGGTTAACTAGTCAGAATTCATATCTATAATGGCCTAGCAGAATCCCTTATAATCGGAACTGTCAAGCACAACTGATGTTTACTGCAGAGTTGATCGGTCAATGACATTCACAGTCTATATTAAATCACTTTTCAAAATTCCCCTGGTATAAGTGGATAAGCACAACTCGCATTAATACTGGTAAAAGCTAAAGCTCCACGAAATTCAATGGGATTCAGTAAAAGAGGTAGTATTTAAGTGAAATGGAAGACGATTGAATTTGAGTTAGTGGACAAAACCATGATATCTATCAACTGACTTTTTAGGGTTTTAGCCCACAGGAAAGAAACTGTTGAAAAGAGGAACACTTGGCCCCTGCATTCACGTGAAGATGAACACTTGACGAGTTATAATTGGTCACAAGCATTTATCAAAGCTGATGAGGTAGCGGTCAGACAGTTGAGACTATGATGCATAAGCTAGTCGCGTCACGTCATGTCGTTTGTTGCGGTGTTGCGCCAAAAAAATATATACAACACCTTGTTTTTGTTGCGAATTATTTGTTTTCCATCAAACGATAGAATTTTGATCAGAAGATCCAAACTGATAAAGTATATGATCATGAAATATTACAGATGGTATGATATTGATAGGCATGCATGATTCATGTGTGTACGTACTCTCTTGTTTTCGACATTTTCATCGTTATACACCCTTCCATTTAACTGAACTGTTAAAAAAGGATTTACTGATTTACTGATTGGAGTAGGTCGACCGAAGAGATTTATTTGCCCCGAGCTGCCTCCGTCTTTGTATGTGGATGAACACTTAGCTCCGGTCATTCATGTGAAGATGAACACTTAACAAGCTATGATTGGTATGGGATGGTCAGACAGCTGGGACTATGTTCTTGTTGTGTCACGTCGAGTTTTTCTTGTGTCGCGCTAAAAATATACTCGACATCTTCTTATCTTGAAAGGCCAGAAGAATTTCTTCAATTTCCTCTTATTTCATTGTGAAAAAAAAAAAAGAAAAAAAAAAAAAAATTATATTGGCATGTGTACAAATGCCTTTTGTAATAATGCACGCTATCGGAGCCCTGGACTATTACAAAAGGACTATTACCGGAAAGATGTTCAGTACTAGACTACTAGTATTAATTCCTCATTGATCGATACTCGTCGGTACTTAAATTTATTGAACGAAAAAGAGAAACTATTAATTTTTGAAACATGAGGTGATGGGGAGTTTTTCTTTTTTTATCCAGAGATATCCGGTTGGATTATTTCAAGTTACGCTTGTAAATTGGAAAATTTTATTAAATTTAATCGGTAGGTTGCAGTGATTCTGTTATTTCGTTGGTGCTTAACTCAAAACAATGATCATAAACACATCAAAATAATTATTATAGACTGAATTAACTAAATTTATATCATAAATGACAGGTTATTCTTAGCGTAGCAGAGCGTTTGCTACATAATCATGCCCGAGTTCATTAAGAGAGTTGTTCAAAGTATTACCGACATTCTTATGATTGGTATAGAATTTGATGTTGGCGAGTTTCGAATTCAGGTTATTGGTATAAGTAGCGAAACAATAATCTGACTCGACATCGAAAAACAAGCGGATGTTTGTACGTGTCAACAATATAAAGTAATGTATGTCATTTTCTATTTTTGATGTTTTTCTTATTTTCTTGACTATGGTTTGATATTTGATGTGATTTTAATTTTGCTTTCGTATATAAATTTCTTGTCTGTCTTTTTCCTTTGATTTTACTTTGTCATTGCTCGTGTGGGTTCAAGAAGGAACCCCACCTTGATGGGGTTTCATTATAAATCATTCATTCATCTAGTAATTAATGATGGAAAAAGAATATCAATAATAGAGTTGAAGTTAGGTAATTTTGGTGGGTCTTGCCATTAATAAGTACCATCTCCACCATGAATTTTGGGTGGGTCTCTTGCCATTAATAAGGAATTATCGATTAATTTCTTGTCCATTGTCTCTTTTTTTTCTTCTTCCATAAGAAAAAAAGTTGATCTTAAAAGAAAAAATAGATTACCTGGAAGCTACAATAGCAATGTAGAACGAATTCCCAATTATACCACTACCTCTGTCCCATTATTAAGTGACCTAGTTTAGTTTTGTGATTTTTAAAAGCAAGAGGAAAAGTATTTTTAAGACTTTTTTTATAATTATACCTTAAGGAAAATAAATAGTGAAATTTTAAAATGATTTATCTCTCAAACTACACCATTTGGATGTCATAAACTTCGTACTTAATTGAAAAACATTTTAAAACACCTACATAAAGAATATAAACATGACTATCAAATTATGCATATTTCTTATATTTCTTATAATCAATTAAAATGATAATTTTAGGAATATCTCTTTGTTTAGTGATATAGGTCACTTAATGGTGGGATAAAATCTAAAAGTAACTAGGTCACTTATTAGTGGGACGGAGGGAGTACTTAATAAAAATATTTTCCTCTGAACACCATAAAATTATGATTTGTTTTATAGAACAGTTTTTTCTAAGATTTTCTTTGTGCCTGCAGCCAAAAACTCGATGATTTCTTTCCTTCCGTAGTTGATAGCAAATGGTGTAATTAGTAATTTCTCTGGAAGTCAATGAACATTATTAAATTGATAGTAGGAGTAACCTAAAAGATGTGAAATACCTTGACTAAATAGACCCAATTTCATAAATACAAGAGACACTAAATTGAGTTTTTTTCTCTTTACTGAAAAACTCAAAACTTTCTTTCTTTCATCACTTTTCAAAACCCAGCAAACTTGAGTCTTCTCCTGCCTAGATCGGCTCCCTTGGAGCAGATCTGAGCAGGAGAAGCTCAACCCATCTTTAACCTCTAATTGGTCTTCTCTATTCTCTTTGTATATGTTGTTTTCTTCAGTTTTGGGGTTTGAATCTAACCGTTTTAGACTCAAATAGAACTGGATTTAGGTTTATTTTTGTTATTAGTACCTCTCTTTCTTGTTAGTATCTTTGGTTCTATTTCGTGATTTCTTCTTCTGTTTTCTTATTCTAGGGATTGTTTTACCTTACTCTAGATTTGATTTTAGGAACAACAAAGGAATACTAACTATTTTTTTAGTTTTGGGTATTTGTGGTTTGAGATTGGGGTTTGTTTTCATCATCCAGTAGAAGATCTGCTCAAGTGCTCAAGTGGAAGATGCTTCTCCACAGAGAAAAATCAAATACATCAACAATGAGAACACCATCATCTCTAAGACTAAGTCTTATGGGGTGCTAGTCTAGCACCTAGATTAGCAGTCAGGACTATCTCCTAAGTCTTATGGGAGTGCTAATCTAGCAGCTAGATTAGCAGTCCACGTCAACCATTTGAACCATTCCGCGAAAAAGGTAGTTTTCAAGCGCTCGAATCATTCAACAGTAACAATCTAGCATGCTAGTTCACATGCTAGCAACTGGTAGGAGAGAGAACTAGTGTTAACTTTTTTGCCACACTTTTTTTTTGAATTGCAACACTTAAGTGCTAATCTAGCACCTCCAATCTAGCCCATAAGACTTAGTCTAACCAGGGAAACAAAGATAGCTACAACAAGTTCAATACCTCGTACAATATCATCATCTCCAAATGTTACCAAGACTTCAACACCTATTCAGGCCGATTCACTCCGATCCAGACCTCTAAAGACCTGTTCAGAAAACCTATGTTACTTTAGACACCGTTACCGTAGTATCTGTTACTTTGATTGTTGTATATATTGTTGCTTTCAAAACCTTAGTTCATGTACCCTAGCAGGTTTACATGTTCTTAAAAATACCGGGTTGGATATGATCCAATCACTGCTATGTGCAGTGATACAAATTAGTTTTGTTTCAAAACCAATTAGGCCCCTTGATGTGACTTGGCTCTTTGGGAATTCTGAAATAGCTTTAATGCCTGTAAGGATATGATGGTTAGTCAAGAATTGGTGGAGTTACAGTAGATTCGATGATTGTAGGAAGATCTCGAAGAATCATGTAATGGTTTCCGATTACCAGAATCGGCTATATGAATAAATGCTTGAGAACTCTTTTATGGAAAAAAAAAATATTTATAAATACAGGGACAACGTAAGAACAAATCATCCTATAATTCTGTAGTCGCCTATAATTCTATAGTCGCACCACAGAGCAAAAAAACTCACATTGGATATTAACAGTTACCTTTTTTAATTATGACTATTATAAGCATTATAAGCATACTTATACCAAACCATTTGTGATTTTATTTCTTTTATTGATAGATAAGACTTACGGGGTAGTCAAATGAGATTTTTATAGATTTTCATAGATTTTTTGTTTTAGTGACTCCCAGAGATTCTCTGAAAATTTAGAGATTCCTAGTGATTTCAGAGAGTATATTAGAAAGTCTTTGTGGCTTGTAGAGACAGAAAAATGAGATTTCTAAAGAGTCTTTGTGATTTGTAGAGACAAAAAAAAAGTAAAAATATCTAATTAAAAAATTCAAAACTTCTACCGATTACTTTATTATGTACGTTATAATGTTAATAAAAATACCATGAATACCTAGTAAAATATGTGTTTATTGTCAAAATAAATCTCATTGTTGTTCTATGCCTAAGTTTTCATTCTCTTTATTCCATTCATCGCACATTTTATTTTCTCTGCTATCTCGCCATTGGTTTAATGCGCAAATGGCCCGTTCCTTGGTCATCGACTCAAAAAAATAAAAAATGGTTTACTCGCAAAAACAAATATTCACAAAATTTCAAAGTCTCCCAAAATATCACCTCTTGAGGAGAGATTTCTACTATGCCTATTTTCCTAAAAAAAAGTCTCTCAAAATCTCTGAAAACAACAAATCAGTGACTTTCAATCCTCATTCGGGGGTGGGGTATTGGAGTAACTCTTATGAAATCCTAATCCAATAACATTGAGTTTCAGAGAATTTAAATAACTTAAAAAAAGTCTCTAATCAATAACAATAGACATTAGGAGACTCTCCAAAAATCTCTATGGATTAACAATAGATTTGGAAACTCCCCGGAAGTCATTTGAAATCTTAATTGACTATCTCCCTGTTAGGTTATTGATAAAGATAAATTTATAAGTTACGCGTATATAATCTCAAATGTAACGAAGCATTTGGTTGATTTTTTTTAATTAAAAATTACACTTGTATTTTTGTAATATATCGAATCACTGTTTTTTATTTCTCTGTTCCATTTCTCTCGATATACGAAAAAAATATCATAGAAAAAAAATAATCTCAAAGTAGTATCAAATATTATCACTTTAGAAACAAAAAATGAAATATCTACCTAAAAGAAAAATTGCAATATAAAAATGAGGAAGGATCCCCTCGCACCTTTATTATCACACTATCTCACATGTTGGGCGTCATTTTTGCGAATAAAAATCAAACTGTAACGTATTTGAAGCTAATATTTTGGGGATATGTTCCTCTTACCAAGTTCTATATGCCTGCCAAAAATGAGCACATTCCGAAATATAAAACCTCACAATCTACCGGTCTTAATTTCGACGGCCAGAAATCCGTTGATTTTCAACGGCTCATTTTCAAAGTAATAGACGGTGGTGTTATATGTTTCGGAATACACTCATTTTTGGTAGGTATGTTGAACTTGGTAATAGGAATATATTCCCAAAATATTAGCTTCAAATCCGTTACGGTTTGCTTTTTATTCGCAAAAATGACGCCCAACGTGTGAGATAGTGTGATAATAAAGGTGTGAGGGATCCCTCCTCTATAAAAATTACACTATAATCAAACAATTGCTCACTTTTTTTTTAAAAAAAAAAAAAAAAAAAAAATTGCTCACAATTCGTTTTAGTTAGGTGTAGCCATTCTAGAGACCTCCGACTCTGTTGTTCACCAAAAAAGAAACCCTAATTCTTAGGGTTGGTAGTTTGGAAGACTTCTGCACCATGATGACCACCAATGGTGAAAACCAAGGCATAAAAATCCAAACAAGCTCTTAGAAAATGGAGTAAAAATAAATATTTTTTCAACTAGTTCTTATCCATTGGCTATGTTGGATCAAGTGAATACCTAATGCTTGTTTAATAATTCATCCTCTAATTTAGATTATCAAATTAATCGGGATTCCCAACTAATCCATAAAAATAAATATCAAATCCATATACTTTTTTCTTTATTTAATTAATAATATTAATTTAAGGAAATTAAGAATATATATATTGATTAATATATTTGATGCTATTGCTTTCATCATACAAGTGGAATTTTGTCTATTGGTGATAATACTAATCTAATGTTTATAGACAAAGACAGCTAGTTATATATAAAGTTAGTGAGAATACTGTCTGAAATGCTTATCTTTTGTAATATAATGCTTAAAACACTTTAAAAATTAGTCATTAGTGCATAAGCAGGCCCCAAACAGATTATGACACATCCAAGCCATTTTCTTCCTCCTTTTTGTTTACCTTAGCAATGATCCTAAACTGGCCGGAACAATGAGCGAGCAACATCTCACTTGTTAAGTGACATTAATCTCGTACGAAAGTCATGAAATTATAGGATTTCAATTTTTATACATCTTGTTAACAGTTACCTGAAGCTAAAATAGCATCAACTTCGAACCATTATTTATATATCATTCACGAACATAATACAAGGATTGCCGTTGTGGCTTCATAAAAAGTAGTTACTCTCGAAGTGATATAAATCTGTTCTTCAAAAGAAACTTTATGTTACAACCTATTAGCTACCATGCAAGTCCCTTATTGCTTTATCAAAGGAGCACTACTTTTTGCGCTAACCAAAAAAACTTTCTAGTAAAGAAGAAAAAATAAAGATTTTGAGACTCAAAAAAAAGAAAACAAATCAGATTTACGATCTTTAATTTTTTTTATTAATATATATAAGTTTACAATAAGTTGGTGGTTAGCATGGCAACAAGCTAGGCACCAACACCCTTTAGGATAGCTAAACCTATTCTATAAAAAAGAGTACCACCTATCTTATAATTAGCGTCATGATTCGCTATAAAATTCTTCAACCTCTTCAAGAAGACGATAGATTCTTCACACAGCTCGCCCAAAGTCGAGAAAGCTAAAACACCAAAGCCATAATCATGGAGGGAGCACTTATCTAGATATGTATTACGTTTACGCGTAGTAGCTCGAGATATGGCCTGACCGGGTATGAAAGTACGAACTCCTCCGCCAGCAAATGGTGAAACACCGGTAACATCAAAACAGACATCCTGACCGTTCTCCCAACTATGAACAAGAATATCCGCAGGTCTCAAGGAAGTATCGTTGTCCGATAAAAAACCAAGAAGTACCTCCTTCCTTGCATGCACACTAGCCTTGTAACAAATGTCAGCATATACGTCCCTCACAAGGTCGTGGCGGAATTTGATCACCAAATATATCCATCTTTTTGTGACAACTTGAGCATGTACTATCTTACCTGAAGAGAGGTATTCCCAATCTATAACTTAACACGGACCTAAAGTGCTGAGGTCCTAGACTTTGATTTAAACCACTAATGGGAATCGCCTTAAGAAAATCCTGAACATGATCCACCCTGTTACTTTGCCATATAACAGAATCGCGACTAGACATAGAGAAGTTTGACAGAATATCTTCTTAACAACATCAAAATATATTCTTCTTAACAACATCAAAATATAACACTGCCAGAGAACGTATTGGATGGGGGGCAATATTATTGAGGTTGAAAGTAGAAGAAGATAAACCACATACCTCTAGCAAGTTGTTCAAAGCTTGCTGGAAATACTTGCTAGGCTCATCAGTAGAGGCCATATTGAGCATGGTCTCTTGTAAACCCCTAGTCTGAAAACAGGATGCGATATAACAATAGTGGCTAGTATCTTCCATCATGTAAGCACCAAGACCGCCATCTTTCATCGGCAAGGTGGCAATACGATGTTGGAGGGGTCCATAGCCCGCGCCATCTCCGGTAACAATGTGTCTCAAAAAAAGAAACAAACGTTGATCAAAAAAGGATTTAGCTTAAACCAAAGCCAGCAGGTTGGTAGTCCTCATAGATAAATATAATCTGGACACCCCGGAGCAGCTGCGCAACAATAAAAGCTCGCTTTGAGGATCTTGTAGTTTCTTCATAGTGTCCATAAGATAGATTGTTTTGTCCACTCTAGCTTGAACTATGTCGTTGCAGAACTGAATATCTAAGCTAATTGGCCCTCCCAACAATTTGACCCCAACAGACGGCGTACCGATGTCAGTCGGAAACACATTATCGGCTAAAATCCTAGGGTCAACAACAGGCCAGAAAACCTCAGTTTTCTTGATGTTTAGATGAAGACCTCTACTGCCACCTTCTGACTGAATGATGCTCAAAGCCTTCGACACTTCCAGCGTATCCCCCACCAATTTGCCATCATCTAAATACCATGCTTGTAGGTCAAGCTTGCATTGCGCTGAGATCATCCATACAAGAGGATGTAACGCGAGTGTAAATAATAAGGGACCTAAAGGGTCACCTTGCTGAACTCCCACTGCCGAAGATAAAGTGAATTCATTATAATAAAGTCTTGCGGTCTGAGCATAACAAAACTCCACCCACCTGGCAATACTTGGGCATTTGCTCCTAACTTCCTAGATCAGAGTGGTCCTATCCAATAAATTAAAAGCGTTGGTGAAATCAACTAGCATCATTTTCATGTTGTCCCGTCCCCCTTTCATCTCGAGTAACCTATTGGCTGAGTGTAGAATGGCATCTCCCCCACAGGGGATGCCCACTACGAATTGGTGATTACCTAAGTAGGAGGCCATTTCCTTACCTACCGAAGTTGCCGCCAACTTAGAGCACATCCTCCTCCAAGCTGTGCCAACTGAAATTGGCCTCAGTCCCTCACCAGTCTTGAGCAAAGGAGTTAACGGGGCACTATCCACAAACTAACCCAGAACAGCCGGGCACTTGCCTACCAACCATAAGTTAACCACATTGGCTATGGACGTTAATACGTCATATGCAACTGCGTCAGCTGCACCACTAAGAGCATCATCAAGTGTTGAGCTCTCAGACCGTCCCTGTCACACGAAGTCCATCTAGGGAAACTCCTGATTGCTCCCAAGACAACTTTGACATCCACATAGACAGCCGCCATGTTGATGGATTCTGAAGGTATGCAGGGGGGTGGGGAGCATGAGGGTGCTTAATCCTCTGTTCATATAGAGTGTCAGGTATGGAAGGGGCGACACCATCAGAAGATAGAACGCGTATGGCAGCAGCGTAATGCCCTGAGCTTAACTTTTTCTTACAAGCTCGCAAATTGGAATTTTTTCTCTTTGCGCCTTGGGTATCTTGTCTTCGCTCTTGTCCAAAAGGAACAAGCAATTTCTGAGCTGGATTAAGGAAGCCTTTTGTCTCCCTCCACTGAATCAAAGCCATATTTATACTAGCAGCCTACAATCTCTTTCTATTACCCGACCTCTCTTCATTGACATTCCCGGGGGTGTACAACTGTAGAGTGCAGATTGGCAAAAGCAACAACTTAATCTAAGAAGTTAAATCAGTAGGCTTAGCCAATACCTTGTCTAAGGTTGCTTTCAGGGTTCGGGAGAAGGTGAGCCTGGACTTGGAGGAATGCTGGCAGTTGTCGTGAACTGTTTCTTAAAAATTTCATCCAACAATTCCAAGGTCAAGCCATTTACTTCTTCTTCAACAACTGCATTGCCTGCAACAAGGGAACCCAAACCAGGTTTCACAATCCCGTAAATCAGAAATTCTGCATTATTGACATCAAGGAGGGCTGCAATAGTATCAATGTGTTCACGACAGGGACGACTCCATGCATGAAGGTGCATACATTCACTGCACAACCACATCTGCAGCTATTTTAAACCAACCTCCCAGGCATCGTAAATGTCTGCATTATTACCAATACGTTCTCTGTAGTTTCCCTTGCTCTCTGCTGAAGCAAACTGCCGATCATAAATATGGCTAATGACTGAACCACGAGTGAAGCCTCTACCCCTAACCCCATCTCGGAAACCATCAAAGCTCCTAAAGGGACAATGAAAAGTTGAATCTTCAAAGGAAGAAACTGTAGGTGCAGAGGATGGATAAACTTGGGATGATGAAGAAGATAATTGGTTCCTTGACATGACCAAAGGAGAAAAGTTTGAGCGGAATTCAAGCCCTACGAAAAAGAGGTTCGGGACTTTCTACAAACACCTTATGTATGCCAAACTGGTTATATAGTTCCTCCTAAAGTGATTACCCCTTTTGTTTCCTTCCCCGTAAATTCAAAAACCACAATTATCCCACTCCCAAATTAAAACAATCAATCCACCACAATACGGTATTTACTTTGGAAAATAACAATTTTACCTGCGGGATGATGCCGACCATAAAATGAAACACTTCAAAGCCTTTCCGTTAACCAAAACTTATTAGCAAAGATCAGATGCAGTAGCGATTGTTAATTGTAGTCATAGTATTAGAATCCAACTTCTAAAGATTTCAGTAGCAGAATCACAGTAGCATAATTAGATTATGATATAAAAATATTTAGTAAGAATGATTTCACCTTTACTAGTAAAAAAATTCTCTTACAAATTCTAAATTTGATCTCCTTTTTCTAATATTTAGTGACAATTAAAGAGAATGATACTATTCAGTTTAGAGTTGAGTTGAGTTGATAATTGATTATTGCTACCACGCACTCTCAAATGAACAATAAGAGCGCATTTTTATGCCGAAAGATTTCCCGTTATTCATATGCACATTAGTGGATGAAAAGTATAACAGCTTAGTATTGCATGCTGATTGTGTTGTTATGAACTCGAGTGCATGATGGTTAGATTTGTCAATTTGAAAACAAAATTAAACCATCACTACACGAGGTTATGTTACACTTACACCCATAAGATCATATGTTATAAATTGTCTTAGAAAGCTAGGAATCACATGTTCCCAAAAGGTAGTTTCAAGTACTCATTGTTGGTTTCTGCCCATGGCCTGGTCTGCGAGTGCATCTGCTGCCTGATGAAAAGTATTCTAGTTCCCATATGATTTGTTGTATTTCTTTGTTATTTAGGTGCCTGATAATTATGATTCATTATGTATACGCCATTTAACTAATGGCAAAAAGAACTGCACCACCAAAGCTTCATAATTTGTAAAATGCTAGTGACCAGATACTCATAACACCTGACACTCATAAAATGAACCCATAATCTCATTCTGTATATTTTTTTCTCTACCGCCGATTCGACCAATTCTTGTTGGTTAAAGGGAGACCTTATTTGATCGAGTCATTGCTTTGGTACAATACAATTAATATTTATATTTCAATATACCACTACTTTATTTCCATTTTATTTTATTTTTGCAAGAATAAGTAGTACTTGATTCTTTGTGTTATTAATTAATTTTATTTAAGTGGGGAAAATCTAGATGAAATCTTCAATAACAGATACATTAAACATTTTTTTAATCAAAATACATTATTCATCTAATAATACATAAATTATGTATCAACCAATACATATACTTTATTCTTCACTAAACTAAATCCATTGATTACAATCCCTGAGCCGAGACCAGATTTTTTCTTCCTATGGGTATTGATTCTTGTGACTGAGAAAAAGCAAGTGATACTAATTCAGGGTTTTAATCATAATTTATTCCCCTAATCTCCTCCATTATTCCTCCTAAATCATTTTCACTCTTAGTTTTTTGTTTTTTTTATTCTTTCAATAATTGTGGGTTAGTAGAGTGTCATTGTTGAACCTTGTTACTATCATGGATATCAATTCTGGCTACACTACCCTAGTGTCTAGGCAAGACTACTATATTAGCTTTTTAAAATAGGAACCATCGTTTTGGAGATCAAGTCCAATTAAAATAGGAACCATGGTTTTGGAGATCAAGTCCAATTATTGTAAGGGCATGCAATTGAAATTGATTTTTAGAATTTTAGGGTTTAATTTGATTATTTGTGATGAACAAAAAATG
Organism: Papaver armeniacum; assembly: GCA_023531295.1. Taxonomy (NCBI): domain Eukaryota; kingdom Viridiplantae; phylum Streptophyta; class Magnoliopsida; order Ranunculales; family Papaveraceae; genus Papaver; species Papaver armeniacum. Next base: position 844,847 of record JAJJWW010004070.1, read on the forward strand.
AAATTTTGTGATAAAAATGAATGATAATTTATATGATTAGTTTGTAGGTAAATTTTGTTAGTAAATTTGTATGATAATTTGATTATTTGTATGATGATAATGAATGATACTGAATTATTTTTGATAATTTGTATGATAATTTAGTTTGTATGATTGAGATTTTTTTTTTTCATGTTTGTTATTGATTGTAGATAATTTAGTTTGTATGATAATTGCTAGATCGGTTGGATATAGTTTCATCAAAGAATTGTGATAGACATGTATGTCAAGATGTTACGAAAGACCCTCGCAAAGTAAGCTTTAGGGTAGTTTGAAGGATATTGAAGTGTGTTATAATATTGTAGTGAAAAATAATCCGGTAGCAAAACGATATTGTGACAATTGCTTTTCTTTTGTTTTTGAGTTTAATTTCGCCAATGGGGATAGAGGCTTAGTTGAAGCCATAGCTGAGAGATGGTGGTCAAAAACGAAGAGCTTTCATTTTCGGGAGTTTGAAATTGGCCTCCTTCCTTTAGACGGGTACATGTTAACGGGAATTACCACTGGTGACCCTAGTAAACGACCAGTAGTTATGCCGCCGTTGGGTAGTGATCTAACATATCCTGCTCTAGATGATTTATATTATTTGGATATCAAAAATTATGGTGTATGGGACTCTAAGAAAAATTCATTATCCTTAGCAGTCTTGAGAGAGTACATTGATAGTAGAAAAGACCAGGATAATACTGGGTATGCAGAGACATTGACACGAGCATTGTTTATGTGGTGTTTTGGTCATTTTCTTCTAGCGCATTCTACTAGAAAATTAGATAAACGTTGGGTTCTGTTGTTGGCTGACTTGGATATAGTCGGGGAGTATGATTGGGGTCTAGCTTCGTTAGGTAATACCTATAAATATCTCGACGATTGGTCAACCAAGGGTACGAATTTAGCTGGCATGACTATGGTACTTGAGTATTGGTACTGTTACTACTTCCGCAACATGCAACCCTTGCTTTGTCAAACACCTGGAGGACATTATGATGTTTTCTCAAAGATTTGTCTCTTCAAGAAGATTAGGATTGCATCAAGGAAGAGGGGACATCAAGGAGGCCAAAAGGACACTATGAAACACTTAGTCAAAAGTGCAAGAATACAAATTAACACTAGAACAAGGGAATCATGTATTTGGAAACCATGTGCAGATAGTGAGTATTCTGTGGGAGACCAATATACTCACGCACTAAATATCTCCAAAAAGATAGTTCTGTTTTTTGACTTTAAAAACGCACAAGAGTTAGTTGTTACTTGGCAGAGAGATTCCAGAGGCAGATAAAAGGTGAGATTGTAGTCCCAACAAATCCTCCAAATTTGGAACAAATTGATGACAGAGATATTGTAGAGGTCACCGACTATTATGCAGTCACTGAGGATCAATATAACACTTGGTTGAAGAAAGAAGAGTGTCGGACCTTATGTCACTGAGTCATACCATGCACAGAACGTCGATGAGATAACATTGGGTAGCTCAGCTGTTCCTCGCCATTTGTTTCCTAGTCATCCGCCTCCTGACATGATGTCGCAAACATATACCTATGACACACAGAATAAGCCCCCATCACAACTGCCAGAGATAAATTTCAGTTTACCATTTTTCAGTGAAGCCGGCGTAGCACGTCAATTACAAGTTCCAAGGGTTCCTTGTCCCTATAACTTTCGGGAGATGAATTTGATATTGGTAAGTACATTTACATTTGTACTAATTTTCATTTTAAGTTTCTTGAATATGTGACTAAAATCTCTAATTTATATACTTGTAGGATGATTGCTTTAGGTTTATGGAACAACAATGTTCATTCCAGAATGGAGATCGTCAACTCGTATGGGAGGAGACATACAAAATGGATACAACTTCATGTTCCTCATCCGGTAGATCTACATCTTCTTCAGTACCATCTATCCAATCCCATATACCAAACAATCCAAATGAAGCTACTATATCACAAGAACTCACATTAGGTGGTACATATGATTGGGCTACAAGTGAACAATATTACACCCCTATGGTCGAAGATGGAGCTACTACATCATAATATCAACAACAAGGAAATGAATTTACGGATGCGATGTTGGGGGAAAGCGAGCCTAACATTGTTTATGATACTCAATTCACCCAACAAAAATCCCATAATTTGTTTGACCTAAATTATCAAAACTTGCCGTAGTGTTTATGAAACCATATGGAGTGTTATTTGTTGTTTATGGAGTGTTATACTTTTAAGTACTATTTATTTTATGGATTGTTATTTATTTTTATGGCGTGTTTTTATTTATTTATGTTTATGGCGTGTTTTAAGTTTTTTTGCTTTATGGGGTGTTATAAAAGCTTTATGTTTTCGTTGTGTTAGGTACATTATGTAAGGAGCTTTGAGAAGAATTTTGTTTGGCCTTCCAGATGATGAAGATGATTTTGAGACAAATGTTCTAGCAGTGGCTACAATTTTGGAGACGCAGAGGAGGCAGGAAATACGTCAACCCGTCCCGAATGAAGTCAAGACCCGTCAGAAGGTGCACATAAAACGTGTAGATGAGGATGCTCGTATGATGCATCATTACTTCAACTTCAATTGTATGTATGGGCCAAAGAAGTTCAAAGGTCGGTTTGCTTTTCCTCGTCCACTTTTTCTGAGAATTTTAGAGCAAGTTTGTAATCATGACCATGATTTTCTCCAAAAAACGGATGCTTGCGGTATTCCTGGTCATACTCCATATATGAAAATGGTTGCCGTCATGAAACATTTTGCCAAAGGCATTGCACCGGATTCCTTAGATGATTACACACAAATGGGAGCGACCACTATCTACTATTATGCTATGAAGTTTATGAATGCAATTATTGGATTTATAATGGTCGTCACATTCGTCAACCTACCGCTCAAGATACAGAAAGGATTTTAGCAGAAAATGAAGCTCGATGATTTCCTGGTATGCTTGGTAGTGTCGATTATTTTCATTGGGCATGGAGAGCATGTCCAATGGATCAAGCAGGATCCCACAGCGGCTACAAGCCATATCCCTCGGTTGTTTTGCAGGCGGTAGCTACATATGATAGATGGATCTGGCATTCCTATTTTGGGTTGGGTGAGCAGAATAATGATCTTAATGTCTTGCATGCTTCGGGTTTGTTCGATAGACAACTTCTTGGTGTAGCACCTCCTTGTCATTATCAAATCAATGGAAGGAATTAAGGCCAGGGGTATGATCGAATTTTAGTGGTAAGTAGAGTTGTCATTCACTCGGACTTGTTGAAATCGATTCTAGGATTAAATAAAGAAAAATAATAAAAATAGAGAAAATATACAATTTATGTCACAAGACGAAGAGAGTTACTGGGACTCGGGATTCCACCAATTCTCACATTCATGCGGTTCATCTATTAATTCCGGACAATTAAGGATCATAAAGTAACAAACATCGACTCTAATTTTTTGCCAAGGTAGATTTTATAAAGAATTATGTGTAATTCACAAGCATGACGCATCTAAAGTACCTAAGACTAAGCATACGACATCTGACGAATTCACAAATAATCAATAAAAATCATGAATCACTTATAATAGTGCAAATAGTCATAAAGGAATTAAATAGAATTACCACATGGGTGCAAAACAGCTTCCTCCGTCGTCCCAGTGATGGGTTCTAGCTCATCATGGTGTAAACTTGCTCAAAAATCATTATTAATGCTCAAAAATGGTTTACAAATGATGAACAAGGGAGAAAAGATGAAAATCCTGATTTGTAACAGTTTTAATTGTTACAAACGGACTGTTACAGAGAACGATAAATGCAAAGTGCCGTTATTGCTGTAGATTTAAGACTGTCTTCCGAGTTACGACCCACGAATGTGAGTCATTGTCACTGTAGCGAAAACGACGGTTCCATGTGCGTTGTTTGTTCTTCGTGTTCTTCACAACACCAGCAGAAACAATTTTTTTCTCGTTGTCGATTTGCGCCTCTGTGATGCTCTAAACTATATATAGTCAACAGCATCGAAAATACTCTCCATAACTCCAGATATCCTTCATTGAATTCGATTATTCTCATTTGCCAGTCACGGGAATAATTTTCTTTTACAGCTCCTTCACGCGTTATTTTGTCTCTAGCAAACTCCAATCATGCAAAATACGTGTTCTAGAGTATGTACAACTCGCAGAAGACACACGCCACCTTCCAAAGATAAGAAAATCCCCAAGATTATTTCCCGGGAAAAAGTTCACGTCTCTGTTTTCTTTACTTCCGACGATTCAGCCAAAACTAATCGAGCCAAAAGCCCATACCAACCCTGTTTGGGCCTAACAAGTTCATCCCAATCGAAAACAGCGATTGAGTCTCACTGTAATTCCTCCAAAATCAACTCAGAAGATGACGGCTTTTCAAACAATAATTTCCCGCCAAAAAAATATTTTCAAAACGAAGAAGAAAGGGTTTCCCCTTATCCAACAGCTTGGGTGCGAATAGAAATGGGTTGCCCCTTAGCAATTGGGTTACCCCTTATCCAAAGTGGGAGTCCGAATAGCAAATGTCCTCCGGGGGGTGTTCCGAGCAACTTTTCGAGCCAAATTTTCCAACAATCTTTATTTCCAAAAAATACCTACAAGCACGCAAAACACAATAATAAGGACAAAAAACGAGTACTAACAATACGAAACATTGAGGACAAATTAGACACATAAATGCGTCTATCAAGGTACTACCTAGGATATGGTGCATATCCTATGTATGGTTGCATCGTGCAAGCATACAAACCTGCCTCAAAGAATAGAGAAACTCTTTTCAATCAATACCAAGAAGCTAAAAGGAAGGATATAGAACGTGCATTTGGTGGTCTAAAAGGTAAGTTTGGCATTATATTGAAACCTTGTCATTATTATAAAAAATAGGACATGAAGGCAATTATGAGGGGGTGCTTGATAATGCACAACATGTGTGTTGATATGGAATATCACAATGCGGATTGGGGGAGGATCTTGGGAGATGAACCTCAACCGCCAATTCAAGTAAACGTAAGGCTAGCTCCTCATATACTGTACAACCCTGCGATTTGGGCACAACTTCGCTTGGAACTCACTAAACACATTTGGAACCGACATGGAGAAGGTTTGAGAGATGGTGATATTCCAAACATGCATATGGATGATGCCTTGCCGGAAGTTCATGAGGGTACAACCGACGTGGACACCGATGAAGACCAATATAACCCTCAAGGAGATGGTGCATTTTATGAGAATGGACAGTAAATTTCATATTCACCAATTTATTTAACCATAATACTCATTTATTTTAATCAAGCACGTTTTCATTAATAAGTAGACATTTTAATTAGTTCTTGTAAACTCCATAATACTCTTTTTTCACTTAAGTACGTTTACAATTACATTACATATTTAACTAGAACTTCATAATACTTCTTCATACATATGATTCATATGCGTACTTCTTCATAATACTTCTTCATGCATATGCTTCATAACCAAATATCTCCAAAACGGTGTTATGAATGAACGTCATTCTATGATCCGTTTCGTATAAAGTCATAGCATCTTCACGATTACCATTAATGAAATGACAAAAAGCTTGCAATAACGCTTGATGTTTGCTAACCGAGATTGTAGTTGTTTTTTGCATCTTCCATTAGCATTACCATTAATTCTCACAAATTCTTCAACAACTTGTTCCCAAAAGATGTTGGTTGTTTGAGACATGTTAATTTTGTGAAAACTTCTCACCAAGTCATTGTCTTCGACAATTGAGAATGCAACCATGTTTGATTTTTGAATTGAGAATTTAGGAGAAGAAGAAGAGAGTGAAACTTCACAAGTTTGGGGTGGGGATTTTGAGTTCATGTGTTGAGTTTATATAGAGATATGAAGTGATCTGAGTTTGGGCTGAAAATGTAGCCGTTTGTCAAAGCGTTGAACCAAACAACGCTTTCCATAACAGCCGCAAGATCAAAAGTGACCGTTGAATCTCAACGGCAGGAAATGAAGCGTTGTACCATTCCGCGCTGCGGTGCTGCACCATTCAGCACTGAGCAATCTCATCCATTAGATCAAATATGACCGTTGAATCTCAACGGTTCTGATTTAGTGGACGTTTGAAACCTCAACAACTATTTTTCAGGCTACCCTATAAATAGAGAACTACTTCTCCTTCATCCCTCACACCAAAATCAATTGATTATCTTCTTCATTAATTTTATTCTTCTTCTTCACATAATTTTATTCATACAAAATTATGACACACTTTACTACAAAAGAAGAAGAGGCACTAATTTATGGTTGAGTAATAGCAAGCAATGATCCGATTCATGGAAAAGATAAAAAAGGTACAATATTTTGGAGGAAGATTATTGAAGAGTACAACAAAAGAAAATGTCCCGATGGTGTCGAAAGAGATAAAAAGGCATTGCAAACAAAGTGCAACACATTGAGAGCCGAAGTGAAAAGATATCTTTCACATGTTAGGCCCTACTTCCGAAACAAACCTACGGGGTTGACAGAGGCGGATTATGTAAGTACCAGTGTAGTCAAAATCGCTCTCCAAGGCCGATTACTCACCGAGTAATCGCTATAAGCTCTATGACCGAGGCGATTTCCGATTCTAAGGCCTCTCCGATTTTTAGCAATTAAGGCGGCCGATTTGGACTGACTTTTTAGCAAAACGAGTTAACGATTTTTCTGAGTTGGCCTTGCATGCACTTAAATCAGAAAATAAAATATTCATAACCCTTGGATGAGAGTTATAAAATAGAAAAACCTCTAAATACATGATAAATACGTTCAATATAACAATATTACACACTTAATTACATCATAATGTTAAAATTTTAATTTTAATTAGGTACAAATCATGACTTATGAGCAGCAATATATAAATTATTAATAAATAGATTCCGAGTATTAGATCGAGTTTTGGCGATTTCCAAGTACGAACTTATTGCTCCTCGCTCCAAGCTCCCCAACCAAGTAGCACCGATGAAAGATTTCGATTACTTTGGTAAGTACCTCGTTTTTTTTTTTAATGTTTTCTTTCTTCCATTTTGATCTCTTTCTTTATTTCTCTAAATTTTTCCTTTCATTTTTTTCCCAGTATCGTCGTGGACAACAGAATTATGAAACAGAGTCTGGAAAACTTTGGAAGCACGAATCGGTTTTCCAGATACTGAAGACCTATCAACCCGATTACAACCCAGCGGTGAATAATGATGATGGAGCCAGTACTTCCACTCAACCTACTCAACATACTCAAGCTACTCAAGAAAATGAAGCTGATATGGATGAAGATTTGGAAAATATGGCAAGGTTTGGTAACACTTCATCTACTCATAATTCTGATACCTCGGACATATCAAAGAGAAGACGCTATTTCGAACAAACAGATGACGTTAGAAACTTAGAAGTGAAAGGAAAGATCAAGCAAAGAAAAGGGATCGTGAGGCTAAAGCATCGCAGAAATCAGATGAAAAAATGGATAAAATCATCGAACTTCTTGAAAACGCACAAGCACAAAGAGTGGCCAAGTATGAAACAGAGGAAGAGTATCTGAAGAAGAACATCGAAAACTCTTCAATCTTGGTACAAACGCAGCAAAGACAATCAGACATGAAGATCCTACGAAAAGCCTTGGATGAATTACAGGAATGGGAGAAACTCGTCTACAAAATATGGAAGAACGAGATTTTAGCCCGTCATGGATTGGACCTTATCCCCTAAACTAAAGTGATATATTAGTAATAATTTAAGTTATTTAGAAGTAGGATTTCAATTTCAATGTACTTTTTTATGTTTTAAGTTATTTAGAAGTAGGATTTCAATTTCAATGTACTTTTTTATGTTTTAAGTTATTTAGAAGTAGGATTTCAATTTCAATGTAGTTTTTTATGTTTTAAGTTATTTAGAAGTAGGATTTCAATTTCAATGTACTCTTTTTTTTTTTTTTATGTTTTAAGTTATTCAGAAGTAAGATTTCAGTTTCAATGTATTTTTTTATGTTTTAAGTTATTTTAATTTTAATGTATTTTTTTAATTTCTTCAAAAAACATTGTAACCTTGTTTTGCAATGTAATTAAAAATTTCCCTTTAATTTGGTAAATTCTCAAATTTTGAAACAAATAACCATTGGAAAAAAATTGCCAAACATTTAGAAAATGAAATTCTGGAAAAAAATAGCCGTTGGTGAAAAAAAAGGGTCAAACGCTGAATGGTGCAGCGTCAACTACTAACGCTGAATGGAATAGCGTCCAGGGAAACGCTGAATTGTTCAGCGTTGATGCCCTGGAATTTTTGCAAAACGCTGAATCGTTCATCGTTGGGACCACTTTTTGAGCGCTGAATAATTCAGCGTTTCAATCTCGCTGCTAGTTGGACTGCGAGCAAATGCTAGGACAGAGAAGTATCCAGAAGTAGTGTTAACTTTTTCCCACACTTTTTTCTTGATTTGCAACACTTTTTGGCCAATCTAGCAGTTTAATCTAGCCCATAGGGATTAGCCTAAAATCGGGTGGAAACCCGAAAGAGAAAAAAATGCCTTCAAAGTTTAAAGAAAATCAGAACCTCCAATAATTTTGAAAGATCTCACCCCACATTATTTAACTAAGCACTGAAATGTGACACATTAGTCCTCTATCCTCATAATGTATCTATCATAGAATTTTCCACCTTGTTCAAGTTCACCAAGTTCAGTATCACAGTATAGGCAGACTCTTCACATTCTTGATCAATAATATTATCATCATCTAATGACTTTATCATTATACTACACTGACATCGGCGCTCTTTCTATTACTATTACACGAAAGATTACACCAGCTTCAACTACAGCTCACAATTGGTCCATTGTTCTTGTGTTTTATAAGACAGAGGACTTTTTATTTTGTCATATATGTATTTTGGTACTCCACTAGCAGCATTGCAGAATAACAACAGATTTGCAAAAAGAAAAATAAGCGAAAACAAAGAAATTAATTTAAGCAAAATATTAGTTCAAGTACTGATTCATATACAAGAACACGCTAAACCTGATTAGAAAACTGAAAGAAATTAATTACAGTGTCCTCTGACTCCTGTCTAGTCAGAAGCCTCAGGTCCCCTAATTTTGGATCTATGACATGAAATGCAAATGCCCCTATTTTTAACATTTAAGTAAACTATTTGGGTTATTTGGGGTTTGGTATAAACATTTTGTCCAAAGTTAGCGTTTGGTCTAACTTTTGTCCAAATTAGTATTTGATACTTGGACTTCACGTTGACCCGCGTTGACTCAGTTAAGTTAAACTTTCCGTCAAAAATATCTTTCACTTTAATAACATTGACTAACCAAGTCCTTAACTCATCAATACACATGGACGACCCCTGTTAAATTTCTACCCATCTTAAAAATTAATGATTTAGATAAGAGAAACGTGTTTTTGTCTCGTTTGATTGGGGCTATGGATATTAATTGGGGGCCTCCCATTAGAGGACAAAAAAGGTCACCCAAACCTAATTTGGGTCACCCCTTAGCAAATATTTTTTCTAAATACCTAAACTGCCCCTGAATGATTAGTATTAAAACTTAATAAAGTTAATTTAATTAGTGTGGTTAGATTATGTTAGATTAAAATCAGATTTAAGATTTTTTTTTTTTTTTTTTTTTGAGTTGAGAAGAAGAAGAGGAGATTTTAGAGGAAAACTTTGGGTTTTTAGAAATGAGTAATTCAAGTAAGGGGAAATGATGTTGGAGAAGGTTCAACTAACAAAGATGATTGTGTTGATGGTAAGATTATCTTAAATTCTCCCACAGGCCCGGACCTGCACTTCTGAAGGCCTAAAGCCAATTTTTTTTTGTGGCCTTTTGTTAAACAAAAAGTTTATAAATAGTAAAGTGGTAATTTTGTTTTGGTCCCTCAAAAATCTATTTTTAATTAGAGGCCCCTTTCAAGTCTAATTCTTTCATTTTGCCCCATCAATAGTATCATTTGGAAATTCTCATTTTTGTGGCCTCCTTCTGTGTGTGGCCTCAAGCTTGGCTTGCCTCGCTTATATGGCAGGGCCGGCTCTGTTCTCACATGGATTGGATATATGTCACAACACAGAGAAATAGTCGTCAATGTTGAGGGATGTATACCCCAACGACTCTATAAAGTCGTCAATGTATTGACACAAAAAATGACGACTCAAACCTACAACTTTTCCAGGTTATAAAAATCGTCAGGGTAATATGATATACCCTGACGACTCTTAGCTTGGGTCACAAAGAGTCGTTATTTTGTGTGTCTATACCAAGACGGCTCTGAAAATTTTTGGGCAGAGAGGCTGTTTGTTTTTCACCTGGGGTTGTTAACCTTTAAAAAAGGGTCGTCCATATAGGATCGTCATAGGTTTCTATATTATGTTAACGACTCCAATTTAGGGTAAGAAATATGAAAACCAGAAATATGGTCGTTATCTTGATCATCATATACCCTAACGATTTTTTATGGTCTCTACATGCATATGAAAAATCTTTAGGTTTAGGTTTGTCGAATTGATGACCCTTTTACTGTAACTGAAATTTTTCGGGTGAAGATTTTTTTCTTTTTCGTGGAGTCGTTAATGGAGGAGAAGAGAAGAGTCGAGAGGGTTAGAGGGGAGGGAGTGATCTTTTTGTTTAGAACTAGAAATGAATTGGGACTTAGGATTAAGGGTTAATAGGTTTTTAAGATTTATTTTTAGTGAAGGGTAAAATAGTATTTTCACAATCGATTTAATACGCCCCTGAGAAATTTGGGGTGCAGATAAAATGTCAAGGCCCCAATTAATATTCATGGCCCCCAATCAAACGAGGGTTTTTGTCCATCGTCTTCTCAATATGGTTTCCCTCGATCTCTGTAATCTTCTCAATATGGTTTCCCTCGATCACTGTAATACTACTAAAACCAGCATTTCCGGTATTACTGGTGTCAAGTATCTACACAAATATATTTCTTAAACCCATTAACATGATTACTTAAACCATCTCTATCATCTTCTTTAAATGACTGAATTCTATCAACTTCACTTAAGAAGACATGGGCATATCTTGATTAGGAGAAAAAATAAAATCCATTGGGAAAAGTCTACTGTGGAAGGTAAAAAAGTTATAATACCGTTGCCAAAAGTCCAAAATGTCGGTTTTGGAATTTAAGAGCCAGAACAGTACATCCCCGGAATATCACCCTTTTTAAAATCATGTTCTTTCTGGTAAACAGATGTTAGTTAATGACTTGTTATGAACAACTAAGCAATTAGATTTGAGAGCCCGTAGTGTCGCCTAGTGAAGAAGCGCGTGTTTCGCCAAACAAGCATGTGGGTGGGGGTGCAGTTGCTACCCAGCCCAGCTGACTCTCAAGCCTAAAATTTTAAAGAAAATGGACTTGCAAGCAAAATTAAGCATACTTGCTACCCCTAGCAATACTTTGTTCCCCATAGTTAGATTTCTAGCTCCGACTATATGCGGTTATTTCATTACAGAAGGAATGGAACAAGATAAAAAAAGACACTACCATGAGAAGCCGGCTATGGAGTGTAATGTCATTTGCAATTTTGTGGGTTACATAATTGGAGAGAAAACAACAGATTATTTGCTGGGAAATATAATTTGTAGATTTATGTTATTAGCGGTGGAGTGAATTGTACTCCATCAATTGGTCTGTGGGAATTATGTTGAGCAAGTGAAATGCTATTGTTGACAATATGTAATTGTCTAACTTGTAACTTTGCTGATGCTATCTACCAGAGGCGATTTTCTTCCTTAGTGGTGATCATGCTTTCCTTAATAAAATTTACATTTTTTTATGAGAAAAAAAGGAAAATCTCAGGATGCCCATGGTTTGTTTTTTTTTTGCTTCTTAATTTAAGCTTGTTTTCATACTTGACCAGCGTTAGGATTTTGGCTTCAACATAACTTAAGCCTTGACTTGACTTGCTTTTGTATTGACCATTTAAGATTATCGAAACCCGCTTTTTAAACATTTATTTTGGGATCGGGATATGTACACATATTCGTGGATTATTTCCATCTGAGCACGTTTAACAACAGAGTTTTTTGTCAACTGTGGAGCCAATTATGCCAACTGTTACATTTGGCCAACTAATGTCGAATATTGGGTGTTCAAATATATCCCCTTACTTTCCAGTAGGTCACCTATTTCTGGATTACTCCCGCCACTGCAAGCTTAAATGTAAAGTTTTTGCCATCTAGAGCCAATTATGTTGAAAATGCCTCAGTTTTTGTTTCAGAAATATCATTACTTATATTACATTCGACCAACCACTTTTACAAGGAATATAACTAGAGTTCAATGTCCAAAAGAACTGTTTACAAGAAGATATGCGTATCGAGAGAGGGGTGAGTTCCACTAGAAGCTGATACACGCTTATTTTCTTCTCGATTGTGTGTACTCTGATGAACAGTTCCAACATCGATTGCGTATGTCTGGGCATTTGATGATAAAGATTATTAATGAGCTTTTTCAGGTACAACCTGAGTTTAATTATCAGTTCAACGCACTTAATATTTCAGGTAATAGTCCTGAACAAAAGGTTACTCTGGACCTAACCATGTTCTAGGTTACGAGGCTGAAACATACATATTCGAATGAGGAGTACGTACTTCGTATATAGGAAAAACAATTCAATACAAGTATCTTTTATTGTTTTGCGAAATAATGATTAATCATTTTGGTCCAACGTATGTACGAAAACCAACCAAGGAAGATGTTAGAGAAATAATAAAGCAACCCAGGATATGGAAGGTTTTCCAAAAATACTAGTTAGTCTTGACGGCACTCATTGGGTATGGATGGGATGCACTACCTAATGGTTCGTTCAATATAAGGGTTATTTATCCAAAATTAATGGTTATTTTGGAAGATACCGCTACTTATGATTGTTGGATATGACACTTTTTTTTTTTCTTCTTCTTCCGTGTTAACAAAATGACATAAATATTTTGTACAAATTTCCTTTGTTTGAAGATTTAACATATGGAATTTTTCCTAAGCAAATTTCACAGTCGGTAATCAATACACTCATGGGTATTATCCCGGAGATGAAATCTATCAAAAATAGTCTAGTTCAAGATTACACCGTCAGCCCCTTCGGGGCGACTCGTGTCGTTTAGATATTTAAAAAAAAGTTAAATGAATTGAGGAACGATGAGGAATGGGATTTTGTAAAAGCGGAAAGTTCACTGTCATTTGTAGGTCATAACGTGGTTTAAGTGCTCGTGAAATGCAGAAGACTATGCTCACTCTTGCATAATTTTGCATACCATGGTAATTTTGGAAACCCTCCATAATAAAAATTGGACTAACCATGATGATAATGATTTGATTCCTGAGATTTAACCACATAAAATGCTACCTGCAATAAACTATGCTCATATGACTAATTACATTCAGAACCCCAATCTATATGACATGTTAAGAGAGTATCTAAAAGGGAATCTTCGGGCCAAGTTCAGAAGATAGGACGGGCGTACTTTTTAGTTGGGGTAATATTAAATTTTAGTTTGTGTAATTTGAAACATGGCCCTTTGCGATTTTCACTTGACAGAGCAGCCGAGACTCTACCGTTAACGACTAATTTATCCAATGGCTCTTAATAAATCCCTTATATATTCATCCCTAATTAAGAATCACACCTTATACATCAACTTTCCACATAATTTTTACGCTCTCACTCTAATATACAAAAAATATGGTTGATCTTAATTTTACCCTAGAAAAAGATTTATCTCTTTGTACCAACTATGTAGTATAATATTCTAAGAGAGGTCAAGAACAATAACAAAATGGTTTTTTCAGTTAGAGTTTTCCGTTTAAAATCATGAACTCTTCTGCACTGAAAAAGGTGATCCCCCACAACCGGAATCGTGCAGACCTGTGTTGTTAATTTGTAGAAATAAGAAAACAATATGAATAATTTATACATTTAGTTCAGGTTGTCAATCGATGTCGACTTAGAGATGAAATTGATGCTGAAGTTGGAGTGCGAGTCAAGAAGAATGACGCATATGGAAGAGAAATAATTTCGAATACCAAACTTATTTCCGCATTTTTAAGAAATTTTCATTACCTGTGTAGGATGTTAGAAAGCTGTAGTTATGTTGTTTAATGTGATGTAATGGGAATGAACTTATAGAGCTATAATTGATGTCACACCCGCAAATGCACCTTGCGAATTTCTGGCACAAATGTAACCCGGCAGTAACGTAGTTCAGCGAATCAAGCTTCACCCACGAATGCTTCAACTTTATAAGTTTACACCAATGCAAAACGCAACATTTACACAATAATGCAAATGAATTCTTTAGCCTTCTTTCACATCTCTTTTCTTCTCAAATGCTTACCATAAATCATCCAAACATTGCCATACATTCACTAACACAATCATCCAACCAAGAACACTTAGAACATGACACAATTAACTCATTCTATTGCACCAAAGGGAAGATATACAAAACTTTCCCACTTAGATACTTACACAGACTTGTTCCTCTTGAACCAAGCCTTTTTCTTACCAAAAACTCTCTCAATTTGAGTCCCACAATCTCCTATGTAAGACTACTGAATTTCCTATACCTTTGCACTATTTATACAACAACTAAAATGGCCAAAAACCGTGCACAACACTTGTACACGTATGGGACAACCATCTGTCCCATAGGGCAGTTCCATAATCGCCAATAATTGTGCCTACTGTCAAGTTTCTTCTCTAACCCGAGCCATCCTTTACACCTGTTCCAAGATAATTATGGACACACCTTTTAGGCTATAAAATTCATGTATAACCATTCTCCCTTGTCTCACACATTTGGCACGCTTGTAAAGCCAATAACCAACTTATAGCCGTCACTTGAGCCATAATGTGCAACCTTTTCGCAATACTGAACTTCGCTTTGAATCAATACTCAGCCAACATGGACTGTAGTTGTTTTGGCCTAAACCAATGTACAACTAACATTGCGCTACAATCATCTCGACCAATCTCTTAGCTCATTCTGGTTACTCATGCGTTCTATGGTTCACTTCGCCAATTTGCTCGACAGTAGCAATGCTTTACTCTTGCATTACTAGTTTGTTTGCACTGTCCAACTCTTGGCCTATTCTACACTTTTGCATCATCCTTGAGTTTGGGCCAACTTAATTCCATGGATATCACTTAATGCCAACACCGCATGTTGCATTTGTCAACTTGGCCTTGTCTTGCCTTTCCACGATAAATTTTCATTGTGTCGGCCAATAAGCTTCATCACTTAGCCAATGACTTTATTACAGTATAGCGCCATCTCCGCGCATTATCGGCCCTGCAGGGTCCTGCTATCTTAGCGCTTAACCGTCTATGTAGTGTAGCGTCATCTTGGTCGTTTACTAAATTGGCTGGCTATGCTGTGACGCACCATCTTGGCCGTTCACTAGTCTGACCGGTCATACTTGACCAGCATTAGTAGGACTTGCTTTTGACCATTTAGAATCGCCAAACCCGTCATTTCGGGATAGGGGTATCTAAACCCTAAGAAGAAAAATGAACCATTTCATTTTCAATCCCACTCTCCAGACTCGTCTCAAACCAAAATCCCCCCCTTATCTAACCCTAATTCTTCTTCTGAAATATCTCTTCCTAATCTTCGATTTCTTCAATGGGGAACTTTAATATGCTCCCATCAGAGATCATGGGATACATTTTATCTCGTTTACCTACCGAATTTGTTTTAGAATGCAAATTGGTTTCAAAACTGTAGGGGTTAAATACCGCACATGTAGGTATCATGCGAAGCAACCGAATTGCTAAGGGGCGAAGGAGAGCCGCACGTAGCATATCTCAAATGACGGAATCAGTGACGTCACAAAGTCATCAGTAAAGTGTGAGAGTTATGCGAAGACTAAGAGCACGCGTGAGGAAACACAATGCAAATGCCCGAAGACATTGCACGATATATACGAAAATAAGGGCTTTATTAGCTTTCCTCCACTATGTAAAATCCATATATATAGGACCAGCCACCCCTATGGTGGGAGAGGTCTTTTTGAGAGTTGAGATAGAAATTTAGGAGAGAGAAAGTTATTTGCTTCCCAACTTAGGGTTTTATCTTCTTTGTATTGATTTCTGAACTTAATAAAAATCTCTTTAAGTGTTCTTCACAATGATTTCACAATTTACTATATAGGTTGTTTAAGGGGTGTAGTAGTAGGATTTTCTACTACTACATTTTGGCGCTAGAATACAGCTCGGGAATGGGATCAGACCTGTTTGTGAAAATTTTAAGTTGAGTTTCTTTTTCAAAAATTTCTTTTAAAAGGAGTTTATTATTGTTCTTATTTTTGAAAGATTTTAATCGTTTTCGCGAAAATAAAACATATGGGATCACCTATTAAAACCACAGTTTCCAGTTAGGAAAGAAGTTTTACAGAATAATTTTTGAGTCTATAAATTCCATAGAGATTTCTGTAAAGATATTGGGAGAAGTTACCCATAGATTTCAAGTTAAGGTTGTTTGCACATAAAAGAAAGAAGAACTAGTGGATGCGAGAAGAAGAGCGAGCAAGCATGCATACAATACACGGAGCGAGTAGTTCCAAAGGAATAATAAAGAATATAGGAGCAGAAAAAGGGAGCAAAAATCTACAATGCAATATGATAACAAAGTCAGGTATAGATATTATGGATTTCAGTGCAGGACTCACAGGACAAATCCACAAGCGTGATTACGAAGGAAGGAAGAACTCGACGATCGAATAGGTATCACCCTTGCACGAGTGGGAAAAATAGAAGATCATGTTTGAAGCAGATGACATACCACATAGAAGCTGGGGGCGAATAGATCCATTGGTAATAATTGTACCTGCGCGAAGAACGATAAAGAATGAAGGTGCGAAAGACTTAGAGGAATGGGAAATCGAAAAAACTTTTATAGATACTGGGAGCTTAGCCGAAATCTTGTTCTATCGCACGTTCAAGGAGATGGGATACAACGACATATAACATACATGGTTTGAACAAAGCTATAACAAGACCGAAAGGGGAGGTAATTATAAGTATGCCTCTAGGAGAAATAGAGGTGAAGGTAACACTATGTGTGGTGGATATGGAATCACCGTATAATATGAAATTAGGAAGATCATGGCTACACGGCATAAAAGGAGTGGCATCAACCTTGCACCGATGTCTACGTTTCCCAATGCCGAGTGGAATAGGAGAGATTGTAGAAGACTCAGAAAGATCTAGTTCCTGCAATCAGCTAGATGTGAAGAATTATGAAGGCATAGCTAAAAGAGTAAAAGATCTAGTTCTACGGGAAAAATCATCATTTACAATGTTGAATTAGGGTTGTAGTACCCCTATTACAACGCTTTTTGTGTATTGTGTAGGTGGGTATTGTAGAAAGTCCAAGCTTTTCTACAATACTTGACTAAGTGTTGTAAAGGGTGATGTGATTCATGGTTCGACAATATTTTGCCAAAGTTGTGATTCTCTTTCGATTTTTTAGAAAATAGGAATATCTTGGACAACACAAGTAGTGTATCGTGGAAATATGTAACACAACACTTGTATAAGTTGAAGGACTATCTTAGACAACTAGATGTGAAGAATTATGAAGGCATAGCAAAGATAACCCATTTACATTCATTAAAAAAAGTTAAAAAGATTATAATGTCTATTGGGAGAAAGGAGAAAAGTCAATAAAGGAGGAAGAATTGTGGTGTACATGATATACCATGACCGAGAAATAAAGGAAAGAAGGAAGAGGCATGGAAATTTGTGCCATAAATATTATGGAGATTGTGAAAGTGACCGACTACCCTTATCGAAAAAAATTAAAGTAATAATTCTGTGAAAAATGACCATATTACGAAATTAAGGAAGGTGCATCGAAAATAAGTAAACTAATTATTATAAATTGTTAAAATCACCATATTACCCTTAAGAGAAATAAAAGAACCATCCCCGTTCAAGCGAACCTAAGGCAAACTTTGTTTTACAACTCTTATGAAGGGTTGTCATAAAGTTAGTGATCCAACCAAAGAAGTAAACATAGGAATTTCTTCTAATGTTCTATATTTTTACTTCAACAACACTTATAAGAGGATCCCAAGATGATAAGGATAGGGACAAGGATGGATGCGTGAGAATTGTGATAGGCTAAGTCACTACATATATGGAACAAGAGCAAACAATAAACGTTAGTTTTCTTAGCGCAAAAATACGGTGATGTCTTCGCATGGGACATGGATGAAATGCCAAGAGGCATGGATCCCGATATATCATCATGCGAAGAAGAAGAGATCAAACAATAAAGTTAGACATCAATAAGGATGTGCGACCATTCAATCAAAGAATAAGGAAATAACAACCACATACCATCCGAAAATAGAAGCGGAGTTACAAAATATGCTAGACGCAGGAATAATCCGATCAGCAAAATACCCAGAGTGGATAGAAAACATGGTGGTGGTGCCGAAAAAGAACAAAGGGATAAGAATCTGCATCGATTTCAGCGACTTGAACAAGGCATGTCCAAAAGATAGCTATCCATTACCAGATATACCACAGATTGTAGAGGCTTCCTCAGGATATAAAAGATTTTCACTTATGGACGGGTATAAAGGCTACAATCAAATTCCATTAGCAGAAGAAGATCAGGAACACATGGATTTCTTCGCACCTAGAGGATTATACTTCTACACTAAAATTCCTTTTGGATTGAAGAATGCAGGTGCTACGTATCAAAGAATGGTGGAAAAGGTATTTGCGGAGTGGATTAATAAAACTTTAGAGGTGTGTTGATGACATGCTTGTAAAGAGTAAGGAGATCGAAGATCATGTAACTCATTTGGAGGAAATATTTGTGCGAATGCGGCAGTGAAAAATGAAAATAAACCCTGCGAAATGTATCTTCGGAGTGGCATCAGGGAAATTCCTAGGATATATTGTATCAGAAAAGGGAATACAAGTAGATCCAGAGAAAGTGCAAGTTGTTCTTGATATGCCAACACCAGCGACATTAAAAGATGTGCAAAAATTGAATGGAATTTTAGCCTCGTTGGGACGGTTTATCTCGCGCTCTTCAGATAAATGCAAGCAATTCTTCAGCATTCTAAAGAAATGAGCCAAATTCGAGTGGACAACAGAATGTGAAAAGGCATTACAAAGCATAAAGAATTATTTAATGAACGTGTCTATTTTGCGAAAAGCCGAACCAGGAGAAGAGTTATTATTATACTTGGCTTCGACACCACATGCATTAAGTGTTGTACTACTTTGCTTAGATGGGGGAATTGAGAAACCGATTTATTACATAAGTAAAACATACAATGCAGCATAAAGGAATTATACGAAGATTGAGAGACTCATCCTAGCACTGGAATATGCAACTCAAAATCTTCGCACGTATTTTCAATCCCACAAAATCAGAGTCCTTACAAAGGTACCAATTGAATCTGTGATGAAAAATTCGAAACGGTCTGGGAGAATAGAAAGATGGAATGCACAGGTAGGAGAGTTCGAAATCAGATATGAGATACTATCATCACCAAAATCACAAGTTATCTCATACTTTCTAGCAGAGTTCCCTTTGGAGGAATATGAGAGTGTAGAAGACATGATGGAGATAGACGAAGAACAAGGGAACCCACAAAATCTATTAAGAGAACGAAATTCGAAAAGATGGGAGATACTAGTTGATGGATCCGTAAACGGAGAAGGAAATAGAATATGGATAGTAATTATATCACCATCTGGGGAAAGAATGGCACATTCATTCAGGATGGAGTTCACGTCAACAAACAACGAAACAGAGTACGAAGAAGTAATACATGCGTTGCGATTGGCAGTAGAAATGGAGTTGGAGGACGTCAGAATAACTAGTGATTAACCAGATATTGGGGATATACAACACGAATGAACCTTCATTACAGAAATACAAGATGCTTGCGGAGGAGTTATCAGCAAAAATAAAAAACATGGAGTGGAGACACATATGCTGGAAAGACAACATATTCGCAGACGCTCTGGAATTTCTCGCGTCAATGCTGGTTGATCCAACCGCACGATACATAAAGATTACAACACTTTGCCTAACATCAATCAAAAAGGAATAAGAAGCAGACGTAATGATAGTAGAAAGCGGGGAAGAAGAAAATAATGATAACATAGCAGATTGGAGAAAGCAACTTCATGCATACTTGGAGAAGTACCAAGGAACATATTGGAAGCACACAAGATAAAGATCCGCGCGACAAATTATGAATTGAGGGACGGAGTACTCTATCGAAGATCATTCCTTGGGCCTTCTCTCCGATTCTTGACGCGAAAAGAAGAAATGGAAATACTAAAGGCAATACATTATGGAGACGCAGGGAACCATAGAGGAGGAAGATCATTGGCATACAAAACAAAGATACAAGGTTATTATTGGCCTTACATGCATGAGGACGCGAAAGAAGTATCTAGACGGTGTGAAGAATGTCAAAGGCATGGAAACAGAATACACGCACCAGGTGCGAACTTAAGCTCATCAACCAGTGTTTGGCCATTCGCAAGGTGGGGCTTAGATATCGTAGGACCATTCATACCAGGGTCAGGACAAAGAAGATATTTGATTGTCGCAACAGATTATTTCACAAAGTGATCAGAGGTAAAGGCGGTTCAACATATACGAGATAAGGACATCTTCACCTTCATATTTGAGAATATCATTTGCAGATTTGGGATCCCTATACAATTGATATCGGATAATGGAAAGCAGTTCGAGGGCGAGAACATAGAAATGCTGTTAAATGCCTTCAAAATCCAGGTCGGAAAATCAACTCCATTATACCCACAAAGTAATGGACAGGCTGAGGAAACTAACAAGACGCTTGAGAATACGCTGAAGAAGAAGTTGGAAGGGCATAATAAAGGATGGTGCGAGCATATCCACAATGTCTTATGGGCATATCGAACAACACGAAGATAAGCAACATGAATGTCACCATTCTGTTTGACGTATGGAGTGGAAGCTGTATTACCGACCGAAGTCATCATACCAACAACAAAGAAATAAGCTTGGGAGAAGAAACTAAACACAAGCCTGATACTAGCAAAACTTGATAAATTGGAGGAAACTAGAGAGGCTGCTTTGCAACACATGGAGAACTATCACAAAATATTGGCAAGGGATTACAACAAGCATGTCATACCGAGGGAGTTCCAACCAGGTGAGCTAGTATTAAGGGAAATACCATCTTATCAAAAAGGAGGAGATGGAAAGGTGGAGAAGAAGTGGGACGGACCATATATAATCAAGCGAATTGTGGGAAATGGAGCGTATGAGTTGATGGACAAGGATGGAAAAGATGTTGGGCGAAGACTCGATCATCCATGGAATAGATTGTATCTTAAAAAGTATTATCCATAGAATGTTTAGTAGAATAATATGTGCGAAATAAGAAGAGGGACAATTTCATAATGTACACGAGAATTTATGAAGGGAAGGAAAGTATTCGCACTCTAAAAAACAATGATCTATAAAACCTCATGAATAAGACCTCAATAGGGGGAAAATGAAAAACTTTAAACCTCTAACTAGGGAGGATAGGTATCCTGTTATGGCGTGTACCCTAGTTCGCACTTGTGCAAGAGGCAATATACATAAGCCCTAACACGCATCATAATTGGGAAACACCTAGTAATGCATGGCTTGGGCGAAAGCCATACCATTCCTGGGATCTAAGCCATGGAAAGTGGGGGCGAAATAAAAGCCTATCCGGTAGAGACTCCTTAGTCGAAAGACTAAGTTACTAAGTTGTCTATTATGGAGTGTAGAAACTCGACCAGGGCGCCGCGGTACACGGTTGAGCTAAGGGTGCCGGGGGCGTCTGGAGCGTACCTCGCCGCTCTTAGCAAGTCCTGGATATGATCCACTCGGTCCTCAAAAAACCCCACCTAGGGTGTGATCTCGTAACCATAAGCCACATAGGCTAAGGGATAAGAGACCGCGAAAATAACTGGTTGTTGCATCACTGGATGTGAGGATCCCACCCTGACCCGGTAGGGGTACGTCTCCTAGAAAGGGCAATCGGAGGGAAGATAAGGACGGCACCCTCCATTAGGGAGATGAATTGTGTCAAAAACATTAATGTCACTAGGCTTTTACTCATGGGAGTACTTAGGCTTGTCGTATTAATGCATATTCACATATCCTGCAGAGGCAATAATACTAAGGGTGATAAGATAGGGTCAATGGGCCAATACGCGAAAACGTAAAGACATCCTGCGACTCTATCGCATGGCCAAAATAATATCCTAAGGAAAAGATAAGCCCTATCAACAAGAGAGGCTGACTAATACCTCTTCTTAGGGAGGCTCAATAAGACCTCAATAACAAACACAAAGAGACCTAAATAAATGCTCACGTCATAAAAAAATTTGTTTTCTAAAAGGGGTTGTATTCACACACACACTATTCACATGTTCGCATACAAACTATTTACATGTTCGCATAAGTTATATCTTACATTCGCATGAATAATATATTATATCCAGATAATTGATATCTTATATTCGCACAGGTAATATCTTATATTCGCATAACATATATCTTGCTGTTGCACAAGTTTCATCCTTCTTAAATGGATTTTACCTTTTTGACAAGTATTTCATGAGAGCGTTATTATCTAACATGCAAATAATAGAGGAAAGTATGGGAATTACAGAAAGAAAGTATTATTCGCATGATTAGAAAATAATCTTGCATAGAAACGAGTCAGGAAGAAAATATTATTCGCATGATCAGAAAATAATCTTTAGAAACAAATCTATCTTTCCAAAAATGTGCAGCAAAAAACAAAAACCGAGATCCAAACAAGTTCAAAAGGGGAGCCAACTCCATTCCCCTCGGGTTGATCTTCAGGAAGAGGGACCTCCTCGTCACAGCTGATGTAATCATAGTCACTATCACGCTGAGGAGTAGCTTCATTGTCAGAAATGTCAAGAGGTTCCACTTCCTCCAGAGGCAGCGAGTTGGTGATGCATATCCATCAGCAAAAGCTTTAGCTTGAAGATGAGCGACATGCGACATCCTTTTGAGCATTCTTAACATAAATCCTCATAAATTGTTCAAGGTATATCTGTCTCCTCTCAGCCCTGTTGCGAGAAGATGAAATTGTAGAGGTAAGATCCCTAACATTCTTGTGAGCTTTAGCCAAGTCAGACCTCAACTTTTGAATAAGGAGTTGATTGGACTTCTTAGAAACTGCGAAAACAAAGAACACTAGAGTTAGCTTAGAAACCACAAAACCGCTTGAAAGAAGTAATGTTCGAAAAAATCTAAAAATATGAGTTAAGGTAGTCAGTATGGTGCGACTACCTTCCATCTGAGAAAGGTAATATTGAGACAGGGATAGACCACTACTTCCCATAACCTTCAAGTGTTTATCAAAATTATCACCTATCAAGCCTTCAAGACGAGAGCGAATCTTATTCTCATCTTTAGCAAGAGAGGCATGTTTCTTCTTCAAGATATCATGCGAGCTTTCCAACCGAGTGTGTTGTTCGTGAAGCTTCTTCATTTCGACAGTCATTTTTACTTTGCTATTTATAATCTTCTAATTTTCCAAGGACACTCTCTTCATATCTCTGTCATATTGATTCCTTAGAGTGCGAAGAGATTCCTCTTGCTCAGTACAGGTTCGTCGAAGAGCGAGGTATTGCTAGGTGTAATTCGATTTCTCCTTCAAAAGGGATTGATTCTCTCCCATAAGGGTGAGGTTTTTATCTGATAGAGTTTGGTTACTTAAGTCAGTGTCATATAAAAGCCCAGAAATATGGGATATTTGGGAATTCAGGGAGTCGAACTGAGTACTTAGGTCATGATTTTTGTTCTTCAAATTATCAATTTGGTCAACTAAATATGAGCGATGACTAAGCAATTGATTCAACTGATGCCGCAACTCTTTATTATCCGCACAAGCATCCTCAGCTAAATATTAGAAATTGTACCTTTCCATGACTCTCTTTTGGTTTAATCTAAATATCGCACAAGCAGAGGCAAAAAGGGGAAAAAGAACATGCGAATAAATACATGCAGTAAGACTTAAGGGAGAAGCGAGATAAGGTAAACTCCCAAGACTAATAATGGAAAGAAGAGAATACCTTTAAGCTCTTGGTTCTTGGTGCGAAGTTTCTCGGCCAAGAGTTCACTAGCATGCACATCAGCTTTAAATTTGGAATTCTGCTGAGTAAGCTCTCGAATGAGGGAACTGGACTCTGAAAATCCTTCAGCCTGGATAAAGCGGCGCCGAGATTCCATACAATCAAAAGCAACGCTAATCGAGGGATCAATATGAGAGAAGATCTCGCTCCTAGTAGACTTATCTAGAGCAGAGCCACCCAAAATCTTAACAAGAGACTCGCACAAACGTTGTTGGGACCGGTCGTTAGAAGATGAGCGTGCGAGTTGTACGATATCGATAAGAGGATTTTTTTCCCAAGTCTGCTGCATCAGAGGCACATACCTCATGAGCGAAAAATTTCGCTTGAGAAGGGATAGCTGTGCGAAGAGGAGAAGTGGTCAATACAGTGCTCATGGAGAAAATAACAGTTGCAGCATCCAAAAGAGAAGAGACAAAGTAATCCACAGATGTGGGGATAACCAAAGAGGTGGAAACGGGGATATCTAACATAGATGCAACAACTTCTTCAATATAAGAAGTGATGGCCTGAGGCTTTGAAGTCAGGTCTAGAGAAGCCGGAGTCACCGTTGGAAGGGGAGAAATATGTGGAGAAGCTAAAATCATAAGTTCCTTACAGGGATTTCAGTAAAAGAAGGGAACGATGAACATGCGATAGTGTTCGCTGGGGAAGAAATAATAGATGATGAAGGGGTGGTAACACTCGCTTGATTAGTAACAGAGGCATTCGCCTAAGTAAGAGGAGTGGTCACACCGGAAGGCCCCTGCTGTGTAGACTTCTTCCTGAAACTCGGAAGAGACATGCGAGTATCAATGGTATGAGTCTGTTTGTTCCTTTTAGGTCTCTTCTCCTTCTCCTTCGCATCATCCTGCGAATGACAACGCATATAAGAAACAGAGGCAACAATAATGTTTTAAAGAGTAAGGTGTTTCTTAATACCTTGTCATGCGAATGCTTCCTCTTGAGAGACTTGTCACCTTGGGACTTGTCATTTTAGGGTTTGGGACAGCGAAACGAGTTTCAGAGGAGGAAGTTTCGCTGCAACAAAAACAGTATGGAAATTATCGATAAACAG
This sequence comes from Papaver armeniacum, assembly GCA_023531295.1. Taxonomy (NCBI): domain Eukaryota; kingdom Viridiplantae; phylum Streptophyta; class Magnoliopsida; order Ranunculales; family Papaveraceae; genus Papaver; species Papaver armeniacum. The sequence goes on from JAJJWW010004070.1 coordinate 870,131, forward strand.
TAGCAGAACAATAAAATGGCGATACAGAAAGAATAGTAACAGAGGAATAACAATGACGGTGATTAACTACAGGCAACCAAAAACAAGCTACACACACTAAAAAGTACGATAGAAGAGATAAAACAAACCTTTGAGCAGGATCCATGAAGTGCAAACACTAGCAGGAGAAGAGAAGATGAAGGTTCTAAGAAGAAAATCGAAAGAATTTTGGGAAGAAGAAGAACTAAAGAAGAGAAAACCTCTCGCTTCCAAAAGATTAAATAGGAAAAAATGTGACCGGTTACGCCAGGTGGGGAAGATGACGTGCCGGTAATAAATGAGAAAGTGAGAACGTGTGACCGGTTACGCCCAAAAAACCGGAAACTTGTCGGCTGAAAAGTTGATAGGGTGCGAAGTGATCATGTAAAGGAGCGAAGGTGACTAAGAAAACATTTCTCTCATCGCTCTTTCTTCAGCAAAGATCGATGAGAGAAGATTCAAAATGTAGGGGTTAAATACCGCACATGTAGGTATCATGCGAAGCAACCGAATTGCTAAGGAGCGAAGGAGAGCCGCACGTAGCATATCTAAAATGACGGAATCAGTGACGTCACAAATTCATCAGTAAAGTGTGAGAGTTGTGCGAAGACTAAGAGCACGTGCGAGGAAACACAATGCAAATGCCCGAAGACATCGCACGATAGATCCGAAAATAGGGGCTTTATTAGCTGTCCTCCACTATGTAAAATCCCTATATATAGGACCAGCCACCCCTGTGGTGGGAGAGGTCTTTTTGAGAGTTGAGATAGAACTTTAGGAGAGAGAAAGTTATTTGCTTCCCAAGTTAGGGTTTTATCTTCTTTGTATTGATTTCTGAACTTAATAAAAATCTCTTTAAGTGTTCTTCACAATGATTTCACAATTTACTATATAGATTGTTTAAGGGGTGTAGTAGTAGGATTTTCTACTACTACAAAAACCATGGAAAAATGTTATCCAAGATTGATCATTCCCACAATTGCACTTGAATCATCTCAATCATCTCGATTCTGGTAAGGATTTAAGTTTCATATTTGATACACGAGGTTGTGATGAAGAACCGTTTTGCTTTACTTACATTGAGTATAGTGAGGAATTGAATTGTTTTAGTAGAACATCAAGGATTAGATTAAGACCTCCATTTAGCTCTTTTGGTATTCTTTGTTCATGCAATGGCTTAATCTGTTTCAATGCATGCCTTGATGATAAGATGGATGCACACTGTCAACCTTCTTATGAACCTATTTGTATCTGTAATCCAGTTACTAGAGAATATGTTTGGTGCTGCTGTTGTTGAAGACGACGAAGATGATGCTTGTGTTGAAGATGAAGATGAAGACAACGATATTGATGTTTGCTGTGAAGGATGAACTAATATCAGATCTGAAAAGAATGAACTCGTGTCTTGCTGCTCGTGTTGAAGATGAAGATGACGAACCTGTCTTGCTGCTGGTGTTGAAGATTATTGATTTTTAGATCTTTGTCTTGCTGTTGCTGCTGTTGAAGATGATGAAGAAGATGAAGATTTGTATGTTTTTTCGTCGATTTTTTAGGTTTTTATATGGAGTTTATTTCTGGAATGAACTCTATTTTTTTTTAGGTTTTTATATGGAGTTCATTTTTGGAATGAACTCTGTTTTTTTAGGTTTTTATATGGAGTTCATTTCTGAAATGAACTCTGTTTCTTTTTAGGTTTTTATATGGAGTTCATTTCTGGAATGAACTCTTTTTTTTTAGGTTTTTATATGGAGTTCATTTCTGGAATGAACTCTGTTTTTTTTAGGTTTTTATGTGGAGTCATTTTGGAATGAATGAACTGTTTTTTTTTCTTTAGGTTGAAGTTCATTTCTGGAATGAACTTTGTTTTTTTTAGGTTTTTATATGGAGTTGTTTTTTTAGGTGATTTCTGAAAAAAAATAAGTACAAATTAACATGAGTTCATTTTGAAGAATGAACTGTTACAAAAAAATAAGTAGAAATTAACACGGAAGGGTACTTTTGTCCATTTAATATTTTTAAATAATTATGGATCAAACAGTAAAGACGTTTTTTCAAAGGACCAAAATGACTTGACACCACCTAAAAAAAGGACCAAACGATATTTTCCCCATATCCATTGGTTGGACGATCGAGGAACCATTGTTTCCTTCAATTTGGCCAATGAAGAGTCACGAGAACTTCCATCACTGCCTTGGTGGGGACGATATGGCAACCCGCGTCCTATTTCTAAATTACATGTTTTGGGCGGTTATTTATGTGCATATGCTTGCTATGATAAGGGTTTTGACATATGGGTTTTAATGAAGAATCAAAATTATCATGATGTATGTATTTGGAGTAAAGAGTTCAGTAATGTATTATGGAATGACAAGCCGATCACCTTTACAAAGAGTGGTGGGCTTTTGTGCTGCAATGGTAATGATAAAAATGTATATCATTACACCCCAGAAGATTTATCTTGCAGAATGCTTGTAAATTTTGGTAAGAATTTTGAAATTGGAGTTCCACATAAGAACACCTTGGTGTCACTGAAAGCACTAGGAGAAGAAGATACGAAAGTAATGGATTTGAGTGAAAGAGCAGATTCTAGCGGCATACAGAAAACAGTTATGATTAGCCGACGGAAGTTACGGAACGGAAAGAAGAGAAAAATCTCTGGATAAAAAACTGGTAAGTTTCATTTGGATTTTCAGAGAAATTAGAGAACAACTTGAATTATTGCCTTTAAATTTTGCTAAATTGTGTCTATAGTTATTACCATGAACAAAGAACTTTCTAAGTGGTTTTAGGAAATATTTATTTGGTCCTACTTCTTAGAAATTCCTTTGGCAGCGAGTACTTTGGCTATCAATAATTTGTGCTTTGGATGGTTACTAGATTTCTCAAAGGAATTTAGTAATCTTAGAACTCGAATTGAAACACCATTACATATCTTGCATGACTCTATACAAGAGGGTAATGGATACTTCAGGCTTCTAGGCTACTCACATCCAATGTAGGACCAATAATAGGTCAGACGAGACCTAGTATTCCAACTTTGTAGCCACTTCCTTCTCATTGTCATTTGTACCTTGCATACCACAATAGGATCTCATTTCCGTAAATGTGATAATCACCTTGGTCGCTGTCACTGAGTTGTCTTGCCTGTTTGTAACACTTGTCTGACTGAAACGGTAAGATTACAATTTTTTTTTTTTTTTTTTGGTGAGTTTACATGTTTTTGTTACCTTTAAAAATCATAGACAATTCGCATTTACTGTAGGTCTGTAGAATCCGTGGTTTCCCTTACATTTGTCATCTTCTTCCATTTTCAGGTTGCTGAGAATTACTCCTGAGGTAATTTGAGGAATACAGTAATTGTAAAAATTGGTACCTATAGAAGTCTCAGGGTCAGCTAGTCTGGCATTGTGAAGAGGGAAAAGCAGTCTTTTGGCAAGTCTGGCATTGTTAAGAGGAAAAAGCAGTCTTTTGGCACGTCTGGTGTGGTGAAGAGGGAAACGCAGCATTGTGGCAAGTCTGGCGTTGTGGATTTCTCTCTTTATGGTCCAGTTTTGGTAAGTGAAGGGGGCCAGACCATACAAATTTTGGATTTCCAGTTTTCCACTCTTCTATGACAGGAAACAGCACTAGCTAGATTCCTTCGGTTTATTTTGGGAATATTTAGATGAAATCTTCGAACACATCTTTTAATCAATTTCTAACACATAGTTATGTGTTGTTTGATTACACTCTTGACCAATGAGTATTGATTCTTGTGTCTGGAAAAAGCAGGTGATACTAATTCAGGGTTTTAATCTTTGATTTATTCCCCTAATCTCCTCCATTATTCGTAAATCATTTTCACTTTTTTCCCCCTTCAATAATTGTGAGTTAGTAGTGTGTCATTGTTGAACCCTGTTACTATCATGGCTATCAATTCTGGCTACACAACTCTAGCTAATGTCTAGGCAAGAGTCCATTAGCTGTTTTAAAATAAAACTGTGGTTCTTGTGATCAAGTCCAATGTAGTTCAAATGAGATCTCAATCATGTAGATGTCAACATCTGCATCAATGCTCCTCTATCATGTCTTGAAATGCCAAAAAACATACCTCTTGCCTAACAATTGCTTTTTCTCTTTTAACGGCCAACAAATAGTGAATATCAACACCCAAATACTTCACCACCTTACCAGAGAGTACCTGCTCCATTTTGCCTATGTTAAGCACAAATGTGAAGAAAAAGAAAGGCGTAGCGCTTGCACGTGTACACAACTGTAGTATGTCACGTAAGAACCCAAAGCATTCATTCATACAGTATATTAGATGGTTCATAAAAACCTGGTAGAAACCTATGGTTTGAAATTTGAAGACTTCTTAAGTTACCGAAAGAAAATTAAGAACCTCTGATAATTCTGAAAGATTCCACTCTACATGTTATTTAACAGAACACTGAAATGTGAAACATTAATCCTCTAACCTCATAATGTATTTATCATAGAATTTTCCAGCCTGTTCTAGTTCACCAAGTTCGGTATAACAGTCCGCAATTGCTCCGTAAGCTTCAGTACTACCAGATTCTTCACGTTCTCGATCAGAGATTTCTAATACCATCGAGTGGTATTTTATGGCATCCTTGTATTTCCCTAGTCTTTGAAGTGATGCTCCTAAAAAAACAATTTGAAAAATCAAAAAATACGGTAGAAGAAATAATGTATGCATATTAACATGTGTACAAGTCAATGTATCCACGTCTTCATACGATACATATCACCATTTGTTTCTACTACTATCAAATGAAAGATTACGCCAGCCTCAACAATAGCTCACAATTGGTCCACTTAACATCTATTTTATAAAGATGAAACTCCCCAAATAACAGCAGATTTGCAGAAAGGATAAGAAGCAAAAATAGTAAATTAATTTAAGCAAATTATTAGTTCAAGTACTGATTCATATACAAGAACACTCTAAACCTGATTAGAAAACTGAAAGAAATTAGAGTGTCCTGTCTAGTCAGAAGCCTCAGGTCCCCTAATTTTGGATCTATGACATGAAATTGCAAATGCCAATAATAGATAAGCACTTTGGAAATCTGATACACCACATGAATTGAATTTTTAATTGAAATATTCTTGATCAGTGGATTTTATCGCTTATTATACCCAACCAAGTCCTCCCACTTGTGAGGAAAAAAATGTCTTTTTCTTCTGCCAATCAAATATAAACTATTTGGTTGTACTTAAACTATTGGTCTAGAGATCCAAGGAAGACAAACAAGTGGAGTGCTCTAGTAAATTCTCGAACTCAATTCTCACAAGTGTCAAAAGATCGCAGAACAAAGATTTCTAATCATAGCCCATATGTAAGTGGTTAAAGTTGGCCATTCGGAAAATGTGAAAACATGAGGTGATTTAGGAACTTGGATTTCAGTTGAAAGAGTAAAGATTGTGCATAAATTGTTTTTTTTATTATCCTTGTGTTTCTGTGCTTTTTGGTGACCACATTAGTAAAAGTAATGGCAAGTAAAAGTGATGGGTATAGGAAAGAAAGCAAACCTAATCCTCGGGCAGCCTTTTTCTCCTCAATAGGGTCCTTTAGACTCTGAGCGATCTCAAGTGCCGACTTAAATGACTCATACGCCTTTTCTGGTTCTTGAGTTCTTAGGAAGTTCTTCCCAGTTTTTAACCTTGAAATCAGGTCATGTTTCCTTGAATCTACAATTACGTCTTCCTCCAGAATCCCTTTACTACCAACTGGAGCATAACTTAGAGTGGGAGCATACGATTCAATCTTTGCTTGCTTCCGTAGAGCTGCATTGATCTGGCGAAGCTGATCATTCAATTTTCTTAGTTCGCCTTTCCTTTGTCTAGCAAGTAAACCTACAAAGATGACCAATTTTCAGTTGAAAGTTACCGAGACAGATACAAGAAAATGTTAATCAGTGTGGCGTATTGCGTATCTTGTCTAGTATTAAACCCGAGGTTCTCTCTTAGAACCAAAGAAGAATAGACTGTCCAATTGCAACTTACGATACCTAAATTTACAGAAAATTAGTCATCTTAAACTTCCCATACCACACATTTAATGGATATCCCTGCTCTCTAGTTTCTTCCCAGAAGAGGAACTAGGTAGTAGGTAGATTATGAGGTCGTACAGTCATGTTAATGTGTTTCTGGTAATATAGGAGGTACTCCTTGGAGGTACAAATTACAAGTGAGTAAACATTGTAGCAGCATGGGAATAACTTTATCCTGGGATTTTGACTTGAAACCCATGCAAATATCTTCTTGACAAATAAAACGTTGTAATTTACTAATTTTTGAGTCACCTCACCTCCAACAGCGGCTCCTACAAGTGCTACTGTAAGCAATACAGGCATCTCAAACATAGACCTCTCAGTCTCACATGTTTCTGCCAAAGCTTGAAAAGGGAGACCCATCACCATAGTGTTTGCAAAAACGACTGTTGCAAATGGAAATCTGTACTGTTCCGGCCCCTGTAGAGATTACTGTTTTCTGTTAATTGAAGGACGAAATCAATTGGAACTAATAAAGTCCTAGCAGAATAACAAATGTCTAACACTTGTCTGGTCTAAGTAGATCAAAAACATGTATTTCAATCACGACTTGCAGTCTTAACAATGATACCGTATACAGAAAAGGGTAATGCCCTAACTATAACTAGCATAACTCGAAGTCAAAAAGGAATTGACAAGATAAATATTTACTAGTTACAAAAGTGTAGAGACAATGAACATCTGCCTACCCTCTCTTGTTCTGTTTGGCCACAATATAGTACTCTTCTACGGATGCATAACAAGGAATGCTTATGCTTGTATTAGAAACAACATAGTGTACAATGATCGAGTAGAAGCACGCATTATTTGCACCAGTTGGAGCACATAGAGTATGTAAAACAATTACAAAAATGGGAGACTCACCATCATACCTGATGAACTAACAAGTTTTTGACATTGAGGGGTGCAAAAAATGTCTTGCTTGTCTGAAATGGTAGCTGATTTCTGCTAGAAGACTTGTCAGCGGAAAGTGAAATCCCAAGCCCACGCACCTTTTCTGATCCAAGAAACTCATTAACTGCATTGAGATGTTCAAGAATCTCCGATTTACCAACAGGAAATAACTCTATAAGCTTCAGTTTATCTGCATCCAACAATCGAAGTGAAGTAAGTTAGCATGCATGTGGAGATCGATGACCAACTCTTACAGTTATGCCATGTCAGACTTCCATTCTTTCTACATAGAGCGGTTTCAGCTTGTGGGATCTTTAAAGGAAGAGCAGTCCGGTCTAACCAAAACACAAGTTTGACTCTCAGGTTGATGCTATAATGCACTAATTTCAACTGTATTATTACAAAATCTATAGCAGCAACCATGAAAATCAGAAGTTACAATCTGCCAAACCGCCCAAACCAATCCAAATGAAAGATCAAAGTCGGAGGTTTGTAAGATTCTGACAAAATCCAAACAAAAGGATATTCAAACTCTAGATAAGACCATTGTACACCAAATAATCTTAACCAGGAACAACATGTTTAGTAACAAAGTCCTTAGATTTCAGCTAGTCTTGTGCATGCACAACTTCACCTGCCAAACCACTTGCTTCACCTTAACATTTGGCTTTGCGCTTCCCCTTTTCGTTGTAAACCTATTACTCAACTAATAAGACAATACTTTTTAGAGTTCTTCTCGTCCATTGAGAAACCCACAAATCCCCGCTCTAAGGTCATATTCATTATACAGTTACAAGTCCACATACCATTCTACTGTATTTTATCCATCCAAATAGGAACACGAAGTGACCCCAAGATCATAACCAAGTAAAACAAAAAGCTAACATACTCATCTCAAATAGAAAAACACAAACCAACCAACACCTTGTTCCATGTCAGTTCAAATATATTACATTGAGCCCGAACCCAAACCACAAAAGCAACCATATAAAAGAACACAACAAACCCAAACCCTGATTTCTCTATCAATTAAATTGACAATGTGCAAGCACTCGTTTGAAGTGTTCGAGTACTTTGGACACGAGTGGACGAATGCAGAAAGTAGAGTGCTCTTGTTATGTACATTTGAACAACTGAAGTAGTACACCCATTGAAATCCCAAGAAACATTTAAGCAAATCCAAAACTAAATAACATGCCCAAAGACATACTAATTCACACATTTTGCTTTACCATTTCATACTCCTTTCAGCTCCACTAGCTAGGACAGACATCAAAATTCAATTTCGATTGAAACCCATGTTTCTAATGAAGTCAAATTAAAACAATCCACACTAATTTTTACAGAAAATCAATAAATATACAAACAAACTACAGCAAAAATGTATCATTTTCATATACAGATATTTTATGAGCATTTGTAACATAAAGAGTAGAAATTGCTGAAAAATTCATGATAGGTATTGGAAATACTTACAGAAATCATGATATTTTGGTGGTGAAGGTTGAGATTGCATGAGAATTGTTGAAGAGTTTGGGCGCGAAAATGTACAATGGAGCGCCATTACTGATTGATTTGGATATGAAGATCAGATTTTTTGTTGCTAAGGTTTTTAACGAAGAAGTGTTCTCAAATTGACCGAAATACCCTTCAATTTTGAATAATTTACTGAGTCCGATTCCATACCTAGAGGTGTAAAACGTGCCGGCCCAGCACAGCCCGACACACGAAGTCGCGTGCTTCACGTGCCATGTGTCGTCTTTGTCTTTGTGCCAACGATTTAAACGTGTTGTGCCGTCTTTGTGCTTTGCTAGTCAAAAGCTAGGCAAAGATTAACCACACGGCACAAGACACGAATAAACGTGCCGTATTGTCTTGTCTTATAAACAATTTGAAATCACTTAATGTATACATTAAGTCGGACATTATCATAAGAATTTAATTAGACAACATATCATTTGAAATTATTTCAAGTAAAATTAACAAGTTTATTCAATAAAAAGAAATAGCCTATCAAATATAAAATTGGATTAATGTCATGTAAATTAACGTTCTAGTTAAATATAGGTGACGACATTATAACAACGATATTGAAATATATTTTCCAAATATTAAGGTATTATATGTGTTGTTATAAATAAGTCAACATAAAATGTTAAAAATTAGCTAGAATGGTGACTCTTTTGTGAAATATACAAAAATGTGATGTATTATGCCTTGTTATATGGTGTATTTGTACATCTTATGACGTGCTCTCTTAACGTGATGTCTTTGGTTTGGGCCACGTGCTTATCCGTGCCGCATCTTTGTCTTTGTGCTCTTGTGCCAATTAGTCAAACCCAAAGACGTCCCATTTAACTAACGTCTTTGTGCCGTCTTCGAGCTAAGTCACGTCTTGGTGGGCTCAAATTTTAGCGTGATGTCTTTGGTCGGCTCGTCTGGCACACACCCAATTTACACCTCTATCCATACCCACTCACTTACCTAATGACTTTTATATCTTGTTTAGATTGAAGAAGTAGAAATGCTTCCGCTTTTCCAGAAGTAAAAGTTAAAAACAAAATATTTTTACTTCTTAAAAAGTTAATATTTTTTGCTTTCAAAAATCATTTTGAAATTGTGTGCCAAAACCAACTTCTGATTTTTCTGCTTTCAAAAGTTAAAAAGCAACTTGTTGAGTGACATCCAAACTGGCTATTAAAAGTAAACTTTTTCTAACAAAATATTTTTTTACGCTTCTCCTATTTATTTTCTTACTCAAAACATTTTAAAAGAAAAACAAGATTACCAACTTTTGGAGAAAAAGTAACGAGCCAGTTCAAATGCTACATTGCAGCTGAAGAAAACATTTCATATAGAACTTACAAAAGAAAGAAGTAAAATCAAAATCTAAGGAATTCCAACAACTTCTTCCCAGTTATGCAGGACCATGTTGAGAGAAATATTATCAAAAATCTTAGTACCCAGTGACCAGTTGTATAACATGCACTTTACTTCATTCAAAAGTGATTAAACTGTTTGTATTTTCCATGGAATGTTCTTAGATTTCTCTCGTTCCATATCGTCCACCAAATTGCGAAAGGAATCAAACTCCACAACTTGTGTTTCATTGATTTACCCTTCTTTTTGTTCCAATCTCATAAAGTAACTTTCTCATCTTCTCTAAAGACCCAGACAAATTTGAAACTTGTAAAGAAAAAATTCTATAATTTTCTTGTTTCATTACAATGGAGAAAAAGGTGCATATTAGATTCAGCTGCATTCTTACACATGATGCAACCACATGTTGCATATTAGATTCAGCTGCATTCACATATAACAATAAAACTTATGTTTCTCCTATGCGCTTATAGCCCACTTACCTTTTGAGCTCAACGCCCTTTGTTCTCACCGCGTCGTGCCCACTCCGATGCTTGATGCTTTCGGGATGTTGGAGGTATCTACAACTATGTGGTCAAAAGTGCTCCCCAAGATGGATTTTTTCACGGGTATTCGCTACTCGCAGCTCATGCGTAATGAGTTTTAATTTATTTTTTTCTTTCTGAATTCGTGTACTGGCAATAAGGCGTCTAAGGATGTCAATGTTAGCAATTTTTCACTAACGAGTTAACAAGTTACGAAATTTACCCATTGAGTTAAGTTTAAAAGTAAAACAAAAAAATTAAAAAAAAAAAAATACCCTATTTCCAATGAATTGTAATTAAAATAAAACAAGCCAAATCAAACATTCAGATATGAGAATTCCCATCAAAACTGGAATGTAGTTGAGAATGAATTAAACTCTAACAACAATTCAATTACAATCAAAATTTATAACGAAGATGCTATACTCATAATAAAATCATACTCTACTTATGTGAAACGGATATCATCAAAAGAAAAGCAGTAATAAGCTGATGAGAAGTACTCTTTCCATGAGGATATTGATATACCAGATTTAAATTGATACATATGATAGTCTGAAATTCTATCGACTTGAAAGTACGATGAAAGTTCTGTTGAACTCTGTGTACTATTTTTTATAGGATAACTAGAGGACCTCTTCTCACGAAGCTACACACTATAATGTTTGTAGCGGGGCTGAATTATGCCTAAATTAGATGTTTTAGTGTCGAAATCTTACTGTCAATGGATCTGCAAATCTTTTAGCAAAGATCTTTATTGAGTAACCGGACATTTCATTCTATTTCTTGGAATAATAAACCAAACATTGTGTAAAGCACGTATTGTTAATTTTCTGGCGAGTGGGTGACCATCGAGTACATTTTGAGATAAAACGTAGGTTTAGCCGTTTAGACTAGTGACAATTTTTCGACCATGAGGCAAACTTTGATTGATGAGGCAAATTTTGATTGAGCAAGTAGTTTTGGGTCAATGAGCTTTCTTCATGGTATCAGCAAGTTTTTTTTTTTTTTTTTTTTTTTTTGGATTGGTTTTGGGTATCAACAAGTTACAAGTACATGCTTACCCAAAAAAAAAAACAAGTTACAACTATATATTTTGAGACATGGAGTTGAGGTGCATTTTTTTATTCTTCCGAAGAGAAGGTTATATTAAAACAAAAAAGTGAAAAAAGTACATATCATATCACTCACATATGAGTGCTTCCCAATTGCTCTAGACGAGACTGGGGTAACAAATTTAAAAGTATCGGTATCGGAGGACCAAAGAACTACTAATTGTTTTACAAGATCAATACTTTCAGCAACACTTTTCCGTCGACCGCCAAACACTCTCCCATTCCTCTCCTTCCACAAAATCCAACAAATTGCGTAATGAATAATCTTCCATACAACTTTATTCAATCGTGCATCACATTCGTAGTCCAACCTGAAGTCTAGAAAGCTTTGATAAAGTAATCCCAAATCGCGAAAGAATATGATCAATGCATAAACATGTAGTCGATCAGGAGTTTCTTTTTCGCTATTGTACAACACACACAAATCACTCTCAATTTGGATACCTCTTTGAGACAACATGTCTCTTATTAGCAGCGAGTCGTGGAAGGAAGCCCAGAGAATGAACCTTACCTTGTTAGGAATGTTGCGCTTCCAAAGATGTTTGTCAAAATTGCAGTTACCATAGTCAGCCGACAAGACTTCATAGCACATGTGAGTGCTAAACTTCTCCATAATAATCACGTTATCTTCACCATCTACCAACTCAGAGATAGGGGTAATGTCTCGTCTCAAACGATCCCATTGAAGATGCTCGTTTGCATTCAAAACTTTCTTGAAAGTGCAGTTCCATCTTCCATTCACAATGATATCGGTTGTTGTATCCGGGAATAAATCTTGTAGTCTTCTCCTGTCTAGCCATTTATCCTTCCAAAATCAAATTCCCCTTCCATTTCTCACTTTGCATTGAGCCAAGTCTTGAACGATAGAAACAATATTTACCACGTTCTTTCACTGACTCCTGCATTGTGGATTGTTATCGACATCAAGTATTAACAACTCATTAATCCTTTTAAACTTTTGATTTTACAATCTTCCTCCAAAGGCTATTCTTATTTTTTGAGAATCTCCAAATCCATTTAAATAGCAATGATTTATTGGTTTTCCTCAATTTTTTTACACCTAATCCTCTATTCTTTTTAGGCATACAAATTTTAGTCCAAGCTACCCAAACTAACTTTCTCCTTCCTTCTACTGCACCCCACAGAATGTTTTGCATAATCTTCACTATTCTCGGTTAAACCCAGTATATTGAAAGTGAAGAGTGAGTTAGAACTTTTAAGTGGCTAATTTTATAAAATTTCTCTTAAAAACTTCATCTTTGTACATGCAGGAGAAGGGAACGAATGAAGGATACTGGAAACTCTACTTTCATACAAAGTGAGTCAGATATTTGGTTAAACCAGTATGTTGAAGCTGAAATTTCTTTGATATTTAATTTGTTTGATACATTTAGTTGAACCTTTTATAGTAGTGTTCGAGGAATTAAACTTGATTATAGAATGAGTCACTTTCTGCAGTAATTTTGTATTGAATGAGTCCCTTTATGCAGTAATTTTGTACTAAACTTGTAATGAACCGTCCCTCAACCGATACTGTCCCCACTTAGGCACTGCGGTCATCCGACAGTGTGGGGTTTTTAACGACACTACTACGGTAATCCAACAGAAACTTCCCGAGAGGTCACCCATCCTGTAATTACTCCCGGCCGAGCATGCTTAACTGAGAAGATTTTACCACAACTCAATCAAGTGTACCCATCAGGCGGCCTCGGTGTTAGGAAAGGACAAACCATTACTTATATTCCATTCGGCCAACCACTGCCGAATATCGGGGTATTACAATACCACCACCTTAAATTGGAGCCGTCCTTGGATCCGGAATATATTCCAGCCCAGATCTCTGACGTTCCATGCCCCTCATGAGAAGCACCAGGGTCAACCCCGTCCAGCGTACCTTCCAACCATCGGCAGGTGACCCGTCGTCGGCTCTGATAACATTTGTAATGACCCGTCCCTCCACCGATACTATCCCCACTTAGCCACTGCGGTTATCCGGCAGTCCGGCAGTGTGGTTTGTGCTTTCATAACACCGAGGCCTTTTCAGCATAATTGGTTCCAGAGTTGGCAGAAAACTCTACATTTAAGCTTGCTCAGACTGGAGTAATCCAGGGATGGGTGACCTCCTGGGAAGTTGTTGTTGGATGACCACAACGAAGCCCGTTGAAAACCCACACTTCCAGACAACCGCAGTGGCTAAGTGGGGACAGTATCGGTGGAGGGACGGTTTCCTTATTGAATGAGTCCCTTTCTGCAGTAATTTTGTAGTTACTTTCTTAAATCAACCTATCTTGACCATTACTTTTGCAGGATTGAAGAGTCTTCGCCACATCTTTACGAAAAAGATAGGAAGATGTTAGAGTTCATGGATATGGGCTTCCACATTAACGAAGTCTCGTCGGCTATTAATGCATGTGGTATGTACATATCCCATCCATTAAGTTTTCAGCGGTGTTATGATCTTTAACTTGCACTCAAGAATCCTTTGATGAGTCATCCTTTGTAGCTTCCTCATGTCATTTCTACATCTCCATGATTCAAACCTGACTAAGATTAACCAAAATCCAAATATTCTTAATAGCTAACTGGGTTGTTCTATAAGGTGTTAGAGCATTGCTCGGTCGAACTCGCATGCGTTGCTATCTCAAGCATGTTTGTCAATATTAATGATCAAAACTATATGTCTTGATTTCTAGTTTACTTATAACTAAGTGTCGGTCTAGGATAGTTAAGTATAGTTGAGCTCCAGACTCCATGGCGATTATCTTACAAAGACGAAGAACTACTCGAGGAACCAGTGGAAATTCATCCGAATAAAAGGTATATGGAGACTTGAACTCATCTGTCACTCAAAAGTCTATCTACTCTATCTCCTACTCTTGAGACAAAAGTCGTATAAGTATGATAGTTTTCATACATACACATTTGCTATTTCGAGCCGAGTTTACTCGCCTATATTTTTCTCGAAATATGTGTTGGTAAGCTTTCGCTTTAACCACTTTTCATCTTTACCCGTGACGAAAGTCATGATGACGTTTCAATCTTGAAAATAGCTTTGATGAGGATAATCGTGAATAACGATTGTTATAACATTATATAAGAATGTTTCATTGATTGAAATGTATACCATCTATGGATATAAACATATATAGTGTGTTCGCACATTAGTGTATAAATCCATGTACCGGAAACCAAGTGCGTGCATATGTGTGCATGCGGTATTGGTGAAGGAGACAGGTTGGGTACGCGTACCCGTACGCAACTGGCGGAAGTTTTTTAACCGAAAATTTCTGCTGAGTTTGTAGTTTGTAAACTGTTAAACCAGTCACCTTAGGTACGCGTACCCATGGAAGTTTTCGAACCGAAAGTTTCTGCTGAGTTTGTAAACTCAAATCCGGTAGCTAAGGTACGCATACCCGTACGCGTACCCAAGATGTTTATTTCTCAAATCGGTAGTTCATGAACTTAAAATAATAAATTATAAGGAATGCAATCTTTGCAAACCGTGGCTATATTGTTCATGAATTGATTCAAATGAATCAAACCGATTTTGTTTCAATTGTGTCTATGAATAAAGACCTAAGCAATTGAACAACTCTTCAACTAGTTCTTATGAGTCATTTGAACTAGTTATGAGAAAGATGAATACGGTTAATATAAAAGTGCACATATGGCTAATCATTGGTTAACTATTTGTGAACCAACTAAGTGTACACGTTTAGGTACGGTTACTCAAACCTGAATGAAATACATTTCATCTGTGTGTGACAAGCTAAGTTTCGATCTAACGGTTGAAAGATATTATCTTGAGTCTAATTAGGTTTTCATATAATGGTGAATATTGAATGCTTTGTTACCAAGGTAACTTAGATTGAAAACCGTGATTAGAAAACTATATAAAGGAGAACTCTAGCAACTGGGAAACCTAATCCCCACACCTCCTGTGTGATACTAGTTGGTTTTGATAGAGTCGATTCTCCTTTAACCTTAGGTTTCTTCTCGAGACCTTGTAGGTTAATGACTGAAAGACTTCATTGGGATTGTGAAGCCAGACGAAACTACTTCTCTTGTAGTTGAGCGATCTGATCTTGTCGTTTTCTATCGTACGAGTTCAATTGAATAATTAACTTGAGATTATATCTCCGATAGGGCAAGATAAAAAGAAATCACAAAAATCTTCGTCTCATCGTTTGTGATTCCACAATATCTTGTTTCGCTACCATACGATTAATATTATTGTGAGATGATTGATAATACTAGGTTGTTCTTAGGGAATATAATTCTGGTTTATCAATTAGTTCCTGTTCACCTTGATTTATCAAAAGACGGAATAAAAACTCATAGGTTTATCTGTGGGAGACAGATTTATCTATTATCATAGACTTTTCTGTGTGATACAGATTTGTTTATTAAAGTCTTCGACTTTGGGTCGTAGCAACTCTTAGTTGTGGGTGAGATTCGCTAAGGGAATCAAGTGCGTAGTATCCTGCTAGGATCAGAGACGTAAGGAGCGCAACTGTATCTTGAATTAGTGTGAGATTGATTAGAATTCAACTACAGTCCAGACCGAAGTTAGTTTGTAGTAGGATAGTGTCTATAGCGGCTTAATACAGTGCGGTGTTCAATCTGGACTAGGTCCTAGGGTTTTTCTGTATTTGCGATTTCCTCGTTAACAAAACTTCTGGTGTCTGTGTTATTTTTATTCCTCATTATATTTTGTTATATAATTGAAATATCACAGGTTGTGCGTTGTATCGATCAATTGTGAAATCCAACCTTTGGTTGTTGATTGGAAATTGATTGATTGATCCTTGGATATTAGTCTTTGGTACCATCCAAGTTTATATCTCTTGTATTTGATAAAGACTCACAGATTTCTATTTGTTTGAGTATAGATCAAATCGAGATATAGAGATATTAACTCCTTGATATGCTTTTTATTAAGATTGAGTCTGGATGTCTAGTTGATTCTCTTAAAAGTATATTAGAGTTAGTCCATACAAATTTCTAATTGAAATATTTGGGTGAGGTTGTTGTACCCCAGGTTTTTCATAAGAGACTCGCAACCATGCATTGTCTTCTAGTTCTGAGCAGCAAGAGTAGGTTGAGCTACATTACACCAACTTAGATTTGACTCATGTATTCACAGATGTAAAGAAACTACAGAGTAGGTTGAGATGCAATGGCTCTCCCTATGTGCTGCTCAACACTTTGCTGAACGCATTTCAGACACAGGTGGATGATTTTCTGCGATAGTCTAGTGACTGATCATTCCTACTCGTAAATCTGGCAAGAGTGAATTTATCCCGAGTTTTGTTTGGTTTTGTTCACCAGTCCCTTTAGAGTAAATTAGGGACTACATACTTTCTCTAAGGCCACTACAAGCCCTTTTCCCCGTGTCTGCCTCTTCAGACCATACAAAGTTTATTAACGATATATGTGTCATATATTCGTACCACCAACTATGTAACAATATCTTCTGGTCTTCCTATTCTGTAACACCGCAATAATAAGTCTTAGTCTTCAAGATTTGTAGTATACTTAGTTAGCTTACTTAGTCTTTGATTATCCTGATTCATTGTAAACCCTATTGTAATTGTAACTATATATAACATTGAATAGAATAACAAATACTTCACAGTTGTGAAAACAAATACACTGTCTTCTAAATTCAGAAACCTCAGAGAAAGGATAAAGAGTTGCTGATGAAAACCCACATCTTCAACCAGATAGTCCTTACTACGTACATCCAGCCGACAACCCCACCACTATTCTTTATTAACCAGTTCTTTCAGGTGAAAACTATGGCACTTGGGTACGAGGGATGCGCAAAGCTTTGAGTGCTAAAGCCAAGACAGGTTATATAGACGGTACGATCACCAAACCAACGATATCAGAAGATATCCCTTATTGGCAGCACTGTGATGATCTTGTTGGCAGCTAGGTCTGCAACTCTTGTGAACCACAGATTGGTCGCATCATCATGTCTTTCGACACTGTACATGAGATGTGGTTGAATATGAAGAGTCGCTTTGATCAATCTAATGCAACCAAGTTGTATGCCATCAAGCAAGCAATCTCGAATCTGAAGCAAGAAAACAACATTGTTGCTCAGTATTTCACTCAGCTGAAGACTCTTTGGGATAAGTTGGACTCTTTCCGTCCTCCTACACAATGCATCCGTCACTCAGGTAAGGCTCATATTGAACAAAACGATCAAGATCGTGCAATGGAATTTTTGCAGGGTCTCCAAACTCATTTTTCAAGCTTGAGAAGTCAGCTCCTTGTCACTGAGCCGTTGCCCTCTGCTGCGAAGTTATACAATCTTGTTCATCAAGAATAAGAACAACATGGACTCAATTCCTTGGTGGTTCACAATGTGGACTCTGCAGCTTTGAATGTAAGCCGTCATGACCCTAGAAGCAGCAACAACAATGTCAGCAATCGATCTTTTCCAAACAACAATAATCTTTGCCAAAGAGAAAGACTAACAAACGCCAGCGACCATTTTGTGACCACTGCAACAAGCATGGTCATACACGGCTAATCAGTTGGAAATTGGTTGGTTATCCAAAGGATGCATCCAGGTCAGATTCTCGTGCTTTGGCTTCTGTTGCTATGCCTGCTCCTGTCGCACCATCCATCACTGCTGAATAATATTCTCGCATCCTTTCTTTGCTCGATCCAGCCAATGGAGACATATCTCCATCTGCCAATTTCGGAGGTATCACTTTGTCCTCTATTTTGAATTCTTTTACACTTATTTGGATTGTCGATAGTGGTGCTACTCACCACATGTGCTCTTCTTTATCATCTTTCACCACTTATGCAGTGGTTGATAAACCAATGGAGGTACAATTACCAGATGGTTCATATACATCTGTGAGTCACATTGGACAGGTTGATTTATCACCTACCATTATATTACTTGATATTTTTCATATTCCAAGTTTTAAGTTTAACTTAATATCAGTTAGACAATTAACCAATACAACACAATGTTGTGTCAAATTCTCACGAGAGTCTTATATATATTTTTTAGGACCTACAAACGAACAAGGAGATTGGATGGGGTAGACGGATTGCTGGGCTCTACCATTTTAGCTTCCGCCCTTCTGTTTTTTCTTTCAATGCAAATAAACAGCCAATGGATATGTGGCATTGTCTTTTAGGCCATCCCAGTGAGGATTGTTTTTGTTTTTTAGCTCGAAATTTTGCTTATATTGATTCCAAGTTGAATCATACATCAACTGTTTGTCCCCTGGCTAAACAAACCAGATTGAAATTTAATAAAAGTACATATTTATCATCTCATGCTTTTCAAATTGTTCATGCTGATATTTGGGGGCCTTTATCCATTGCCTCTCACACTGGTGCGAAATATTTTATCACACTAGTGGATGATTATTCTCGTTGTACTTGGGTTTACTTGATGCACAACAAATATGAGAATCTCAAATACTTACAATATTTTTTTTTAACTTTGCAGTCAAACAATATGGTCATAAAATTGCAACCATATCATCCGGCATAAGCCCCATGCTCATTCCAAAACTCCAAACATTTCGTTCTGATAATGGTTTAGAGTTCAAGTCTAATGAACTTCAATCCTGGTTTCATCACAACGTAATACTTTATTAGACGAGTTGTGTTTACACACCACAACAGAACAGCGTTGTTGAACGTAAACACAGGCATTTATTAAATGTTGCTAGGGCTCTCCGTTTTCAATCAAATCTCCCATTACGTTTTTGGGGGAATGTGTCTTAACTGCAGCATATTTGATAAACAAAATTCCTACTCCTGTTTTGTCTCATAAAACTCCTCATGAGATGCTACTATCCACAGTGCCAAACTATTCTAATTTACGAGTTTTTAGTTGTCTATGTTTTGTCCGAAACACATGTCCATCTTACAAATTTGATATGCGTGCTAAACCCGGTGTTTTTGTTGGGTATCCTTATGGTTAGAAAGGTTACAAGGTTTATGACCTTGAAACAAAACTCATATGTACTTCTAGGGATGTTGTTTTCTATGAAACAATGTTTCCTTTTTCTAATGAGAATCATTCTTCCACTCTGCCATCTCCTAAGCCTATTCCATCATCTGAATATGCTTATTATAATTCAATTTTAACTCCTTCTCAAACTGATAACTATGCACAATCACCTGCTTGTCGTCTGTCTACACCATGTGACACTGCACCACAAGATAGCTCTAGTCCTGAGCATATTGATGAGACACTACAACAACACATATCTTTATCTCTGCGGCACCAACTGAAAGCCCTAGTACCGCTAATCTTTCACCTATTCCTCACTCCACATCTAGTCCTGCTACATCTGCGAATTCTACACCGCATCCTATAGCCGATACTACGGCTTCATCTACTGAGTCTGATCCATCTCGATCTCCCACATTTTCATCTCCTAAAACTGTTTCTGAGTCATCTACTTCTCCTGAGACAGTTTTGGCTCCAGTCATGCAAAACTCACGACCCACTCGAACTAGAACTCAACCATCATATCTGAAAGATTATCAATGTACGCTTCCCAAATGTAACACAACTTCAGCCTATCCTATGATTGATTATTTGTCCTTTGACAAATTTACACCAGCTCATAAAGCTTTTTTAGCTGCAATTGTTCTTTCTGAAGAACCAAAATCTTACTCTCAAGCTAAACTATGTCCCAAATGAAGAGCAACTATGGCCAAAGAAATCCTCGCTCTTGAAGCAAATAATAATTGGATTTTGGTTGATTTACCACCAGGAAAGACAGCTATAGGTTGTAAGTGGGTTTTTGAAATCAAATTCAATGCAGATGGCCCTGTATAGCGATACAAAGCTCGTCTTGTTGCTAAGGGTTATACTCATCAAGAGGGAATTGATTTTTATGATACTTTTGCACTTGTTGCGAAATTAGTCACCATGCTAGTATTGTTATCTGTTGCACCTATCAAAGGTTGGGCCTTACATCAACTTGATGTCAATAACGCATTCCTTCAGGGTGATCTTGAAGAAGAAATTTACATGAAGCTTCCTCCTGGTCTAGGACAAAAAGGTGAGACTAAAGTTCTTAAGCTTAACAAATCTTTGTATGGCCTTAAGCAAGCCTCAAGACAATGGTTTGCAAAACTTTCTTCTGTGTTATTATCTGAGGGTTTTCATAAATCTCTGTGTGATAATTCTCTCTTCACATATCATCAAGGAAATATTTCAATTTTTGTTCTTGTATATGTGGATGATATCATCATAACTGGTACTGATAATGATTTCATTACCTCTCTTAAATCACGACTTGCATCCCATTTCTCCATCAAAGACTTGGGTAAATTGCAGTATTTTTTAGCCATAAAAGTTTCTAGATCTCCAAAGTGAATTTTTCTATGTCAACGGAAGTATACATTGGATATACTAAAAGACTCTAGTCTCACAGGTGCGCAAATTTCATCATTTCCTATGGATGCACATTTGAAATTACGTGCTGAAGATGGCAAAGCTTTGCCTGATCCTTCTATTTACCGTCGATTAATTGGACGTCTATTGTACCTTACAGTAACACGACCAGATATCACATATGCTGTGAATTATCTGAGTCAATTTATGCAACATCCTCATACAACACATCTTGATGCTGCTCATCATGTGCTAAGATACTTAAAAGGCACAATTGGCCATGGCATATTCTTGTGTTATTCTAGTCCTCTGCTTCTCAGAGGATACACTGACTGTGATTGGGCAGGGTGTCCTATGAATAGACGTTCCACTACTGGTTATTTCATTACAATAGGTGATAGCCCTATTTTATGGAAATCCAAGAAGCAGCCAACAATTGCTTGGTCATCAGCTGAAGACGAGTATCGTGCTCTTGCGAATTTAACAGCTGAACTACAATGGTTAAAATATCTTTTCAAGGACTTGCAAATTCCATGTACACTTCCTATTATTGTCTCTTGTGACAGTCAGGCGGCAATTCATATTGATCAGAACCCTGTCTTTCATGAAAGAACTAAATTCATATTTCATGAAAGAACTCAGAATCCTGCTCGGTCATCAGCTGAAGCCGAGTATCGTGCTCTTGCGAATTTAACAGCTGAACTACAATGGTTAAAATATCTTTTCAGGGACTTGCACATTCCATGTACACTTCCTATTATTGTCTCTTGTGACAGTCAGGCGGCAATTCATATTGCTCAGAATCATGTCTTTCATGAAAGAACTAAATTCAATTCCATCATCTGGTTGGCAAGTTGGGCATTCGTTCAATCTCTCCTTCTCCAACTTGAGTAGGGGGGGGGGGGGGTATTAACGATATATGTGTCATATATTCATACCACCAACTATGTAACAATATTTTCTGGTCTTCCTATTCTGTAGCACTGCAACAATAAGTCTTAGTCTTCCAGATTTGTAGTATACTTAGTTAGCTTACTTAGTCTTTGATTATCCTGATTCATTGTAAACCCTACTGTAATTGTAACTATATATAACATTGAATGGAATAACAAATACTTCACAGTTGTGAAAACAAATACACTGTCTTCTAAATTTTTTAAAGTTCTTGATTGCTATCTCAAATTCCTCTATGACACCACTTGTAAAATGACATATTTGTGAATTTGATGTCATTACATATCCAAACACTCCAACCCATGAGCTTGTGGATCACATTTCTACTGCCCAGATGGCAAAGAACACTTCTCTTGAGGTTCCTAAGGTTGACAGTCCTCTGAATAGCAAGAAAAAGAAATTGTTTTAACTGGACGATCAATGGGAAAGAGGCATGGTTTCTTGTAGAAGTAATGGAAGGCCAGAAATGGTAAAGCGGATAAAACTATTATTGCGCCAAAGCCCGCGGAAGCGTTAGGTTTACACTACTAAGAGGTATCTCAATATCGCCAAGAACACAATCACACACACAAGAAGAACAAGTATTTAACGAGGTTGAATCCTCAGGAAGGAATAAGCAATTTTATACATCACCGTATAGGTTGGAATATACAAAGCCTAAGCAGAGAAGAAGAGAACTCTTACTAGTTCTAGTGTGTTTTCTCTAGTTCTCTCTATGGCTATTTATACACATCAATAAGACTGGACACATTCCTTAACAAGGATTACTTTCCTACAAGTATAGGGTTTCCTAACTTAGCTCAAAGAGACAAACCTCTTAAGCTGCTATACTTAGGACACAAGTACTTGGTTTCCTTAACCAACTAGATAACCTAATCTAGACCTTGACCGAACCACCAACAATTCTCCACCTCGGATCATACATTCATGCATGAGACGATAAATAGATTAAAATCACTTCCATCTTACAATGTCGATTGAACCAACACTGGCTGCCTACATATCCTCAATAAGAATCAAACCCAACCATAGTTCTCTCGAATGGCCTTGCTAGAAGACCTCCACAAGGTTCCTAAGAACCTCTACCCCAAAAGGGCCTTTCACCAAACCGGAAGGATGTGGATCAATTTCGAACAATGTCGAAACTTGATCCCAGATACTACTTTAGTCAACATATCAGCTGGATTGTCTTTAGTATCGATCTTCACAAGTAGAATTTCTTCTTCTTCAAGAGTTTCTCTCACAAAGTGAAACCGTACGTCTATATGTTTGGTTCTAGCATGATGCAATTGATTCTTAGCCAAATAAATTGCACTTAGACTATCACAATGCACAGGCAGTTGGTCTTGCACAACTCCTAAGTTATCTAGCAAACCTTGTAACCATATAGCCTCCTTAAATGCCTCTGTCACTGCCATATACTCCGCCTCCGTAGTTGAAAGCGCCACATAAGACTGCAATATTGATCTCCAACTAACTGGTGCTCCTGCTATGGTAAATACATACCCTGTAGTTGAACGTCTCTTGTCCAAATCACCAGCATAGTCAGAATCCACATACCCAACACACAACTGATTGTTTCTTCCATCCTTCACAAACTCCAAGCCAACATCAACTGTACCATAAAGATACCTCAAAATCAATTTCACAGCATGCCAATGTCCCTTACCAGGATAATGCATATAACGACTGACCATACTAACTGCATGTGAAATGTCCGGCCTTGTACATACCATCGTATACATCAAGCTACCAATGTGACCTCAAAGATATGGGACTTGGGCCATATACTTTCATTTTTCTTTAGTAGTGGGAGACATAAGAGCATTCAACTTAAAATGAGCAGCAAAGGGAGTACTTACGTATTTAGTTCCTTCGTAGACACCAAACTTATGTAACACTTTCTTCAAATATGCCTTCTGAGACAAACAAACCTTACCCTTCTCTCTATCACGTTGAATCTCCATACCAATAATCTTTTTAGCCTCTCCCAGATCTTTCATATCAAACTCAGATGACAACTTGCACTTCAAATTATCGATCTCTTTCTTGTTATTCGATGCAATCAGCATATCATCGACATACAAGAGCAAATATATGAAAGACCCATCACGTAGCTTCTTGAAGTATACAAAATGGTCATAGTGACTTCTTATGTATGTTTGGCCTATCATAAACTAGTCAAATAGCTTGTACCATTGTCTTGGAGACTGCTTCAGCCCGTACAATGATCTCTTTAGTTTACATACACAATCTACTTTTCCAGCAACCTTGAACCCACTTGGCTGAGTCATATAGATCTCCTCTTCTAGATCACCATTTAAGAACACCGTCTTAACATCTAGCTGAACTAGGTCTAAATCATATTGTGCTACTAAGGCCAACAAAATACGAATTGATGAGTGTTTTACCACCGGAGAGAACACCTCATTGTAGTCAATCCATTCTCTTTGGGCATAACCTTTTGCAACTAACCTTGCCTTGTAGCGTACTTGATTCACCGAAGACCCTTCTTTCTTAGCATATACCCACATGCACCCTATGGAATTCTTACCGTTCGGAAGCTTCATAAGAATCCATGTGACATTCTTGGAAAGAGACTCCATCTCGTCCTGCATTGTTCCTTCCCATTATTTACACTCTGCACTGCGTACAGCTTCTAAATAGGAAGTATGAGTACCATCTTCAACAACTGGTAATGCATAAGCAATGTAATCATTCATCCAACCAGGCTTCCTGGTTGATCTTCTCGGTTTGCTGGTTGCTATGGTCTCCATGACCGTAGCTTCTGTATCTTCTACTGACTCTTGTTCCTATTTCTCAATAGTGTCACTATCATTTGGAACTTCAGTAGTTACCTCTCCTGCAGACCCAATGTCTTCAGAAGTATTCTGAAAAGATACAGACTTAACTGGATTTGGTGGAGTTGCATCAATCTCCACCCGCTGCAAAGCCTCATTAATATTGGTGGTTCTGTTCTCCACCTGTCGAGAACCCCAAGACTTTACCATAGACATCTCATCAAATGTGACATCTCTGCTCATGACTATCTTCTTCTCAACTGGATTCCAAATTTTGAACCCTTTCACTCCACTTTTCATACCCACAAAGATTCCTTTCATGGCACGACTATCAAGCTTGTTTTTACTAACATGATACCACATAGGACAACCAAAGATATGAATTGAGTCATAATCATAAGATGGTTTACCAAACCACTTCTCTATAGGAGTTTTATCTTTTAATGCAGCTGATGGCAACCTATTAATGAGGAAGCACACATATGTAACTGCCTCATCCCAAAACTCTTTACCTAATCCAGCATTAGATAACATACATCGTACCTTCTCCAGAAAAGTACGATTCATGCGTTCAGCTACCCCATTCTGTTGCGGTGTCTTCTTAACTGTGAAGTGCCTCTTTATCCCCTCATCCTGACATACTTGCAAGAACGGATCACTCTTGGACTCTCCACCATTGTCCGAACGTAGTACTTTGATCTTTCTGCCAGTTTGAGTCTCAGTTGCCTTTTTCCACCTCACAAAGATTTCTAGGACTTCATCATTATGCCTCATGGTGTACACCCATACGCGCCTAGAATAATCATCAATGAACGACACAAACCAATGTTTCCCTCCCAATGATGCATTCTTGGAAGGACCCCAAACATCTAAGTGAACATAGTTAAGAACTCCACTAGTATTGTGGATAGCTGTGCCAAAGCTTGTTCTTGTTTTCTTGCCCTTAACACAATGTTCACAAAATTCTAACTTGCAGGCAATAACACCTTTCAACAAGTCTTGTTGAATCAACCTATGCAATGACTTCTCACCTGGATGTGCAAGTCTCATATGCCATAGCTTTGTCTTCTCGGTAGCTGCACTCTCGATGTGTTCAGAAATAGACACATCTCCTGTTGTTGTACTCCCAAGTAAGTAGTACAAGTTATGATGACGTGTGCCCTTCATGATTACCATAGATTACCATCTTCCTAAGCTTCTAAACTTCCGAGTGAAATCAGATTCTTTTTT
This sequence comes from Papaver armeniacum, assembly GCA_023531295.1. Taxonomy (NCBI): domain Eukaryota; kingdom Viridiplantae; phylum Streptophyta; class Magnoliopsida; order Ranunculales; family Papaveraceae; genus Papaver; species Papaver armeniacum. The sequence goes on from JAJJWW010004070.1 coordinate 895,997, forward strand.
AAGTACAAATCTTAGACTCTCTAACCATACCATCATGCATCTTGATACGAACACTACCAATCCCGTGTATGATTATTTCCCATACGTACTTCTCCATCAAGCTCTTCAAAACTTACCGATATGGAGATATATGATATGTTGCTCCAGTATCTAATACTCATGTATAGCACAAGCCGATGGTGTCACAAGTGAGCGAGAAATCGAAGCATCACGATTCTTCATTACCTTTTGCAATGTTCACCTCGGTCTTGTTGTTATCTCCGAAGTCATGACACCAAGCACACTCATCTTTCTCGGTCGCGTTCTACTCTTAGAACGTCCTCTACCTTTCCAATAACCACCCAGGTCTTCCTTCTCCTGTCTATTAAATGACCTCTTGCAAGAAGCAAGTCATTGTTAGCTTCACTTGCAAGGTCTTCACGATCCATCTTCATGAACTCCTCACTACACAATGCTGTAGTGACCTCCGCGTATGTCATCTTGTCCTTCCCGTGCGTTAATGCTTTTATCACGGGTTCATACTTTTCAGGAAGAGAGTTTATCAGACACAAAGCTTGTTCCTCGTCGTTGATCTTCTCATCGTAGTTAACCAACTCAGCAAGAAGTTTATTATATGAATCTAGGTGCTCGGTTAAGGTTGCATCTCTCTTCATGTTATAGCGATACAAATTCTTTTTAAGATGTATCCTATTCGCCATGTTCTTCACAAGGTATTCCTTCTCAAGCTTTTCCCAGAGATCCTTAGCTGAAGTCTCGTGCTGATAATTAACTCTTACTGCAGTTGCTAAACACCCTCGTATCGAAGCAAGAAATAATTTATTCATCTTGTTCCACTGCTTTTCAGACATCTCCACTGGCTGACCTTCTAGATCTTCTTCTAGGTCAAGATGGACAAGAGCATCCATTACGTCCGTTCTCCATAAACCAAAGTTATTGGTTCCGTAAACTTTTCTACCTTGAGTTGTGATCTATGTGAATGAAGTATTTCTTTTTTTTTCTTTATCTTTATTTGTGGGATCTGATTGTTCTCCTAAAGGATTTTTCGGATCTTCGTCCCGTCAACCATTGTTCACAAATAACCAAATATAGATAAAATGTAACCTTTAAGAATTACCTCAAGCAATCTTCAAAAAAAAAAAAAATACCTTCACTTAAACTGCAATTCGAGTACCCGTATCCAAGAGCGTCTCCTTGCTCTGATACCAATTGTTGCGCCAAAGCATGCGGAAGCGTTAGGTTTGCACTACTACGAGGTATCTCAGAAGAACAAGTATTTAACGAGGTTGAATCCTTAGGAAGGAATAAGCAATTTTATATATCACTGTATAGGTTGGAATATACAAAGCCTAAGCAGAGAAGAAGAGAGCTCTTACTAGTTCTGGTGTGTTTTCTCTAGTTCTCTCTATGTCTATTTATACACATCAATAGGACTGGACACATTCCTTAACAAGGATTACTTTCCTACAAGTATAGGGTTTCCTAACTTAGCTCTAAGAGACAAACCTCTTAAGCTGCTATACTTAGGACACAAGTACTTGGTTTCCTTAACCAACTAGATTTCCTAATCTAGACCTTGACCGACCTACCAACAACTATCCCCGGAAGCTGAAGATGTTCTGCAGCCAGCATTAAGTATGAGGCTTCCGGATGCAGCTACTGGCGCTCCATACTTTTTTTTCTCGAAACTGGTGCATCTTCCTACTTACACAACTTCAAACCTGAGTTTGTGGACTCGAAATCTTTCAGTGCAGTTGCAAGAAGAAGAGTGTATGTTCATAACTTACCAACTGAGAACAGATTTCGCTTATTTCCTACTCCTCCACTTACGATTTTTAAAGCTTTACCACGTACCGCTGATTGGTGGCCATGGTGGGATACAAGAGTTCAGTTTGGTTCTCTGGATACATGTAATGGTAGTTGTAAACCTACAAAGGTAATTAGAAGATCAATTGAAAACTGCCAAGGAGCGCCAACTTCAAAGGTTCAAAAAAGTATTCTTAATGAGTGTCAAAGATTCAACTTAGTATGGACCGGGAGGAACACGGTATCGCCAATTGAGCCGGAAGAATTAGAAAGGATGTTGGGATATCCGAAGCACCATACTAGAGGTGGTGGAACTAGAAATGATAGGTATAAAGCTTTAGGCAATGCGGTTCAGGTTAGTAATGTTCCAATATTTATCTATTTGCTACTTAGTTTGTCTTTCTTTTTTTTTTTTCAATTTTGCTAGAAGAAACAGATATTAGATAAAAATTTCAGCCGTAATCACATTACAACTGGCACATATATTTTTTCTAGAACGAGATGCAAACCTGGATTGTCTTCCCCCATAGATTCATTTAGAAGAAGCCGTCCAGAAGTTTAAATTTCTTAAGAACCTAGTACATATAAGTCCTGTGAATAGTAACTTCACTGTCTACCAAATCCCTATAGAATGGTTTATCCTAAGTTATTTTCTGTTGTGGATTAGTCAAGCCGTCAATAAAGAGGACTTGAAGATGAAAGTTGTGCACTTTTAACTTCTGAGGCCAGAAAAACATTTCAGATCCTTACATGTTGTCATTGGCAGTAAAAATAATTTTGTCTTTGTCCATGATTACCAAGTAGTTGACAAAGATCTTTGCTGGGGTTAAAGAATATGCGTCAGAGGCTGGTAAAGTTAACTATATATCAGATTTTCCATCTAAACCTTTAATATCCCTGCATTGCATGTGTTCAGGAGCCTTTAAGTTTCTTATCGACATTTTGAAACCAGTTTTTTTCATCCATGCTTTTGCTTGTCTTTAAATTTTTTAAAAAATATGTGTAAGAGCCTGGTTCAGTTAACCATATCTCAGATTTTTCCATCTAAACCTTTAACTTCCATGCGTTTCATGTGATTGTGGCCTAATTTGCGGATCAAGTGTTCAGAGCCTTTAATTTTCTTATCGACATTTTGAAGCCAGTTTTTTTCATCCATGCTTTTGCTTGTCTTTAAGTTCAGAGTGTTCATGATGCATTTGAAAATTCGTGTCCGTCTTCTTACTTCTGATATAACAAGCCTGTTTGCTACTATTATCACGTTGAGTTAGATAAAGATTATCTGGAATTTGACCGTGATAATACAAATGCTCTCATGGATTTTATTATCTGATCCTTTTACTACTCTAACTACTACTTTGGTGGAATAACATTGATAAAAGTTAATGGAAGTAGCAGTTCTTGTAGTCTCATTGATATACGTGTTTCTAATGTTTGTGTTCTTGTGTTAAACTTGATTAATTCTAGTTTTGGGTTTATACAAATTGGAAATACCTACTTGGTCTTGTTTAAGGGACGAAAAAACAATGATTCTTATAAATTTGCTATGATATTTAACTTCATCATGCTGTTTCTGAACATGTTTCCTTAATTATTTGTACTTCTCGTCGTGACTCGAAGGTTTGATGAAGGATATGTGGGATGGATGGAATGTGATGATGGTTTGATACTGCTTCGTTCTTAAAAGAGATGTCTCGTGCAAGAGCAATGGGCATTGAAGTTACTGCATTAGCTGCTGCGGCATTGGATTCCATCAGCTTCACCAATTCTGCTTAAAATGTGAAGGCAAATACTGATTATATGAGTCATGTTTCTGTTGGTTTATTCTTATCTCATATACCCTAGGAATAAAACTTAGGAATTATGTAATAGAATAAAACTTAGGGATTGTTTTTAAGTTCCGAACCAATTCGAATGCAGAAAGAACAAAAGTTATTGTTAATAAAGGAAGTTATTGTTGAATGTGTGATTGAATCTATGGGATGGATAAGAAAGATTTGCAGGTTATTTTGAAGTCCGGTGTATTTCCGGCTGAATGTGTACTAACAATGGTCAATCTTGACCAGGTAAAAGAGGGGATATTTGACTGGCAGTTTTTTTTTTTTTTTTTTGAAGTGACCAAACAATTCATAACGGCTCTAAGCTGTTTTAACCTATCTTATAGTAACAGATCAAAGCTGTTTCAAAATGACATGCAGTAACGGCTGAGCGCTGTTACGACGTCATTGTTACAAAAAATTCGTAACAGAGTCAAGCTGTTACGAAGTTCCACGTAGTAACAGCCACCGTTTGTTACAACCGCTGTTACGACCCAAAATTCGTAACAGCTATAGGGCCGTTACAAAAATTTATCATGCAACGTTTTGAAACAGAACTTGGCTGTTACAACCCTGTTTTGTAACATGTAAAATCTGTTTCTAATCGACCAAAATGGTGTAGTGTTTGTTCAATTTTCTCTTCTTCCAAGTCGCCCACTTTTGCTCAATTCTTATCAAAATATGCTCCCATACTGTAGTACCACGCCAATGTTCACCAATTGGCATTCCTAGGTATGTGAAAAGCAACTTATCTGTCTTACATCCGTGCTCTTTAGACAACACATCGATCCCACATTGATCATTGTACTTTTGTCTAAATTCAACTTCATGCCTCGAATGATTTCAAATACCGCCAAGATAATAAAAAGTCTTCTAACTTCTTCAACGTATCATCCACAAATTGAAGATCTAATGAAAAATCTTGAAACGAGAGCGTATCATCCACAAATTGAAGACCACCAATGAAAAAAAAATAATAAAGAATCATTAGGATACATTGAGTCACATTTGAAACGAGGAGATGGGGTATTCTCAGAGTAAACCTTTCAACAAATAACCGATTAACATTCAATATAACTTGAGTCCAACGAAAATTTAGGCATTATCCAAATAGGATGGATATCTAATATCCATCAAAGAATGGATATGCCAAAAATAATATACTTAATTGTTAACTTGATAGTACATGAAGACGTGGAAATAAAAATATAAAATAGAATTTGTATAATATTACTATTTTGTGGTTTAAGATTAATCTCATGTTTTAATACAGATCAATAGTTTTTTCGTTTGTACAGTTGATTCCATAATTGCATTACTCTCATTAGAATAGTTCAAAAGATGTTTGACATCCAACACATTTTTTTAGCGTAAAATAGAAGTGATAGCAATTAATACAAAAATAAAAATACTAGTTACATCAATAAATATTTTTTTATTGGCAAACAAATAACCTTACTAAATAAATATTTTTTTTAATCCAAAAAATATTTATTTATCGAGGTTAGACTGTATTGCATCCAGATATATGGTTTATAAATAAACATAAAGTATAATTTATACTTACCAAGTGTATATCCAAATTTCATATTTTTTTGTTCCTTTTATTTTTCAATTAAGATTATCTCAAAGAATCGTCTTATCCTGATTTCTTCTTATTATGTGGTATTAATTTCTGACAAAGGTAGAAACAATTCTTGTTAGTATATCCTACTTAATGACTTTGAATAGGATAATATGTGGAAATTTCGAATTCGAATTTGGACAGCGCCTTATCGCCATCTGAATGCATCATTGATCATTACACCCTTACATAGAGTTGATTTCCGATAGAAAGACTTGGGACCTCTCCAAAATTATGACCGATAAAAACCTCATTTAAACACTCTATTCTTTCTACTTAACATTCAGACTTTTTCTCAGTATTTTTCCTCAATTGTAGAGGCGATTTTTTCGGGTGAAAAGAAAACCCTTTCCGGCGACCATCACATGCTCATATCGGCTGGATCTTTATAGATCCTAGTAGATTTGGATTGTAACGACAGTGTTAGTTTACTTTTTAGTTATTTCTTCGTAGATTAGCTAGGGTATAGTTATTAAAGTTTATTTAGGGTTTATGTTACTTGTCGGGCGGCAAGGTCTCTACTCTTATGTGGTGCTTCTATCTGCACTTTTATGGTGATTCTTGTTGCTTTTAATGGGTGTTCTTGGTTAAGTATGTTGGGTTAGAAACTCGCCGGAAAAGATTTTCGGTCACCGGAATCTCCATCACTCAATATAAGGAGAAAAATTAAGGCGAATCACTCTGTTTGTACCATAATATTTCACACTAATAAGGGGCTTACTTGGGCTTAATATGCTCCTCTTATTAGCCAAGCATAGCTAACTAGGCCTCACAAGCACCATACATAGAATCCCATGTGCGTAGATCCAAATCAAGCTATTGAGGAGCCTGATCACCACTGCCACGTCAACAAAATGGAGTTCGATAATTGCGCCACGTCAGCAAAAAGGTTGCATGTCAGCTGCCACGTCAGCAGGAAAGTCAAGTCAGCTGGTGGCGTGGCAGAATATTCTGTAACAGCGTTAGCATCTTCCGTTAAAGTTATAATAGCGTTAGCATCTTCCGTTAATGTTATAACGCCATCGGCATATTCCTAACACTGTTAGCATCTTCCGTTAATGTTATAACGCCGTTGGCATATTCATAACACTGTTAGCATCTTCCGTTAATGTTATGACGCCGTCAGCAAACTAGTCAATACAAAACGCCACTTGTAACCCCGTCATGACGCCTTTAACTGGACCGTTAATTGTATCAGCATGACGTCATCACAGTCACCTTCTCCGACGACGGTAGCAGTTGCAGGCTGCCGACGACCATATCCGACGGCCACCTCCGTCCGGCCAGTTTGCAGAGATCAAGTGCGTCGCGATTTAGAATATTTACATAGTCCCTGGATTTGTACACCCCATTCATTTGTTCTGTTGGATATTTTCACCCCAGCTGAGCCAAGCCAAGCCAGTTCAACCGAGCCGAGCCAACGCTGTTGGATATTTCAACCCTGATTATTTGGCCTGTGGATATTTCCGCCCCACTGTGTGGGTTTAGCCAATTGTACCAACTCTTGGGCTTGGTCTTTTTGCTTAGCTAATTCCATAACCCTAGGAGAAAATTCTGGAAATGTCTAGAAGGGTTGTTGACCAATTCATTTCTAGGAGGCATGCAGGGAGAATTAATACAGGGAGGCATGCAGGGCAGATTAATGCCAGGAGGCATGCATGGAAGATTAATTCCAGGAGGCATGCAGGGCAAGTGAAGACGATTCATGCTTACCTCTAAATTAGAGTAAGACCCTAATTCGCAACATATAAATACAAGGGTTCACAACCCTAACAGGTAAGCAATCTTCTCTACACAAACCCCTGTGAAAAACTCTAGTTAACTTAAGCATCAGAGGGTTTTTTGCATTCACCCCCAACACTGTTCACGTGGAGAGAAAAACAGTTGTTCGATAAATACCAACATCACCATCAGATTCGTGTTTGAAGGTGAAAATATTTTACCTTACAAACACACTCCTTTAGAGCATCTCTTTCTCAGAAGACAAACAATCTAATGGTTGAATTATATTCCGAAAAAACCATCACTTCTCTGATTCAATCAGTAGTCTCATATTTGTATTTGATCTCCGGTATTCCTTTTCTTTCTCTCTTGTCGGGATTCTCGGCATCAATCGATTATAATATATTTCTTTATTATTTCTTGAATTTGTACCTCAACTCGTTGTAACCTTGAAAAAGTTTCATTGATCATCAACAAACAAAAAAAAAAAAACCCTCATTTAATAGATTACTCTAATTAGATGTGGATGTTTAATTATTTAGCAAGACTAGAATTGAAAAACAAATTTAACAATAAAATTAATCATAGAGAACGAACAAACATAAACATGTCATCTTTCTTGTGTTACATTCGTTGCATTTTTCGGGTGGCAATTTTCCTTAGCCGTGATAATTCTCTGCAGAGGCGGCGTCTTTGCCTGTTGTCTTGCCTGGTAAGTTTACCCGAACATTTTCAGCATCACGTGTTTTAACAAGTCTATTAGCCACCTCTACCGTACTACCCCCACCGAAAAAAATTGCCTTCCCGTTCTTCAAGTCAGTCCCAGCCTCCCCAGCTCGCTTTGCTTTTACAAGCCCACCTGCAACCACCACATTATTGGCTCCGCTTAGGTTGACCTGCCCATTCTCTAAGTTATGCTTCAATTTTCCATGACGCTCCACCCCAACGAATTCTGCTCCTTTCCTTCCCAATCCCAGCTGTATGTCTTCTGCAAACGCAATCTCTGCATGACATTATCCAAACGATGTTAGTTAACGAAAAATTACGAAGAACAAATATACATATTTTAAGTAATTACTCAAAATAACACACTGTATATACGTACGAGAAAGGGAAATCAGAATTAGTACTAAGCTGATGAGGATTTTAGCCATGGCGATATGATATATCAAATTTATTTTGATACAGATAAAAATACTTGAAACTGTGGACGACGCAAGTTCTATTGAACTATTTGTACTCCTATAATCCTATTTATTAGATCAATGGCACCTCTTCTCACGAAGCTACGCTAGGCACTAAAATATTTGCAGCCGACTGAAATTGGCACAAATTAAAATTTTAATGTCGGAATTTTGCTGTCAATGCATCTACCGAATCTCTTATCTGGGTCTTCCATGGGTTACCAACCATTTCCTCCCGAAGTACTAGTTAAGTAAACATCGACTAAAACAACACAATTATTGAAATAAAAATGATTAACTCTCGAGATAAATTAATCCCAAATGGGTTTAACTACCCAACCGAGTGACACATTGCCATCACAATCAACAAACAGCATTTTAGCATTTTAATGTCAGAACTTTACCGCCTAAATAAACATACTAAAAACTGCCCACCTCAACAATGAGGGTTTGTAAGGGGAGGTTTTTATGGTGTCCGTTTGTACGGTACACCAAGAGTTTTTGATCAACAAAATGTAATGCTTCCAAAAAGATTGTACGATTTTTTTTCTTCAGAATTTCTACCCGAACGTAAATGTAAAATCACTCAAAGAACCATTAAGCCGGCAAATTAAAATTGGAGCTGGATCAATTCACAGAGTTAGAAGCCTTTGCACAATTTGCTTCTGATCTCATGTGCTCCCTCCCTAAAGGGAGGCAGGCTGGGGTTCGTACCTGGAACCCATGTAACAGCCTAAAATACCTAAATGATGCATTTCGGAGTAGTATAAGGACCACAGTTCTATGGAATTACAAAAAAAAAAAATTAAAAATTAAAATGTAGAATCACTCTACTGGAATTCCGTTATTCATTTTAATATTTTCGTCAACTTTCGCTTATCATATCGCTATCACTTCTTATTTCTCTTGAGAACAGCATATCCATATGAGTTTGATTAATTAAACGAACTAACCTGGATTCCAATTTTTTTAAAATAAATACATTAACGAACATGATAGGAAATACGAACATGATAGGAAATAATGGAACTACAACCTGGATTAAAGATTAACAATTCAACGGTGGATGCATGACGCTCAGCAAGGTTACAAGTGAATAAATAATAAAAGTATTAGGAGAGAACGAAATTATTATAGTTGTTGCAGGAATGTAGCTATTAATCTCAGCATATATAAATTTAAACCAAGTAAGGGTTTAAGGCAGAGAGATTCTTTATTACCGTATTTATTTTTATTGGTGGTAGAAATTCTTTCCAAGTTAATTAATTATGCGGTAGAAAGAGGTCAGCTTTCTGGTTTCCAAGTGGTGGATCACGGTACTATTATTTCTCACCTTCAATTTGCGGATGATACTTTGATTTTCATTGTTTCGGTGGAGGAAGTCAGACGTCTCTTTATCATTTTGACGGTGTTTGAAACTATTACGGGTTTGAAGCTGAATTTAGATAAGAGTACTATGATTAGTGTGGGAGCCGATGAGGTAATCGAAGCTCTAGCTAGAGAGCTAGGTTGCAAGATTGAAAAATTGCCGTTTACTTACCTTGGGATGCCGATTGGAGCATACTGGCGTAGCACATCAGTTTGGGAACATGTTTTGATTAGAATGGAACAAAAGCTAGCGTCTTGGAAGAAAAGACAACTTAACAAAGCAGGTAGATTGATACTCATTAAGAGTTGTCTTGCGAGTTTACCAATCTATTATTTGTCTCTTTTTCTACCCGTGAGCGTAGAAAAAAGAATGATTCGGATTATGCGTAACTTTTTGTGGGGTGCGGTGGAAGGTAGAAAGAAATTGGTATGGGTTTCTTGGAAGAAGCTTTGTGTTCCTAAGGTGAATGGGAGTTTAGGTGTGAAAAATTTGAGGAGAATTAATCAATCACTGTTAGTGAAGTGGATTTGGAGATTCTCGAAGTCCAAAACAAGCCTTTGGAGAAAGCTAGTAAATGAAAAATTTGCTTATAACAATGAATTGTTAATACTTGATGTGGATAATAAGTCACAAGGAAGTAGTTTGTGGAAGAATGTTACTAATACGGGGAAGATGGTCCAGAATGTGGCAACCTTCACGGTAAGAAATGGTAAAGGCATTCGCTTTTGGAAGGATCGTTGGCTAGACATGGGAAAATTGCAATACTTGTTTCCAGTTGTTTTCAAGGCGGTGAAGGCTAAGGACGCAACAATTTTTGATATGATAGCAAATGGAGATTGGGTTTGTGATTTCAAGAGACCATTAAATTTGAATGAACAACTAGAATGCAATTTATTAAGGCGTGATTTAAATCACGTCCCTGAGCTTGTGGAAGCGAACGATGAATGGAGATCATGGAGAATTTCAATACTTCAAGATGTTATGAAAGACTTTCAGGCAACCTTAAAGAGTGCGGCTTTGTTGAGTTTCTTTGGAAAGGCAATATTCCAAACAAGGTGAGTTTTATCATTTGGGATACTTTTCATGATTCATTACCTACCAGGGATATGTTGCGTCATCGGGGTGTAAACATTGATAGCGAGCAATGTGTTTTGTGCAACGATGAAAGGGAGACAGCAAATCACATGTTCATTCATTGTAAGGACTCTTTTGAGATTTGGAATTATTTCATCAAATCCTTTAGGATAGCCTGGCCATTGCCAAGAACTTTGATTCAACTGTTTGAAGCATGTTCTATCAATGTGTTGCAAGGGAGAGGCAAGGATGTTTGGCAAATCTTACATTATCCAGTTTGTTGGATTTTGTGGAAGGAGAGGAATGAAAGGGTTTTTGGAGGTCGTCACAAGAATGTGCAAGACAATATTGATTTGGTTAAGAAATTGGTAGTCCTATGGTCTTGTGACAACGATACTTTTAAGTATGTTGATCCTAGTTTAATTTGGAGTAATTGGGATACTCTAATGTGTATGTATATTTCGTTGTATTAACCTTGGATTGATCCTTGGTTTTCTTCTTTCTTTTTAATATAACTTTCTCTTCGAAAAAAAAAATCTCAGCATATATAAATAGAGAATCGGACAAAATGGGATCAGTTATGTTGGTGTTGATGGTGGATTTTGAACAAAGGGTAAAATCGTAAAACCCCAAATAACCTAATGTCACCGATGACACATTTATTAGAACATTTAATGCATGTAGTCAGTAATTAATAGGGGTATTTTTTCAAATTAGGGTTACAACGAACAAAACCCTAATTCCCCTACGTGCCAATGACAAATCATGCCAGCCACACCAAACGCGCCAAAGCATGCCAACCATGCTAGCCGCACCTCCGTGCCAATGGCAAATCATGCCAGCCACACTTAGCCCGAGCTAGCCGCGCCATGCCAAACGTACTCCGCCTTGGCCCTAGCTATGCTAGTCACACCAAACGCGCCAAAGCATGCCAACCATGCATACCAACCCAATGCAAATCAGCACCACACCTAGCCTAAGCGTCTATGCCAATGGCAAAATCATGCCAAACCCACACCATGCCAACCATGCTAGCCGCACCTCTATGCCAATGGAAAATCGTGCCAGCCATACCAAACGCGCCGAAGCATGCCAACCATGCTAGCCGCACCTCCGTGCCAATGGCAAATCATGCCATCCACGCCTAGCCCAAGCTAGCCGCACCTCCATGCCAATGGCAAATCATGCCAGCCATACCAAACGCGCCAAAGCATGCCAACCATGCTAGCCGCACCTCCGTGCCAATGGCAAATCATGCCAGCCACACTTAGCCCGAGCTAGCCGCACCATGCCAAACGCACTCTGCCTTGGCCCTAGCTACGCTAGTCACGCCACGCCAATCCAAGCACCCTTACCTTGGCCCTAGCCATGCCATGCCAAAATGGCGCCCACGCCTAGGCTTGCAATCATGCAACCTAGGCCAAATTGGCCACGCATGCCATTGGCACATGCCAACACGCTCGCTGGTAGCTTTTCCTACCAGGGCGCGACCCAAATTGTCCACGCATGCCATTGGCACATGTCAACACGCTCGCTGGTAGATTTTCCTACCAGGGCGCGACCCCTAATGGCCGAGCATGCCATTGGCACATGCCAACACGCTCGCTGGTAGCTTTTCCTACCAGGGCGCGACCCAAATTGGCCACGCATGCCATTGGCACATGCCAACACGCTCGCTGGTAGCTTTTCCTACCAGGGCGCGACCCTAATGGCCGAACATTCCATTGGCACATGCCAACACGCTCGCTGGTAGCTTTTCTCACCAGGGCGCGGCCCTAATGGCCGAGCATGCCATTGGCACATGCTTACACGCTCGCTGGTAGCTTTTCCTACCAGGGCACGACCCAAATTGGCCACGCATGCCATTGGCACATGCCAACACGCTCGCTGGTAGCTTTTCTCACCAGGGCGCGGCCCTAATGGCCGAGCATGCCATTGGCACATGCCAACACGCTCGCTGGTAGCTTTTCCTACCAGGGCGCGACCCAAATTGGCCACGCATGCCATTGGCACATGCCAACACGCTCGCAAGTAACTTTTCCTACTAGGGCGCGACCCAAATTGGCCACACATGCCATTGGCACATGCCAACACGCTCGCTGGTAGCTTTTCCTACCAAGGCGCGACCCAAATTGGCCACGCATGCCATTGGCACATGCCAACACGCTCGCTGGTAGCTTTTCCTACTAGGGTGCGACCCAAATTGGCCACGCATGCCATTGACACATGCCAAACACGCACGCTGGTAGCCTAACTTGCAAACCGTGCAACCTACCATCAAGGCATTCCGCACACGCCATTGGCACTTGCCATACACGCCACTAGCAGCTCGGCATTACCACTTACACTCAACGTACAAGCATTCCGCAAGCCATTCCGCACATGCCACACACGCCATTAGCAGCTCTGGCATTGCCACTTGCACTCAAGGTGCAACCCGCAACAAAGGCATTCCGCACATGCCAGTGGCACATGCCACACGCGCCTCTAGCAGCGCCACTTGCACTCAAGATGCAACCAACACTCGAGACATCAACACAAACTGGGGGATGCTTTCTAGGGTTTTGGTTTGGCGGTCACAACATGCAGCGTACACTACGCTCACATTAAGAAAGCGTGAATAGGAATAAAGCGGTCAAATAAATGAGTAAATAATGGTGAAAACGTTTTCACCCATAAACACCTTGCGGTTACCACCTCCTCCCATTGTTTCACCCTTTACTCTCTTCCTTCATGAGGCCAGGGTACGTTTCAGCCTCGACTTGTATAAATAGGTCTTACCTATTTCCACCGGACGACAAGTCTCGGTCAGGAGAAAAATACAACACTCTCAGAAAAGGCAACTTTGCAAGCTCTCCAAAAAGCTTTCATCTCTTGCAAGCTTCCTAAGCTTTCACTTTCTGATACAAGTCGAGACACTACTCTCCTGCATTATTCTGGTCTCAACACCTTTCTTTGCTTCCTCCCCAAATCAACCCTTCTCCTCCACTTTGTGACCGAAGCAAGTCTGGAACGGCCATTTCTTGGTTTAGGCCGGACTTGTACAGATTGATCTCTCGAATCTAGAAAGTGCTCACGTGCAACACATTTGTTTAGGGTTTAAACCAGTTTCTCACTCACCTACCGAATTTACCAAAATCGGCGGAAACGATTTTTACCCATAAACAATTGGCGACCACGGCGGGAGGATTGATCTATCGGCTACAATGCCGATTGTCGATCTCGTTCTTCGACCCATATGTCAAGATAGTAGGGAAGGCGACTCAATCCGACTCAACCGCCGACAACCTGTTACCGGTTGTAAAAACTACACCGGAAAACCGGGGACTCGCCGAAGATGCTACCGGCGATTGGGGACTTGCGACTCAATCCGACTCAACTTCCGACAACCCGGCACAGTTGTAAAAACTACACCGAGTAAAACCTGGGGACTCGCCGAAGATGCTACCGGCGATTGGGGACTTGCTAGCGATGCTACCAAAGAAAGCCGCCTTTTACATGGAGAGGGGCGTGTTCGCAAAAAACCTATGAAGTGAGTAAATTTAGACTCGGGAGAGATATACAATCTGCTTTTTAGGTTCTTAATAAAACCGTCATACTACTGCGTCCTGTGCCTATTGCTAGCACACACTTTCATAAAAGCAATATTCCTTTCACAAAACATAATCAGAGTTATAATATCAAAACCATTCATCCCAAAAATAATCCAATATCCTCAAAAGCTACCAGCTATCTATCAAAACCGGTCGAACTTTGAACCAGAGACATCCAAAGATGTTTTTCAAAAAAAAAAAAAAAAAAAAAAAAGAAGAAGAAAACCTAAATGAAAGTTTAACAGAGAAACATTCAAGGAAAATCATCCAATGAGGTCCGCTTCTTCTTGGAGAAAGTCAACTTTGCATCTTCAAGAGCCGCTCTCTTCATAGTTAACATCTTGGAAAGCTTTTCGAGTTCTACCTCATGTCGTGCAATCTCTTCTGCAGAAAGGCCTTCGATTGATGCATATTTCGACTTCTGGATCTCAGCAAGGCCTTCGACAAACCACGAAGCGTTGAACTCCTTTTCTACGCACACGTCGCGATGGTGCTCCCAGTCGGCAATAACGTCTTCAGAAACAGTGTGGCCAGTCACCTCACGCATATCCTCGATGGAAGATAAAGCCTCTTCCACACGCTTAACCAGCGCAAATCGACTAGTGACCTTCTTGGTTGTGGCCATATGTCCGTACTTCTCCCAGATTCTGGTGTACAACGCCTCGTACTTAGCCAGCACGCTGAAACCGCCAACCAGCATATGACCTGGATAAGGAACCAAGTACGGGGGATCAAAAATGGCGCATGCAACTGGCCTCACGACTCGCAAAGGGTCTTCTTCCATGTCTACGGCAACAACCATCATAGAATCATCCACCGTTTGAACCACATCTGTGCCCGGCAATTGGCTAACTCCCATCTCCAAGTCACCGGTGGTCACCAAAGGCAAGTTTTCGTGTGGCTCCACCCCAGAATCGTCCTCCGAACCGGATTCCTCCCGCGAACTTGAGTTAGACATTTTTCAAAAGAAGAAACGGAAGAAGAAAGAAAAAGAAGCGCGAAACTCACCGAACCACTTCCCGAAAAAGAACCAATGCTGCCAGAGGAATCACTCTCACTTGTCGAACTTTCTTCTTTCTCGACTCATCACCACTATGAGGAGGCTCGTGCCGCTGAATTCTCGAAGAAATTGCCGTCTCCTCGGCAACGTGCAAGGGCAACGAAGGCATTAACACTACCGAAGCCCCGGAAGAAACAAGACACATGTTTTCGGTGAGAAATTCACGTGTTTTGAGACAAACCAACAAGGAGGCGACACATACCTGGTTATTGGAAGAACTAAAAGACACGAGAGCTACGGGAGGATATTTTGAAACCGCCCGGAACCCGCCAGCACGATTCTTCGTTCTCTGTTCCTTTGCCTGGGGACTTTCCGAGTTGCCAGGCAACTTTCGCTTGGGATCTCTCAACATTGGATACTTCTTCAAAACTGCTGGGGAAGGTTTACAACGAACATTCTCCACCACGTTATTTACAAAATCTTGGATCATAGTGAACTCATCGTACCATAACTCATTATAGCCAAAAGTCGTCGAAGTTACTCTTCCGCCTGAAAGAAGGGAAGGCGGATACCCGGCTCAAGGGCACTGTCATTGAGGGCGGCATGCAATGAATCCTTGGGAACCACCAACTGGTAAGCAAGAGGCACCCCTTGATCGAAACCCATGTGACGATCAGCACGGTCAATATTGTAAGCAGCTATTCGGAAAGACCCCATGAAGAAAGACGGCATATAGCCGGACATGCAGCTTTGAATAAACAATTTTTCACCAACACTCAAGTTGCCGTCAGAAGATAAAGACATGATCGGAGCAGAAGCAAAGGTGTCAATTTGAGTCACCGACCTATGAACCGGCTCCCATGGGCGAAAACCGATTTCATGCGACTTATCGAGAAGACTAACCAAGCTCATGCCAACTCTTGGACGCTTGTTCACCCATCGAAGAATTCGGGAGCCGCCCCAACTCGCGGGAATCGAAGGCAACGGTTTCGGAGCATACTTATCAAAGTGTTCCCATAGCCAGGCTTGCAGAAAAGCAACGTGCACATATGAATCCACTTTCATGAACCATTCAAAACTCGTATGTTCGCAACTAGGTGATCCAGATGCACATACAGGGAACCAAGGAATAGCTTGCCAATGGGAAGAACTTCATCTTTTGCTAACTTCACAGCAATCACTAGCAACTCTGGTCTTATTTCCTTCTTGCCAGAACCGTCATAAAAAATGTCTCTTAGAGAGCCAAAAATGCTTTGCAACATGAAGATCATCTTTTCTTTGTTTAGGTTCCAGCTCGTCCGGGAAACCATTGAGATATCCACCACCGTAAAAGCACCTTTCATCCTCTCTTCCGGGACAGAATCCTTCGACTTCACAGTGGAGTCTTTTCGAGCGTAATCTCCCAACTTAGCGGCAAGGTCTTCCCGCATCTTCTCCTCACCTTCGACAATCGGATATTAAGATTCCCGATTCGGGAAGATTCAGCAAGAGAGCCACACTCTCCAAGGAGAAAGTTATTTCGCCCCATATACATATGATCGTATGGGTGTCCGAACACCACCTGGAGATGAAAGCAACCAAGCCCGGGATATCCTTCCTAATCTGGAGATTTGCGCTCGAGTCAAGTTGGTATTTATGTGCTCTCTACTCACCATGAACTCAACCCATCTATCAAAAGAACACAATGGGATCGACACATCCTGAAATCAATGTTGGAAGAAGAATATACCCCTTTACGAAGACATAACCGTATGGTGTTCTCTGGGCGAACCGAACGTGTCTTCTTTTCATCTTCACCACCGGTTAACAAAATTGGCATAAAACCTGGGTGATTCTTCCGAGCAGGGGCGAGGGGTCTAGTAAAGAATTCATCATCCGTGTTTGGTTTGGAACTATGAACATCCTTCGATGAGGCGAAATTTTGTTCAGGTAACATCGTGTCGGATTTCTTCATAACAACTTAGTAACGAGATATCTGCACACGGAGAAAGACGAAATTATCTCCCTGACACATAACCGCACCCAACAAAAGGAAAACCTAAAAAAAAAAAAAAAGAGAGGGTGTATTCTCTACGGGTTCAAAACTGCACACGCAGTATTTTCTTCAGGGTTCAAAATTATATACGCAGTATTTTCTACGGGCTCGAATGCGTCTATGGTATCCTTCTTCTTCAGTTCAAAATTATATATGGAGCATTTTTCTACGGGTTCAAAACTGCCCGCGCAGTATTTTCTTCAAGTCCGAAATTCATATATGTAATATTTCCTATGGGTTCGAAGTCATATGAAGCACATATACAGTATTCTCTACGGGTTCGAAAATGCACACGCAATATCTTCTTCAGGGTTCAAAAATTATATACGCAGTATTTTATACGGGCTCAAGTGCGTCTGCAGTATCCTTCTTCGGGTTCAAGACTATATACGCAGTATTTTCTACGGGCTCGGATGCGTCTTTGGTATCCTTCTTCGGGTTCAAAATTATATGTGGAGCGTTTTCCTACGGGTTCGAATCATATATACAATATTTCCCTTGGGTGCATATATACATTATTTTCTACAAGAAGCACGCCAAGAAATCATATGCGCAATATCATTGCAAGGATTATAAAAACGCCTACTTTTAGGGTTTGCACCTACATGAAAAGGGAAACAAGAGAAGTACTGGAAGAAATACCTGGAAACCGGTTTTTCTTTATGACTCTGCCTCTAGTATGAAAAGATGAAAGAACAAAGATGAGAGAAACGGATTATATATATATATATATATATATATATATGGGCGTGGAGATCCTGAAATAGGGAAGGATTTCCCTATACCAAAAATCGTGCATATAAGGAACGGGCCCACAAGGGCGCCCAACTTCCCAACGTTGCCCAAGTAGCACCGGTCCCACCAATTGCGCCCAACTTCCCAACGTCGCCCAAGTTGCACCGGTCCCACCAATTGCGCCCAACTTCCCAACGCCGCCCAAGTCACGCCAGCTAGCACGATCAACATCCCACTTTGCGCCGGTTCGCTTGCCTAGCACGCTCGCCTTCCACACCTTGCGCCGGTCCCATGACTAGCGATTAGCTTCCCACTTTGCGCCGGTCCCGCCAGCTAGCACGCTCGGTTCCCAACTCGTGTCAACTTCTCAATGCCGCCTTGACTTTTCCTACCTCTCAATGACGTTGACTTCCCAATTGTGCCAGCCTCCCGATTTGCGCAAAACTTCCAGAGGCAAGGATTCCAAATCCTATTTATAAAAAGGTCAGACAAGCCTCTTCAATTCTCTTTACGATTTGTTGTTGATAGTTTGTCACCATCCTATGCTTACCTCGCAACAAAGCTCCTGTTCCGAGCTAAGCACGGGACTTAATGTTGATGGTGGATTTTGAAAAAAGGGTAAAATCGTAAAACCCCAAATAACCTAATGTCACCGATGACACATTTATTAGAACATTTAATGCATGTAGTCGTAATTAATAGGGGTATTTTTTCAAATTAGGGTTACAACGAACAAAACCCTAATTCCCCTCTGTGCCAATAGCAAATCATGCCAGCCACACAAAACGCGCCAAAGCATGCCAACCATGCTAGCCGCACCTCCGTGCCAATGGCAAATCATGCCATCCACACTTAGCCCGAGCTAGCCGCGCCATGCCAAACGCACTCCGACTTGGCCCTAGCTATGCTAGTCACACCAAACGCGCCAAAGCATGCCAACCATGCTAGCCGCACCTCTGTGCCAATGGCAAATCATGCCAGCCACACCTAGCCTAAGCTAGCCGCACCTCTATACCAATGGCAAAGCATGCCAGCCATACCAAACGCGCCGAAGCATGCCAACCATGCTAGCCGCACCTTTATGCCAATGGCAAATCATTCCATCCATACCAAACGCGCCGCACCTCTCTTCCAATGGCAAATCATGCCAACCAAATGCATGCCAACCATGTAGCCGCACCTCCGTGCCAATGGAAAATCATGCCAGCCACACTTAGCCCGAGCTAGCCGCACCATGCCAAACGCACTCTTCCTTGGCCCTAGCTACGCTAGTCACGCCACGCCAAGCTAAGCACCCTTACCTTGGCCCTAGCCATGCCATGCCAAAATGGCGCCCACGCCTAGGCTTGCAAATCATGCAACCTAGGCCAAATTGGCCACGCATGCCATTGACACATGCCAACACGCTCGCTGGTAGCTTTTCCTACCAGGGCGTGACCCAAATTGGCCACGCATGCCATTGGCACATGCCAACACGCTCATTGGTAGCTTTTCCTACTGTGGCGCGACCCTAATGGCCGAGCATGCCATTGGCACATGCCAACACGCTCGCCGGTAGCTTTTCCTACTGTGGCGCGACCCAAATTGGCCACGCATGCCATTGGCACATGCCAACACGCTCGCTGGTAGCTTTTCCTACCAGGGCGTGACCCCTAATGGCCGAACATGCCATTGGCACATGCCAACACGCTCGCTGGTAGCTTTTCTCACCAGGGCGCGGCCCTAATGGCCGAGCATGCCATTGGCACATGCTTACACGCTCGCTGGTAGCTTTTCCTACCAATGCACGCCCCAAATTGGCCACGCATGCCATTGGCACATGCCAACACGTTCGCTGGTAGCTTTTCTCACCAGGGCGCAACCCTAATGGCCGAGCATGCCATTGGCACATGCCAACACGCTCGCTGGTAGCTTTTCCTACCAGGGCGCGACCCAAATTGGCCACGCATGCCATTGGCACATGCCAACACGCTCGCTAGTAGCTTTTCCTACTGGGCGCGACCCAAATTGGCCACGCATGCCATTGGCACATGCCAACACGCTGGTGGTATCTTTTCCTACCAGGGCGCGACCCAAATTGGCCACGCATGCCATTGGGACATGCCAACATGCTCGTTGGTAGCTTTTCCTACCAGGGCGCGACCCAAATTGGCCACGCATGCCATTAACACATGCCAAACACGCACTTATTTGGTAGCCTAACTTGCAAACCGTGCAACCTACCATCAAGGCATTCCACACACGCCATTGGCACTTGCCATACACGCCACTAGCAGCTCTGGCATTGCCACTTACACTCAACGTACAAGCATTCCGCACATGCCATTGGCACATGCCACACACGCCACTAGCAGCTCTGGCATTGCCACTTGCACTCAAGGTGCAACCCGCAACAAAGGCATTCCGCACATGCCAGTGGCACATGCCACACGCGCCTCTAGCAGAGCCACTTGCACTCAAGATGCAACCAACACTCTAGACATCAACACAAACTGGGGGATGCTTTCTAGGGTTTTGGTTTGGCGGTCACAGCATGCGCTCACATTAAGAAAGCGTGAATAGGAATAAAGCGGTCAAATAAATGAGGAAATTATGGTGAAAACGTTTTCACCCATAAACACCTTGCGGTTACCACCTCCTCCCATTATTTCACCCTTTACTCTCTTCCTTCATGAGGAAAGGGTACGTTTCAGCCTCGACTTGTATAAATAGGTCTTACCTATTTCCACCGGACGACAAGTCTCGGTCAGGAGAAAAATACAACACTCTCAGAAAAGGCAACTTTGCAAGCTCTCCAAAAGCTTTCATCTCTTGCAAGCTTCCTAAGCTTTCACTTTCTCGATACAAGTCGAGACACTACTCTCCTGAATTATTCTGGTCTCAACACCTTTCTTTGCTTCCCTCCCCAAATCAACCCTTCTCCTCCACTTTGTGACCGAAGCAAGTATGGAATGGCCATTTCTTGGTTTAGGCCGGACTTGTACAGATTGATCTCTCGAATCTAGAAAGTGCTCACGTGCAACACATTTGTTTAGGGTTTAAACCAGTTTCTCACTCACCTACCGAATTTACCAAAATCGGCGGAAACGATTTTTACCCATAAACAATTGGTTAATTCATATTTGAGGTCAGTAGTTTGAATCTCTATGCTGACAGTTCCCATAATAAACAAACACATGCATCAACTTCTTTTCATCTTTATTGTCTTACATTCCTTGCCTTTCCCTGTGGTATTTTCCCTTAGTCGTGATTATTCACCACTGTCGTATTATCTGGTGAGCTTTTATCAAAAAATTCCAGCTAGAGCATCATGAACCAATTTTACTATACTAGCTACAAGCCCATTCTTCGTATCATTAGACACAGTGATATTGTCTCTGGCTAGGTTGACCTGCTCATTCGCTAATTTTCGCCCTCCGTTGCGCCCCACCTCTGCCAACCGGCCTCCTTCCCTTCCCAGCTTTAAGTTTTGAGAAAATGCAGTCTTTGCTCCACATTTTCAGACAATGTTAGTTAATCAAAAAGTTGAAACAAATATTAAGTACCAATTTAAAACAAAACCTTCCTAAATTGGGGCCTATGCCACTTAATTGGGGCCTATAGCTACATGACAAAATAGGATCACTAACAAGTAATTTCTAGAAACCCCTTAACCACTATTTTTGTTAATACCTAATATACCCTTATTAAATTAGTGATGATTAATTAAGTTGGTATTAGTTAAATTAATTTGTGTTTGAGTTTGATTATAGTGTTAGGATTAGAGTAGAAATTCATTTCCTCTTTTAAGGTTTGGAGGGAAAGAAGAAGTAGACGTAAAAAAGATAAAACTAGGGTTTGTGATTTTCTTAGCAAAAATGAAACTTTATATTGATGATGAAGACTCTAGTAGTGATGAAGAAGTGGGTGCATCAGATTATCATGATTTCGATCCTACCGAATTGGATAATTTGTTGAAAGAAGAAGAGGATGTCAACCAAAGAATGCTTGAGGATATTATTCAAGCACAAAAACAAATTTGCGGGAAGAAGAAGGCGATAATGCTTCTAATAAACATGTATGAGTTGTAACGATCTACAAACATGTATTTGCACGTCTCGATCGCCCAATAAGGAACAAAATTTCAAAATCGTTTTCCAGAATCGGTTTATTCGATAACACTACATAAACCAGGTCGGGTGAAATCCCCAAATTGGGTACAAAAATCGGTCTTTGTTCATCACCATATGAACCGATTGTAGTAATTTTTTGGCGCGATGGGTACGTGACCAGAATCGGTTTTTGTTGGTGATGTTCATAACCCGATTTCTTCACTTGAATAATCACATAAGTCGACAATCAGCTTATTTTCGTGTATATGTAATCCGATTCTTAAAGTTCTAGGAGAAATGTGAACAACAATCAGATTATATGACACGAGACGTGAACCTATTGTGGACTTTGAAATTTTTTAGACAAATCTTTAATCGGTCTTTATAGCTGCACATATAAACCGATTGTGGAAAATCGGTTTAATCGACTGTAACATATAAACCGATTTTGAATCATCAACTTGTTGATATTTGTTGTAGATTGTTGCGGTGTTCGACGAAGATCAGCCCAAACCCATAGGTGTTGATACCTCTGCCCACTATTACACCGATTTGGAATGGAAAGAAAGGAATGATTCAAAGCAACGGTTTATAGACAAGGGAATATAGATCAAATGCGCCTTAGTTTTAGGCCGTCATTCAAGTGAAGATCGTTTGTGAGAGAGGTGGAAAGCAAGACAAAAGGGTTCTATGGTGACTCTAAGGGCCGCGTGATGGAAGCACTCCTAGGGATGAACGAGGTATAGACCCCATCGAACTTGTTACACCATATTCGAGGAGTATTACTCGAAACTTCCTGAAATCATTAAGCCTTATGTGTTATCCACCGACAACGTGGATGCGGATGGGAATTGTGGTTATCACGTTGCATCGGAACAAATAGGCCATATAAGTTTGGCGGACGATGAGAACCTAACCCAATGTCAATATTTTAGCATTTATAAAATAACGTATTTGGCTACTACAACTTAAGTTGCCAAAGTTATGCGTAGCAACTAGGCATTTTTAGTAGTTGCCTTTACATTTGGAAACAACCCATACAACAACTTAAGCTCCGCAACTACCATTAGTTGCCTTTCTGTTTACCAACTCAAAACTCATCTTAGGCAACTAAAGTAGTCTGGTTGCCAATGCTCAGGTTTTTTGTAGTGATAATTTGTGTCATCTAGTTTCATAGAAACAAAGTGAGCTATTTTTGTGAAAGGTAAATCTGTGGTTATTTCATAATGTAACTGAATAGTCATGATGTTAAAGTATGATAGAAATCAAAATCCAGTGGTTTTAGTGAAGGACCAAAGGATAAAAGGAGATATGATGATAAAGTGTACTGAAGTATAGTTAAGTGGTTTGAAGTTTGATTAAGTGTAATAAAGTGTGATAGCGGCGGAAGCAAAGATGAACAACTATGTGATAAGATGAAACCCTAAAGGAATCATGAAACCCAGACGAATGATACCATGTTAGAATAGTTTGATGATAAGAAAGTACTTCATTAAGTGTGTTGTTCAGTGTCCTTACAAGAGTCACATGAGGACTTAAATAGAGAGGTAAAGTAAAGGACAAGCTAACTGTGATACGAGAGAAATGTAAAAACAAGAAAGTCCTAAGGATAAAACTGAAAGTTAAAAAGATAAAAGACTGAACTAGTAAAGCAGTAAAACTAAACTAGCAGTAAATACTCTAACAATAAGTCAGTCGAGTCCGATTGGTAAATTTCGGGGCCGTAGCACAGATTTCTGATTGCAAGGAAGATCTTGGCCTACCTGAGTATTTTTTGAGCCACTGACAAGTATCGAAACCCTACGCAAAAGGTCACATTATAGATTTTAGAGGCAACTTTCTGGGAAGTGGCAAACTTTAGGGCTCATGATGTAGATTTTAAATCAAGGGATAATGTTGGGTCAGTGGTTCCCTCGGCCAAGGAAGCAATTTAGCAGAACTTGGGTTTCTAAGAAAAATTGCATCTCATGGCAGATTTTGGATCACTATGACAATTTTTTAGTTTCTCATGATAAATTTTTGGCTGACAATGGCAGATCATTGAGGTCAAAATGTAGATTGTGAAAGCCAGTATATGTAGATTTTGGTCCAGTAATATAACTTTAAATCCAATTTAATGCACCCATTCTTTAAAGGGTTTTGATCTCATACTCTCAAGCTACAACTTTACGTACTAAAAATATCGTCCATAACCAAAAAAATTACATCAAAGAACAAAATTGCTAAAACAAATTTCCAGATAACAGAGTCCCAATTAGCAGAAGAACAAAACAAAACGTAAAACTAAAAAAGAAATGCAATGTTTTTAACACATTCTTATTTAAATAAACCAAAATAAAATCTTCAAATATGAGAACCTCATATCTAAAATTCTCCATCAAAAATGGCTCCTAAATGGAAAATTTTCTGAATACTTGGTTCTGCTTTTCTTGCCTTTCCATGTGGCGTTTTCCCTTAGTCGTAATCATTCACGGCAGAGACTTCACCTGATCCGGTAAGTTTTCCCCAAACAGTTTAGCAGCCACTTTTCCTTTCCTTAAGTCATCCGCAAATGCAATATCTGCATCACATTTCTAAACGTTAATGAATCAGAATTTGTGACGAAGATGCTTATATACTCATAATAAAACTATACTTACATGAAACAGATATCATAAGCAGTAATAACAAGCAGCTGATGAGAAGTACTCTTCCCATGATGATGATGATTTACCGATGATACCGATGATACTCCCAAGTTCGACTTGAATTCCGGATGTTGAAAGTTCTATTGAACTCTTGGTACTATCTGTACTGTATATAAAATAAATGGCACCTCTTCTCACGAAGCTACGCACTAAAAAATTTGCAGCAGAGTCAAAATTTGCCTAAATTAAATATGTCGCAATTTTGCTAGTCAAACGGTTCTGCCAAATTTCCGGGCACTTCCTTTTATTTTCTGGAATAATAAACTAAGAAATTGTGTAAAGCACACAAGTATTATGGATCATTTGCTGTCAACCATGTTTCCAGCTGGTTTGGATAAGAATTCAAAACATTTGAAAATTTGCATCAAATGCTCGACAGTGACTAGATTTGTCCAAATCATGACAGCTAAATTAAGAATTTATAATTTCATCATACGAAAAGAAAAATAAAAACAAAAACAAAACAAAAACCATTGAAATTAGCTCGATTAGTGTTTTATTTTATTTTATTTATTTTTTTTGCTCGGTAAAGATAATTGTATTAAATAAAAAAATATCACATACAATATTAACCCTTATACAAGATAAGCTCACAAAGGAACATCCGTCATTAATTGACGGCCCAAACCCACATAAAACCTACATTGGAAAACCCAATTGGACACCCTAAATGGTTCAGAACTCAGTCATACCCAAACCCGA
Source organism: Papaver armeniacum (assembly GCA_023531295.1). Taxonomy (NCBI): domain Eukaryota; kingdom Viridiplantae; phylum Streptophyta; class Magnoliopsida; order Ranunculales; family Papaveraceae; genus Papaver; species Papaver armeniacum. Next base: position 921,430 of record JAJJWW010004070.1, read on the forward strand.
AAAAACCCTCCAGAGTCCATAGAACAAACAAAAATCCAATTCCAGACAAACCCTAAATCGACCAATTTTCTGGAAATAACCCCGCCGCCGCCATGAACACCGTGACTGATCAGATGTCTGCAACCCAATTTACACCTTCAACTTCACATATCACATCTATCACCAACAAAATTGAAACCCTTTCTTTGGACCCAAAAGAAAAGGAAAGATTTACACAGTGTTTTGATAAAGCAATTGTAGAGAAAAAGCATTGAAATGTATAATAATTATGAACAACACCAGCACGAAATTGGAATAGAAAACGATCAAGTGAAGGAAAGATGGACACCCAAAGTATTAGGATTAGAGATCAAGGTAAACAGAGTGACAAAGAAAAGCACCAAAACAAGCATCCAAGATGTTGAACCTTCACAGAGAGCTTACCCTAAATCTGTCGTCACTTTTGGCCATGTTAGATATTCGGGTTGAATCCGAATATGGTCGCCCATATTGTATGTGGCAAGTCCGGTAGGGTTCCATATTCATTTAGGGTTTGGACCCTATATAAGCGTCTCTAATATGTGTGTAGAAACGTTACGTGATTCCCACGATATCACACATAAGTTTATCATAAGATAAGTGGTAACTCTAACCCTAAAAGAGAGTTACCATCTAGAGTAAAGGTTTCAAGTTCTTAGCATGTGAATCAAGTTTGTGTTCATCTTTGGTGATGGTAGTACTTGCAGACCGTCGAGTTGAAAACGTTGATGCTGCTGCTGTTTCTGTTCCTTGTTCTTGCTAATCGGAGCTCAAGTTCAAGGTATGAACCGATACCCGCTTCTTCTTAATCGTATAATCTCTGATAGGCCAAAACCCCAACTGCCCGAAAACCACCGCCGTAAGAACATCATGTTTTACAATCAATAATCAATAGGAAATCAGTCGCACTAATTTCGTCAACATAAACAAGTACCTTTGTCTGAAGAAATCAGTGATTTCAAAATTAAAGTTGACTGAAAAGAGAAACAATAAAGATGGTTGGAAACAACACGAGCAAAATCAGCATCACTTCAAAGATAATACCCATAACTCTCCATGATGAAACTCTTCTTTGAATACAAACCCCTGAGATATCATCATGAAAAATTAAAGAAAAAGACCAAGGATAAGTGGATCTGACAAAAAGGATCAGACCATCACTGCCACCACGAAGATGAGCCGCCGTGCTGGAACTGGATAAAACCGCGAAAGGAAAAGCAACAAGGAGGAAGCTGGAGGAAGCCAAAGAAACTGAATTAAAAGTTAACAAACTAAAATATATTGCTCGGATCTGGTGATGAAGACCAGATCTGAGCAGGGGAGTCTTGGATCAGAAGGTTTTTTGTTAAGGAGGAAGAGGGTCTTTCTAGAGAGGAGAGAGGAGAGAGGAGGAGAGGGGTTTAACTGATTGAATATTAGCTCGATTAGTTGGACAAGGGTAATCTAACATCCATCCATACTTGGGGTCCGTAATTCGAGTCTGTCTGTTTTACTTAAGATCTTTTTATCTTATGTTCATCGCCTTTCTACTTGGCAAAAACTTCTTTGGATGTCGTCTAGTATCCTGGTAAGTTTACACCAACATTTTCAGCATCATGTGTTTGTACAAGTCCATTAGCCACCTCTGCAGTACCACCCGCATCCAGAGAAACTGCATTCCCGTTCTTCAAATCAGTCATAACCCCACCAACAACCACCACATTATTGGCTGCACCCTATGTTGTAAAGCGTCATATGTGCTCTAGGCGCACGAGGCGCCCAAGGGGCGTCTAGACAATAAAGCCCCGAAGGTGCCGAAGTGTGAGCAAATATGTTGTTTTCTAATTTTTGAACAAGAAATAGTGACAACTGTACAAACTTTAAGAGGGTGAAGTTATCGCCGATATAATAACAGTATCTTGTAAGAATACTAGCGAAGTAAAAATGAAAAATGTGAATACTAGCGAAGTAAAAATGAGTTGTATCCCACTTCACTGATTGCCTATAAAAGGAAGCCTTAGGACATTGAAAGAAGGGTTGAGTATTTTTGTACGGTGAGAGCTACATTGTAAGAGAGATTCTTACCTTCTACATTAGAGTTTATGCTATAAGCTTATGAAAGATGAACAAGATTATCAATTGTTCATCACTTCGTTTTCAAGATTAATATTATGTCTTAGTTTACTCTTTATTTTGATATTTTGGGTGTACTACCTTGAATTTATTGTTTTGACCTTTTCTACATTGAGATGGGCTTCTTAATTCAATTAGGAAAGAATTTATTTGGTGATTAAACTTAGGAAAATTATTTCTAAAGTTAAGATTTTTTAAGAACTAAGTTAAGTTTGTGTGTTTTATATATATAGGACTAGATTGTACATCCAACCTAAAAGAGTGGTAAAGCCTTGGATTTAGGTGACTGGTCTCTGAAGTGTCATAAAATTTAGAAAATGAAATTCTTCCACTATAAAATTTTCCCTAATCAGTTTTGTTTTTGGAGGCAAGTACCTATCAATCCTTTGTCGTAAAGTAGATATATCCATCATTTCTTTTCTATCCCGGTGCAATTTTGTAAATAACTTGGTCTGACCGATGTGAGGGACCTAACTATTAAATCGACTAGTCTGACTTAACCCCGATGATAATGCCCGAATGACCATTTTCCAAATGGATTATAGCTATATGACCATTTTACAAATCCAGTGCTAAAAGCAGGACCATTTCATACGATTCCCTTTTAAAAATGTTTGCACAAAAACACATTCTTCAATTACAAAACCCTGTCTATCCAACGGTGATCTCGTATATACTGAAATCTCCATACAACCATCTTCACAAAGATACCTTTTCTTGAAATCATAACAGAGATTCATCGAAACAAAATTCCTAGAAAACAGAGTCCCAATCCAACACAAGAACAGAACAAAATTTTAACTTGATCAAACAAGAACAAAAAAAAAATATATTAAAATACTCCATTATTCAATACATCGTATTAAAATAATCAAAAAAATCAAACCTTCAAAAATGTAAACTCAGATCTTTGGACCCAAAACCCATGTCCAATTCTCTCTGAAATTGGTTCTAAAATGGAGAAATTTCTGATTCTTTTGTTTCTGTTTTGCTTAATAAGTAATGGGTTATGTGAAGCTCAAAAATCATCAGCAGCTCCGTGGAGAATGCATACATTGTTTTCAGTAGAGTGTGGAGATTATTTTGATTGGCAAACAGTGGGTCTTGTTCATAGTTTCAAGAAATCTAAACAACCAGGAAAACTTACCAGATTACTTAGTTGTACAGATGAAGAGAAGAAAAGCTATAAAGGAATGGATTTGGCGCCAACTTTTGAAGTTCCATCAATGAGTAAACACCCCAAAACTGGAGACTGGTATGTTTCTATCTACTATGATATTCATCATTTATTGTTTGCATTTCTATGATCTTCTTTCAATGTACTAGTTTTTTGGGTTTTGACTTTTTCGAGTAAATGCACATATGTGTTTATGATTGATTTAGCCGTTCTATGTAGAACTTAACAACGTTAGTCAACTGTTAGTCTTAGACACCATAAAAAAGCTGGTCCATTTTGAGATGCAAATGCAAAGTTTTTCATTTATGAGATTGGTAGCAGAGTCAGCATATGTCATGGTAACATAATAATATTTTTTTTCCCCGGAAAAACAAGTTTTCAAGGAGCAGTTCTTCTTTCTTGTCTAAAATAAAATTTAACACGGCAACCTGTTCAACTTATGTAGTAGTACATTTCTTGGAGCTTAGCTTGTTAGACTTCCAATTAGTTAATTATGTAATAATATTAATAAATAACAAAAAAAAATGCAATTCTTATTTCCGGAGCAAAGTAGGTTGGATGATTGTTTCTGGACAGTCTTCCTGGTCAATATAAGTTAACCGCTAGGCGTAGTATGAAACTCAAAGCTTAGTCATTATGGGGATCCAAATGCTTGGTCATCTTTATAGGATAAGTAGTAGGGGAGCCGGGATAGTAGTCATAAGGAGGAAAATAACATGGGGGGCCTAGCAATCCAAGGAGGAGGGGGCAAATGTGGCCGTAGCCTATTCTGGCTTCACCTTGCCCCAAAGGACAACTTTTTATTTTGCTAAATTCTAAATTGGGTATCGTTTGACAAATAATTGTGATGGTAAAACTTTAATTTTCTAGCTTAGGTAATTTTAGGAACATTTCTGTATAGGTATCCTGCTATTAATAAGCCAGCAGGAGTTGTGCACTGGCTCGAACATAGTGAAGATGCAAAGAATGTGGATTGGGTTGTAATTTTGGATGCAGACCAAATTATACGTGGTCCGATTGTTCCTTGGGAGCTTGGTGCAGAGAAGGGCAAGCCTGTTGCGGAATTATACGGGTACTCCAGACATATCTTCTTATTTTCCTGAACTCTCTGTGTATGATTACTGGTATCTGTTATCTCACAACTGGCTTTTTGTTTGGTCAGGTATTTGATTGGATGTGATAACATTCTTGCCAAGTTACACACAAAGCATCCCGAACTTTGTGACAAGGTCGGCGGGCTCTTAGCTATGCACATTGATGACATTAAAGCATTGGCACCTTTCTGGCTCTCGAAGACAGAGGAAGTACGAGAGGATCGTGTTCACTGGCCAACCAACTACACCGGTGATATTTATGGGCTGGGTTGGATCAGCGAGATGTATGGATATTCATTCGGTGCAGCAGAAGTTGGTGCTTCAATCCTTCCTTTAAATGATTTGTATCCACATTAGTAAATCATGTTTTTGGGTGTAATTTGACAGTCTTCTTCATACAGGTGGGGCTTCGACACAAGATACATACTGATCTAATGATCTATCCAGGTTATGTACCACTTCCTGGAGTGGAGCCTATTCTTTTTCACTATGGCTTGCCATTTTCAGTTGGAAACTGGACTTTTACCAAATTTGAGCACCATCAGGATGCGATTGTTCATGACTGCAACCGGCTTTTCCCTGAGCCACCATATCCTAGAGAGGTATATATAGTCCTACTAAAACTATTGGAAATTCATTAAACTTAGGCAACTTGTCATTTCATACAGTTTATTTTTCTCCAACCGTAGATTGTATCATTGGAATCTGACCCAAATAAAAGGCGCGGTCTGTTTCTGAGCATAGAGTGCATGAACACCATAAATGAGGCTCTTGTATTACACCACGCTTCGCGTGGGTGCCCTAAGCTAAACAGTTCGAAATATTTGAGCTTTTTGGAGAGCAAATCTTTTGCTTTTCTCAGCCGGCCAAGATATTTAACTCACGGAAGTGCACCTGTGGTACAACAGAATACATTCGACAAGCCTGCAAAACCCCTTCCAAAGATCCATACAGTTTTCTCAACCGAGTGTACCACATATTTCGACTGGCAAACCGTAGGATTTATGCACAGCTTTCGTTTGAGTGGTCAGCCTGGAAATGTTACGACTTCTTAGTTGTACAGATGAAGATTTGAAGAAATATGTTGGTCATGACTTGGCTCCTACCCATTATGTTCCATCAATGAGCAAACATCCTTTGACAGGCGATTGGTAATACTCCGTTCTTTTTACTTCAGGGATAATTTTTCTTGTAATAAAAAAAAGATGAGCCCGTTCTTTTTACTTCAGGTACCCAGCAATCAATAAACCAGCAGCTGTTCTTCATTGGCTTAATCATGCAAATATCGAGGCTGAATACATAGTTATTCTGGATACAGACATGCTATTAAGAGGACCAGTTACACCATGGGAGTTCAACGCTGCACGCGGACACCCAGTTTCAACGCCTTATGAGTAAGAAATGATCCATGACTCTAGTAGTATATAACCGTGCTTCTATGAATTTGTTGTAGTCTCACTCTCTTGTGCATGTAATTAGTTACCTTATTGGCTGCCACAACGAGCTTGCAAAGCTTCATACTAGCCATCCAGAAGCCTGCGAGAAGGTTGGTGGTGTGATTATCATGCACATAGAAGATCTACGTAAATTTGCTCTTTTATGGGTGCACAAAACGGAGGAGGTACGAGCCGACAAAGCTCACTATTCGAAAGTTTTCACTGGGGATACTTATGAAGGTGGGTGGATTAGCGAGATGTACGGTTACTCATTTGCCGCAGCAGAGGTATGTTGTATACACTTGAGTCCTTAAAAGTCATGCAAAATGTTATATGTGTCTGAAAGTGAATCACTTGTAATTCGCTTTGCCACCTTTGTATGTTTTCCTTAACGCAGTTGAACTTGAGGCATGTGATAAACAAAGAGATAATGATATATCCGGGGTATGCTCCTCAACCAAATGTCAAGTATCGGGTGTTCCATTATGGATTGAAATTTTCTGTTGGAAGTTGGAGTTTCGACAAAGCAAAATGGAGGGATGTTGACATGGTGAACCAGTGCTGGGCTAAGTTTCCTGAACCACCTAATCCTTCGACACTGGATTCCACAAATGTAGACATTCTTAGCCGTGATCAGCTGAGCATCGAATGTGGCAGGACTCTGAATGAAGCTCTTCGTTTGCATCACATAAGGAGGAACTGTTTGGACCCGTCAATAAAAGCACCTCCAACCAACCTAGAGATCATAAAAGAAGTTACATTTTCACATAAAATAGACAAAACACATGACGCAGTAAGAGATGATATCCCTGCAAAAGCTCAAGAATCAACTCTTCCTATTGTAACAAGTCCCAATCCCATATTTAGTTCTTTCACTTTCCGAATGGCAGTCCTATGGGCATTTTTAGTATTGGGTTTCTTGATAATCATATCAATGGTACTTTCGGGCCGTAAAGGAGAAGAAACAAAGAGTAAAGGTAGTCATCACAAAAACAAAGAGTAAGGAAGTTGGCCATTTTAGACATCCTGCGATTAGGCTTATAAAATGTGATGAGATGGAGGGAAAATCAGACTCCCAACCCAGATGAATGCTGCTGAATTTGCATTCGAACTCTTGAAAGCTTGTAACTGACGAACAGAAAAAGTTTTTTGTACTTCTTGTTTGAATGTAAGTTGAGCTCATTTGACTAGTTTAGAGAAATTTCTTTTCCATATTTGTAATTCTAGATTTCATTTACAGAAAGTTAAGAAATCGCCTCCAGTTCAAAGGTTTTCACTTAGGGTGAAAAACAGATATACGCCTGTTTTTTTTCAGGGTGACAACCATAGGCCCGTTTTTTTGAAAATTACAAATCTAGGCCGATTTTGACCGTCTTATTGAAAAAACGGCCAACGGTGGTTATCCACCTTTTTGGCACCGTTACTGTAGGTTAAAAATACAATTAAGCCCTTTGAATCATTGAACTCGCCGAATTGCACTTTAACTCGCCGATTCGGTAGTAACTCGGTTCTGACTGGGTAATGACGTGTACTTGTACACATCATCCATCTGGCCACGTCACCATATTTTGACACATGTCACTCCCGAATTGGGTCCCATCACTTCCACTGCAGAACACCAACTCGATTTGCTGCATCAAGTGAGACCTTATTCTAGCAAAACAGAAACACAGATGTGTATTGTCTCCCAGAATTTAACAAGAAATCTAAAAGTGGAGCTCGCAAATGTCACAAAGATATTGATTATTAGATCAGGCATTATCTTAACAAAGATATGCATCATTACAAATGTGGTCTGCAAAAGAGCTTGCCTGAAATGAAGCTATAAACTATACATGATTGGATTGTCTGAAAAGCAGATTCCCCATGGATCAAAAAACAAACTGATGATGTCTAAAATTCTGCAATTGTTCTCCATGCGACAAGTCTGAAATTGTTGTTTAAGGCTGAGACAATAACCACTTACTAACCAGATAATTGTCAGCTTCCCAAACTGCTAAGAACTCTATCCGCGCAGCATTTACTTCTCTGTCATAATGCTTGCATCTTGCTCTTCTGCGTTCACCTGTAACATGACGGAGAACTAGTCTTTAGTCCAAGCGGAGCTTCCATACTTGTTGCTTGCCTAAGACAAAAAAAAAATTTAAAAAAATTAACAAGCACTTACTTGTTGCTTGCTCAGGCATTCATCTACTTATGCAACAACACTATGAACAACTTCAATCTATAGCACCACCACATTACAACCATTTTAGTTGAATCCCATCAACACCATTTCCACTTTTATCTCCATACCACCAAGACCATCTGTAGCTGCACCAGTTCATTGCTTCCCTGCAATCACCACCAACACCATTTTCTAAATTTGTTACATCTCACCAGCAAGCATCCACTTTGTCTTCTTCTCATCTCAGCTATCAAACCAACAGCTACCCATTTATAGGAACCAACAAAACACAACACAACACCATATTTTCTTGTTCAATTGAATCAATTAGCACCAAAACAACTTCAGCTTCGAATCCTAAGCATACATCTAAACAGTTCACTCCTCCATTCCAATCTCACAAACAACCACCACAGAGTTACCACCAACACCTTCTTCTCTGCAATACAAGAAACAAAAACCCCTCTTTCTCTGCAATACAAGCAACTAATCGACATCTATCATCTTCAATTGTTAGCAACAGAAAAGACTTCAACAAGCCCCAATTCATCTCAGAACAACTCAAACCCCAATCCTCATTCTGTTAATACCCAGAATCACTGCTACAATCTTCTCAGCAGGATATCCAACATCAATATGACCCATAATTTCCACTTCCGACACAGATCCGTGCTCTAACTTATAAATTCACCACAACCCACAGCAGCAACAGCTCAATCTCGTGCATCCCTGTCCTTGGCTTCAGAAATTATCAAAACCCCAAATCAACTCTTTTACAGACCCATCAATTCATATGTTGAGCTTCAAATTCATAACAGATTCAAACCCTAACCTTCAGATTCTTCCTATTGAGAGTTTGAATTAAGCCAAACCCCATGAAATCAACACACAAGACCTTTCTTTTCCAGCTTCAGATCTCATTAAAACCCTTGAATCGGACAACACAAGATCAATTCCATAATCTTCACAACACTAGTACAAATCCTAGACTGTTAACAATTCGATATCACCAAGCTTTAGTTGCTTCTTGACCTCAGATTCATGTCTTAATGCAAATACCCTCAGTTCACCATTTTCTTCAAATTCTTCTCCGCCACTTCTCAAATCGATGGCTGCGATGGCTGATACATCAACAGAAGAGGGGCTGCATGGTGAAAAGAAAACATAAAAGGGAGGAGTATTTAATCTAACCCGTTGATTTTTTCTGGGATTAATACTAGAATCCGATCAGTCACCAAGATGATTACACGTGTATAGAGGGCAAATGGGTAATTGCCAGTCATTAACTCATCTCATCTGCTGAGAAATTGACCATGTTGACTGAGAAATTGACAAAAATAACGGATTTGGATGAAAACATGGATGGAGGCCTAGATTTGCAAATTTGAAAAAAATAGGCCTATGGTTGTCTATCGGGTTGAAAATCAGGCCTATATTTGTTTATAATCCTTTCACTTACTAGGAATTGTAGGCGTCAGTTTTGTGATTCTAGAACTCCTACTGTGTTAATCGTTGACAATGCAAGGAATTGAGAGAAACTGCTGCACTGCGTTTTTTGCCTAATGTAAACTTGGTTTCAGTAAAACTATCTCATATTTCTACAACATTCTCTTAATCGTCAACGTAGAACAAACAAGTCCTTAAAGTTGTTGAACATGACTAGCGCACTACTTAGTTATGGGTCCTGTTAACTTGTATACCGTTATACAAGTTAACGATGGCATATTCGATATTAAGTTTCATAGAAAATATAAAACAGTTACTGAATTCTTAATACATTTATTGTTTTCTGTATTCGATACTATGTTCCGTAAATACCCCGTGGATTTCGTTAAATACAGGCAGTCAAACAGTTACCGCGAGATTCTCTCATTCTTCTTTCCCTTTTCATCTTCATCTTCCTCTTTCCTCTTATCTTCTTCGTCTAATCTTTATTGTACTGTGTAGCACCTTAAACTAAATATTCAATTAGCACCTTAAACTAAATATTCAATCATATGTATACTGTTTTCTCTCTGCTTTGATATAGTTTCTTCATCTTATTTATTAAAAAATCAATTTACTTTTAGTCATAATTCAATAGAAACCAGCATCTGTTTTTTCTGATGCAAAAATTCATATCCACCCAAAATAGGGTAATCAGATTCCAAGTTTTATTAATTGTTGGTTTGTAATTTGACGATGTAATTTTTTTATCCAAACTGAAAGCTTAAATTGAGTAAAAAAGACAGGATTTGCAAATTTTTTATAGATCAAATATTATAATTCAAATATGGGTGGTACCAAAAACTTCTTTGATTTAGCAAATTAATCATCATAGAAACATCATATCTATGGTGAAAAAGATCATGCAGATTAGATTTTTTTTTTTTTTTTTTTTAGTTTGATCGATTGTCATTAGGTAGAGAGATGATGATTCTAATGGTGGGATTGGATTTGTTTCAGTTTTTTTTTTTTTTTTACGTCGGTTGGATTCGTCCATTTCAGAACATAAGAAGAAAAGAAGGACGAAGAAGAAAAGCTGGTTTCCAATCTACCTTAGAAGATAAGGGTAATAGTGGGATAAATATTTTCCGACATTCACATGCATTGTTGTCCCAAGAAAATTATAACTCTAATAAAAATTACGAATTCCAAAACAAAAAGTGAATCATTAATTGCTTCTTATCCTATATCCTGGTATACAGGATAACAATTGCCCTTAGTTATTAACAAGTCTAGGAAATTATAAAAAACAATATATAAGGAATCAATTAGCTGCCATGGCTATGATCCAAACAACATGCATGGTTGGCTACGCGTATATCCAACCAGGAAAGGGACCTACATTCTCGCGAAACCCCTCTATATAAGTTGCAATTCTTCGTGGACTTTTGAGAAACAAAAAAAGAGTTCATATTTACTTTTGTCTTCATATCGATTTGATCATAGAGAGATGGCTAAAACCATGTTCTTAGCAATTGCTACCCTTCTTCTAGCTATTAGTTTTCTCGCTATTGTGGTGGAAAGCCGGGTAATCGCTGGAAGGATGCTTTTGGGAGGTATCGAAGTAAACAAAAATATTGGAGGTACTGGATATAGTGGAAGTGTTGGAAAACATGGGTATAGTGGACTATTGTTTACAAATGTTGCTGGAAACCAAGTACATATTGGTTCGGGTAATTAGAGGTTGAACCCGTCGTGTATTTGTTGGTTACGAAGGTGTGCTTGAGTTGTTTTCTTTCATTATCCGTGGGTGCAATCTCCATGATTTTATTTACCCCACCATCTATTTATTTGCTTTCGTTAGCACCGCTGTGTGAATGTATTTGTTTTGGATTTCAGATTGTAAGCATCGATCACATACAACCAAGTGGTTTTAAAATGATTCAAATTGTTTGGTTTTAATATATTGTGCTTATATTGTATATATAATTTGAGTAGAAATTGCTGGCCTCTCATTGAAAGTTAGGCCAAAAGCTTGAATTCTAGAGCTCCTGGCCCCCTACCAATAGGAATTGAGGATTTTGAAATATTTTCGGAGTTCTTTCGGCCGCACACGAAATGGGTGAGCAAACTTACATATAATTAGTATTCACGGACTTCAAACCCTTCTTTGCAAACCCTAACTTCTGAGTTTCTCTTCCACCGCATCCTCTCTTCCACCGCATCCTCTAATACATGATCGAGATTCAAAAGTGCATCATAGAGGTTCCAGTTTTCCTACCTTACTCTATATAGAGTTTTGCATTTTATTCGGCATTCACAACCCTATGTCTCTACTTCTCCGTAACTTTCTTCCCCTAAAATATCCTCTCTTCTCTTTCCAGTTCTCTTACGGCATGAAGTTACTACTATTGCGGAGACTGGAGGTTATGGTGTAGGTTTTCGTTCCTTTTCTTCGTATACCCAATTCATCAGAGGCTTTAATATCCTAGGGGTTTAGCAGGCCGGTCGAAAGACACATTATAAAGCAATTTTATTTGCAAAACCCTAATTCATATTCATCTTTTTCTCTTTCTTTTAATCACTGTTTCTGTTAGATTCAGTCTTTTAATTTATTCGCGTGTTCTTATTTTCTCTCCACCTTCTTTGCATATTTTTGCAGTGGCCGTTAATTGTGCCACATGGTTGCTTTACAACTTTGTCCATGGTTGCTTTACAACTTCAAATATCACTATTGAAATGTTCGTTCGAGATCCAGTAGTATATCAGTATAACCCAGACAAATATATTGTATTTTTGGTACACCCATATTGTTGTGGGAGCACTACGAGAAAAGCATGTTGTACACTTACGTTGTTGCTATTCCTATTAGCAACTGATTCTTGACACTTTTCGCTTTGCAAATAATTTTAACTGCAGTTCATTAGGTTTTGGAAAATGTTGGGTACAAGGAGGATGGAGGAATATCGAACGACGTTACTGAAACTCTCGGAAATTTGACTGAATTTTTGGTATTTAGCTATATTTTTAGAGGAGTCTGATTGCTTATATAAATTAGTGAATCATGAGTTCATGTTCTCTTTCAGGTTTCGAATCTGGCACAAGCTACTCAACAACTGTTGACAAATGGTCAACTGTTATGAAGTTCAACAACAAAGAATGCTCCGAGACTTAAGTTATGCGAGTTAGTATGGTACAGATTCGGAAAATTAGCTTCATGCGTTAATGGTATGGTGATGTATTACATATGAGCTGATTGATAATTACATGTTGTTTAGTATTCAATAATGTTGCTTTAAATCGTTGGATGTTGATATTCCGTAGAAGAAACAACGTCGACCAAACTCCTAATACACCTAGCTAGATATGCTCAGTTCAGTTTGGCTCAGGTAAACGGGCGGCGAGGTAAACGAAATGTACAAAATAAGCTTACTGTTTGAAAAGGTACACATTCGAGTTTGTATCATTTTATAGAACTCTGTTGTCGAAAATGTTTTGCTAACCTGTTTTTGCTTTTATCCCCAATGCTATTGCAAAAATTTAGCTGTGCTATTTGACTTTACAGAAAGACTACCAGATTTTACCACATGCTGTATCATGCCCTCTAAAATAAATTTACATTGCCTTGAATTTGAGTAGTTTGTGTGCTCTCTAGCCACTAATCACCCATTTGTAGTGGATATAATTCCAGTACACACACAACACCAGTTTAATGCACGGAAGATGGAGCTTCACAACATAAGGTTGTCAATTGCATACTGGATTGGGTCACTGACAGTTCACTTATATACAGGGAAATAAAGAACCGAAGGTTCAAGAAAACGGCGTAATACGAACTTTGGTTGTCAATAGTGGTGTCGCAGATTTGAGTAAGTTTCATTATAGTTGTCATTTTATTCGTATGCTAAGAAATCCTTTAATATATTGTGGAGGGTAATTTTTTTCTCTTTTGATATGATCGCTAGACTTAGAATTTATGATTTCCGCCATGCTTTAGGAAATAGGCGTGTATCGAAGTAAGCAATACCATCTATGTGAATTCTTTTTTCTTTTTCTTTTTTTGGAAACAACTTGATATAACACCCTTTTATTCTTATTTTTTTGATCGGTCAAATAGAATCTGAATCTGAAACTCTTAATGGCATATGAATCTAAAAGAGTTCTAGATAATGTAAGATTCATGAATACATAGAATTAGAAACCCTTAATTTTGTCACTATATTTGTAAAAACTAGGCTCGCTTTAAAGAGAATATATACATGTCCCTTTTTAAAGACAACAGGGCAATTTCGCTGGAACTGTTAGAAGTCGCGGACAGAGACAACATGAACATAACCACATAATAAAGGATTATATGGGAAGCTTACATTTTTTGAGAAGAGGGCGTAGAAATGAAGGATTATATGGGAAGCTTACATTTTTGTGTCATAAACAGCAATGGTGTTTTTGTTTTGGTAAAAAGAGATTATACATAATTATTATGTCCATTGGATTGGGATATCTTTTGCTTACTTAGAGATTTTGAAATGGTATAGTGATGCTACAAAAAATTTGCCCAGTCTACTGTCAAATTAAGTATGCCTTCATGTAAATACACTCATTGAAATAGGTAAAGTCAAAAGTGAGTAATTTGTCAGTATTATGGGTATATTGATGTCTTATCTACCAATTTGAGTGAGGATAATCTAGAGACTAGGCATGTTCAATTTAACTAATTTAGTGTCTTCCTCTACTCATATTGACATATCGAATCATATAAGAGTCAGTACAGGGTTTTGCATTTATCCAAGGGGAATCTACGATGAAAAGTGAGTTTTTTTTTTAACTAAAATTATAATCCAATCAACGGTGTAATCAAAGAAGTGTAATCCATAAACCTCTCATACTAAGACATATTTGGCTTAAAGGTAGCCGATCGAAAAAAAAGAAGACATATTTGGCTTAAAGGTAGTAGCTTCAGTATAAAATCATTTTCTTTTTCAACTTCATTTATCTATGACATAACACCTAAACTTTTGATGCAGGAACATCCAAAATAAATAAATATGGCCAATAACTTTGAAGAGCATATTGCAGAACTCGAGTACATAAGCATAGATATGGCGGTCGGGATTTCTTTGGTTACACTGAAGATTTCATAAACAGTTTGGAGTGAGAGAATGTACCACGACATGTTATTAGGCTTGAAGGAGTCATGGCAATGGTGGTTGTTAGAAGGATAAATTTCAGAGTGCCTGGATAAATTTCAGAGTGCCTAATAGAGTCCCACTTTTGATAAAAGCATTATCCAATAAGGTAATTAGAGCTGAAAAGCTGATATACTAAGAGGAGAAGAAGCTTGAAATGTGGTTTACGTACCAAGAATTTTATTCAAGATTTGCTATTATGGAATGGGTGTAATAAGCAATATTCATAGAAACCAATTTCTGATATTTCTAGAAATCAAAAATTAAAATGTGGAGGAAGCTTTTCTAAAACATTGCTGATACCAACTTCAAAATTTGCTGAAAATTGGCAAAAGATTAGTCATCCCAAAAGCTCAAATCGATATGCTAATACTCTGCGATCTGCTAACATTATGTTTTGACACAATATGAGAAATCCATCTCTACATTTTGAGCACGAATAAAAATACAAATAACTTAGCCCCGTGCAACGCACGGGCAATATACTAGTATTGAAATAACAATACAACAATAGAAAAATCCGCAAAGGTGAGGTCAACTGGGGATGAGCTTAGACACTTAGAGGAGATGAAATGGTGACAGGCTCCATGAATTCTTTATCATCCTCGATAGCTTTCATAATCTCATGCGACAAACAAACTTCAAGGTCTATACTCCCTTCAACCAGTCCACGAGTCGGAATTACCCGACCATCATAGTGACTAGAACGCCCAGTACGCACGACAACAGGCTTGCCCCAACCAAAATCATTGTCATACACATTGAACCTTGGAGATCCTCCCGACACCAAAATGTTCGTCGGGGGTGGAGAATTACCAGTGAACATGAAACTGGGTCTCACCACCCATGATTTCCAAATACTTAAAACTTTTTCGTTATTGCAAGACACGATCACTTGGTTCAGTAACAAAGCTGCCCATCCAAGTCCCTTTTCGAGCAACTCACCTGCCTTGGCAGTTGCTACACCATGCTGGAGCGAGTTTCCGAAGTATGCTTCAGGCAAAGGTGGATTCATCCTAGATCTGTTACCTATCGATAACCAGAAACTCGTCTCTTCATTTGGATCTAATTTCCTAGCACGAGTCGTGGCTAACCAAACATGAGCGAACAAAGCTTGTAAAGACGAGACAGTAGGAGTACTGCTCTCACTGATGCTGATCTCAGAATTAGCCATTGTTTTCAGTCTCGCAATACTTTCTCGCTCAAAATGAAAGATCCTCTCTTCAAGTGGACTAGTATTATGAGAATATCTCTGTGGTAGAAGTTGGAAAGTGGAGATAGGGATGCGAATTGGGGAACCAGTGTCGAAAAAACAGCGTTCAAGGATAGGTTGGCATGAGATGTGACCAAAGCCAACTCCTCTAGAAATTTCTGCCCATGAAGCTATGAAATGCCAAAAAGATGTTCCATCACAAACAGTGTGGTTGATACTGCACCCAATAAATATGCCGTCAATTAATTTAGTTACCTGTACCGAAAGCAATGGATGAGACTGACCTTCATGGTTTAACACCCCGTTAAGAGGAAAGAACGATTTGTGCACTATCTGGAGATCTTCACAAGATGAGTCGAGGAGGTCAGATGCTGTTATGTCTGTAGTGGCACATATGAATTCTGCACCTGTAGAGTTCTTGCAATCTATGTACATAGAGATGGTTTCATCATCTTCATCTTCATGTTTTCTAATTGCAAGGCGACCGGCAAGAGGATAGAAATATTCCAGTGTCTCTGATAAAGAATTTTTCAGGTGATTGAACACACCTACTGGTTTCTCCTCTTGGTGCTGTATATCAGTGAACAGAAATCCTCTTTGCATATACTGAAACGGAAGCATGTTAAGATCCCATGGATTTAAGTCAATTATATCGACTCCGGTTGTTCCTTCTGCTGGCTGACTGCTAGGATGAATACATGGTATAATTGAACTGGTTGAGATATACCGGACTGTTTCGTGAGTGAACATAATCTAACAGCAGAATTGTTAATGGCAAAGGGATTTGTCTCTTCCGTGATGAAAGAAGAGGGGAAAGAAATTATATACTTATAACTCTTACGTTTACATATTTAATTAGGAGAATAATGTTTTAATTAAGGATCTTCAGTCACAAGCTAGCTATACTTTTTCATTTCCTTAACAAGGCAAAATAATTTATACGAATATATTTCATGCATGCGACACAAGATATGAGAAAATATTCCTCACATGCAACGTGAATTCTAATACCCCCTTAAGTTGGAGCGTGCAGAGGATATGTTAACCACGCCCCCGACTTGCCAAAATTTCGAAATGCTTCAGCTCCTAAGGATTTTGTTAAAATGTCAGCAAGTTGGTCTTTGGAAAGAAATGTAATGCGACCATATTATTTTTTTTTTTTTTTTTGATACTAAGAAAGAATTTTATTGCTTAGTTCCTTTTAAGTAGAACATAGTCATCCTCAATCCATTTAACAATATCATGAGGATAATTGGAATCAAAGAAGAAACTACAAGTCTAGCTTTTTTTTGTTGGCTCATTACTTAATCTATTAACTAACTTGCAAAACCAAAAATTATTATTAAGAAACTTGTTCTTGACTGATAAGATTAAATGGTGATTAAACCAATGCATTTGCGGCTCATTGCTATGAATTGAGTTCACCAAATTCTCACAATCTGTCTCAACGATAACTTTTATTGAATCCTTTTTCTTCTTTCCATTCAACTGCCTTGATTAGAGCTTTACATTCAAGATGTTCTGCACCAACTTCAGCTTCAAGTTCATCCTCCAGATTGAAACCTTGTACTGCTACGGCTTGTCCTGCATAATCACGAAACAAAGATAGCACTAATTAACCAGTTGGTCATTCCATACTCTAGTTCCTGGCAGAAACAAATCACAGACAAAAGTAATAGAAACAAGACTAGAAATTCCCACAATTGGGACATGTGGACTATTAAAACCTATAATCCAATTATCTAGCCAAATTTTTATTTTAGTACCATATTGAACAATCCACATGGAGTGGTGTTGCACAATCTCGATACCAGAGTATATGATTCTCCATAACTAAGAACATTCATCTTTTAGTTTATCTACATGAAGTAAACTTCCATCATTACCATACTTAGCTCTAATAATCTGCATACAAAGAGAGTTTTCATCATTGCAAGTCTTCCATGCTAATTTAGTTAACAATGCAGTATTTAAATGCTCAAGATTTCTAAAACCAAGCCCACCCAAAGCTTTAGGTGTATCTAGTTTGTTCCAACCTATCAAACAAAGACCCTTATTATCACTATGCCCCCACCAAAAATGTTTTTGAATAGAATCCATTTGGTCTATCATATTTTTTGGAATCCTAAAACAGCTTATTTGATAGGTAGGTAAAGCATTCAAAACATGTTTAACCATAGTTATTCTTGCAGAATGATTCATTGTCTTACCTTTCCAAGTTTTCAGTCTAGTCCCAAAAGATTGAATAAGAGGATTAAAAGCTTTAGTTTTATTCCTTCCTATTAACAAGGTTACACCAAGATATTTATCAGTATCTTTCATTTCAATCATATTAAGTTCCCTAGCAAGAATATATCTAGCACTAGGATTAATATTGTGGATAAAATAAACACTAGACTTATCTAGGTTCAGTATTTGACAAGAAACACTACCAAAATATTCAAGAACACTCTTAATGCCAGCTATATTATGCATATCTGCTTTAGCAAAGATTAGAATGTCATCCACAAACATTAGGTGTGTTATTAGGTGTGTTATACCTGGAGATTTCCTGGATGCTTTAACACCTGAAGCTGAAATGCAATGATTAGCCTCAGCATTTAGCAGTAATCTTGATAAGAATTCCATACAAATAATGAAAAGATAGGGTGATAAAGGATCACTCGGCCTATGACCTCTAGAAGGAGTGTAACTTTGAGTTGGAGAACCATTAAGCAAAACAGAGATCTTAGTAGTAGATATGAATTGATTAATATAGCCACGGAATTTAGTATCAAAACCCATTTGTCTAAGCACACCTAGAAGAAAAGGCCATTCAATTCTATCAAAAGCCTTAGAGAGGTCAAGCTTTAAAGCTATAGTTCCACTATAACCCTCTTTATGTTTCATAGTATGAATCATCTCATGAGCAATAATAATATTGTCATGTATATCTCTAACAGGAACAAAAGCTACTTGATAAGGGGATATAAGGTGTTTTAGATGGGGTTTAATTCTATCAGCAATAATTATCTTAGAAATAACCTTGTAAACAGTGTTACACAACCCAATAGGCCTGAAATCAATAGGACTCTTAGCCTTATCAGATTTAGGTATAAAACTAAGATTAGTTTTATTAAACTCTTTTGGCATATAACCAGATTCAAAAAAACTTTGAACAACAGCAGTAATATCTTTACCCACTATATCCCAATTATGTTTGTAAAAACCGCCGGAATCCATCAGGACCAGGAGAACTCCAAGCACTCATATGCTTTATGGTTTGATGAATTTCTTCGATAGCTGGAACTCTACTTAAAAGAGAATTATCATGATCAGTAATGGTAGTAGGTATTATATCAAAAGTTATATCAGTAAAAACAGGATTAATATTTTTACTAACTTGATCAAAGTGAGAAACAATCATGCTAGCAATATCTTCACTTTCATTGAACCAAATACCATTAGCATCACAAAGACAGTCAATGTTTTTCCTAAATATTCTTCTATTAGCTAAAGCATGGAAATATTTAGTATTATGGTCCATTTCAGTAATAAAAGTATCACCAGATTTTTGCTTGTAGAAATCCTCTTTAATATCAAACCATTCATCAAGTTTTTTAGTGAGAAACACAATATTATCATGTTGGGAATTATAAAAATCTTCATTTTGAACAGCTTCAAGTTGAGTTTGTAGATTATTATTGTTTCTATCAATATCCCCAAACTCAACTTTGTTCCAATGAGACAATCTTTTTCTAGTTCTTTGTTGTTTATCAATCAAATAAAAAGTAGGAGAACCATTAGAATTAGAAATCCAAGCTATTTGAAGTTGGTTTTTAAAAGCATAATGTTTCATCAACATTGCAAAAAATTTAAAAGGTCTCCAAGAATTTCTAATAAAAGGCCTCCAGGAACTAGTAAAATTGGGCAATGATCAGAGCCAACTTGAACTAAATGAGAAAGCTTTGATTGAGGATAGCAATTACACCAAAAAGTGTTTCCTATAGCCATGTAAGTTCTGGATTTTCTACTTCCTGTGCCAAATCTATTACTAGTCCAAGTAAAATTCTTACCAGTATAGCCAAGGTCCATAAGGCCACAAGCATTCATTTTGTCTTGAACATACCTGTCTTCTAGAGAGAAATTAGAAGCTTCTGAAATATCATGAAGATGAAAATTCAGATCACCTATCACTAACCAAGGTTGCATAATATTCTCACTAATTCTCAACATGAAATCCTACTGTATCTTTTTTTTTATCAAAGTAAGTAGAACCATACATAAAAGATATAAGAGCAAATGGCTGACTAGGATTAATTCTAGTTACTACATGTATCATATCATTAGAAATATCCTGAACTTCACAATGAATGCCATCCTTCCACATAAGAATCATACCTCCAGCTAGACCAACTCTATCAATATGAACATGATTACAGTAGCTCAGAGCATTTGCTAAAGATATCATCCTATTGCTATCAAGTTTGGTTTTCGTAAGAAACAAAAATCAGGAGATTGTTTTTTAACTAAAACAAACAATTGATCTCTAGTGAACTTTTTAGCCAGACCTTGGACATTCCAAGCTAATATTTTCATGCTTGCGAAATTATGAAAATTTAGTTGTAAAACAGCTAAAATAAAAGGAAATAAAGAGAGATTGGCTGAAAGTATTACCAGATTAACAGTGGCCTCATTCATGTCATGAGAGTACTATTTTGAAAGTTGATCTCCTTCCTCAGGCAAGTCATGCTCCATACCATCATAGTTGTCCATATTACCAGTGGATCCAGTATTGTGACCAATGATAACTTTCTCAGACACGTCACTCCTCGATCTCTTAGTTTTTCTAGCTTCTTCTTGTTTCTCAGCTTTCTCCCTTTCTTCCTGCTGTCTCCTACTTTTTTCACAAACTTGTTGCAACGGCTGATCTAAATCATCAATAATTTATACCCCATAGCTTCTTGCCAGGTTATGGCAGTAAATTACATATTCTACATTTGTATACCTTCTGATTTTTAAATCCAAAGCAACATTTTCATATTCCTCATCATCATGATCAATAGTAAAACAATTCTTGCAGAGAAGATGTGGCTGTCTCTCCCAATGGTGACGAATCCAAGTAACACCACCAGCCGCGGTATTCCACCAATGACGACCATATTAATTTGGACATAATTTTCTCACGAACGAATGACATGACAATCAATTTCGATATGTTTTACCGGTTCATGAAAAACGAGATTTTACCCCCGAAGTCCCGCATATGTGGTTGCTACATAAATTGCGACCCAGAAGCAAAGTAGTCGCCCAAGTGATAGTGGAGTTGATTTTGCATTTAACTCTGAAAAGTTCATGTCGGACGACGACCTCAACAGAAAAAGTTTTTTGTCTACTGCATTGCTTTTTGTTTGAATTTATAAAATTTATCTCATTCACTTGTTTACATACCTTTGTTATCCTTTACTACCTATGATTCTGGAAAAATAATGTACTTTCACTTTTTCATTTTAACCTAAAAATGGCCAAATTGAAAAAGTGAAAGTAACACTTTTCTAGAAACGGAGGGAGTATTTTTTTCCGCCATTCAACTTCAACTTGTGAGCAAGTCCCCTATGTTACCTCACATGTCCAGCACTCCTTCGTTAACAAGTCCACACAATATATTAAGTTCATATATAAGCGTTCCAGCTCTATAAGATCCTTAAGAGCTGATAGCCAGAGGAGAATGGAATATGAGCATCATCAATCTATGGTTCTCTGCAGAAGATAGTGAGGCTATTAGAAACACTACTTTAAACGTACAGGAAGAAGACAAAATCATTTGGAGTTTGAATGAGAATGGCAAATTCACTGTCAAATCTCTCTATGACAGTAAAATCCAGGAGAAATATAAAGATGACATCCCTCAACCTGGTTGGAGTAATATTTGGAGAATGGATACTTCTCCGTCCATTCAAATGTTCATCTTGAAGTGTGCTCAGGGAATCCTACCCACAAATGCCAAGACAACCAGTATTCTCAACTACATAGATTCTACATGCATCTTATGCAATAATGCAGCTGAAGATACTACTCATGCTCTCATCTCCTACCCCTATGCTTCGGATGTTTGGGAAAAACTATTTGGAAATCAACACCAACTTTTCAGTACTATCTCTACCTTCTCTGACTGCCTTAATGATTGGTTTAGTAATCAGAATAACAACCAGGATTGGACCCAAATTTATGCTACTGTTTGTTGGTTCATATGGAAAGCAAGATGTGACATGGTGTTCAGGAAAATCAAGCCAGCTGCAGCAACAACTGTTATCAAAATAACCCAACATATCTGCTCAAATAATAGAGTTGTCCATAATCAAAACCATATCCTGATGACCTATACTACAGAAGAGAAGACCAGCAGAGATCGGAAAGCTCAGCAAATAGTCAGAACCATATGTTTGGCATAATCATCAGCATTTGTTATATGAGTTTCTCCGACATGGAGCTAAATGCTGAAAATTTACTTCATACTAACTTCGGTCTAATTGCTTTGGACTCTATAGGCACCTGCGTGGGAACAAGGAATGTCAAAGACTTTATCATTGGAGGCAGCAGATCAAGAAGAGGAGCTGAACTAGCTGTGGAGTGGGCCAAAGAAATGCGCAGAACTGTCATAGACTTTCAAGCAGAGGACGATACCACACTAGCAGAAATCCAATCCATCTATCGATCGAAGTCGGGGAAAGATTCAAACGGTATTATCAATCTACTCAGGATAATCAAATTGAAGCAATTTCTTTTGTTCTTGGCAAACTTTATAGAATAAACAGACATCAAAATATCACGGCTATAAAACTGCACACCATAGCCTGTAATTCTAATGGCCTCCAAAACTTAAATGGAATGGTCTTAAACTTTTATTTATATCTGATGAACCAAATCCAGTCCATTAGGGAACATGTGGTCAGTTATTAGATAACTCTTTAGAGCAACTGCAGTCATACGACTATAACTAAAGACTAAAAACCAAAAAAAACTAAAAAAAATGGGTTTAGTCCGTGGTGAGACGCTACGGTGATGGAGTAAATTTGGCGGAGCGGATGTATAAAGGTTCGTCTGACATGGGGCGTAGGTATAAAATGCGTCCGGGTGGGACGTAAGTTTAAGTAACGCCCGATGTGGGACGTAGTTTAAATTTGCGTTTGGTATGGGGCGCAATTTGAAATCACGCTTGATGGGGTGTAATTTAAAATATCGCCTGATGGGGCGCAATTTTAAATTGCGCCTGATGAAAAAAAAATAAAAAAAAATCCAAAATTTTCAACTTTATGATGGTCGGTGAAGAAAAAAACAAAAAAAAAAAAAAAAAAAAACCAAAACTTTGAAACATTCAAACTTTGTTCACACATATGGGGCGTACTCTTTATTTGCGCCTCATTAAGTGACAGGCGTAATTTTCAATTGCGCCTGATGGGGCGCAACTTAAATGTTCGTTTGGTGACAGACGCAAATTAAAATACCGTCCCGTCAGGCGTATTTTAAAATTACGCTTCACACAGGCGCAACTTTATATTTGCGCCTCACGGCCAGACATAAATAATAACTCCGCCCCACTCCAGACGTAACTTGTATTTGCGTCTCACGACGGGCGTAGTTTCAAATTACGCTCGACCAAAACCAAACTAAAGACCAAATATGGTTTGGTTTTTGGTTTTAGTCTAGTTTTTGGTCTTTAGTCCGTTCGATAGCGCTTGGTTTCTCGACCAAATTTTTAGTTATACTCGTCGACTGTGGTTGCTCTTAATAGTTGGAACTATGTCCGGTGGTATACTTGCCCCAGCATAGTCTTTTCTAACACGGCCGAGTACTGCTTTGTTGGCAAATGATTTTTGTCTTTGGCAGTGCTGAAAGTCAAACATGGGATGCTTTCTTTCATTTGTTTAAATTGTTAAAATTCAAATTATTACTATTATCGAACAATGACTGCTAAATTTGTCCAATCTGCAATGCTTTCTTTGGTCAATAAATACCTGATGCCAAGTATCCACTTTGATCAATAAGACATCCGGTTGGACCCGTTTAATACTCACATGTTATGTATTTGTACGTGGGATTACCCAAAATGGTCTCTTTGCAAGTTTAAGGGAACTAATTTATTTATTTTTTATTTTTCTGGGCAGATTACTTAAAATGGTTAATAGAAAAGTATCTTTTTATTTCCCGTAAAATTTACATATCTTTTTCACAAAGAAATTATTATTTTAGGGTTATTTGACCAATTTTGTGTTGAATTTAAAATTGATCTCATTCACTTGTTTAGAGACCTTTTTATTCTTTATTTTTTTCCGCCGCTCAACTTCAACTTGTTAGCAAGTCCCCTATGTTACCTCACATGGCCAGCACTCCTTCGTTAACAACCAGCTCTATATGATCGAGATTGAATCTGAACGTGGTTTGCATTGCACATAATATAGAATTGACAACCAGAATAGGACCTACATCCCCATTGAACCTCTCTTTAAATTGCAATATTTCTCTCCGTCCGTGACACATTTTTGTGAACTCTTGAAGGAAAGAAAGAAAGATCATTTACTTTTGGCTTCATATTGAATCATAGAGATGGTTAAAACCAGGTTCTTAGCTAATGCTATCCTTTTTCTTGCTATCATTATTTTTCTCGCGTTTGTGGTCGAAGCAGGAAAGCTGGTGGTGGAGTTATTGTTAGAAGTATTGGGGATAATTAGTGGTTGCACCAGTCGTGTATTTGTTGGTAACTAAGGCGTGCTTGGAATATCTATTTGCTCTTGTCAGCACCATTGTGATTGTCTTTTTTGTTGATAGTACAGACGGGATTTCGATCCCAGGATTGTAAAAAATGATTCAAATAGTTTGTTGATAAAAGAGTGTAAAAACAATGATAATGTCATCTTTCTTTTTCGTTTCTGCTATCATCCAACATTACAATGGCAAATTAAGCAAAGAGTAGGTCAACGAGGGATAACATAACCGCGCTCTTAAACATTTGGAGGAGACTAAATGGTGACTGGCTCCATGAATTCTTTATCATCCTCTATAACTTTCATAATCTCCCGAGACAAACAAACTTCAAGGTCTATACTCCCTTCAACCAGTCCATGAGTCGGAATTACCCGACCATCATAGTGGCTAGAGCGCCCAGTCCGCACTGCAACAGGCTTGCCCCAACCAAAATCATTGTCATACACATTGAACCTTGGAGATCCCCCTGAAACCAAGATGTTCTTTGGGGGTGGAGAATTACCAGTGAACATGAAACTGGGTTTCACCACCCATGATTTCCAAATACTTAGAACTTTTTCATTATCGTAAGATTCGATCACTTGGTTCAATAAGAAAGCTGCCCATCCAAGTCCTTTGTCGAGCAATTCACCTGCTTTAGCAGTTGCTACACCATGCTGCAGCGAGTTTCCAAAGTATGCTTCAGGCAAAGGTGGATTCATCCTTGACCTGTTACCTATCGATAACCAAAAACTTGTCTCTTCATTCGGATGTAATTTCCTTGCACGAGTTGTGGCTAACCAGATATGAGCAAACAAAGCTTGTAAAGACGAGACAGTAGTAGTAGTACTGATCCCTAAATTAGCCTTTGCTTTCAGTCTTGCAATGCTTTCTTTCTCAAAATGAAAGATCCTCTCTTCAAGTGGACTAGTCATTCTAGGAAATCTCTGCGGTAGAAGTTGGAAAACGGAGATTGGGATTCGAATTGGGGAATCAGTGTCGAAAAAACATCGTTCAAGAACTGGAAGATCTACATTAGTAGTAGCACCTCTAGAAATTTCTGCCCATGAAGCAATGAAATGCCAAAAAGATGTTCCATCACAGACAGTATGGTTCATGCTGCATCCTACGAATATGCCATTAATCAATTTAGTTACCTGCACCGAAAGCAATGGAAGAGACTGACCTTCATGGTTTAACGCACCGTTAAGTGGAAAGAAATATTCGTGAACTGCACAGGGATCTGCATAGGCTGAGTCAAGTACATCAGACATTGTTATGTCTGCAATAGCATTAATGAATTCTGCACCTGTAGAGTTTTTGCAATCTATGTAGACAGAGACACTGGTTTCTCCATCATCATCTTCATTTTTTCTAATTGCAAGCCGACCGGCAAGAGGATAAAAGTATTCGAGTGCCTTTGTGAAAGAATTTTTCAGCTGATTCATGACATCTACTGGTTTTTCTTGTTGGTGGTGCTGCGTATCATCTGTAAACAGAAATCCCCTTTGCATATATGGAAATGGAAGCATTTTAAGATCCCATGGATTTAAGTCAATTACGTCGACTCTAGTTGTTGCTGCTGCCTGACTACATGGTTGAATTGAACTGGTTGAGACATACCTGACTGTTTCGGGATTGAACATAATCGGATCTCTCTAATCCGATCAAAACATAATCTGCCTCTGCAGTTCAGAGAAATGCTGTGAGTTTTTAGCTGAGAAATGAAGACAAGAGTTGAAATTTGATTATTGAATAATGTATTTTCCCGATAATTCAGGCCACGTGTTTGGTTGGTGAAAATTCTGTTTTTTGTTTTATCTTGACAGCCTGAAAAAACAGGGAAAAAAGGAAAGAAAAAAAAAGAAAAGATAAATAAACTCTTACTAGATATATATATATATATATATATGCAGAGTGTTATTGGGGCGAGCAAACAAAGGGATTTGCACTCGTAATGCATTGCATGTAACGTTGACAACTTGACATCGCAATTTTTTTATTAGATAGATATTTTTTTCAATTTCTTTGAGTACAGTATTTATCAATGATGCTACGTTGACAACCAAATATGCCGCAGAAAAAAGCGTAGGGAGACCTAACGGCAGAAAGGGGAGCCCTGGGGAGATTTACAGGGGTGGGGTTAATGGTGGGACCCACCACCTCTTTTATCTCTCACATGGTTTTTTCAGCGGTATTTTTCGCGGTCAACCTAGCATTGTTGAGTATTTATACATTAGGTAGATTTCCAAACTTAACATATAAGTATGTCCGCCAATACAACAGTTACGCAATTAAATAGTTGCGTGAATAAGAGCATCTCCAACAGTGGGTGCTAAAAATCCTACGTGGAGCTTTATTTAGATCCTTATTTATGGGGTTTTATATATGGGGGAAAAATAACAATGTTTTGCTCACGTACCATCTCCAATGGTGCATGGTCTTATTTTTAAGATTAGTTTCTTGGATAAAGAATAAAAGTGATTTCTTTTTTCCTATTGGTTTAGAAAAATTTATTTGGAAATAATAATTAAAAAAGTTGTTAAATTGATGACATGGAGGTCATTTTCAAGGACTAAATAAGACTTTTTATAAGACCTTCTTATTTATTTTCACACCCTCCTTTTTCGTAGGACCTACTATTGGAGATGGATTTATGGAAAATGGGGGTATAAAATCTTATGTGTCATGAAAAATAAATAAAATCACCCTCTATTGGAGATGCTCTAATAGTTTTAAAGTTCTTGTCGGAACAACCATGTAAATAATGCATTAAGTAGACCACCGAATTATTTACTATCTCTACAAAGAATCATAGCTTGGGATGCGATCTATTGGCTCCTATCTACTACATGTGCAATGATTTATAGCTTGAAGTGCGACTGCTATCCATTACTCTTAGGGAGGAAAATAGACCCAACCTCTGGTGAAGTCTAACCACTTACATAATTTTTCACCACACCGGGCATTCAAAGTGTCAGAAAAACAATTCCAACATCCAAATCGGATATAGTGTGGATTGAAATCGTAGCACTTCTGGCCGTGGAGAGGTATAACAGGTTAGCAGCATGATGCAGGGAAAGAAAAGATAAATAAACTCTCATATATAAGACTGGGTCTTTTGGGCATGCCCAAGGGCTTCCCAACCCAAAAAAGCCTGGCCAAAAGGGGTGATTCCCGCAAGGGTTCCCTAGTGTGTGGGGAATCCCAGCGGAAAGACTCCGGGAACGGCTAATGGTTAGTCGTTCCCAAAAAGCAGAAAACGGTCATTCATTAACCGTTCTTCTGAATAATAACGGTGAACCATTGACCGTTCTTATGGAACAGCTAACCATACACCGTTTTTTTATTTCTTAGAATGGTTAATGGATAGCCGTTCCTTGACCTTTTACGTTTACACTCATTTGCAGTTTACGTTTTCTTTTACGATTAATGGTTTCACTCTATTTGTTTTGAGATTTGTCGGAGTAATATTTATTTTCAGCTGTGTGGGATGTACATGTGTAAAGGTGAATTTACACATATTCGGACGTACTGTTAGCCTCAGATTGTTATCATCATCAACGCACTGTTAGCTTCAGATTTTTATCATCATCAACGCACTGTTAGCATTGGATTCTTATCTCTAATTGATATCTCATTCAGATGGATATGACTTTATGTTTATCAACAACGGGGATTTCTCTTATAAATCCCAAACAAAACTTTTACAAACACAATTCATTGACCATTCAAAGAAACACCTACCTTGAAGCATAATACAATTTTTGAAATATAACGAGTCACAAATGATTTCTAGCAGGAAAGGAAAACAGATAGTCTGTGTCGAGGCAAACCAAATTTATCCACTCTATTTTCTTGATGACCATTCCGCAAAGCCTAACTCACTGTCGCAGGCACAGAGATGATGCATCAAGCCTTTAAACCGGTCGGTGTCCCTTTGAGGATTGAGTGGTTAAAACGCCTTCAAATCAATTCCAACTTCGAATTCACCCTTTGTTCCACAAACCCAAACAAAAAAATGGAAGAAAACGATGTTTTTGATTTTTAACGAAGGGGAAGAAGATGAACTGTGTGTCTGGAAAAAAAAAACAAGAACAACCAAAGTTCTCTGTCGAGTTCTCTGGATGTTTTAGGGTAAATAGTGAAACGACTAATGGTTAGCCGGTTCAGTCGATTTTGACTGGTCAAGATAAGGAGAACGGTTAACCATTAACTGTTTCCTCTAAAACGGTCGATTAGTGACCGTTATATGAAGAACGGCTGATCAATACCCGTTTTTTTGGGTTAGAACGGCTCACGGTTAACTGTCCCAGGAAGTCTATGGGAAAAACCGCAAGACCCAGTCTCTTCCCAAGATGATGTGTAAAGGTGTTTGGGAAGTGGCTGGGAAGCACCACTAGACCCAGTCTAATCATAGCTTCTAACGGGGACACCAATTTAGTAGGGGATTATACCAAAATAAATATAAAATCCGACGGCAAAACATCCCCAACCACTGGATTGGTATACCCTCAACAAATTTGGTACCCATATAGAGCATTAAGGAGGAAGTCAGGTGGGTCCAAGGGCATAGCTCAGTGGTATCACATCAACTCCAGTAAGGAGAAATTCAAGGGTTCAATCCCCATCATAGAGGTTTGTATTTAAATTAGTTGTATAGAGGGGTTTGGAGGGGTTTAGCAGTGGGGCTAGTCCAAGTGGATGGATTTTGGTAGGGCCTGGGTCTTGCTTTAACCTAAAAAAAATTAAATTATATTAATGCCACGATTTAGTAATGCCCGACTTTTACTGATGATGATTTTCTAGCGAAGGGCAAAAGAGTCATTTTTATCTATAATTCCGACTCGAGTCTAATTTACTTTCTCACAGGGGTCTATGACCAGAGGTGTAAAACATGTCGGCACATCCCATCACATCCCTATAAGAAGCGAACCCGTCGTTCTATGTGTCATGCTGTGCCGTGCCAGAAATTAAGGAGTGTCGTGCTTGAGAATGTGTTGTGCTGTGCATGGCACATTTATTTTACATTTTTCAAAATAAATATTTTCAACATATTTAGATATTATATGTGTTTTTATCGGAATAATTCGACACAAAAAAGATAGAATGTCAAAAAAATGGTTAGAATAAACACTCTTTTGTGAAATATACAAAAAAAAAGTGTTGTATTGTACCGTATTGTGCAGCTTCTCCAAGCAATGCATGGCCGGAAACACACAATGTCAGATTCTCCAACATATCATCACATGATCATCATGGTATCTTGTGCACTTCATATGAGCCAGACTAGTCATAATGCACAAATCAGGTAATACTCTTCCACTTTAGTCAACATCGACCGTAGATTTACCCTTCCAACATATCATTATGAAGGGCTGACTCAATTACACAAATATGAGGATATTAATTAGGATTTTGGTCGACGGTCAATGCCACGTGTGAGAATACATATTTTTATTTCTCATGCTAAAGAGAATAGTCGGTGGTGGAGGTTACGATAATCAAGGACTCATCCCAAGATATTCATGTGATCATTGATGCTTATAATCTTATCCTTCAATTCATTCTTATATATCTCTCCAAATTAGGATCAGAAAGTTCATAATCATATCATACAGAGCATCTTCTTGAAACCACACGAGTTGCTATAATATCTCTTTTTCTTTCTGATTTCTTTCCTGGGACCAATCTTGATTTATCCATCCATGTGGCTGAAGTAGTCTTCAAACAAGTTGTTTTGGAAAAAGTTGTTTGTGCTCAACATCCCGCAACCCATACGGAAAACCAAAAAACTTATATTTACTATTTCACCCATTTTTAGAAACCTTCAACATGTAACTATAGAGAACTCAGTGGTCAATCATCAAGATGAAGAACTAGAGAATGACTTTAACATAAAACATAAACTCTATTTCATTGGGAAATATAATTGACTGGTCATAATATAGAGTTTCAAAAACTAATTCTTCCGCTACTGATTGCATGTACGTGTACAAGCCAAATCAGAAAGATTCAAGAAAAATAACTTTTTTAGAAAACCAGTTCCAAAACTAGTTAACTTTAAAGCAATGTTCTTTAATATAGTTGGCAGATAAGATAATATTATTCTGCAAACATTTCAACTCTTTGTAACAGAAATGTCGAGAGTACCAAGTGCACCACAATCTTTTCGATATCAACCTATAAGTCAGATACCTTGCGTGTTATGATATAGACAGTGACTGTCAAGAAGATAACAAACCAGAAGGTATACACTTGATATATAGTTTATAGTTCGAAATCAAACACAACTATAGGGATCAACCAAAGTGTTTGGAATTAACTTACAAGTGCAATTACTTTAATTATAACTTAAACAAATTATAAGGCGGAAATTAAAAACACACAACAAGATTTTGTTAACGAGGAAACCGCAAATGAGAAAAACCCCGAGACCTAGTCCAATTTTGAATACTCTCATAATTAAGTCGTTATATAAAGACCACTACCAACTTCGTATAGTTGAGTCCAAGTAAACTACCCCTAGTTACCTAGTTTCCTCAGTATCCCTAGGCCTACAACCAAACTTACATGAATCCTAAGATAGAGTCCACTATCTTAAGTTGCTTCAGCCTAAGACTTTATGCACTCAACTCCTTTGGATCATCTTCCAAACAGTAAAGAACTAATCTGTTTGGTAACCACTCTTCTTATCTCAAGAAATTAAATCTACTCAGGCTACGTGAATTCCTAATTTCCCACATGTAGGTGTAAATAAAAACCACAGATCTAGGTGGAGCAATCCAAGGAAATGTTGTATCGATAGTAGCTGAAGTATGAAGCACCGAATCACTATATACAAGTTTGGCGCGAGAAATGAGATGCCCGTGACGTTGATATGTGTAAAGGTAAAATCCTGATGTGATGCCTATCGGGTACGAATATGAATCCTGGTATCTTCTAGCTTGGAGGTTAGCCTAGAATATGAATCCTTTTTTGGGGACCTATGTTTTTTTGCCTGGCACTTTTAGGGGCTACCCCAAAAGAATTAGGTGCGACACTAAAAGACAAAAAAGGTCACCCAAACGTAAATCTAAGCTACCCCTTATCTTTGATTTTTCGAAATGGCCAATATGCCCTAATATAATCGGTAGCCAACACCTTAATCGGTAGGTTAAAGGTGAATCGGTAAGTTAAATTGAAACTATACCTACCGATTATTGTGTAGATACTTCGGCTAATAATCCCTTTTATAATCGGTAGCTTATCCAACTTGTAAGACTACCGATTATAAGGAGCCCCATATTCAACCTTGGCCGAATTACATAGGTCTTGAGGGGTGCAGAGCCAACCATAACCACTTGGCTTGAGCTGTGGATGAGCCATAATCGGAAGCCTAATAGGTTACATACACTACCGATTATAAGTTACCCCAAAATGAGTTTTTCTAAAATCCTTCACGTAATGAATTTTGAAAGCTACCATAACCGGTAGGGTATATAATTATATAACCCACCGATTATAACGAGCCCCAGATCCAACCTTTGCCATATTTCATAGGTTTTGAGTGTACACGGCCAGCCATAACCACTTGGTTCGTGTTTTGGATGCAGCGTTAATCGGGAGTTAAATATATTACCAAACCATCCGATTATGGGTTGCCCCAAAATGAGTTTTTTCTAAAATCCTTCATGTAAGGGAATTTAAAAGATACCATAATCGGTAGAGTTAAAACTTAACAACCTACCGATTGTAAGGATCCCCAGATCGAACCGTTGACAAATTCCATAGGTTTTGAGTGTACAGAGCCAGGCATAACCATGTGGTTCGTTGTAGCCATAATCGTAAGCCAAATAGGTTACACAACCTACCGATTATAGGTTGCCCCAAAATGAGTTTTTTCTAAACTACCATAATCGGTAGATATGCTAACAAAAATACCTACCGATTATTAATCGGTAGGTAATACCACCTCATTAGCTACCGATTGTTGAGTAGCCCAAAATCGGTAGAGGGGGTTACTTATAACCTACCGATTATTGGAAGCCCCAAATTGAGCATTGGCCAAATTCCCTAGGTTTTGAGGGGTGCAGAGCCGACCATAACCATCTGTTTCGTGTTTTGGATGTAGCCATAATCGGAAGATAAATAGTTCCCCAAACTCCCGATTATAGGTTGCCCCAAAATGAGTTTTTTTCGAAAATCCTTCATTGCAGGAAATTTGAAATCTACCATAATCGGTAGGAATTGTTACTTTTACCATCCGATTATGGGAAGCCCTAAATCGGTAGCTTAGACATTTTATTATTCGTCCGATTATATAGGAGCCCCAAATTTCACCATTGCGAAATTCAAAAGATTTGTTATTTCTATACTTTAACAATCGGTAGTCTAGTGAGGTTATTTTTCCTACCGATTATTATAGAAGCAAGATACGCGTTAGGCACAAAATCGATATTAATCGGTAGTATAATATAGTTACTAATCTTCCGATTGCTGTATAATAATCGGGCACTAAATATCTTCCGATTGTGTAAGGGCATTAACGTATTCTCCGCGTTTTTGGACATCCCTTAACGGTGTATATGGGTTGGGAATAAAAAAGTCGCCCCTAATTCTTTTGGGGTCGCCCCTAAAAGTGCCAGGTTTTTTTTGGACCATTGTTTTTTAAGGCCATCTATCCTACAATGATAAGGGGTGTCCTAAAGTCGTGAGTTTACCAATTTTCCCCTTACCCTAATTAATATTAACCCACCACCGCCGATCACCACCACCACCACCTCCGATTATCACCACCACCAACCACCAATTACCACCACCACCTCCTCCCACCACCACCGCCGATTACCACCACCACCACCAGATTATCACCACCACCAACCACCGATTACTACCACCACCTCCGATTACCACCACCACCAACCACCGATTACCACCACCACCTCCGATTACCACCACCACCTCTATATATATAGCTTAATTTAAATCATTAACAAAGATATTCTCACAAACTCATTGCTTGTCATTCGTTTTTGGTTGAAAAAATGAGAAGTAATCATCAAAATGAAAATGGAAGTTGCAGAGAGGTTTAATGGAGGTTTTTTTTTTTTTCCAGAGACAGATTCGGTTACGTCACAAAAAAAAGTCTCAGCCGAACTTTTAGTTCAGTTATCACGAATTAATTTTTTCTGAACCGAACTCAGAGTTCGGTTGATTTGCAAAAAATACTTTTAAACGAACTATGGGCTAATTCCATATATGCATTTGTAAGTGCATTTCGGTTGGATCGCAAAAATTGTTAAGTTTTTACTTTAATCGAACATTTGCCTAATTGCGTATATGCATATATAAACTCAGTTCGGTTGATTCGCAATGTTGAAGTTTGCGAACCAACCGAACTTCTAACACTTGGTTACTTTTAACCTGCAGTTCGGTTGGGAACTTGGTTGCGTTGAAGTTTGCGAACCAACCGAACATACATCTGTAAATGAGTTTCGTTAACTCGCAAAAATAATTTCAAAACCGAACTCTTCTATATATATATCCAAATGTTGACTTCGGTTTAATTGCAAAAAACAAAATTCTGCGAACTTACCGAACTCTGTTGTTTAAAGTTCGGTTACAACGTGGTCTAGTCGACTGAGCCGAACAAAACTCTGTAAACTCAAGCATAGTAGTTCGGTTACATTTGATTTTTCATCAGCTAGCCGAACAAACAAAAACTCCATTAAAGCTCACGGTTCGGTTGCTCGTGATTTTGGATTTATTAACCGAATCGCATTTGCGTAAAGTTGATTACATGTTCTTCATATAATAAAACCGAACTTTGTTGACCCGGTTGAAATTTTTTTGTTACAATTTTGATTTTCAAGATATTTTAGGTCGTTTATAGCATCATTCACTAAGTTACAAGCATACTTCAGTACCCAGAGGAAGTTTTTTCTCCATATTCACCCATCTCAAAATAATTTTTTTCTCCATCTTCTTCTTCTTCTATCACTTTAGTCACTCAATAATTCTAGTTCTTTTAAAAAAAATATATATCAATTTAACCTTAATTAAAGATTAATCACACTAACTAATCATTATACAAAAATAATCAGGAGGGTAATTTTGGTATTAATCTAAATATTTAGATAAGGGGTGACCTAGAATTACTTCTAATGTCTTACCCAAAATAAAACCATGGGTCCATGGTCCCAAAAAAAAAAAAAACCATGGTCCCCAAAAAAATAATTCTTGAATGTAAACTTTATCTTCAGGCTTTGTTGGGCCGGGGCATTTTCTCTTGGGAGAGCACGTCAACTAATTTCATTAACACAGTATCTTAAGAGTTTGCTTCTTTTACATTCATTTTATATGGACTGTATCTCTTTGTTTGTGTTTACTTCTTTCATATTACTCTCTTGGTATTCTATTTTTTCTATTTCCTGTCTTATAATTTGTAATTCATTCTCCACTTTTCATATAAATTTTCCCTCGCTCAACCAAAAAGAAGGGGAGAAACGAAAGAGTGAAATAAGAAACAATAAAGCAAGTGACAGATTCCATTTAGATATGGACCAATATAAGAACAATACAATACACAGCTAAAGCAAGCAACAAGACAACAAAAACTAAAATGCAATAATCTTGCATTCCTTATTGAAAGTAAAACCATGATAAGCAAATTTAACCAACACTACATTGCAAATAGTAGTGACCTAGTAGTATTCGTTGGTGTTGGTAGCGATCGATGGAGATAGTGTATACTTGCAAGGTGCTTGATCCGGTGATACTTGGATTGTCATCTCTGCTGGACAACAAAAGGGTGGAGGAGGTGGTGGTGATGGTGGTGGAGGTGGTGGGGATGGGGGAGGAG
This sequence comes from Papaver armeniacum, assembly GCA_023531295.1. Classification (NCBI taxonomy): domain Eukaryota; kingdom Viridiplantae; phylum Streptophyta; class Magnoliopsida; order Ranunculales; family Papaveraceae; genus Papaver; species Papaver armeniacum. The sequence continues at coordinate 956,822 of JAJJWW010004070.1, forward strand.
GTGGTGGTGATGGAGGTGGTGGGGATGGGGAAGGAGGAGACATGTTTTTGCAGCAACACTCACATGTTAGGGTAGGAGAACCTTGAGGGTTTGTAAATGGTGTGCACTTTTGATTCATCACTGAACTGCCCATTCCACGGCATTTATTATTACACCAATTTGTACAGCATCCGCAGTTATGTGTCGGACCACATAAAACGACGTTGTATATGTCACCGGATTTACATATTTCTGCTCCGGTTATTCCACTCAGTGACAAGATCTCGGTTATATCCCATTTCGCAAATGCCATCTCTGCTATGTTGCCAAAAAAACTATTATTAGCGTTACTATGAGATGATATAATTAATCTAGATTTCGTCGTTAAGCGGCTAATAAACCAGAAAAGTGAAGAAAACAAAAAGAACACCAACTAGTAGCTAGTTGGTAGAAACTTACCTGACATGTTAACAATTGCTAAGAGGAAAAGAACAGTGAAGAAACCATGAGAAACGTTGGTTGCTGCCATGTTTCAGCTGACTTCAGTTGCAACAATGAAATTTCTATTGGTTTTTGGTGATGAAATATGAGCTGAGTTGAGCTCAATTTATAGCAACAGTAGATGATGTTGTGGGCAGCTTCTTACCATATCAAATAATAATGGAAATCACATGTGTATCATTCCTAGGGTATACAGTACAAGGAAATTATGATATACTAATGCTACCTCAAATATACAATTCCTTGGGACTGTCATAAGTCATAACCGTACCATAAGATCTAGCAAAAAAAAAAGTTAAAATAATATACTCCCTTCGTTCCACTTTACTTGATGTTTTAAGGTTTATTTTCTGTTCCAAAATAGATGAGAGTTTTAGTATTTTTTCTAAATTTTCTCTGATTTACCCTTGCTTTGGAATCACACCAAAGCATAAATTATCATCGTTATCAACACAAAAACAATTACTCTGTTGTAGGGCCTATGGCCCATAGATGTGCGGCCCAACTAGGTAGTTAGGGTTTTCCCATGGTTGTATATAAAGCATACCCTGCTGTGTAATATGGTTGTTGCATATCAATACAATCTCTCTTGCCACTTCTCATACTCTTGGTCTTCTCTCTGTTTTTCCCTAAAAGACGTTATCATGCACGAACTCAACCTAGCTATGGCCGATTTTGTTTTTATTTTTCCATCTTTTGTCTTCAATAAAAACGGCAGTAGAGAGAAAATCTAAAAGAAACCAAGTTACCAAAATCAAAAGTTCCAAAATCTGAAAGGAACTCTCGACTCTGTCCCAAACGGCGCTTTCCTAACGAACATCATCTTTGTGTTGATGACGAAAAATTCTCCTCATCAGCAATTGAATTAAGAGATTCATAAACAAAAAGCAATAAAGATATGTATCTCACTCCTGCTTGATGATTTGATTCATTTCTTAATTAGATTACAGATCTATAATTTCTTCATCTCTTAATTAGATTAGTTCTTGATAAAAAAAAATGTATTTAAACTTTTGATATATTATCTCGATTAAAAATTGGGATCTAGATCCATATTCCCCATATTTGGGGCTACATTACCCATATAATCGATTTCAATTTCATGAGATTTCATTTTTCCATCAAAAATTGAACTTATATCTAATGGAGATCTTATTCTTGAATGGTTTGTTTTCAGAAATATTAAACAAAACCCCATTAATGGTGGAGCTTTTAAATCAAAGTGCAACAAGAGTACTGTTGAGCGTTACTTGCATACAGAGGAAAAAGAAAGTCCCATGCTCGTCCTGATACCTCCCGCAATATCCAGTAGGAAAAGTGAATGGAAATGTGGGAAAAGCGGTCCGTTCCCGTCCACATCCTGTCCGTTCCCGTCCACATCCTGTCCTGGTTCCTGTCCGTGCCGGTCCACGCCTTGTCTGTGCTGGTCCCTCGTCCCGATCCGGGGTCCTGGACGGTGCGCGACCAAGTCTGTTCCGGGTCTGTGTATATACAGCGGGAACCAAAGTCCCAGGTATGTGATTATGATGTGGGTTTTTACGTTGAGTACTTTCTAGGCCTATTTTTTTTAGAACATGCCTAGTTCTTTATTTTATTTTTGTTTTAAGATAAGCCTACATTATAGAAATGGTCAATTTAAATTATGACGGTTGATCTCGACCATTAAGAATTTTGGTTTTATTATTATTTTGTTCTCTTGAATATGATATTGGCTATTTTTGAATGATGTTTATTATTTTTTTTGTTCAATTGGTTGTACCAACTCAATTCCAATGTATTCAATTGGGGCTTAGAAGTACTTGAGCACCATTATTGGATATTTGATATTTTTCCAAAATTTTTGAATGTTCCGTGGAATGTATCCACTTGCTCGACTATTAATCTGTCAATAGTTTCAAAACATACGTTCAAATAAAATCACATGTATTCCAATTTTTGTGGAAGAACTCACAAAAGATGATATGAGTCATAACATTTTCATTTCCCTACTTCATCCATAATACTAACGAACCGGTATATGTTGAAGTATGACAACAAGAGAATTATCTTTAGTAATATATTCAACCTAAAGTAAATGGTTGACATGTGTAGTGAGATTCTCTTGGCCTATTGAGATAAAGAAATTTCTCAAATTAAGCAAAATGTAGCAAAATTGAAAATGAAAAGAACCCCTAAGTAATGAGGGTTAGACGTACCGACTCATATAAAGCATGTGAAAAGGGACATATATATCATGAGACGGAAATGTATTTTTTTTTCCAATAGTAATGACACCAAAGTACCGGTATCAACTGAATATGGAATGAAGCTAAGATGTAATTCTAGCTCTCATCATAGATAAAAGAGTTGGAAATGCACCTGGTCATAGGTGTTGGTATACACAATATAATTTGTATGTGTATCATAGTAACAACCAATTTTCACATCAACTCTAATGGCAACAAGGACTTTGCCTGGCCAATTGACTATCTTATCGAGCGCAGCACTGCTCATTTTTTTTTCAATATAGAACAAAGACGTATCAAAATCTCTAGATGTACCAAGAGATAATCACACCTTATTAAATTCTCAAGTAACCCGTGTAAATGGATATCATGTGGAACATCAAAATGATGAGAATGTAATTGATTGCATCTTTTATAGTCTCTAATATATTTGGAAGGAAATATATTTTAGAGAAACGAATGAGTCAATCTAGTGCAATGTAATTCACTATAATATTTGGTTTATTGAATCATATTGACACTGACAATGAAATGTTGGAAACTGACTCATACAGGCTTTGGGCATAACTATAAAGAAACTTTGGTTGTGACATGATGATTGTTTTGAAAGAACTCATACAAATATCACTTTATTTGAGTGAACGAAAATGGGAAAAAGATTGAAAGAATGCAAAGTGACGACATATCTCTCGATAAGTGTTTTCTAAATTCCTAGATGCACAACCCCCCTTCCCATTATGCTTTTAGGTAAGAAAGTATATCACTCATTTTTACAAAGTCTTCAGTAAAACAGGATCGAGACCATCCTAAGATGCAAAACTTCCATATTACAAAGACAACAAGGTGAACTTTAGAAAAATATTCATGCAGAATGCGGACCATTAAAGTGACTGATGGATCTGGTGAATGTTTTGACATTTCGGACTAGTTATAGTTCCCAAGAAATTTGCGTTTGAAAACTCCTAGCACATATTACACAATGCAAAGTGCAAAGGCTAACCACCCTTGTTAATGCTGGATAATTTACATCAAAAGGACTTGATGAATATTGCATGTTTAATAGGATCAATATAGAGCATCTTATACCCAATGGTCTCGAAGAGGCTACCATCAAAGGTTACATATGGTGTCTAAGGAATAGGTTATGCATACCAACCTACCTTTTATTGCTTTGGGGATATGCAATATTGCGCGCATCTTTACTTAATTTTTGTAGAACCCAATATTAGTCAACCTTTTCTGCGTACCAGTTGGTAACTGGATTTAAGCCTGACATTCATGTTCTTACGCATTTTTGGTTGCACTATATATGTGCCATTATGACTCCACATCGTACTATGATGGGTCTTCAAAACTTTTAAGTAGTTATGTTGGAAATGAGTTCCCAACAATTATACGCATTTTAAAACTTTTGGTAGGAGATCTCTTACCGCTAGATTTGCCGGTTGTCATTTTAATGAGACATTCTTCCCGTCGTTAGGGGGAGATAAGAAAAAGTATTTTCTAAGGGAACGACAGGAATTGTCGTGGTGTGTTCCCACTATGTCTCATGTTGATTCTTGTACTCCACAAATGTAAATGTGAAGTGACAAAGAATAATCGATTTTCAGAATGTACACTGATGTCACTAAAGTGACAAGATCACACATACCAGCTGCAAATATTCCTGCAAGGTTAGAAATCCTCAAAGATGGGGTACACCATAGACTAAGGTGTTGTAACTACACTTGGTGGAAGTGTAGTTAAGGCCGTGCCTCCATAAAGGAAGATGGAGATGCCACTAGGTTCGATCAATGCTCACCTAGAAAGGAAGTAGATGAGTAAGGCACAACCTAATTTGTATCATTAATGAAATCATCTCGTTTGATTGTCTCTGACTATGTCCATGAATCAATACTGGAGGACGCTCCAAAGTTTAACGATTCCAGAGAACAATGACATCCCAAGTGGATTATGAGAACACACACGAGTCAATGGAAAGATCGTGTGATCATATTAATGATTATTATTTTCATATACAGTTGCTAAAGGAAATAGAGCACGATGAGATCGAACCATGCTTCTTATTGTTTGAATATCAACAATAAAGAGCATATTTGGCCTACACAATCCAGTAGAATTTGATTCTTTGACAAATATATAGGTATTTGGTGTGGTAGTGCTAACCAACCAAGTGTAAAGCCTGTGGACATGCATGATTATTTGTCACAAAGCACAGTGAGAATAATGAAGTCGTATTGGTATAAAGACTCTCCTTGTGGCGCGAGGTATCTCACAAAGCCCTGGAATTGTTTACTTTGTCATAATGATCATTATAGCATTTTGCTACTTAGTTAGCTTGGTAATTTCAAAAGGACTTGAAATGCAACATATGTATGTGGTTGTTACGTATCTCTGAAAGAATCAAGAGATAGAAGATATTTACAAAAGTACTTGATAGACTTTTGTTTCCCAAATCAAATGACTCTAAACCACAGAGTGCGTTTACAGTTAGATAGAACGCTCACTTATAGATTCAAGCAATCAGGCGGATGTGGTATACTCGTCTAAGTGGATATTCGATTTGGAGGGGATAAACAAGTAAGTTATTTTTCCTTGCGTATTCACAAGAAAGTTCCTGATTTGGAATTGTAGCTATTTATGTCGATGGTACAGACATGATGGGTACTCTTGATGTAATAAGAGACCTTAAAAGCTATTTAAAAATCCGAATTTGAGGTGAAAAATCTAGGGAAGCTCGACCGAGTATTGAGCTTGTGGGATATTATTCCACCAGTTTGCATATGTCTAAAGTTTTCAGGCAATTTAACAAAGACATGCATCCTGATAGCACTCCCATGATTAGTCGAGGTTCAAATGTAAGTAAGTGACCATTTCGTCTAAAGGAAGATGAAGAATATGTGCTGGGAGATGAAATTCCCATATCTAAGTACAATAGACGCATTGTTGTACTTAGTATAATAATGTACTCGATTAAATTTTACATCCTCAGGTAACTTGTTAGCTAGATATAGCCCAGCGCCAACGCAACGTCATTGGAATGGTATAGTGAATGTAAGCATGTACTTAAAGGTAACCATTGACATAAATTTGTTTTATCCCTACAAAGACATTAAAAGGAATGCTAATGAAAGTGAAATCCAAAAGTTGTTGATTATAAAGGAATAATAATCTCTTCTCCAACGAAAGTAATCAGAGGGAGATATGGTAGATTATTTTCTAAGTCATTACCAATACTCAGTTTCGAAGAATACATGACTAAAGGAACTATCTGGAATAACTTTGAAAGTAATCAGGGGGAGATGCCGACATCAGGGGGAGGATCTAAGGATATGATGTCGACATGTTTTACTTCGAAATTGAAGTTGTGTTGTACTCTTTTTCCCTTCGATCGAGAATAGTTTTTCCCAAAGGGTTGTGTCTCTCGACAAGGTTTTTAGCGAGACAATACTAGAAACATCAAGTATGTTGAACGTTGAAGACATAAAGATAAATCGTTGATATTATCGAAAATATCCCGGATCAAAGAAATGAGATGCGATATTCTCGTTAAGCAACGTAACTTCCGTAATCAACAACACTTGTCTTATAAACATTCAAGTCGCCAAAGTAAAGTGTGATAAACCCCTTCATCGCATTAGACTAACGAAAATTGTCTGACATCAGGGGGAGCATCTAATAGTATGTTGAACTATTTTCCTTCACCGAGGTTATTTTTTCCTACATGGTTTTATAACTCGGCAAGGTTTTTAATGAGACAACAACAAACACTGGGAATGTAATTTCCTAACTAAGGCTATTGTCTTTCCCACGAGGATTTTCTGCCGTAAGAGTTGTGATGCAACTAGTCAACTTCAACGGAGCAAAGTGATCATCTGAAGCGGATCACCTTTACTTGCATCGTCACGTTGTACTCTTTTCCTTCGTCAAGGTTTTATCCCTTTCGGGTTTTCCTTGTCAAGGTTTTAATGAGGCAACATATTCGAGTCTAACTATGTTCTACATTTGTGTAATATTGTACTCTTTTTCTTTAGTTCGGGTTTTGTCCCTTTGGGTTTCCCTGACGAAGTTTTAACGAGGCAATTAACTTAGACTCATCGATCTTTGAAGATCGTATTGCATGTGATGAACTACATGTAAAGTATGAGACAACATGTGAAGTACTACATGTGAAGAACTGTACCAAGGTTTTGTCCCACTGGGTTTTTTCTTGTCAAAGTTTTAATGAGTCAATTGAGGCACAAGTCATCAAGGAGAGGACGACATTTGAAGAACTACATTTGAAGCACTATATCTGAAGCACCGCGTATGAAATTCTATTGGACCGCACAAGGGGGAGTGTTGTAGGGCCTATGGCCCATAGATGTGCGGCCCAACTAGGTAGTTAGGGTTTTCCCATGGTTGTATATAAAGCATACCCTGCTGTGTAATATGGTTGTTGCATATCAATACAATCTCTCTTGCCACTTCTCATACTCTTGGTCTTCTCTCTGTTTTTCCCTAAAAGATACTCCAATTTTTAGATATTTTCCATGGAGGATATTTACTCTAATCTTTAAAATTTTGGTACATCCCAAGTAAATTACAATGGGATTGATAACTTTTCCTATAATCTAGAAACTAAAAACTAGGTCATTTAATCTTTTACAAAGATATTAATATGGGTAGAATTAGAAAAATTTAATTCTCTCTGATGTTCCTTAATCTGCGTGAAAAACTCTACAACATGAAGTAAAATACGGAGGGAGTAAAAAAATTGTTTAGGTAAGTCTGTTTTAATAAAACAAACAAAATTTACGTAAACATACATGTCAATGTTCGAGCCTATGAGGTATATAATCCATTGAATCCTCTTTCTACATTCATGTCGGAGAAACTCTAAAATTTCTTCTCATGAGATTTTTTTCCGACGTGATTTTAAATTAATTCTGACAACCATATTTTGGTCCAAGCCAGCTTCCAGGCTAATGGCGGATGTAAAAAAAAATTTAAAAATCTGATGGTATTCTTTCTGCAGGTTAAGCGAAGATCCTTTAAATAAATAAGATTTGGTTTAGAAATTAGAGCGCTCATCGGTCATCCAATCGAACCGACTTTTTTTTTAAAAACAATATTGCTTGCAACTTCCTAGAAATTTTGAAAGATTATTTGCTTCCAATTCATCTAATGTTTGTATTAAATTTGATTTGTTTTTTTTTTTCAAAATTTTCAGCATTTAATGCACGTGATAATGCTAGCCTTCTTCTTGAACTCTTCTTCTTGCTATTATTTTTCTCGTTTTTTGGTTGAAAGCCCGATGATTATTGAAAGAAGGATATTTGGAGCAAGTGTTTGGCCCGTTGGTGGAAGCAAGGGAGTTATTGGTAGAAGTAGTGATGGAAATTAATGGAAAAATCTGCAACGGGGAGGTTGATGCATTGATGGATAAGCTTAAACACTTGTAGTTGATAAAATGGTGACAACATCCATGAATTCTTTATCTTCCTCTAAAGCTTTCATAATCTCACGAGACAAACAAACTTCAAAGTCGATACTCCCTTCCACCCAACCACGAACCGGAAGAACCTTACCATCGTAGTGGCTAGAGTGCCCAGTCCGCACTGCAACAGGCTTGCCCCAACCGAAATCATTGCCATACGCATTGAACCTTGGAGATCCCCCCGACACCAAAATGTTCTTCGGTGGTGGAGAATTACTACTTAAAATGAATCTGGGTCTCACCACCCATGATTTCCAAATACTTAGAACTTTTTCGTTATCATAAGATACGATCACTTGGTTCAATAAACAAGCTGCCCATCCAAGTCCTTTCTCGAGCAGCTCACCTGCCTTAGCAGTTGCTCCAACATCCAGCATTGAGTTGCCGAAGTATGCTTCAGGCAAAGGTGGATTCATCCTAGATCTGTTACCTATCGATAACCAATAACTCGTCTCTTCATTTGGATCTAATTTCCTTGCACGGGTCGTGGCTAACCAAATATGAGCAAACAGAGCTTGCAAAGACGAGATAGTAGTACTAACACTACTCTCACTAAGACTGATCTCAGAATTAGCCATTGTTTTCAGTCTTGCAATGCTTTCCTTCTCAAAATGAAAGATCCTCTCTTCAAGTGGACTAGTACTATGAGGATATCTGTGTGGTAGAAGTTTGAATGTGGATATAGGGATGCGAATTGGGGGTTCAGTGTCGAAAAAACAGCGTTCAAGAATAGGGCGATTGAAAGTAGTACCACCTCTAGAAATTTCTGCCCATGAGGCTATGAAATGCCAAAAAGATGTTCCATCACAGACAGTGTGGTTCATGCTGCATCCTACAAATATGCCGTCAATCAATTTAGTTACCTGAACCGAAAGCAATGGAAGAGATTGACCGTCATGGCCTAACGCACCGTTAAGTGGAAAGAAGCATTCGTGAATTATACAAGGATCTGCATAAGATGAGTCGAGGAAGTCGGATATGGCTATGTCTGCAATCGAAGCTACAAATTCTGCACCTGTAGAGCTTTTGCAGTCTATGTACACAGATACAGTTTCCTCATCATCATCTTCATGTTTTCTAATTGCAAGGCGACCTGCAAGAGGATAGAAGTATGCCAGTGTCTGCGATAGTGATTTCTTTAGGTGATTGAACACATCTACTGGTTTTTCTGGTTGGTGCTGCTTATCTTCAGTAAACAGAAATCCCCTTTGCATGTAAGGAAATGGAAGATTTTCCAGGTCCCATGGATTTAAGTCAATTATGTCGACTCTAGTTGGTTCTGCCTGAATACATGGTAGAATTGCAGTGGTTGAGACATGGCGAACTTTTTCGTTACTGAACATGATATCTTTCTGATCCGATCGAAACATGATAGCATAATCTGTTTATAGAGTTGAAATTTGCTAGCTAATTGTGTTTGACTGGTTGGTGATCATTTTCTTTGTGTTTTTATTTAATTGCTTTAATTGACAAAAGCATTTCCACTAACGTGATATCATAATTTGCAAATCTAGATCTTTGTAAAGTTACGATATCACGTTAGTGGTCATGCTTTTTAGTTAAAAGATCATTAAAGTAATTAATTTAGAATTCCGATTGGTGATGGAGGTGGTGGTGGTGGTGGTGATGGAGGTGGAAGACGTACGAACATCAAGAACAATACAATTCAGGCATAAGAACAATACAATACGGCTAAAACAAACATCAAGATACAGACACGAAAACGTACGAAATGAGCTGCAATATTCTTGCATCCATTGAAAGCAAACTCATAAGAAAGTGAAACAATACTACATTATTGGAAACAGTAGTGAACTAGTAGTATTTGTGGATGTTGGTAGTGATCGAGTGTTACTTGCACGGTACCTCATCCGGTGAAACTTGAACTTCCATCTCCACTGGACCTGGACAACTTAAGGGTGGAGGTGGTGGTGGTGTAACCTTTGCAGCAGCAGTCGCATGTTGTAGTAGGATAACCTTCCGAGTTTATAAACTTTGTGCACTTCTGAGAATCCACTGAACTACCCATCCCCCTACACTTATCTTCACACAAATCAATACAGCATTTGCATTCACGTGTTGGACCGCATAAATAGACATCGTGTATGTCACTGGGTTTGCAGATTTGACCGGGTGGAGTGCAGCAACACTCGCAGTTTGTAGTAGGATAGCCTTCAGAGTTTATAAACTTTGTGCACTTCTGTTTAACCACTGAACTACTCATTCCACTGCATTTATCTTCGCACCACTCATTACAACATTTGCATTCATTTGTTGGACCACAATCAACAGCATCGTATGTGTCCCCGGATCTACACATTTCTGCTCCAGTGATTCCATTTAATGACGAGAGTTTGGTTATGTTCCATTTAGCGAATGCCGTCTCTGCAATGTTGCCAAAATAAAACTATAATTAGAAATACTCTGTGATGATACATTTAGATTCCATGTTTACCAGCTAATAAATTGATCAAGTGAAAAAGAAAAAAAACAGAGGAGCAACATAAACCAGTAGCTCGAATTAGAAACTTACGCGACATGTTAACAATTGCAAAGAAGAAAAGAGCAGTGAGGAACAAGGGAGAAATTTTGGTAGCCATATTTCAGATGACTTCGGCTGAAACAAAGAAAACTCTTCTAGGTTTGAGTGTGAGGAAATATGAAGCGGGCTTAGCTCTATTTATAACAACAGAAGTAGATCATTCATTTATGTTTAAACCTAACAATTACACCATGCTTTTAACGTGACTTCTGATATTCTTTTCTTGGAAGCCCGTGCTGAGATAGACACGCACGATGCAGACATGACAAGATGCGATTACGAAAACACAACAAATCTTCAAAAAACCTAAGACCCAGACACATAGATAATCAATAATGTTTTCCACTATGCCATAATGTAACACTAGTAAAGTGCTGTGATACTCTAAACTGAGAATGCACATTTAATAATCCAACTACTCAAGATTCGGGACTTTTAGTGAAAAATAGAAACAGAGTTTAACTATGTGGACCAAATTTTGTTGTATCTGCTCTATAATTCACTGAACTCTCTGACTATTGATAGCTCTGTTTAATCAGTGCAAGCTGGTATTGCCTAAAGGATCATTGTTTTTTTTTTTTTTTTTTACTATTGCAGTGAATATAAATTTGCTGTTTGGCTTGGTTGAGCTTTTCTTACCATCTCCAAGACAGTAAACAAAAACTGTAAACCCTTCAGCAGTACAAATTTAAGAGAAATAATGAAAAAATAAACAGCAAATGTATTAAACTTCCTGTACGATCTTTGGACACCTAATCCAAGTCACGAACATTTTGCTACTATGGAACACCGAAACGATGCAGCAACTTCAAGAAACTAAAGAAAACTCTAGAGGACCAAAACTAATGTCAAACATAAGGTATAATCAAAGTGCATAAATCAAGAACATAACTAAAAAGAAACATCAACCCACTGACACTCACTAAAAGTACTGAAGGTCAAGCAGTTAACCTGCATGAAAACAAGATTAGAGGGATGCATATAAATTTAACTGCTCTACTTACATGATGCATGGTCTAATGTAGGTAGCTCCCACGAAAAGAACCTCCCAACAGATTACGGAACCAAGAAATTCATTTTATCATAATGACCAAAACCTTAGGCAACTTTATTATGCATTTTCTAGTGTTTTTCAGTTGCCACAACTAGGCATGTTTTAACTTAATATGAGCTACAAGGTGTAATACTAACTTAAATATATTTACGATATTAACAATTGGAAAACAAATCAAACTCCATTTACAGGCATTTTAGTATCAATGTATATGTCAAGAGAACGAAAAAATACCTCAAAAGTTCGGCTTCTTTCCTTGGAGAGGTCAAACAATAGATGGAGACACTTTCAGCTCATAGGCCCTGTAATAATGGCAACCTCACTCCATTCCAACCTAAGGTGAAAAATATCAAGATTTCCATATCAGTTTATTACCAATTGCTAGAAAAACCAATTCTGATATAAAAATGATACAGATGGAGGTCCCGCTTACCACCACATGTTAAACATTATTACGCACTTAGATCCACTTTCGGGATCCAAGAACTGAAAGTCTCAGATCTAGCTTTACACAATTACTTACTTCTCCGTAAAAATCCACATAAAATAGCTGCTCTCTTATCACCTACATGCTGTTAAAGAAAAAAAATAAAATTTGCCAGCACAATCAAGTTATGCTTTCCTGCTCATTCAGTAACAAGATTTTCCTGCCAAGCCACCATCTGATCCGTCTTTGATACAATATAAATACCAAATTATCTATTTAGACATGAATTAAAGTCGCAGATCATACAGCTCTTCAAGGACATGAGAACAAAATTAGGAACTTATGAAAAAATAAGAAGACACAAAGACTTAGAGCAAAGAAGCCTGGCAAACCTAGGTTAAAAAAAAAAGCATCACTATACAATATTAAAACTCCAGCATGCCCATACAGTCAAGAAATCCATTTGTTACTCTCAGTCACAATAAAATCCTTGTTAACAGCATTTCTGACAATGACCACATAAAATTCACAATGCATACAGTATCTGCAGTATAATCACAGAATAGGTATAATGTTGGTTGTATCAGGTAGTGACGGAATCATTTTCTGAAGGGGATTGAAGCACAGGCACTGTTGTTGGGGGTGTAACAATCTCTTTCAGCTTTTTCAACATTGTAAGGCGTACTGTCTCCGATGATATTTCCCACTTCTGTTTAAATAGATCAAACTCCGGAAGGTTATCTGGATTCCGAGGCATGATTGGAGCAGGCACAGCTACAAGTTTTCTCCAGTGTGGGTCAATATCAGATAATGCAATGGGTCGACCCTCATGCTCAAATTGCTTTATCTCATGTGCACAAGGTAATCCATGAGTAAACCGTATGGAACACTCACAAGATGAACCACTGGCGTCAATGGACTGACCTCGAGAATGCTCTGCTACTAGCATATCTAGTGCTAGATCAGAAACATTATTCTTCAAATCCTTCAAGATTGGTAAATTATGTGATGGCTTCACTGATATTAAGCTATCTACCAAGGATTCCTTCACAGTTGTAATCTCATTGGTGATCGAGCTGTGGATTTCCGTCCAGCATGAGACAAAAGTTCCTTGTGACGATCCAATCATCCTACTTGTTTTCTCCTGTGCACTCTCGATAGTTTTTGTGGTTGTGTAACCATAATGCTTTACCTTATTCGTCCAAGCAGAGACAAAGTGCTCCTTCAGACCTAACCAATTGTCCCGCAGGTATTGAACACATGTGGGGTAATTGATCCATTTACTTTCAAATGATGCAAATCCTTCATCAAAAGCAACAGGAGTCTCAGACTGCATCAGGTTTTTCCCAATCCTTCAGGAAACTGTCAGAGTATTCGTTGTTGTGGAACTCGTGTTTGCAGCTAACCATTATGGTCCTTGAAATCTGGAAAGTGCAAAGAATGTGATCTGCTTTTGGGAATACGGTTTTGATTGCACTAACCAGAGCATTAACACCACTTGTCACAAATACAGAAGGCACTGCATTGGGTTTATAAATGGTCTTCAACTGGTTCAAAGCCCATGTGTATCGCTCTTCTATTTCGGCTTTCATAAAGAGAAAAGCAACAGTAAATGTCTTACCAGTTGACGTGATCCCTATGATCTCGGAAAGAGGCATATGGTACCGACTCGTCCTGTACGTTGAATTGATCATCAATACTGAAGGAAAACTCTTTGCCAACTGTACAGAATCTGGGTGGCTCCAGATTACGTCTTGAACCTCATCAGTTTCCTCGTCCTTAATGTGCCACTCCACATAGTGATACTCCTCCAGAAGCTTCATAACCTGCTGCATTTCAGACCTCCCCTCCATCTCGGTCATTCTCAAATGCGCCCTTGCATTGTAGATGGTTCTCATGGTAGACTTGTTAGTACCTCTGCTCCTTTTCTTAAGTGTGGTAAGTACTTCTTTTGGCTTGATGCCACTTCTTATCATATCTTTCAGCAGTTGCTTCTCATCGTCCCTCAATCGACCTGCGAGTAATCCAGTGACCAACTACGGTGCTTTCTAGCGCATGGTTGTGTTCTCCACATTCTACCTTAACCTTCCATTTATCATCTGGTTGCCAGACTCCTTTAAGGGTGAATGGACAACCACACTTCTTTGTCCCAGTGTGTTTTCTTGCCCGCACCGTTGGCGCTAAGGTCCTCCCGGAAATTCAAGCAAAGCCTGGTCTTTCTTTGTATGATGACGGAACACACCACCCCTCTCACAACCCAATGTAATCCTTGTCTTTCTTCCCGGTACAGGTTTCTCAGACTTTGCAATCACAACTATCATATGATTTTGTCTCCCAACATCTTGACACCACACAATCATTTCATCACGAGAATTAAACACCTGATCAGTTACAAACTGATCCGCCATATCAATTTTCAAAACCTCCGATACACGTTTTTCATGCTCGGGATTCACCACCACATCTTCCTCTTCGCCCCAATTCTGCAGACTAGTTGCACAATATTCTTTTCGTGGATCAAATAATTCAATGTCTCCACCGGTCTCAACCTCCGTCGAAGTTTCTTCCATTTATTCAGAAAAAAAGATATGATTAACTCTACCCCGGAGAACTTAAACCTGTCCTTCACTTCCTTCGTAACCTCAAAAAATGATCGAATCTTTACAAGGCTTACGTTGCAACAACTTAGTTACTTCTGGAAGCTGCGAATCTGCAGTTTGTGCATAATACAGAGTATTATTAATATCATTACCGCCGACAATGTTCGAACCCATGATTAAACAAGACAGATAGCAAAAAGTTTGAGCAAAATTACATTACTCACTAACAATTTTACCAATTGAGAGTAATTTCTTTGCGATTAACGCGATATATCAATTGATAACTATGAGAATATACAAAATTATTCAAAATTTAAGTACCCCCCATATCAACATTATCAACAGTTGACCTAATTTTATCATCTTCTTCTTAATCACTAACAGCAGAAAAAATTGCAACTTTTGCCAAAATCAAAGCTTTAAACCGATAAAAAGAAAAACCCAGAATCAAATCAGTGAAAACAAACCCTATAAGACAGACCCATACTCAAAGAAGCAAATCATATAAGAAAGAGCAGATTGGAGAATAGGAGATTGTTTTAATTACCTCATTGATTCTCTTTGCCCCGCACCTCTGGATGTTTTGAATAAGGTCTACTTCATCTCCTGCAGATTCAGTTGATGGTATTTAGCTCTAGGGTTTCTGTTACGAACCTTTCCTTTCTTCTGGCTCTGAAGAAGAAGAAGATGAAGGAGAATATAGAGATTTTGCGCTTTAGGAGGATTTTAGCTCGTCTACCGATTCAATAGGGTGGACTCGGAACATACTCGCTGGTCTACCTTTTTTAGAGCAACTGCAGTGGGGGACTATACCCATTTATTTGGTCTCACGAACCCAGAGCGTGCGGGACGGACCAAAGACCAAATCCCAGACTAAATGAACAGTGGGCGATTATATTTGGTCGGGGACCAAAGACTAAACCCAAATATAGTCGAGCGTGCATATAATGTTCGCCCCAAAACCAGGCGAACTTAAAGTTTACGCCCCACACCAAGCGGGGGTAAAATGTTCGCCCCACCATTTTTTTTTTTTTTTTTTTTTGTTGAGGCGAAGATTATATGTGATCCTGGTGTGGGGCGAACATTATATGTGATCCCCACACCAGGCGGACATTATATGTTCGCCCCATTTTTTTTTTTTTTTTTTTTTTTTTTTTTTTTTTTTGCCGGGCGGGGATAAAGTTTACGCCCCACACCAGGCGAACTTATACTCCCCGCTCGACTAAATTTACTCGCCACCACTGCGTCACACGATGGACCAAACTAAAATTTGGTCTTTGATCTTTGGGTTTAGTCGCACCGCTGTGGATGCTCTTAGTCCTTATGGATAAAGTTTGTTGGTCCAATAAATCAGGGATGGAGTCGGGATTTTTAACTGGAGGCCAAAAAAAATAAAAATAACACAAGCTCTCAAGGATGCTGTTATTCGTAAGAATACCAAGTACGTAGAAAAATGCACATCCCAGGGTTATGGGTTTGAGGCTTTGGCCTTTACTACTCTTGGTGAGATTAGTGTTGAAACTTATGAGACTTTATTAAACGTTTGCGCAATTTTATGGCTAGCTATGACCGGTCCGCATAGTGGCGCACAATGATGTTGTGTTACGGAGTATGTAACCTGGCAGATGGAATTGCATAATCCGACGATGTAGCGCCAACATGGCTGAGACAAGAAACGTTACTGGGCACATGCAACATTATGCGATAGTGTTGCATATCCTTGTTCAGAGTTAGCCCAGCTCAAGGAAGGAATAAAGGATGAGATGCAAAGTCATGGAATGACTTTGGCATGGTCCCAAGCTTTGGTCAAGGCTTGGACTGTGCATGTGCATCAATGGTGAGGCCAAACACGCCATTGGTGATAATTGCTCGCCAAAGGAGATGCAAGTGATGCATATGAAGCATGAAGATTGTACTAAGCAAGTCAAGACTCAGTTGGCATAATATTTGGATGTTGGCATCCAAATGAGCTAAGTGCATAATGCAAGCTATAATGGTGCAATGCAAGCCATGATAGCGCAATGCAAGTCATAATGGTGCAATGCAAGCTATAATAGCACAACACAAGCCATAATAGCAGTATTTGGCAGAAGTGGCTGAGTTGCATGTTGCGATGTTGCGGGACTTGAGTGCAAGTACCAGATGCGAAAGGTTGTGTGCATCACACGCGTGCTAAAGTCGAAGAGCAAGTTGGAGACGGTTATAAAGTGTTTTATAACCGAGTTTGGCATATCCTAACCTTTGAAGACAGTGTGGCGTCGTTGTGCAAGCCAACACCGTAGCTTGCGATTAAAAAGTGGAAGCGGCGGTTAGAAGCGCCCATGGACGGATGGTTGTTCATGGGGCGTGCAAATGTAGTGCATACGGATTGGCCCTGGCTTCTAGGCATTATAAATAGCCAGAGAAGCTACACAAATGGTGTTGTTCAATAGTTCGAGTGTTGAGGAACCATATTGCAGTAGAGAGTGAGTTTGTTATATGCTTAGAGAATAAGCTTGTAAAGTCCATGGGTTGGACGATTTTGTATCTTCCCCTTAAGATAATAAAAGTGAGTTTGTTGGCTTATACGTTTGGCTTTGGTTCACTGTTGATTTGATTATACTCTCCCATTTTTGTGAAGCATAAACATGGCAAGAACCTCTTTGTAGTATGGGCTACATTGTTTGGTAGAGAAATCTGAGTAAGACTTCCGTTGCATACTCTTGGTAGAGTTGGTTGTTTGCATTGGTGAAAACTTATAAGGCTGAAATACAAGTGGGTGATAAGAGATCACTGAACCATTGTATTGTCGGGTTATACCTTCGCGAAAAATTTCTTGGAGCATTTGAAGGCATGACAATTCGGGTATCAGAGCAAAGGTTGCTTTGTTTTATCTTTTGTTGGAAGATTTTCTCTGTTTTGCTCGAGTTTAGTTGTTGAATTGCTAGAGATAATGGCTGGTAAGAAGAGTTCGGCAGATACCTTGAATGATAGGATTGCTAACTTGGAAGATAGGATTGGTGGAGAGGTGCGCCATCCTAATGATGCCAATTATAAAGCAATGGTTATGGCGCGCATTCAGACTCTTGATGGGTATGTTGCTGATATGCTGGAGTCAAACCAAGAAATAACTAAGAAGCATGGTGATTTGGAAGGCCAAATCGATGCTGTTAAGACCATGTTCACAGGTGCCTTGAAAGAACTAACTGATGAGATTAGTGTCTTGAGGCGTATAGTGGGTGTAATTGGTGCATATCAGGATACTGCAGGTGGTAGTGACAGTGACTTTACGAAGATTAAAGTCCCAAAACCTAAGGCATTTTCTGGCGCAAGAGATGCGAAGGCATTGGAGAATTTCATGTGGGACATGGACCAATACTTCAAGGCCTCCAGAACCCCGGAAGAACAAAAGGTTACTCTCATTAGCATGTACCTGGAGGGTGATGCAAAGTTATGGTGGAGAACTAGAACAAATAGTAACCTTAATGCTTGTCGTCCAAGTATCGTGACATGGGATGTCATGAAAGATGAATTGAAGAGTCAATTCTTGCCAAGCAATGCGGCCCAGTTAGTTAGGAGAAAACTTGCGTAAGTTGAGGCATACCGTTACACCACGGGAATACGTGAAATATTTTTCATCTATGATACTAGATATTCGCAACATGTCTGGGGAAGACAAGTTGTTCAATTTTACATATGGTTTGCAAGCATGGGCTCAGGCCGAAGTGCGAAGGCAAGGTGTCAAAGACCTACCTTCGGCCATTGCAATCGTGGACAGCCTTGCTAATTTTAGATCAGTCAATACCTTAACTGATGCTAATAAGAAGGGCAAGGACAAGAAAAACCAGAAGTGTAAGGAGAAGGATAAGAAAAGTTCTGACGCCAAGGAGAAGAGCTATCAAAGGGATGATAGTTTGGCTGCGAAGAACAAGGGTGGTGGTACATTTCTTATGTAAGGGTCCTCACCTTGCACGTGATTGTCCAAAGAAAGAAAAATTTTCCGTAATCGTCACCGAGTGTAGTGGTGACAAAGAAGAAGCCGATCAAGTAGAGCATGTGAATCATATTCAACTATGCAACATAGTAGCACAAACGGCAGCAGACAAGCATGGGATGAGTGGTCCGGCCTAGTTTATGTGAAAGTTGGCATACACAATCATCGTCTCGGGGCATGGCAGATACTGGGCCGTCAGATACTGGTTATGAGCTTGTCATTGCGAGTACATGGGTTTGGAAGTATATCGGGATGGTCACCGCATGAAGACGGTGAATGATATAGCTAAGCCAATCAAGGGGATGGCAGTGGTAAATATTGAAGTTGGAGAATGACATGGCCAGATCAGTGTAATGGTGATGCATCTCAATGACTTTGAGATGATCATTGGTAACAACTTTTTCAAAGAAGCAGAGGCAATAGTGATGCCTCACCTTGGCGGGATTTTCATACAGAGTCCAAGTGCACCTTGATTCGTGAAAGGTGTAAGGAAAGTTAGTCTGGTTGACATAAAGTGTGACATGGGAAAGGCAAGTGAGTTTTCTCCTTTCCGCTCGTTCGAAGAAAGTTTAGCTGAGATTCACATGGAATTTGGATATCCTATGGATCTTAGTGTTCCTTATTCTCCGTGATTAGCGCATGTATGGAGCAGGGGCATTGTAGTGTTGTTTTCAAGTGCCTGAACCTGCAAGGTTGCTGAAGTATGGAGACTTTGACATATTATCTGTTTGTTGTTTCCGTTCTCAAGTTAAGTTGTGTGTTTCTAATCTTACGGTATTTGAAGATAGCACACTTTAGTTGGTGTATTTGCTTTGGTAATGTATTTTCTTTCAGTAAGGCCGAGTGTTGGCCAGTGGTGTAATGGGAATGATCCCTATGTTTATTATGTAAGGCTAATGTAATTATGAAGGAGGTGTTTAAGCAAAAACCTTGTCTCTTTTTGCTTAATGTAAAGCTAAGTTCATTGGGGAAGCACTACAAGTATACTTAGCCAAAGTATGCAATAAGAAACGCTGAAAGCAAAACCAAGCAAGAAGTAAAGTTGGTGGCATAGGCAAGTTTGTTGTTGGGATAGTTACGTAGAAGTGCGACAGTATTTGGCAGCGATAGCATGGAGTAACGCAGCAGGAATGAAGATGTAAGTCCATCAAGCATATGAGTTAAGAGTAACTCATAGTTAGGAAGAACATGATGATGTTTTCTTCTATATTAAAGCGTAGCAGTTTGAAAGAACAAGTGAGGCCTTGTTAGGTTCAAGGGCGCGTGAAGGGGAACCTGGTCTCTAAAGAGACGTTGTGATGTCACGGGTTTCTTAAGTCATGGCTAATGTCATGCATTCAGTCGAGTTTGCACAAGAGTCTTGCAAAAGATTGAAGAACACTTAGTCTATAATAAGACCTGTTGAATTGCAAAGGTGCAATGTCAGTCGGAATTGAAGGCAAGTAAGCTAAGTTATGAATATCAGGGTGATATGTTAGCTGTTTGAAGTGTACACTTAGGCACGGAATGGCTTAAAGGAAAATATTGTGCTGATGCAAGAGTTATAGCGACAGATTGCAAGTAGCATTTGGGTGTTGAGATGTGAATGAAGTAGAGATTAAAGCATACTCGACGATGTGACAATGATGCTGGAATTCATAGGCTCAATGGCAAGGAAAATAAACTAAGTGGCGGCATAAAGCACTAGGCAGAGAAGTTTTGGCAAGGTTAAAAGCCAAACCAAGTTGCTGATTTACGAAAAATGGTTCGAGATGCGTGCAAGGCCAAGAAAAGTTCAAGAAAGACCGAATCGATGTTGCATTCAACGAGGACGTTGAATGGATTAGGTGGGAGGTCTATGACCGGTCCGCATAGTGGCGCACAATGATGTTGCGTTACGGAGTATGTAACCTGATAGATGGAGATGCACAATCCGACGATATAGCGCCAACATGGCTGAGAGAAGAAAGGTTACTTGGAACATGCAACATTATGAGATAGTGTTGCATATCCTTATTCAGAGTTATCCCAGCTCAAGGAAGGAATAAAGGATGACATCCAAAGTCATGGAATGACTTTGGCATGGTCCTAAGCTTTGGCCAAGGCTTGGACTGTGCATGTGCATCAATGGTGAGGCCAAACACGCCATTGGTGATAATTGCTTGCCAAAGGAGATGCAAGTGATGCGTATGAAGCATGAAGATTGTACTAAGCAAGTCAAGACTCGATTGGCATAATATTTGGATGTTGGCATCCAAATGAGCTAAGTGCACAATGCAAGCTATAATAGTGCAATGCAAGCCATAATAGCGCAATGCAAGTCATAATACTGCAATAAAAGCTATAATAGCACAACGCAATCCATAATAGCAAAGATTTGCCGAAGCGCAAGCCGAGTTGCATGTTGCGATGTTGCAGAATTGAGTGCAAGTGCCAGATGCGAAAGTGTTTGTGCATCACACGTGTGCTAAAGTCGAAGAGCAAGTTGGAAACGGTTATAAAGTGCTTTATAACCGAGTTTGGCATATCCTAACCGTTGAAGACAGGTGTAGCGCCGTTGTGCAAGTCAGCACCAAAGCTAGCATTTAAATAGTGGAACTGGCAGTTAGGGAACTGCCCATGGACAGATGGTTGTTCATGGGGCGTGCAACAGAGTGCATACGGATTGGCCCTGACTTCTTGGCATTATAAATAGCCAGACAAGCTACACAAATGGTATTGTTCAATAGTTCGAGTGTTGAGGAACCATATTGCAGAAGAGAGTGAGTTTGTTGTAGGCTTAGAGAATAAGCTTGTAAATTCCATTGGTTGGACGATTTTGTATCTTCCCCTTAAGCTAATAAAAGTGAGTTTGTTGGATTATACGTTTGGCTTTGGGTCACTGTTGATTTGATTATACTCCCCCATTTCTGCGAAGCATAAACATGGCAAGAACCTCTTTGTAGTATGGGTTACATTGTTTGGTAGAGAAAAACTGAGTAAGACTTCCGTTGAATACTCTTGGTAGAGTTGGTTGTTTGCATTGGTGCAAACTTATAAGGATGAAATACAAGTGGGTGATAAGAGATCACTGAACCATTGTATTTCCGGGTTATACCTTTGCGAAATATTGCTTGGAGCATTTGAAGGCGTGACACTAGCCATGATTCTAATGTTCATGTAGGAGATTTCCTTTTTCATAGGTATTTGTGGGTGAAAATGGTTTCTGCTGATTTCGGTAATTTCGGGTGTGTGGTTGAGAAACGAATTTAAACCCTAAACAATGTACCGCAAGGGAGTACTTTAGATTCGAGAGATCAATCTGTACAAGTCCGGCCTAAACCAAGAAATGGCCGTTCGAGACTTGTTTCTTGGTCACAAAGTGGAGGAGAATGGGTTGGTTTTGGGGAGGGAAGCAAGGAAAGTGATGAGACCAGAATAGGTGATTCGGAAGAGTAGTTGTGTTACGACTTGTATCGAGAAAGTGTGAAGCTAACGTATGGAAAGCTAGCAAACGTTTTCTTCGAGTGGTGTATGCTCCGATCGAACTTGTTGTTCGGTGGAAATAGGTAAGACCTATTTATACAAGTCGGAGTGAAACGTACTCTGGTCTCATTAAGGAATGAAATAATGGGTGAGTAAATGGGAGGAGGTGGAAACCGTTGACACATGAAATTGATGTTCCATAAAAAAGAGCGTTTCACCATTATTCCCTGTATTTACTAACCGCCTCATCCTTATGACACTTCCTTATGACGGGCGTAGTGTACGCCGCACGCTGTAAAATGCCAAACCAATACCCAAAGTGGATCCCGGTTTGTGATATGTGTTGATGTCTCGAATGTTTTTGTGGAAAACATGTAGCATGTTGTTGTTCGTCGGCAAGTCGAGCTTGAGAGACTTGTTGGCTTGGTGACCTTCGACGGTCGAGATTTTGCATCTTAAGAGAATAGGTGGTCGTTGATTGTCGCATGCTTCCGTTGGTTGCATAGGGAAGCTAGTATGAAGGCACGACAAGGTTGGCATGTCATTGGAATGGCATGCCTTGGCGTGGTTTGGGTGTAGCCAAATTAGATTTTGGGTCAAAGGTTACCATGCGTTGTCTGGTAACCTTGGACGGCTAGGATTTGATCCTGGGATTGAAGGGGGATCGTTGATTGTCACACGCCTTTGTTTTAGTAGCTGCATAGGGAAGGCCGGCATGGTGGCGCGGCTAGGTTGGCATGCCGTGGGCATGCCATACCTTGGCGCGGTTTGGGCGTGCCAAACTTAGGATTTAGGGCTAAAGGTTACCATGTGTTGTCTGGTAAACTTAGATGGCTAGGATTTGATCCTGGGATTGAAGGGGGACCGCTGATTGTCGCACGCCTTCCTTTTAGTAGCCGCATAGGGAAGGCCAACATGGTGGCCCGGCTAGGTTGGCATGCCTTGGCGCGGTTTCGGCGTGTCCAAACTTAGGATTTCGGGCCAAAGGTTACCATGCGTTGTCTGGTAACCTTGGACGGCTAAGATTTGCATCTAAGGTGGAAGGGTGGCCGTTGATTGTTGCACGCCTTCGTTTTAGTGGCCGCATATGGAAGGCCAGCGTGGTGGCGCGGCTAAGTTGGCATGCCGTGGGCATGGCTAGGGCCAAGGAAAGGTGTGGCTTGGCTTGGCATGTGGGGCCAGTGGCTAGGCATGTCGTTTGGCACATGGTGCGGCTAGCATGGCTAGGGACAAGGCAAGGTGCGGCTTGGCTTTGTATGTGGGGCCAATGGCTAGGCATGCCGTTTGGCACATGGTGCGTCTAGCATGGATAACATGCCTTGGCGCGGTGGTGCTGATGGGCACGGAGGTGCGGCTGGCATGACTGGCATGCCTTGGCGCGGTGGTGCTACTGGGCACGGAGGTGCGGCTGGCATGGCTGGCATGCCTTGGCGCGGTGGCATGAGAATTTCAGGGTTTTGTACAGGTGATGTCAATCAATGTTAGGGGTTCTGTCGTGGAACATGATACATAAAAAGAAAAAGGTTCCTTGGTAATTCTTACGTAAGCATGCTGGTTGATTCGATAAATGTGTTAATGGTCAATAAATGCGCTAGAGGTCATGGTGACGTCATGCCAGGTGCATAGTTTTATGATTTTAACTGTTTGTAAGGTAAAGTTCCTCCTACCCCAAACACAGAATATGAATGATGATTTTGCTGATAATTGATTCGTGGACTGGATCTTCAATTGAATTATGGAGAAAGGGGGGTACCTGCAAAAAACACTCCGATGCTAAAGTCAGTAATGGATTTTTAACAGGAGATTTTGGTATGGAAGATTGCTTACCTTTTTGGGTTTATCAACCCTTTATTTATATGACTCAATTTCAGTTTATTTTCTTTGATTTTATGGCAGATATTGATTGCCATAATCGGCCCTCGCATGCCTCCCAAGAATAATCGGCATTGACCGGTCCCGCATGCCGCATGTGATAACCGCCGCTTTGATGACTTCATGGCTCTAGTGTAACCGACCCTTGCATGGTTCTTTGGAATGTTGTAGAAGCAAAGTTTACAATGGGGCGCAGAGTCTGTTAGGCAAGCGAATGGGGCGGAATCATTCGAGGGGCTACGGAATTATCCGCAACGTGCTTCACCAAAACATAACAAAAAACATTAACTGCCGATTTTTTTCCGATTTTTTCCGATTGTCGCCGACATTGCTCATTGGGCCCGCTGCCATGTCATCGACCACGACGTGGCTCTTGTCACGTCATCACTTGATGACGTGGCATGACGGGGTTCTTGTGTGCCGCTGACGTGGCACCTGCCACGTCATCACCCTTGCTGACGGGTCATTTGGTCTGCTGACTTGGCATGAGCCACGTCAGCAATTTCGCTGACGTGGCATTTGGTCTGTTGACGTGGCATCTGCCACGTCATCGCTCTTGCTGACGTGGTATCTGATATGCTGACGTGGCATCTGTCACATCATCACTCTTGCTGACGTGGCATCTGATCTGCTGACGTGGCATCTGCCATGTCATCACTCTCGCTGACGTGGCACTTGGTCTGCGACGCGTCACGTGCCACGTCATCACATCTGCTGATGTGGCAACTGGTGACGTGACATTTTGATTACGTGTCATGTTGTGATGATGTGGTTGTCACCGGTTGGTCGATCCTAGTGATGATGTGGCACAGGTGATGGGGCTCCTAGTTGCTTGATTTGGACCTATGCACATGGGACTCCTTGTGAGGTGTTTGTTAGGCCTAGTTAGCCATTATTGGGTATACAAGGGAAGCACCTTAGGCCCAATGAACCCTCTTTTGCCACTAGTAGGAGCTTTGGAGACCTAGGTTAGCCCATTTATTTGTGTAAAATATTAGGGGTACAAACATCGCCGCCTCTTAATCCATAACCTGTTATGGGTTAAGAAGCTTGGGTTCCCCTCTGATTTTTCATTTTTCTGGAGTGTTGTATAACTCGCCTCCGAGCGTGTTGTTCGGAGTGTTACGCAACTCGCCCCCAGGGATGCGTTGATTGCTCTTGAGTGTTACATATCTTGCCCCCAAACGGTGAGGTGGCATATAACTCGCCCCCAATATGTTTGTGTCAAGATGCTCAATGCTCGCGCAGGGGTGCACCTCCCTGGTGCATTTTGCTTGCGCATGGAATGAAAAGTTTTGAGTTTTTCTGCTATCTTGAATTTGCGCAGGGGGCCAGTTCTGCTATTCAAGATGTGCGCAGAGTTTGGGATGTGTACATTTTCACGTGCTTGGACAGATGAAAATGTTCGCCACATTGGTTGCTTCCTCGTACGGTGGGGATAAAATTGAGATAGGGTAAAAATACTCGAACTGTGCACTCACCCTATCTACGAGGTGTCAGAGACGCCGCTGACAGTAGACTTGAACTGAACTGTTTTGTCATTTAGGGTTGAATGTGGATTCGATCATCCGCAACAGCTTATAATTGACACGAACAATATTGATAAAGTCTGGGATACCAAAATAATGTTGAATTAAAATTTCTAAATTGAAATAACAAGATAAATACCTACTGCTTCGACCACAGCTGCCTCGTTAAAACCTTTGAGTGGAAAACCTAATGGGGACAAAACCATCAAAAAGGAAAAAGAGTGCAAAGACAAACAGATTTGAATCTACTTCTAATGATAAAACTTTTTCAAGTGGAACGAATTCCACGGCTTCCATGGCTTCGAATCCTCGGTTCCGTCGAGATTCCTCAAGTAGTAGGATCCACGAGATCTTTGGTCTATCCACTATGTATGGGCCTTCCGAGTTCGCCTCCGAGCTTCCCACGATTCGGTTCCATCGGGTTTTCTTCAAGACATATTCCCCCGGGTTTGAACGACCGTTCCACGACCTTGCGATCATATCCAGCTTGATTGCATCACAGTATCGGACCAACCGCTTCGCAAGGTTGTTTCTCTTTGTTCTTCCAAAGAACTCTTTATCCAAAGCCGTATCTTTGTCGTTTTTCCAGACTTGACAAGCACGAGTTGTAGTCCTCGGTGGGTATGAATGCCTCCTGTCCCATACGCCAATGTGAATGGAGAAAATCCGGTGGATCTTTTCGGGGTTGTTCGATAGGACCATAAGACTCCAGGGAATTCTTCAGTCCATTTTCCCTTTGCCTTCTCCAGCCGTTTCTTGAGGTTGTCCATAATAACTCGGTTGGTTGCTTCTGCCGCCCGTTGCTTTGAGCATAGTAAGGAGACGAGAAATTGTGGCGAATATTCAGGCCCTTGCAAAAGTCTTTGATTACTCCTGAATCGAACTGCTTCCCATTTTCTGATATTATCGCGTCTGGAATACCGAACCTGCAGACGATATTCTCCCATATGAACCTTTTCACATCATGTCTGGTGACGTGTACCAATGCCACTGCTTCGACCCACTTGGTGAAATAATCGGTAGCGGCTAGTACGAATCTGACGCCTCCAGGAGCTTTGGGGAGCGGCCCGACGATGTCCAATCCCCACATAGAGAACGGCCAGGGACTAAAAACTGGATGTAATTCGTTAGCGGGCCTTTTGGGAATTGGAGCGTGTTCTTGGCATGGCGCACATTTCTGCGCATACTCTTTAGCGTCTTTCTTCATGTACGGTCGAGAAATACCCCGGGTAAGTATCTGTGTGCGAGACTCTGCGCCTCCGTAATGGGCTGCCACAAATTCCCTCATGAGTCTCTGCTAGTATTATTTGTCCTTCCTCGGCTGACACGCATCGCAAAAATGGCTCAAAAGCAACAGGTTTGCGGTATAACAGCCCTTCAATCATTGAGTATCTCCATGAATTCTTTCTCACCTTTGCGCTAGTTTCTCATCTTTAGGGAGTTCGCTAGGTTGTTAGGGTCTTTGGATGTATGGTTGACGCCGATCTGTAATGTTTTTAACATGACCGCTTGAATTATCTCATTCTTCGGACCGTCAACATCCATATTGCTGCCGATGTTCTCAGTATCCCCCTGTGCTGATGTAGCTGCCATCTCGCCCCACTAGCGTGTTCGAGAGCCAGAACAAATTGGTTGTCGGAGATGCTAGGTAACTCTTGGAAATCTACTACAACGAAACGGGTGGAATCAGTTTCGACTGCGGAAGAAAGATATGCCAAAGCATCTGCATGCCTGTTTTCCAACCGCGGTCTCTGCCCAATGGATAATTGTTCGAACTCATTTGCCACTCTCTCTCATATGATCCAAATATGTGGACATTCTCTCTTCTTTGGCTTGTAGGTCCCCGAAACTGGTTGACCACTAGCATGGAATCGTGACCAGCTTTACGTTCTTCGCATCTAACTGTTTGTGACTTTTAAACCGATTATTGCGGCTTCATATTCAGCTTCATTGTTTGATGCTTGGAAACCTAGCCTGGTTGCTTTTTCGATCCTCGAACCTTCTGGAGTAAGGATGACGCATCCAACTCAAAGACCACCAACATTTGATGACCCATCGTAAATAAAGTCTATAATGGTTCGGGAGCATCAATCTCCATTGCGGACTCGCCCCCGATCCGATCGGTGACGGCTCTATGGGTTTTAATAGCTCCTCTTCTTCGTCAGCAACCATTTCTATATCGTCCAAAGGAAAATCTGCTAGCAGTGCAGCCAGTGCGTGTCCTTTTTCTGCAGTTCTGGTTTCGTACTTGATCTCATACGCCCCCAGAAAATTTGACCATATGGCTAGTCGACTGGAATCATCAGCACGCTCCAGGATTCTCTTCAGCGGGTATTCCGAGTATACTACGATCTGCTTTCCTTGGAAATAAGTCTTGAGGCGACGAGATGCATGGAACAGTGCAAGTGTTATCTTCTCAATTTTCTTGTACCGTGTTTCCGACCCCGTCAAGGATTTACTGACGAAGTAAACAGGTTTCTCATGTGGATCCGTAACAAACAACACTTCACTCACAGCGTTCTCCGTTGCATCCAGATAAACTCCAATAGGTTGTCCGCTTTTTGGAGTGACCAAAATCGGTGGGGTTGACAAATACCGCTTGATCTCATCAAAAGCCCTTTCACACTCACCGTCCAACCAAAATTCACCGCTTTCTTCAAAACGTCAAAGAATGGCTTGAATCGATCCAACGAGCGTGAAATGAAACGGTTTAAGGCTACTAATCGTCCCGCTAGCTTCGGACCTCTTTCTTCGTTCTTGGGGATGGCATTTCTGGATGGCTCGATTTGTTCCGGATTCGCCTCGATTCCTCTCGTGTGTCATCAAGTATCCAAGGAACTTTCCCGATGATAACCCAAATGAACATTTCTTTGGATTGAGATTCATATGATATTGCCTTAAGATATCGAACGTCTTTTGAAGATCAAGAAAATGCGATTCTTTTACGAGATTTCACTACCATATCATCGATGTATACTTCCATTGACTTCCCAATCAGATCCTTGAACATATGGTCTACCAAGTGCTGGTAGGTTGCCCTGCGTTCTTAAGCCCGAATGGCATTACAAAGATAGCAAGAAACTCCTTTGTCGAACACGAATGCAGTATGCTCTTGATCGTCCTCGAACAAAGGTATTTGGTTATACCCAGAAAAACCGTCCATGAATGACAGTCTCCCATACCCTGCGGTTGCATCCACCAAATCTCTTATCCGTGGCAGCGGGTACGGATCACTCGGACAAGCTTTATTCAAATCAGTAAAATCGATACAGACACGAATTTTACCATTCTTCTTAGGAACAGGTACGACATTTGACAACCAGCTTGGATATTGTACTGGTCGAATAAATCCTGCTTCCAACAGCTTTTCGACCTCTTCAGTAACTCCATCTTTTTTGCTTTGCGCCATATTTCTGATTTTCTGTCGAACAGGATGGAAATTCTCATCGATATTTAGCCTGTGGCAGGCTACATTCGGATCTATCCCAGCATCTCAAAGCCAAAACTCCATGCGAAAACGTCGGCATTTGCCCTTAGCAATGTAATCAAACCATCACGTTCATGTGCAGGCAGATCTGCCCCTACGAACGTTGTTTTGTGCTCCTCATCTCCAATCTGGACCTCGATCAGTTTCTCAACCGTTGGGGGTTCAGCCGCGTCCTCTCCCCTATATGATTCTGGAGGGAGAGGATTCTGTAATTGCTATTTCTGCTCGACTCGCATGATCTGGTTGCCACTGACTTCTGACTTCTTGTACTCATCCATTGCACTCTCATGACACTTATGGGCGGACATCTGGTCGCCTCTAACTTTCACAACTCCTTCTGGGGTAATAAACTTCAGGCATTGATGATTAGATGATGTGACTGCACCGATCTCATGCAGCCAATCTCGTCCTACGATCGCATTGTAGGGTGCTCGGCAATCCAGCAACAAGAAAGTGCCCAAACGGATTTTTCAGCCACTGTTATCGGTATCTTCACTTTTCCAATCGCCTTTGTAACTTCGCCGCTGAAACCGATAATTGGATTTTCATCCTCCTCGATCAAGTCGTGTGGGAGATTCATAGAGGAGTAAGCTCCTGAAAACAACACGCTCACTGAGCTTCCTGTATTAACTAGAATCGGTGTACACGAAACATGCCGATCCAAGCAGTTATAACGATAGCGTCATTGTGGGGAGCATATACACCTATCATGTCTGCATCAGAGAACTCGATCTTGGTGCACCCAAGCTCCCGAGTTTCTGCTCCATTACCGCTGACAAAATCGATGTGATTGGTCAGGTACCATTCTTTCAACTGCCTGAGCTTCCTCCTGGTTTCGTCTTATGATGCCCGTCTGGTCATTGAATGGATTGGCTGACGTTAATCACATGTGCGTTAATCACGTTGGTCGTGGCAAACTGTCCGCGACCTTTTCCAAAGTCATTTTTCACGTACTGTTGCAGCTTCCCAGCGTCGATCATTCACGAATCTCGATCCAGTAAAGAGCGGCAGTTCTCATTTGTGACCATGGTCTTTATGGAACTTGCAAAGTATTTGCTCCTATCACGTTTATCTCGTGTTTCGCTGCCAAAGGACGTGGGGGCTCAAATCCTTTTGTATTTTTTCGTACACCTCGTCGAGACTTATGCTCACGGGTCGACTTCATATCGTGAAATTTCTGATACCCAGTCTCCATGCGTTCACCTTGATTTTTCTCTCGAACATCCCCGCGATCATTATGCTGTCCGTTCAAACGGTTCTTGGATTTTTCTTTCTTCCCATCGTTTTGATGATTGGACGATTTGTGAACTTCTTCTCGAGCTTTAGAATCGTCCTCCACTCGGGCGTACTCTTCTACCCGATCATATAGTTCTTCCAAAGTTTTTGGTGGTCTCTTGACCAAAGAACCGTACACACCTCTTTGATCATGCTGGTAAGTCTGTTTGTATGCTGCAATGACAACTTGGTCGTTGGCTCCATCCACGTCCGCTAACTCTTGCTTGAAACGCCTAGTGAATTGTCTGATGCTTTCCTCCTTCCGAATTCCTAAAAGGAACAGTGAATGGCATCCTTTCCGGTCACGTTTGTTGTACTTATAGTTAGAGCAGAAATCGTCGATCAACTTATGGTAAGTCCCGATCGATCTTGGCCGAAGCTGATTGAACCACGAAATAGCTCCTCCCGTCGGTGGATTGCGGAAACATTTTACACATCAACTCGTCACCTGCATCGCCACAAGGACATGGCGGTCTCATAGTGTAAAACGTGCTGATCCGGATCATCGGTTTTATCATCGAATTCGGTAATTTTGGAACCAAAAAATTCATTGGCGGCCCGAATTCTACGATATTCTCGCTTTGAAAGGTGCTCCCGCCGGTCGATGTAGCCTTTCCATCTTTTCTTCTCGGGATTGTTTTTTCATCATTACTTTCTCGATCATCTTGGCAAGACGAGCTTCATTATCGCGTCTAGGTCGCCATCTCGAGGAATCGCCTTCCTACTCATAATCCCAGTCCTCCGGAATATGATTATCCGATCTCATTTTCTTTCTTCGGTGCGAGTAGTCTCTCCGACATCCTGCCTTGCTCCGAACGAGCATAGTAAGTCTGAAAAGTCACCCTCGTCGTGTTGGTCTCGAGCTTCATTCTCGTCATTCCTGAGCCGTTTTGAATGAGACGTAGTTCTGGCTGCGCTATGTTGAGTTGCAGCTATCCGATTTCCTGCTCGCCTGGGTCGTTTCGGTAATTCTCCAGTGACCAATAGATTCCTATCTGGTCGATCAAGATTGATCACATCTCTGTTAGAGTCTGCGACTTGTGGTTCAATCCGACTTCCAAGGCGTTGCCAAACAGATCGGACCCTCTGATTATTCAAAATACCAGACCTAGGCCGAGGTTGGTTTTCACGTTCTAATCTCAGTAGAGCATTCTCCTTCTCTAACTCGTCTAGCCGATTCGGTAGTTGTTCTTCCTCTGACCGGAGTCGCGGTGCGCCATCACGCGGATCCCGTCGATTGCGATTCCTCCTAGATGGGCTGCCGAACGCATACCCTTTGTTTCCACGAACATCTGGGTTTTCCCCATCAACGTCAATAACTTCGTTATCGATCAGACGTTGTTTTTCTTTTCTCCGATTCAGATATGGAGCACTGTCACGAAAACGATCTCGATCTCGTCCACGATCCAGTGATCTGTTGTGAGTATGATCTTGACCCTGTCTATTTCCAGTGGGTATAGAAGGTGCAGATTGAACCTCAATTTTGTTCCTCTCAATTTCGCGTCTCCTGCGCGGTTGGGAATTGCTGTTCGAATCAGACCTTCGTGCAGTCTGTCTAACTATTGCCATAACTCGATTTGGTAAAACTCGATAATCTTTTCTCGAAACCCTTGGTCGGCGCCACTGTTTGTAAGGTAAAGTTCCTCCTACCCCAAACACAGAATATGAATGATGATTTTGCTGATAATTGATTCGTGGACTGGATCTTCAATTGAATTATGGAGAAAGGAGGGGTACCTGCAAAAAAACCCTCTGATGCTAAAGTCAGTAATGGATTTTTCACAGGAGATTTTGGTTTGGAAGATTGCTTACCTTTTTGGGTTTATCAACCCTTTATTTATATGACTCAATTTCAGTTTATTTTCTTTGATTTTATGGCAGATATTGATTGCCATAATCGCCCTCTACATGCCTCCCAAAGAATAATCGGCATTGATCGGTCCCGCATGCCGCATGTGATAACTGGCCAGCTTTGATGGCTTCATGGCTCTAGTGTAACTGACCCTTGCATGGTTGCTGGAATGTTGTAGAAGCAAAGTTTACAGTGGGGCGCAGGAGTCCGTTAGGCAAGCAGAATGGGGCGGAATCATCCGAGGGCTACGGAATTATGCTGCAACGTGCTTCACTGAAACATAACAAAAAACATTAACTGCCGATTTTTTTCCCGATTTTTTACCGATTAATCGCCGATTACTGCTCGCTGCTAGCCGCCGACTGCCACGTCATCGACTTCCGTTGACGTGGCTCTTGCCACGTCATCACTTGCTGACGTGGCATGACGGGGGTTCTTGTGTGCCGCTGACGTGGCACCTGCCACGTCATCACCCTTGCTGACGGGTCATTTGGTCTGCTGACTTGGCATGTGCCACATCAGCAATTTCGATGACGTGGCATTTGGTCTGCTGACGTGGCATCTACCCCGTCATCGCTCTTGCTGACGTGGCTTCTGATATGCTGACGTGGCATCTGTCACGTCATCACTCTTGCTGGCGTGGCATCTGATCTGCTGACGTGGCACTTGGTCTGCTGACGTGTCACGTGCCACGTCATCACATCTACTGATGTGGCAACTGGTGACGTGGAATTTTGATTACGTGTCATGTTGTGCTGATGTGGCTGTCATCGGTTGGTCGATCCTAGTGATGATGTGGCACAGGTGATGGGGCTCCTAGTTGCTTGATTTGGACCTATGCACATGGGACTCCTTGTGAGGTGTTTGTTAGGCCTAGTTAGCCATTATTGGGTATACAAGGGAAGCACCTTAGGCCCAATGAACCCTCTTTTGCCACTAGTAGGAGCTTTGGAGACCTAGGTTAGCCCATTTATTTGTGTAAAATATTAGGGGTACAAACATTAACCTTAAGCTAATTAAAAACCACCATCAACAATAGGTTAAGTGTTGTGGTGCAGAAAGGGGTTGGAGCCCAGCTTGTTGCTAGGATCCTGACAAGTTTTTTGCCCGATGAGGATCCTTTTGAGTAGCGTAAAAGTTTTCTTAAAAGTTTTCTTAAGAACGGGCTCTAGCTCAGCTGGTCATCCCCGTTCCTCAAAGTTTAATGCGCTCCAGGAGGTCCCAGGTTCGAGTCCCCAATGGCGTAATATTGCAGGAATTAACATGGAAGGTAGTATTAGCTTGCCCCCCATGTGACACAATCTCAGCCCCCCTCCTGCCGTTTCGGCTCTCTTGGCTAGGTTACCCATGAGGTTCACTGGTAGGGTAGCACATAAACCTATTCAATTAATGTAGTAGTATGTCGTTGGAGCTTAGCTTGTTAGGCTTCCAACTAGTTTCATGTAATAATATTTATCCAATAATATAAAATAGAAAAAAAAAAACGGATACCTAGTTCAGCTGGTGATCTGTTCCCAAAATTTCATGCGTATAAAACGTTCTTGAAGACATTCGAAAATTCTAAATAGAATGGACATTCTAAAAACCGGACACTCATAAGTGTGGGCACCACAAAACCATCCCCTATAATTCCTTAGAGGAAGGGCCCACTCATACCCATTCCTATGAGTGAGAGCTTTTCGGACCATTCAAAAAGACGATTTGTTTAGAATGACTCATTTATTTTTCAATCTTGGTATATGGGCCGCAAGTTCTAGTAGAGGGGCGGCAAATTAATAATACAAAAAGGGTCATTACAAGGTAATTCAAGTGTCCCTTATCAAAAAAATCGGCAAATAACTAATTAACCCTTATTGTTGATAATCAAGATTAGTAATGATAATCAA
Source organism: Papaver armeniacum (assembly GCA_023531295.1). Taxonomy (NCBI): domain Eukaryota; kingdom Viridiplantae; phylum Streptophyta; class Magnoliopsida; order Ranunculales; family Papaveraceae; genus Papaver; species Papaver armeniacum. The sequence continues at coordinate 990,947 of JAJJWW010004070.1, forward strand.
GATTAGTGTTGATAATTAATTTTCACTTATTATAACTCTAAAATCAGATTTTTAGAGTTATAAAAAAAAATTTAGAGGAGAAGAAAATAAAATTTTTTGTAATATTTGTGAAACCCTAGATTTTGATTCACTCAACCAAAATGAGTGATTTCAGTGACCCGGTATACTTCTAAATTAGTTCCCATTAGCTTTTTCTCGCTCAAAATTATCTAAAGTACATAACAAAATCAAAACTTTTGAATTTTTAAAAGAACTTACGGTTGCAATTTTGCTCGTGACCAACCGTAACTCTTAGTTACGGTTCGTAAGTTATCGAATACCAACAGTAACTGGTTAAATTTGGGGAAAATCCAATCGTAAAACCAGTTACGGTTGGTAACTAAATGCTCGATATCAACCGTAACTGAGTTACGGTTGGTAATTAAATGCTCGAAACCAACCGTAACTGAAGAAGATTCTCAGATATAAGAACATACGGTTGGTAATCGAACTATTACCAACCATATGTTCTTCAAAATCTCCAGTTACGGTTCGTAATTGAGTTATTACTAACCGCAACTCACATAAACCCAGAAATTTCAATTTCAATTTTCATACAAAACCCTAATTTTTGATACAAAATTAACTTAAATCCAACACGATAAACTAAACCCTAACTGGGTTTTTCCAAACATTTTCAAATCGATGATTAATCGAAGACGATGAAATTTTCAGTTTTAATGGAGGTTACGGTTGATGGAGGAGAAGAGAAGATGAAGAAGAAAATGAAAAAAAGAAACTGATTGATTTTTTTGATTCATTAGGTCTAAAAAAAATTGATTTGATTTTGGTTGGTTTAAGGTGAAAAGGGCAATCTAGTCAATCCACACCCCCTATAGGACACCCCTAACCAATAAGAGGGACATTGCTATCACACTTGCCGCCCCACTACTAGAACTTGCCGCCCCTATACCAAGATTGTCATTTTTGCCATTCCTCCTGCTTAGTATGACCTATTATGTTAGTAGGACCTACTATGCTACGATGAATTTATTTCAAACAGGTACTATATAAAAAATTTATGTGTGTCGGTGTGGTGGAAAAGTAAAACTTCCACCTTCTATTGTAGGATGCACTAATAATCTTATCACGATGCGTTGGCCAAGTTGCATCGTAGATTTGGTTCCCCTGAAGTTGTTTGGGACTTTGGGTTTTGTCATGCCGTGAGTCAGGAGAAAGCACAACAAGGTCTAATATTGTTTAGTCAAGTCTACTATCATGCCTACTTACACGTTGCACCGACAATGCCCATCCATGAGGCCGTAAAAACCTAGGTTTGCTCTTGTTTTTGACACGCGCGCTGCTGAAAAGTGAGGTGTTTCATCAATTGTTCATGAATCAACTGATTCAAGGCTGAAATGAAAATAAATAAATTAATTTAGATTTAAACCCGTCGGCATCTACAATTAGGGGTGTTCATGGTCGGTTTTGGTTCGGTTTCAAGCCAAACCAAAACCGAAACCAATACTATCGGTTTCTAAAAATTGAAACCAAACCAATACTATGGTTCCGGCCGGTTTCGGTTTTTCCCAGTGGTTTTTGGTTAACCAATAATTATGTCAAACCAAAAAAAAATTACACTAATTTACAGAAAAAAATAGTATTGGTTTACAAAAATTTACAGACAAAAAATAAATAAAAAGAATATCAAGAGTAGTTAAAGCTTACTCTAAATCTAGAGATCAAAAGAAGATTTAACTAATGGCGGTGACATCTCTAATGAAAATTTAATCAATGATTTTTTTTTATCAATATTCGGTTAACCTTTGGTTATTGGTTTGTTTCTCTATCATACCAAAACCAAACCATTAATCTCGGTTTTCATCTTTTCTAAACCAAAACCAACCATTAGTTAATGGTTCGGTTCGGTTTCCCCCTAATCGGTTTGGTTTGGTTCGGTTTCTCGGTTAACCAGTAACCATGAACACCCCTATCTACAATTTGAACTTTCAAAACATAAGCTCAAGTTCTGCCCTATCCCTGACTTCTATTGTGCTGGAACCTATATGTAAAAACCAAAATCGATTACCAAATCATTTGTGCATCAAAGCAGAAGCTTAAAAAATAACATGGTGTTTGACTTGTACGTGGCAACGTCTAAAAATTTAGTTTTCTCCAACATTTCAATTGTTTTCATGAAGAGTAGTTGTTTCATTTCCCCTGTTGCTTCTTAACTGAATTCAAATTCTTGAATATCCTGTTCTAACCACCAAATTTATATGTATCTAGCTGGAAAGTAAAACGGTTTGCAAAATTTGAACCCACAATTGGGGATATGGAAACTAACTGGGGGATATGACTAAATGACAAAATAGGGATCCAAATATCCTAGCCGGGTTACCCCTTATATAATTAAATTATTAATTCCTAATCATACTTAGTTATTAATCCTGATTAGTAAAATTAAATATTAATGATTTGGGAATATAATTTGTGTATGTATGTGTATTTGATTTTGTGTGGGTTAGTTGAGAGTAGAAGGAGGGAAAAAAAAATTGAGTAGAATTTTTTTTTTTTTTTGAAAATGGAAGATGATTGTGATGAGAGACTTATTTAATTTCTTTTGAATCTTTAGCTCAATTACAACAACAATCATATCTTCAATCTTCGATTAATGATAACAACTCACAATTGTTGTATGATGAACCAACACCTTTGAATCATTATTTTCGTGACCATGAAATGTTTTGTGAAGAACCAACTCAAGAAAGTAAACATGTTCAGCATACAAGCAACCCCAACACACATGTAATGCTTCAAAGAGGTCGAAAATTTGATTTTTTTTTTTTGAAACCGCCATTTCTGTCGAAAAAGCTTAGTTTAGGCATGCTCGTTGTATGAATACTACGTAGGTATCATTTAACCAGTATTGTATTCATAGATATTTGTATGCGGGACAAAATATCCCCCATTGTTCAAGAACATACCCAAGCGTGGTATTCAAACCAAGATTGAATGCCGGTACACATTTATACTTTTTACCTACCAGCGAATATTCTAAGGAATATTCAAACCGGCAGTGTGAGTACATGACACAGAATGACGGTTCACGAAACCGGCATTGAAACTTAAATGTCGAAGATGCCGGGTTTACATGAAAAACATACAGAAGCTAATGATATTTTGAACTTAAATACCAGCATTTATTTCTTTTAACCTGTATGCGGAACCTAATCCAGTATAGAGAGTCAATTACCATTTATGCCGGTTCTTAATCCCGTGAGTTTAGCTTAATTATCGACAATGCCGGTTTTGAACTAATCCAATTTTCTTTTCATTCATTCCTTAGATTGTTACCTACAACGATCAACCAAACTCCAAACCGCTCCATCGGGATACGTCGGAGTACTATAAAATGCCGCGGGTATGTTACCAAATAATACTTTCACCTAGTTTTTACAATTTTATGTTGGGATTTGCTTGTAATCTCCATAATGTTGTCCTTATGTAGGGAATAAAATATGGAAAGGAAGCAATTGCTTGGGTAAAAGCGACGGCTCTTAATAACATGTGTGTCTTAGTGAGGAATTCCCTAGTGCCCAAGATGTATAACAGGTACGCGGCGGCTGTATACCGAATCTGTGCGGGGTCCCATCCATCCACCAAGCTTCTAGCCTTTGTATTTTCAAACATCTTCTTAAGCATCGTCAGCTTGAATGTCTTCGTCTTACTTCCGTTCGATGCTACATAAAAGCTATCCGAAGAAGTTTTGAAGTCCCAACCAAACGAGCTTTTGGTCAAATCGTGCAACTTCGACCATTCTAGGTCCCGAGACTCAACTCCTTCTGAAATTGATTTTCCGATAACATTCAAGCCTAGAATGTCATGAGCATCTTCAGGAATCAAGGTCATCTCACCAAACGGGTTGTGCATTGTATCAGTTTCACCATGATACCTTTCGACAAAGCAATTGACGGTCACAGTATCTGGATTCACGTAATTTTCAACCAAAGAATACAGACCAGAGTTCTTTACTAAGGTTTGGACATCTTCATGCTCGAAACAACAATTTCCACTCAGCCGCGGCTTGGTTTCAGCAAACACGCACAGCCTTAGTATGATCCTACAAATATGAGATAATACGATTAAGAGATGATGTAAAAGATAAAACAATGCACATGCACAAAATAAAAAATGCTTACATAAGTTTGAAAGATAGTACGAGCCCAAGAGTGCTTGTATCCAAAGAGTACTTTCGGTTCCGGAGCTTGACCCCAAATTTTACCATCATCGCGGTCGGGTAACATGTCATCAAGGTGAGGAAGGTGACAACCTTTAACTTTGTGTTTGCCCTTGCCCTTGTCCTTGCCTTGTGTTGGTTGTTGACTAGTCCCACCAACTTCGCTTTGGATTGCTAATTGACTTGGGGGAACCTCATCATCTTCCTCCTCACTTTCCACTCCATCATGCTCATCGTCCTCAAGTGTTCCAGTACCTTCACGGATTGCAAGTGCACTACGTTCACCACCACTCTCCCAAATTGACCGTCTTGTTTCAAACCCCAAACGTTTCTTGCGACCCGCGTCTTTCCCCAGTGGAGGCAGGGACTGAGGAGTATCAAGACCGTCCTTCCTCCTTCTCTTAGTGAGAATAGGACCTTTATCTTTCTTCGCTTCTTTGGCTTTTGACCTATAACATAAGCAAACAAAACAAACATTAGAAAAGTCATGGCAGTTTAGGAACCGGCATACAAATTCCTAAACAAACCAATGCCGGTAAGATGGACCGGCATAAGAACTTAAATATCGAGAATGCCGGTATTGTTGTACCGGCATTTTTTAGAAACAAAATTAGGTGTCGATATTGAGCACCATTTCAGTGATGTTCCTGTATGTTTTAAGTGTAATACCGGCATTTTCGAATTGAACTAACAGATGCCGATTTTTAAATACCGGCATTAAAGAAACCTAGATAGAATGCCGGTACACACAATTAAGTTCACGTGTGTTTTTAGTTGACTACCGGTATGGTATTCAACCCTAATGGTATGCCGGTAAAAAAAATCGATTTCAGGAATGCAAACCGGTATGGTATTCGACCCAAATTTTATCTGGGGTACCTAAACCGGCTTGGTATTCAAACCAAGATCCAATGCTTCGATTACGCTCCCGTAACTCGACGATTTCAGCTATTGTAGGCGATTCGAACCTAAACCCATGGCTACAAATCGAGTAAAACAATCATAAATGAGTTCAAAAATCACTTACCTTCTCAGAGAAGCCATGAGTGTTTGATCATCTGGGTACGCTGCTGCGTCCTCTTCTAGTTGTTGAGCAATGTTCTCGATTCATTGTTCATGTGTTTATTGAGCAGCGGATTTGGTTCTCCGTTTTGCTTTCGATTTGGTTCTTGGAGGCATGGTTATGTTATGTTAATCGATAAAGAAATTTTTGATTCAACGATTAATCGTCGATGAAGAATGAACGATGAGGAAGAAGATGAAGATTTTTTTTTTTTTTTTGATGAACTGACCTATGCCGGTACAAATTTGAATTGGGGGATATATGATTTGAGTTATTTGATGTTAATGTTTTAGTTGAAAGGGTATAACAGTCTTTTCATAATGTTTTTAATTAATCTAAGGGTGTTTTAGTATTTTCGCCCCCAAAAAACACCACTTAACAGCCACCTTTGGTTGGGGGAAGTAATTCATATCCCCCAATTAGTTTCCACATCCCCCAATTGTGGGTTCCAAAATTTCATAATAATTACATGTTTGGATGAAGTTTTTCTTTCTTTGAAGATGTTTTGTTTAGTCATATAGTGAATGTGCTTCAAGAGAACCACATATTTATAATGGCCATGGTTAAACTCCCAAAATATCATCTAAATTATACTCCTCCATTTATGTTAGAACATCAATGATTTGCAAACCGTGTAGATAATAGCTAATTTAAACCACAATAGAATACTAGGTATATATATAGACAATTAAAACAAACAAAATTAATATCAAAATGTGATTGATTACAAAGAGAGATTGACAATTTATGGAAGCAAAACGGGAGATGATTGTGTTGACATGAAGGTCTTTTTTTTCGATTTAGACAATGTTTAAATGTTACTTCTCTCTAAATATGGACTAAACATTACAATCCTAAGAGCTAAAAATAAAATTTTACAAATTCTCCATGGTAAAAGATGTTGGACTAAAAACAGGACCCCGGCTACAACCTAGATTTGCCTCGTGCCAGGACCTATAGGAAAACATTTTTATTGAACTTGTGCGCAGAAGAAAACCAAATGTGTTCCAACTCCTTGGTAAAAACCTCTTTACGGTTGAGAATTAGGGAACTGTGATTAGCATTAGGTATTATCCTAATTTCTGCAGAAGGTACCTTCAACTTTATATTGTGACTACACTCTACTGGAATAACTCCATCTTTATCACCTTGGATTACTACTAGCAGAATTTCTGATGAACCCACGGCCTCAATATACCCATCCATTAGTTTCGCTCCTCCACAAAGTACATTGTGCACGGTATGCCAAGCTGAATGATGGGTGTGCTTAGTCAAGTCCAAAAGCATATATGGAAGCTCCCTGCCATGCGCATATAGACAAAACGAAACTAGTGAAACATTAGTTTCCGTGAGCTAAGCCTTTTCTATAGGATGCTGCATACTTCTAGCATTCCACAGAGAAGCCTCGGCTACCTCCTAGAATATAGAGAATTTTGCCCCATAATGGTTGCTCTTCTCTACATTCTAAAGCCATAACCAAGAATATATATGTGCACCATAGACATTAGTGCTTGCTCTTCCCAATTAGTGAATTCAAATTTGCAAGAAACTTTACCTTTTTCGAGTGATTAGCTTGAGAAGCGATTCCCATGTCCTGTGATGCTTGCAAACAATGAAACAAAAGCTCCTCCCCAAGTGCTCATACCCTGACATTATTGAAGAGCAGAACGATAGTGGTGGCCATAATTTCCTCTCACCTATCATGTTGAGTGCATTTAAACTTGCTTGCTCTTTTGATGAAGCAGGGAAGTACGGCTAAAAATACATTTTAACAGCAACAAGAATTAGTTCTTCGAAATAACGGTTTAAATAATTGCACATGAATTCCTGACAGCAGATGTAGATTGTAGTTTTACTTACCGGGGCAATCAGCGTTAATGATTTCACTGATTTTTGGTATTTAGAAGCTAATGCCAATGCAATTATACAACCGATTGAGTGAGCAACTAAATGGAATGAATCTAATTTAAACTGAGAGATGACAGATTTCTCAATCATTTCTAAGTGATCTTTGATTGTATATAAACAGTTATTCGGCTTGGGACTCTTTCCAAACCCTAAGAGATCCATTGCAAACAACCTGCAATTCTGATTCCCACTTTCAGAGAGATTATCATAAACGTTTTCTGTCCAAAGGTGTGAAGAAGAGACAAACCCATGTAAAAATATGACATTTTCACGAGCTGACTTCAAGTTTGATGGTTCTTTTGTAACAACATGAAGATTATGATCTTCAAATTTCTGCCATGAAAGACATGATTCACAGTTACAATCAGACCATCTATTTTTCACCATTAGAAACCCAGCAGCCGAACCCTCCTCCTCCTCCTCACTGTCTCTTGCCAATTTAGGAAAACCCAAATCTCTAAAAATGTTTTTTCTGTCGTATAAACTCTCCGACAGTTTATCTTCATTGCTCTCACCATGAACAGACTTCCTTCTACAGCAGTAACACGGGTTTGTATTTTTCTCTTTTAATCCATCAATAAATCTATAACACAAACACAAAAACATGTCTAACAAATCAAATAATGCAAACACAATGTAACTAATTGCCGGAACAACTATTCTTAGCCATTTATTAGTTTTTATCATTGATAGAATCTTAATTGTTGATTATGGTATTCACAACTAGTGGATGTCTGGTTTATATTTTGGTCTGTTGCAAGTTGGTATGGATCGAGTTAGCTTTTGGAAGACGGGGTAATGGTCACGTGGCTGACGCGCAGAGACGGCACAAAGAGATGAGCATGAGAGTATGATACTTCTAGCTGCTGTCAGGCTGTAGTAAGATTTCACATGTTTGATAAGTATGATTTTGTATTTCTGCAAACTGCAATGCTGTTTCATTTACTTAGTAGTACAAGCTGCAGCTGCATACATGCACTGTATGTATTTTGTACTTAAGCAAAAGGATAGGTGAGTGGAGAGTACCAAAATGTAGTGCATGTATAGCACACAGGCTCACACTCCTCTCTCTCTCCTCCTCTCTCTCACTCACTCCTTCTTCTCCAACAAAACTATCAAGAATAACCCTTCTCTGTTCAGACGTAGTCCAAAAAATAAACTAGATCTGAGCAGATTTTTTCATTATTTCTTGTTTTATTAGGTTAGCTATTAGTTTAATGTAGTTTTTATTATGTTTTCTACTTATCTACACAATTATGGTGGTTTTATCTATTCTTTTGAGATTTATCTTCGTTTTAATGGCGATTCTTGGTTATTGGGTTGGGTTTTGAGATCAATAGTGATGCTCTCCAACGACGAAATCTTCACCTTGGTTGTCTCCGGCGATGGAATCTTCATCATCAACTTATCCGACGACGGAATCTCCATAGGTGGTCTTTTTGACGACGGAAGCTTCATCACTAGTTACAAGAGATTTGAGCTAATCACTCCTACTTTGGGAGCACATCTTTCTATAGAAGAAAAACAAACTAAATGGTTGGAAGTTAATTCCGAGAAAAACCATCCTTCTTCTAATTTAATCGGATCTTATTCTTACTTGTATTTGTCTTACTCCGGTAATCCTTCTCTTTCTCTTGTCGGATTTCTCTGTATTATACTTTTACGGTATGTTCTTGTTACCTTGTTTTCTTATTTTCGATCTTAAACTCATTGTTACCTCGAATTTTCATTAATGAAAAGATTCCTTGTTTAAAAAAAAATAAAAAAAAAGAATAAAAAAATGTAGTGCATGTATTTTGTACTTAAAGCAAAAGGATAGGTGAGTAGAGAGTACCAAAATGACGAAGATCAATTTGTATGCAAGCAAAGGAACTGCTAACAGGACGAAAACTAAATTATGGACGGTACTGCCATGCATACGACAACTTGGTGTACCTAATAGAGCTTTCTCCGGTGGTCATTTTATGTGTTTCTTGCATGGAAACATAAACAACCTGGCCAAATTGGGGTATACCCAGATTAATTAGGGCATACCTAATGAGACAAAACCTGAGTCATTTTGAAATAAAATAAGCCATCCCTTAACCATGTATTTTCTAAATGGCTAATATACCCTTGTTTAATTAACACTAAAAATTCTGATTAGGTTAATTAATTGTGTTTAGATTAAAATTTTGAAATATGAATTCAGTAGAGTAAAACTTTTATCTTATGAGTTCGATTTCGATCAACACTTTCGGTTCTGAAAATGTGAAAAGTCGGCAAGGTCGACGATTATATAAGGTGCCGACTAGAGGTTGGCCGGCAAGGTCTACGGATGGAGAAAACGCCGACTATATTTGGCCGGCAATGTCTATAAATGAAGAAGATGCCGACTGTATTATTTTTGACACACAGTAGATTGTTGTAAATGCTTCAATAGTCGGCATTTTATTGATTTCGTACCTAGCCGGCTAACCTTAAGACGGCATCTATTTAACTTCTGACCTTGCCGGCTAAGTTATAGTCGGCACTGTAGTAATATTACTACCTTGCCGACATTTGACTATACCCAATAGAAAACAGATTCTTGAAAGTTCACTTTATTCATGCAATTTTGTTAGTACATTGATTAAAACATAAAATCAAACTCCTTGCGGTTGGAATAACGAATGCACTTAGCATGTGCATCATGCCTTTGAACCCCTAAGCAGCCCTAGTGGATGAGTTATAGTCTCGTGAGGGTTTACATAGAGATCTACCCACAAAACCTACACAAAAAACTCTAAAATCATCAATCTTCGTCGGAGGAATCCAACGATGATACACCCTCCATGAAGTCTGGGGCATAATCCGGGATTTTGGATACCATGAATTGATAGCTTGCATCAAAAGCGAATGCTTCCCCCTTTTCCTCCAAGTAGCGCGCTTTGACGACTTCATGCTACAAAAATAAAACACAAACTAACTTTGTTAGTGGTGTTTAGTAGGAAGATCAAACAGCATAGATCACGTAAAATAAACCACAATAATACTTACAAATTTTTCAATGGAGTATCTAAAGTGGGTAGCGTTAAAAATCCGTTTTGGATAGCTAAAAAAGAAAGTATCGCATTTTCGATGACTAGGTGCCTATCATGCACTTGTTGAGCAAGACTTCTTCCATTAGGATTCCCAAACTCTTGCCTATATTTGTTGTATACCCTTGTGTTTATGGGTGAAAATCGTTTCTGCCGATTTCGGTAATTTCGGTGGGTGAGTGAGAAATTGATTCAAACCCTAAACAAATGTGCTGCACGTGAGCACTTTGTAGATTCGAGAGATCGATCTGTACAAGTCCGGCCTAAACCAAGAAATGGCCGTTCCGGACTTTGCTTCGGTCACAAAGTGGAGGAGAAGGGTTGATTTGGGGAGGGAAGCAAAGAAAGGTGTTGAGGAGAGTAGTATCTCGACTTGTATCGTAAAGTGAAAGCTTAGAAAGCTTGCAAGAGATAGAAGCTTTTGGGAGAGCTTGCAAAGTTGCCTTTCTGAGAGTGTAAGTGTAGTATATTTCTCCTGACCGAGACTTGTTGTCTGGTGGAAATAGGTAAGACCTATTTATACAAGTCGAGATTGAAACGTACCCTGGCCTCATGAAGGAAGAGAGTAAAGGGTGAAATAATGGGAGGAGGTGGTAACCGCATGGTGTTAATGGGTGAAAACGTTTTTCACCATTATTTCCTCTTTTATTTGACCGCTTTATTCCTTTTCACGCTTTCTTAATGTGAGCGTAGTGTACGCTGCATGCTGTGACCGCCAAACCAAAACCCTAAAAAAGCATCCCCCAGTTTGTGTTGATGTCTCGAGTGTTGGTTGCATCTTGGGTGCAAGTGGCGCTGCTAGTGGCGCGCGTGGCATGTGCCAATGGCATGTGCGGAATGCCTTGGTGGTAGGTTGCACGGTTTGCAAGTTAGGTTACCAGCGTGTGTGTTTGGCATGTGCCAATGGCATGTGCGGAATGCCTTGGTGGTAGGTTGCACGGTTCGCAAGTTAGGCTACCAACGTGTGTGTTTGGCATGTGCCAATGACATGTGCGGAATGCCTTGGTGGTAGGTTGCACGGTTCGCAAGTTAGGCTACCAACGTGTGTGTTTGGCATGTGAGGAATGCCTTGGTGGTAGGTTGCACGGTTTGCAAGTTAGGCTACCAGCGTGTGTGTTTGGCATGTGCCAATGGCGCGTGCGGCCATGTTGACCTAGTTGCGAGTCTTGCAAACCTAGGGCGCTATGTTTGGCGTGGGCCAAAGGCATAGCGGCTTAGAAATATAGCTTGCGGCACGTTTTGGCATGAGTTGCAAGCCTTGCAAACCTAGGGCGCTATATTTGGTATGGGCCAAAGGCATAGCGGCTTAGAAATATGGCTTGCGGCACGTGTTGGCATGTGCCAATGGCGCGTGCGGCCATGTTGACCTAGTTGCGAGTCTTGCAAACCTAGGGCGCTATGTTGGGTGTGGTCCTTAGGCATAGCGGCTTGGAAATATGGCTTGCGACACGCGTTGGCATGTGCCAATGGCACGTGCGGCCATGTTGACCTAGTTGCAAGTCTTGCAAACCTAGGGCGCTATGTTGGGCGTGGGCCAAAGGCATAGCGGCTTGGAAATATGGCTTGCGACACGCGTTGGCATGTGCCAATGGCACGTGCGGCTATGTTGACCTAGTTGCAAGTCTTGCAAACCTAGGGCGCTATGTTTGGCGTGGGCCAAAGGCATAGCGGCTTAGAAATATGGCTTGCGGCACGTGTTGGCATGTGCCAATGGCACGTGCGGCCATGTTGACCTAGTTGCAAGTCCCGCAAACCTAGGGCGCTATGTTGGGCGTGGGCCAAAGGCATAGCGGCTTGGAAATATGGCTTGCGACACGCGTTGGCATGTGCCAATGGCACGTGCGGCCATGTTGACCTAGTTGCAAGTCTTGCAAACCTAGGGCGCTATGTTGGGCGTGGGCCAAAGGCATAGCGGCTTGGAAATATGGCTTGCGACACGCGTTGGCATGTGCCAATGGCACGTGCGGCCATGTTGACCTAGTTGCAAGTCTTGCAAACCTAGGGCGCTATGTTTGGCGTGGGCCAAAGGCATAGCGGCTTAGAAATATGGCTTGCGCCACGTGTTGGCATGTGCCAATGGCACGTGCGGCCATGTTGACCTAGTTGCAAGTCTTGCAAACCTAGGGCGCTATGTTGGGCATGGGCCAAAGGCATAGCGGCTTGGAAATATGGCTTGCGACACGCGTTGGCATGTGCCAATGGCACGTGCGGCCATGTTGACCTAGTTGCAAGTCTTGCAAACCTAGGGCGCTATGTTGGGCGTGGGCCAAAGGCATAGCGGCTTGAAAATATGGCTTGCGACACGCGTTGGCATGTGCCAATGGCACGTGCGGCCATGTTGACCTAGTTGCAAGTCTTGCAAACCTAGGGCGCTATGTTGGGTGTGGGCCAAAGGCATAGCGGCTTGGAATTTGGCGTTGTTGCCATGGTGCGCAGGGTGCGGCTTGGTTTGGCATTGTTGCCATGGTGCGTAGTATGCGGCTTGGTTTGGCATTGTTGCCATGGTGCGCGCCATGATGCGGCTTGGTTTGGCATTGTGGCCATGGTGCGCAGTGGTGCGGCTTGATTTGGCATTGTTGCCATGGTGCATTGTGAGATGCGGCTTGGTTTTGGAATTAGGGTTCGTGTTGAAAACCTAATCTAGTATTTTGAAAAAAATACCCCTATTAATTATTTACACCCGAGTTAAATGATCTTAGTTAATGTGTCGCGGGTAACACTAGGTCATGGGGTTTTACGATTTTACCCCTTATCTAAAAACCACCATCAACATTAAGTCCCCGCTAGCTCGGGAAGGGGCTTTTTGCGAGGTAAGCATAAGATGGTGACAAACTATTAACAACAAACCGTAAAGAAAAATTGAAGGAGGCTTGTCTGACCTTTTATAAATAAGATTTGGAATCCTTGCCTCTGGTAGTTTTGCACAAATCGGGGGGCTGGCACAATTGGTGGGCCCGGGTGCAGCTTGGGCGATGTTGGGAAGTTAGCGCAATTGGTGGGGCCGGTCTAATCTTGGAAACCATGCTTGGAGGCGTGACTTGGGCGGCATTGGGAAGTCAGTCTAATCTTGGAAACCATGCTTGCAGGCGTGACTCGGGCGACCGTTGGGAGGTAGGCCTCATCTTGGAAACCATGCTTGCAGGCGTGACTTGGGCGGCATTGGGAAGTCGCAATTGGTGGGGCCGGTCCAACTTGGAAACCATGCTTGCAGGCGTGACTTGGGCGGCATTGGGAAGTCGCACCCTTTGTAGGCCCGCTTCTTACACGCGTGCTTTTGGTAAAAGGAAATCCTTCCCTATTTCAAAGTCTTTCACGCCTATATATATATATGTATAAAGCCTCTTTTTCCCCATTCTGCGCTTTATTCTTTCCTCTTTTCATACTAGCGGCAAAGAGAGACCGGCTTCCAGGTATGTCTTCGAGTACTTTTCTCTATCCCCCTTTTCTTTTCACGTAGGTGTAAACCTTAAGGTGCTTCCACAATCCTCGCATATGGCTCCTTAGCGTGCCTCTTGTAGAAAATATAGTATGTATGCAACCAAGGGAATACAAAGCATATATTGTTTGAACCCGTAGGAAATATTGCATATATGAATTTTCGGTCCCGAAAGAAATACTTCAACCTTGAAGAAAATACTTTGCGTGTGTATTTTGAACCCGTAGAGGATGCTTCGTATGTAATTCGAACCCGAAGAACGATATCATAGGCGTATTTGAGCCCGTACGAAAAACCGCATGTGTATTTCGAACCCGTATAGAACCTCGTATGAATCCCGAAGAAGAATATTGTGTATATGCTTCATATGACTTGAACCCGCGAGGGATATTGTATATATGATTTTGCTTCTTGAAAGAAGTACCACGCGCGCAGTTTTTGAACCAAATTGAAAAAATGCTCCATATATATTTTTGAACCCGAAGAAGGATACTGTAGACACACTTGTACCCCGTATAGAATGCCGCATATATAGTCTCGAACCCGAAGAAAATATCGCGTGTATAGTCTTGAACTTGAATAAAATACGTCCTCCTACCCCTTTTTTTCTTTTTTTTATTGTTGGGTACGATTATGTGTCAGGGAGATAACTTCGCCTTTCTCCGTTTGTTTTGTGCAGATATCTTATTACCAAATTGTTGTGAAGGAATTCGATAAGATGTTACCTGAAACAAATTTTACTTCGTCGAAGGATGCTCATAATTCCAAGCCGAATATAGATGATGAATTCTTCACTAGAGCCCTCGCCCCTCGCTCGGAAGAATCACCTGTGTTTCGTGCCAATTTTGCTAACAGGGTGGTGAGGACGACAGAAGACACGTTCGGTTCGCCTGAGAGAGCACCATTCGGTCCTGTCTTCATAAAGGGGTATATTCCTCTTCCAACATTGACTTCAGGATGTGTCAAAGTCCATTGCGTTCTTTTGACAGATGGGTTGAGTTCATGGTGAGCAAGGAGTGTATAAATACCAACTTGACTCGGGCGCAGATCATTGATGTTGTCAAGACCTCAGTAAATCTCCAGATTAGGAAGGACATCCCAGGCTTGGTTGCTTTCATCTCCAGATGGTGTTCGGACACCCATACAATCATATGTAGATGGGGTGAGATAACTTTCTCCTTGGAGAGTGTGGCTCTCTTGCTTGAATCTTCCAAGAATCGGGAATCTTAGAATCCAATTATCCGAAAGCGAGGTGAAGATGCGGGATGACCTGGCCGCTAAGTTGGGGATTTCGCGGAGGAAAGACTCCATTGCGAAGTCGAAGGACTCTGCCGGAAAGAGGATGAAAGGTGCCCTTACGGTTGGTGGATATCTCAATGGTTTAGGACGAGTTGGAGCACGAGCAGGCAAAGCGTTGATCTTCATGTCGCAGCATTTTTGGCTCTCTGGTTGTCTAGAGACATTTTTGATGACTGTTCCGGCAAGAAGGGAATAAGACCGGAGTTGTTGGCGATTCCGTGAAGTTGGCAAAGGGTGAAGTTCTTCCCATTGGCAAGTTGTTCCTTGGTTCCTTGTATGTGCATCCGGATCACCTAGTTGCGAACATGCGAGTTTCGAATGGTTTCATGAAAGTGGATTCATATGTGCACGTTGCTTTTCCGCAAGTCCGCCTATGGGAGCACTTTGAGAAGTATGCTCGAAACCGTTGCCTTCGCTTCCCGTGAGTTGGGGTGGCTCCCGAATTCTTCGATGGGTGAACAGGCGTCCAAGGGTTGGCGTGAGCTTGGCTAGTTTTCTTGATAAGTTGCATGAAATCAATTTTCTTCCATGGGGTCCGATCCATAAGTTAGTGACTCAAATTGACACTTTTGCTTCTGCTCCGCTCATGTCTTTGTCTTCTGATGACGATTTGAGCGTTGGTGAAAACCTGTTCATCCAAAGCTGCTTGCCCGGTTATATGCCGTCTTTCTTCATGGGGTCTTTCCAGATAGTTGCTTACAATATTGACCGTGCTGCTCGTCACATGGGTTTCGATCAAGGGGTGCCTCTTGTTTACCGGCCAGTGATCCCTAAGGATTCATTGCGTGTCGCCCTTGACGCCAGTGTCCTTAAGCCGGGTATCCGTCTTTCCTTCTTTCAAATGGGAAGAGTAACTTAGACGACCTTCGGCTATAACAAGTTTTGGTGCGACGAGTTTACTATGATCCGAGATTTTGTGAATAACGTGGTGGAGAACGTTCGTTGCAAACCTTCCCCAGCAGTTCTAAAGGAGTATCCAATGTTGAGAGATCCCAAGCGAAAGTTGCCTAGCAATTCGGAAGCCCCTGTGCCAAGGAACGGAGAACGAAGAACCGTCTTTGGCGGGTTCCGGACGGTTTCACAAGATCCTCCCACGGGTCTTGTGTATTTCAGTTCTTCCAATAACCAGGTATGCGTCGCCTCTTCATTGGTTTGTCTCAAAACACGCGAATTTCGGCTAAGAATATGTGTCTTGTTTCCTTCAGGGCTTCGGTAGTGTTAATGCTTTCGTTGCTCTTGCACGTTGCCAGAGACGGCAATTTCTTCAAAGAACTCCAGCAGATATTGAGCCTTCTCATAGCGATGATGAGTCGGAGAGAGAAGAGGGTTCAACAAGTGCGAGTGATTCCTCCAAGAAGCAGTGGTACCGGTCTTCTTTTGGGAAGTGGTTCGGTGAGTTTCGCGCTTCTTTTTTTTTTTTTTTCTTCTTTCTGTTTCTTCTTTTGAAAAATGTCTAATTCAAGTTTGCGGGAGGAACCGGTTCGGAGGATGATTACGGGGTGGAGTCACACGAAAACTTGCCTTTGGTGACCACCGCCGGTGACTTGGAGATGGGAGTTAGCCAATTGTCGGGCAATGACGTGGTTCAAACGGTGGATGATTCTCTCGATGGTTGTTGCCGTAGACATGGAAGAAGACCCTTTGCGAGTCGTGAGGCCACTTGCAGTGCCATTTTTGATCCCCGTACTTGGTTCCTTATCCAGGTCATGTGCTGGTTGGCGGCTTTAGCGTGCCGGCTAAGCATGAGGCGTTGTACACCAGAATCTGGGAGAAGCACGGACATATGGCTACAACCAAGAAAGTCGCTAGTCGATTTGCGCTGGTTAAGCGTGTGGAAGAAGCTTTATCTTCCATCGAGGATATGCGTGGGGTGACTGGTCACACCGTTTCTGAAGACGTTATCGCCGACTGGGAGCACCATCGCGACGTGTGCTTAGCAAAGGAGTTCAACACTTCGTGGTTTGTCGAAGGCCTTGCTGAGATCCAAAAGTTGAAAGATGCAGCAATCGAAAGCCTTTCCGCCGAGGAGATTGCTCGACAGGAGATGGAACTCGAAAAGCTTTCCAAGATGTTGACTATGAAGAGAGCGGCTCTCGAAGACGCAAAGTTGACTTTTTCCAAGAAGAGCAGGACTGGGTTGGACGATTTTCCTTGAACGTTTCTCGTTAAACTTTCATTTAGGTTCTTTTTTTTTTTTTTTTGAAAGACATATTGGATGTCTGGTTCAAAACTTGATCTTTGATAGATAGCTGGTAGCTTTTAGGGTATTGGATTATTTCTGGGATGAATGGTTTTGATAATATAACTCTGATTATGTTTTGGGAAAGGAATATTGCTTTTATGAAAGTGTGTGCTAGCAATAGGCACAAGACTCAGTAGTATGACGGTTTTACTAAGAACCTAAAAATAGATTGTATATCTTGCCCAGTCTGAATTTACTCACTTCATAGGTTTTGCGAACACGCTCCTCTCCATGTAAAAGGCGGTTTTTTGCTGGCGGCTTTGCTGGTAACATCGCCAGCAAGTCCCCAATCGCTGGTAGCATCTTCGGCAAGTCCCCAGTTTTCTTGTGTAGTTTTTACAACTAGTAACCGGGTCGTCTGGTAGTTGAGTCGGATTGAGTCGCCTTCCCCTACCATCTTGACATCTGGGTAGAAGAACGAGATCGACAATCTGATATTGTAGCCGATAGATCAATCCTCCCACTGTGGTCGCCAATTGTTTATGGGTGAAAATCGTTTCTGCCGATTTCGGTAATTTCGGTGGGTGAGTGAGAAATTGATTCAAACCCTAAACAAATGTGCTGCACGTGAGCACTTTGTAGATTCGAGAGATCGATCTGTACAAGTCCGGCCTAAACCAAGAAATGGCCGTTCCAGACTTGCTTCGGTCACAAAGTGGAGGAGAAGGGTTGATTTGGGGAGGGAAGCAAAGAAAGGTGTTGAGGAGAGTAGTATCTCGACTTGTATCGAAAGTGAAAGCTTAGGAAGCTTGCAAGAGATAGAAGCTTTTGGGAGAGCTTGCAAAGTTGCCTTTCTGAGAGTGTAAGTGTAGTATATTTCTCCCGACCGAGACTTGTTGTCCGGTGGAAATAGGTAAGACCTATTTATACAAGTCGAGATTGAAACGTACTCTGGCCTCATGAAGGAAGAGAGTAAAGGGTGAAATAATGGGAGGAGGTGGTAACCGCATGGTGTTAATGGGTGAAAACGTTTTTCACCATTATTTCCTCTTTTATTTGACCGCTTTATTCCTTTTCACGCTTTCTTAATGTGAGCGTAGTGTACGCTGCATGCTGTGACCGCCAAACCAAAACCCTAAAAAGCATCCCCCAGTTTGTGTTGATGTCTCGAGTGTTGGTTGCATCTTGGGTGCAAGTGGCGCTGCTAGTGGCGCGCGTGGCATGTGCCAATGGCATGTGCGGAATGCCTTGGTGGTAGGTTGCACGGTTTGCAAAGGTAGGTTACCCGGCGTGTGTGTGTTTGGCATGTGCCAATGGCATGTGCGGAATGCCTTGGTGGTAGGTTGCACGGTTTGCAAGTTAGGCTAGCGTGTGTGTTTGGCATGTGCCAATGGCATGTGCGGAATGCCTTGGTGGTAGGTTGCACGGTTCGCAAGTTAGGCTACCAACGTGTGTGTTTGGCATGTGCCAATGACATGTGCGGAATGCCTTGGTGGTAGGTTGCACGGTTCGCAAGTTAGGCTACCAACGTGTGTGTTTGGCATGTGCGGAATGCCTTGGTGGTAGGTTGCACGGTTTGCAAGTTAGGCTACCAGCGTGTGTGTTTGGCATGTGCCAATGGCGCGTGCGGCCATGTTGACCTAGTTGCGAGTCTTGCAAACCTAGGGCGCTATGTTTGGCGTGGGCCAAAGGCATAGCGGCTTAGAAATATAGCTTGCGGCACGTGTTGGCATGTGCCAATGGCGCGTGCGGCCATGTTGACCTAGTTGCAAGTATTGCAAACCTATGGCGCTATGTTTAGCATGGGCCAAAGGCATAGCGGCTTAGAAATATGGCTTGCGGCACGTGTTGGCATGTGTGGCCATGTTGACCTAGTTGCAAGTCTTGCAAACCTAGGGCGCTATGTTGGGCGTGGGCCAAAGGCATAGCGGCTTGGAAATATGGCTTGCGACACGCGTTGGCATGTGCCAATGGCACGTGCGGCCATGTTGACCTAGTTGCAAGTCTTGCAAACCTAGGGCGCTATGTTTGGCGTGGGCCAAAGGCATAGCGGCTTGGAAATATGGCTTGCGACACGCGTTGGCATGTGCCAATGGCACGTGCGGCCATGTTGACCTAGTTGCAAGTCTTGCAAACCTAGGGCGCTATGTTTGGCGTGGTCCAAAGGCATAGCGGCTTAGAAATATGGCTTGCGGCACGTGTTGGCATGTGCCAATGGCACGTGCGGCCATGTTGACCTAGTTGCAAGTCTTGCAAACCTAGGGCGCTATGTTGGGCGTGGGCCAAAGGCATAGCGGCTTGGAAATATGGCTTGCGACACGCGTTGGCATGTGCCAATGGCACGTGCGGCCATGTTGACCTAGTTGCAAGTCTTGCAAACCTAGGGCGCTATGTTGGGCGTGGGCCAAAGGCATAGCGGCTTGGAAATATGGCTTGCGACACGCGTTGGCATGTGCCAATGGCACGTGCGGCCATGTTGACCTAGTTGCAAGTCTTGCAAACCTAGGGCGCTATGTTTGGCGTGGGCCAAAGGCATAGCGGCTTAGAAATATGGCTTTGCGGCACGTGTTGGCATGTGCCAATGGCACGTGCGGCCATGTTGACCTAGTTGCAAGTCTTGCAAACCTAGGGCGCTATGTTGGGCATGGGCCAAAGGCATAGCGGCTTGGAAATATGGCTTGCGACACGCGTTGGCATGTGCCAATGGCACGTGCGGCCATGTTGACCTAGTTGCAAGTCTTGCAAACCTAGGGCGCTATGTTGGCGTGGGCCAAAGGCATAGCGGCTTGAAATATGGCTTGCGACACGCGTTGGCATGTGCCAATGGCACGTGCGGCCATGTTGACCTAGTTGCAAGTCTTGCAAACCTATGGCGCTATGTTGGGTGTGGGCCAAAGGCATAGCGGCTTGGAATTTGGCGTTGTTGCCATGGTGCGCAGGGTGCGGCTTGGTTTGGCATTGTTGCCATGGTGCGCAGTATGCGGCTTGGTTTGGCATTGTTGCCATGGTGCGCAGTATGCGGCTTGGTTTGGCATTGTGGCCATGGTGCGCAGGGTGCGGCTTGATTTGGCATTGTTGCCATGGTGCGTAGTATGCGGCTTGGTTTTGGAATTAGGGTTCTGTGTTGAAAACCCTAATCTAGTATTTTGAAAAAATACCCCTATTAATTATTTACACCTGAGTTAAATGCTCTTAGTTAATGTGTCGCGGGTAACACTAGGTCATGGGGTTTTACGATTTTACCCCTTGTCTAAAAACCACCATCAACATTAAGTCCCCTGCTTAGCTCGGAACAGGGGCTTTTTTGCGAGGTAAGCATAAGATGGTGACAAACTATTAACAACAAACCGTAAAGAAAATTGAAGGAGGCTTGTCTGACCTTTTATAAATAAGATTTGGAATCCTTGCCTCTGGTAGTTTTGCACAAATCGGGAGGCTGGCACAATTGGTGGGCCTGGTGCAGCTTGGGCGATGTTGGGAAGTTAGCGCAATTGGTGGGGCCGGTCTAATCTTGGAAACCATGCTTGCAGGCGTGACTTGGGCGGCATTGGGAAGTCGGTCTAATCTTGGAAACCATGCTTGCAGGCGTGACTCGGGCGACCGTTGGGAGGTAGGCCTAATCTTGGAAACCATGCTTGCAGGCGTGACTTGGGCGGCATTGGGAAGTCGCAATTGGTGGGGCCGGTCCAACTTGGAAACCATGCTTGCAGGCGTGACTTGGGCGGCATTGGGAAGTCGCACCCTTTGTGGGCCCGCTTCTTACACGCGTGCTTTTGGTAAAAGGGAAATCCTTCCCTATTTCAAAGTCTTTCACGCCTATATATATATATGTATAAAGCCTCTTTTTCCCCATTCTGCGCTTTATTCTTTCCTCTTTTCATACTAGCGGCAAAGAGAGACCGGCTTCCAGGTATGTCTTCGAGTACTTTTCTCTATCCCCCTTTTCTTTTCACGTAGGTGTAAACCTTAGGTGCTTCCACAATCCTCGCATATGGCTCCTTAGCGTGCCTCTTGTAGAAAATATAGTATGTATGCAACCAAGGGAATACAGCATATATTGTTTGAACCCGTAGGAAATATTGCATATATGAATTTTCGGTCCTGAAAGAAATACTTCAACCTTGAAGAAAATACTGCGTGTGTATTTTGAACCCGTAGAGGATGCTTCGTATGTAATTCTGAACCCGAAGAACGATACTGTAGGCGTATTTGAGCCCGTACGAAAAACTGCATGTGTATTTCGAACCCGTATAGAACCCTGTATGAATCCCGAAGAAGAATATTGTGTCTATGCTTCATATGACTTCGAACCCGCAGGGGATATTGTATATATGATTTTGCTTCTTGAAAGAAGTACCACGCGTGTGAGCTTTTGAACCAAATAGAAAAATGCTCCATATATATTTTTGAACCCGAAGAAGGATACTGTAGACACACTTGTACCCCCGTATAGAATGCCGCATATATAGTCTCGAACCCGAAGAAAATACTGCGTGTATAGTCTTGAACTTGAATAAAATACGTCCTCCTACCCCTTTCTCTCTTTTTTTTTATTGTTGGGTACGATTATGTGTCAGGGAGATAACTTCGCCTTTCTCCGTTTGTTTTGTGCGAGATATCTTATTACCAAATTGTTGTGAAGGAATTCGATAAGATGTTACCTGAAACAAATTTTACTTCGTCGAAGGATGCTCATAATTCCAAGCCGAATATAGATGATGAATTCTTCACTAGAGCCCTCGCCCCTGCTCGGAAGAATCACCCAGTGTTTCGTGCCAATTTTGCTAACCGGTGGTGAGGACGACAGAAGACACGTTCGGTTCGCCCAGAGCACCATTCGGTTCTCGTCTTCATAAAGGGGTATATTCCTCTTCCAACATTGACTTGTGGATGTGTCAAAGTCCATTGCGTTCTTTTGACGGATGGGTTGAGTTCATGGTGAGCAAGGAGCGTATAAATACCAAATTGACTCGGGCGCAGATCATTGATCTTGTCAAGACCTCGAGAAATCTCCATATTAGGAAGGACATCCCGGGCTTGGTTGCTTTCATCTCCGGATGGTGTTCGGACACCCATACAATCATATGTAGATGGGGTGAGATAACTTTCTCCTTGGAGAGTGTGGCTCTCTTGTTGAATCTTCCAAAGAATCGGGAATCTTAGAATCCAATTATCGAAAGCGAGGTGAAGATGCGGGATGACCTCGGCCGCTAAGTTGGGGGATTTCGCTCGGAAAGACTCCATTGAGAAGTCGAAGGACTCTGGGCCCGGAAAGAGGATGAAAGGTGCCCTTACGGTTGGTGGATATCTCAATGGTTTCTGGGACGAGTTGGAGCCCGAACAGAAAAAGCGGTGATCTTCATGTCGCAAAGCATTTTTGGCTCTCTCGGTTGTCTAGAGACATTTTTGATGACGGTTACGGCAAGAAGGGAATAAGACCGGAGTTGTTGGCGATTGCTGTGAAGTTGGCAAAGGGTGAAGTTCTTCCCATTGGCAAGTCTGTTCCTTGGTTCCCCTGTATGTGCATCCGGATCACCTAGTTGCGAACATGCGAGTTTCGAATGGTTTCATGAAAGTGGATTCATATGTGCACGTTGCTTTTCTCGCAAGTCCGGCTATGGGAGCACTTTGAGAAGTATGCTCCGAAACCGTTGCCTTCGCTTCCCGTGAGTTGGGGTGGCTCCGAATTCTTCGATGGGTGAACAAAGGCCCAAGGGTTGGCGTGAGCTTGGCTAGTTTTCTTGATAAGTTGCATGAAATCAATTTTCTTCCATGGGGTCCGATCCATAAGTCAGTGACTCAAATTGACACTTTTGCTTCTGCTCCGCTCATGTCTTTGTCTTCTGATGACGATTTGAGCGTTGGTGAAAACCTGTTCATCCAAAGCTGCTTGCCCGGTTATATGCCGTCTTTCTTCGTGGGGTCTTTCCAGATAGCTGCTTACAATATTGACCGTGCTGCTCGTCACATGGGTTTTGATCAAGGGGTGCCTCTTGTTTACCGGCCAGTGATCCCTAAGGATTCATTGCGTGTCGCCCTTGACGCCACTGTCCTTAAGCCGGGTATCCGTCTTTCCTTCTTTCAAATGGGAAGAGTAACTTCGACGACCTTCGGCTATAACGAGTTTTGGTGCGACGAGTTTACTATGATCCGAGATTTTGTGAATAATGTGGTGGAGAACGTTCGTTGCAAACCTTCCCTGCCAGTTCTAAAGGAGTATCCAATGTTGAGAGATCCCAAGCGAAAGTTGCCTAGCAATTCGGAAAGCCCCAGGCCAAGGAACGGAGAACGAAGAACCGTCTTTGGCGGGTTCGGACGGTTTCACAAGATCCTCCCACGGGTCTTGTGTATTTCGATTCTTCCAATAACCAGGTATGCGTCGCCTCTTCATTGGTTTGTCTCAAAACACGCGAATTTGGCTAAGAATATGTGTCTTGTTTCCTTCGTGGCTTCGGTAGTGTTAATGCTTTCGTTGCTCTTGCACGTTGCCAGAGACGGCAATTTCTTCAAAGAACTCCAGAAAGTATTGAGCCTTCTCATAGCGATGATGAGTCGGAGAGAGAAGAGGGTTCAACAAGTGCGAGTGATTCCTCCGGCAAGCAGTGGTACCGGGTTACATTTCGGGGAAGTGGTTCGGTGAGTTTCGAGCTTTTTTTCTTTCTTCTTCTTCTGTTTCTTCTTTTGAAAAATGTCTAATTCAAGTTTGCAGGAGGAATCCGGTTCGGAGGACGATTCTGGGGTGGAGTCACACGAAAACTTGCCTTTGGTGACCACCGCCGGTGACTTGGAGATGGGAGTTAGCCAATTGTCGGGCACAGACGTGGTTCAAACGGTGGATGATTCTCTGATGGTTGTTGCCGTAGACATGGAAGAAGACCCTTTGCGAGTCGTGAGGCCACTTGTGTGCCATTTTGATCCCCGTACTTGGTTCCTTATCCGGTCATGTGCTGGTTGGCGGCTTTAGCGTGCCGGCTAAGCATGAGGCGTTGTACACCGTAACTGGGAGAAGCACGGACATATGGCTACAACCAAGAAAGTCGCTAGTCGATTTGCGCTGGTTAAGCGTGTGGAAGAGGCTTTATCTTCCATCGAGGATATGCGTGGGGTGACCGGGTTACACCGTTTCGAAGACGTTATCGCCGACCGGGAGCACCATCGCGACGTATGCTTAGCAAAGGAGTTCAACACTTCGTGGTTTGTCGAAGGCCTTGCTGAGATCCAAAAGTTGAAAGATGCAGCAATCGAAATCCTTTCCGCCGAGGAGATTGCTCGACAGGAGATGGAACTCGAAAAGCTTTCCAAGATGTTGACTATGAAGAGAGCGGCTCTCGAAGACGCAAAGTTGACTTTTTCCAAGAAGAGCAGACTTCTGTTGGACGATTTTCCTTGAACGTTTCTCGTTAAACTTTCATTTAGGTTCTTTTTTTTTTTTTCGAAAGACATATTGGATGTCCGGGTTCAAAACTTGATCTTTGATAGATAGCCGGTAGCTTTTTAGGGTATTGGATTATTTCGGGATGAATGGTTTTGATAATATAACTCGATTATGTTTTGGGAAAGGAATATTGCTTTTATGAAAGTGTGTGCTAGCAATAGGCACAAGACTCGTAGTATGACGGTTTTACTAAGAACCTAAAAATAGATTGTATATCTTGCCCATCCGAATTTACTCACTTCATAGGTTTTGCGAACACGCTCCTCTCCATGTAAAAGGCGGTTTATTGCTGGCGCGGCTTTGTGGTAACACCGCCAAAGAAGTCCCCAATCGCCGGTAGCATCTTCGGCGATTGAGTAATATCATCTTAAGATAAGTCCCGATTTTTCTTGTGTAGTTTTTACAACTAGTAACCGGTCGTCTCGGTAGTTGAGTCGGATTGAGTCGCCTTCCCTACCATCTTGACATCCGGGTAGAAGAACGAGATCGACAATCCGATATTGTAGCCGATAGATCAATCCTCCCACCGTGGTCGCCAATTGTTTATGGGTGAAAATCGTTTCGCCGATTTCGGTAATTTCGGTGGGTGAGTGAGAAATTGATTCAAACCCTAAACAAATGTCTTGCACGTGAGCACTTTGTAGATTCGAGAGATCGATCTGTACAAGTCCGGCCTAAACCAAGAAATGGCCGTTCCAGACTTGCTTCGGTCACAAAGTGGAGGAGAAGGGTTGATTTGGGGAGGGAAGCAAAGAAAGGTGTTGAGGAGAGTAGTATCTCGACTTGTATCAGAAAGTGAAAGCTTAGGAAGCTTGCAAGAGATATAAGCTTTTGGGAGAGCTTGCAAAGTTGCCTTTCTGAGAGTGTAAGTGTAGTATATTTCTCCTGACCGAGACTTGTTGTCTGGTGGAAATAGGTAAGACCTATTTATACAAGTCGAGATTGAAACGTACCCTAGCCTCATGAAGGAAGAGAGTAAAGGGTGAAATAATGGGAGGAGGTGGTAACCGCATGGTGTTAATGGGTGAAAACGTTTTTCACCATTATTTCCTCTTTTATTTGACCACTTTATTCCTTTTCACGCTTTCTTAATGTGAGCGTAGTGTACGCTGCATGCTGTGACCGCCAAACCAAAACCCTAAAAAGCATCCCCCAGTTTGTGTTGATGTCTAGAGTGTTGGTTGCATCTTGGGTGCAAGTGGCGCTGCTAGTGGCGCGCGTGGCATGTGCCAATGGCATGTGCGGAATGCCTTGGTGGTAGGTTGCACGGTTTGCAAGTTAGGTTACCAGCGTGTGTGTTTGGCATGTGCCAATGGCATGTGCGGAATGCCTTGGTGGTAGGTTGCACGGTTCGCAAGTTAGGCTGGCGTTTGTGTTTGGCATGTGCCAATGGCATGTGCGGAATGCCTTGGTGGTAGGTTGCACGGTTCGCAAGTTAGGCTACCAACGTGTGTGTTTGGCATGTGCCAATGGCATGTGTGGAATGCCTTGGTGGTAGGTTGCACGGTTTGCAAGTTAGGCTACCAACGTGTGTGTTTGGCATGTGCGGAATGCCTTGGTGATAGGTTGCACGGTTTGCAAGTTAGGCTACCGGCGTGTGTGTTTGGCATGTGCCAATGGCGCGTGCGGCCATGTTGACCTAGTTGCGAGTCTTGCAAACCTAGGGCGCTATGTTTGGCGTGGGCCAAAGGCATAGCGGCTTAGAAATATTGCTTGAGGCACGTGTTGGCATGTGCCAATGGCGCGTGCGGCCATGTTGACCTAGTTGCAAGTCTTGCAAACCTAGGGCGCTATGTTTGGCGTGGGCCAAAGGCATAGCGGCTTAGAAATATGGCTTGCGGCACGTGTTGGCATGTGCCAATGGCACGTGCGGCCATGTTGACCTAGTTGCAAGTCTTGCAAACCTAGGGCGCTATGTTGGGTGTGGGCCAAAGGCATAGCGGCTTGGAAATATGGCTTGCGACACGCGTTGGCATGTGCCAATGGCACGTGCGGCCATGTTGACCTAGTTGCAAGTCTTGCAAACCTAGGGCGCTATGTTTGGCGTGGGCCAAAGGCATAGCGGCTTAGAAATATGGCTTGCGGCACGTGTTGGCATGTGCCAATGGCACGTGCGGCCATGTTGACCTAGTTGCAAGTCTTGCAAACCTAGGGCGCTATGTTGGGCGTGGGCCAAAGGCATAGCGGCTTGGAAATATGGCTTGCGACACGCGTTGGCATGTGCCAATGGTACGTGCGGCCATGTTGACCTAGTTGTAAGTCTTGCAAACCTAGGGCGCTATGTTGGGCGTGGGCCAAAGGCATAGCGGCTTGGAAATATAGCTTGCGACACGCGTTGGCATGTACCAATGGCCCGTGCGGCCATGTTGACCTAGTTGCAAGTCTTGCAAACCTAGGGCGCTATGTTTGGCGTGGGCCAAAGGCATAGCGGCTTAGAAATATGGCTTGCGGCACGTGTTGGCATGTGCCAATGGCACGTGCGGCCATGTTGACCTAGTTGCAAGTCTTGCAAACCTAGGGCGCTAAGTTGGGTGTGGGCCAAAGGCATAGCGGCTTGGAAATATGGCTTGTGACACGCGTTGGCATGTGCCAATGGCACGTGCGGCCATGTTGACCTAGTTGCAAGTCTTGCAAACCTAGGGCGCTATGTTGGGCGTGGGCCAAAGGCATAGCGGCTTGGAAATATGGCTTGCGACACGCGTTGGCATGTGCCAATGGCACGTGCGGCCATGTTGACCTAGTTGCAAGTCTTGCAAACCTAGGGCGCTATGTTGGGCGTGGGCCAAAGGCATAGCGGCTTGGAAATATGGCTTGCGACACGCGTTGTCATGTGCCAATGGCACGTGCGGCCATGTTGACCTAGTTGCAAGTCTTGCAAACCTAGGGCGCTATGTTGGGCGTGGGCCAAAGGCATAGAGGCTTGGAATTTGGCGTTGTTGCCATGGTGCGCAGTGGTGCGGCTTGGTTTGGCATTGTTGCCATGGTGCGCAGATATGCGGCTTGGTTTGGCATTGTTGCCATGGTGCGTGAGATGCGGCTTGGTTTGGCATTGTGGCGATGGTGCGCGAGGTGCGGCTTGATTTGGCATTGTTGCCATGGTGCGCAATATGCGGCTTGGTTTTGGAATTAGGGTTACGTGTTGAAAACCCTAATCCAGTATTTTGAAAAAATACCCATATTAATTATTTACACCCGAGTTAAATGCTCTTAGTTAATGTGTCGCGGGTAACACTAGGTCATGGGGTTTTACGATTTTACCCCTTGTCTAAAAACCACCATCAACACCTTGCCAAAAAGGTTATGGTATCCACCCTTACGGAAAACTGATTTCTAACCCGAGTTTCCGCATACCATGCTTTGGTGATTGATAGATCTTCATTTGAATCAAATGATGCCATTGCTTTGTATGTAGAGGTATTGGGAGAGTTAGAAAGATTATATAATGATATGAGATTTGGAGAGTATATGGAACTAGGTGTGTGTTGTTTTGTAGGGAGAACTAGTGTAGGATGGTGCCCAAATTTGGCCGTTATGGTAGTCAATCAATGCAGTTGTACTTGCAAATATTTAAATTTTGAACTCTCCGGCTTGGTTACTGTTTCCCCAATATGCCGACTAACAAACCGTCAATAGGGTCGTAATTTTCTTACCCTGCCGACCTTATGATTTTAGGCATCATGAGAAGTTCATTTTATGCTACTTATAGTCGGCACGGTATTTGGTCATTAGAGTGTCGGCTTTTTTATACTCGGTAAGATTGTAATTTTGTAACCCTGCCGACCTTATGATTTTAGGCATAAGGAGAAGGTCATTTTCTGCTATACATAGTCAGCAGGGTCGATAATTTAATACATTTCCGACTGTTATACCATCGGTAAGGTATTAAATTTCTTACCTTGCCGACCCTGGTAACTACACCATTTTTGCTGTCAGGGTCGGCAGTCTGGCAGTTCACAACCTTATCGGCCCTGGTTTAGTTGGCAATGTAACTTAACAAAACATCTACTCAATACCCTGTCGGAGGAATGATTGAAACTTAACATAGCTAAAAACACCTCATTCAATAACTAGAAATCCAACATTTGTCCAAAATACGAAAATATGTCCCATAACCCTTAAAAAAATATTTGTTCAACCATTAACCTTAACATTTGTCTACCACAACATAAAGAAATAAACTATAAATGCATTCATTCACGACCACGACGACCACATCCCCGTTTAGCATTTTCACGACCACCACCACGGGTACGAGCCCTCTTTTTTTCAGCATTCATCTTGGCTTGTACTTCCCTCTTGGCTTGTGCTTCCCTCTTTAGTTCAGTATTAGCTTGCTGGAACAATTCGTCGGCATCCTCATTGTCAACATTGCTAGCATAGTCAATGTGCTTAGTTTGCTCTTCAATCGACATAGGCTCTCCTCTTTCTCTTGCGCAATGCATCATCTTCACAAGGGTCCTCAAATGCTCCTTCTATTTTCAATTAAACAACAAACAAATAATAGACTAATTCGATAATGTAATCTTAAAATAATAAGAGCAACTCTAAAATACTTACAAAGTTCTTAAGACTTGTTGTTGGGTCTTTCGGTGGCATCTTCCTCTTACGAGCCGGTTGTCCAACAGTATGTTCCCTAATCACAGTAGGATGAGCAAAACCCAAGTACCACGACATGTAATTTTCATGATCTTCATGACCTTCGGTCACCTCTTCCAAAAGGCTCGTCTTGATTTTACGGTCACATCTTCCGTTACAATGAGATTTACCTGGTGGTGGAGCGTAACGGACGTCAATACTTTTTTGGGATGTGGTGCACCCTGCCCTCTCCACTTTAAAGTACAAATCATCACCGGGATGTACTTCTTCTTGGACGTAATCCACTTGTCGCATTACCCGATGTGAATCGTATATTGAAAATCCATAGGGGTACAATAAGGGACCGTAGTAGAATGCAACATCATCTCTCTTTTGGATTAAACCTTCATTTCTAGCATCTCGATACATATCAAATATTACCTCATCCGCAGTCAATTTGTCCAAGGCGATTCACATGTTGATAAGCTGATGCGGCATATCCTTATCTTGAGCACCACTAAAACTGTATTTCTGTCCACTTGGCTTATTAATCATAATCTTAGTGTTCACTTTGACATGGGGGTTGCCTTTTACCAAAGTAGGGAAGTGCTCATATACCTAGACCTATGCAAACACAAAGTTTAGTAAGAATCTTATCTTACACCCGAAAGAGACATAGATTTCCGTTGACTTGAGCATTGAGTGCCCTTGAAGCCTTTGTCAACTCATTGTTCAAGAATGTGACCACCGTAGTACCCCAAGAATACTTATGCGTCTGATCAAAGGGATGCAATAGTTGAATATACTTGCAGTCAACCAAGCTTCCAGAACTGTCGGGGAAGATACATTTTCCCAGGACGTGTAGCAAATAAGCTGACGCGGTAGCATTGATTCACACCAAGTCCACCCTCTCTTCCTCATCATAGATTTTCTTGGTACCAGAGAATGTGTCCCTCAACTTCTTTAGATTAAACTTCTCGCTTAGATGACCAACCTTCATCACAAGCATAGACTCCGTCTCAATCTGATCCCAACCGAACAGAATGTTGGTCAATTCAAAGATCTTGGACCAAGAAATTCCATCATCGTAGGCATCAGTGATTACTTTTCCCTCAACCTCGAGGCCTAGAATTTGATGAGCATCATCGGGAGTTATCTCCATCTCACCGAATGGGAATAGCATTTTATCAGTCTCTCCGTAGAACCTCTCACAGAATGCATATACGGTAACTCTATCATACTCAACAATTAAACTCTCCATCGCATGCCACAACCCGGAGTTCTTGACAATCGCTTGCACCTCGTCACATTCCATGTCAAGTGGCCATTTCTTAATCACAGTGTTTGAAGCTTGGCGCCTCAAGAGATGGATAGCATGCTTGTGATCCTAAATACCAAAAACACAAAATGAAAAGAAATACAAAAACTCTTGAAGCAAATTTAAGATCGATGTACTTAAATAAAAACAAAGACGGATTAATATTACTTACGACAGTATTTTGAATCCACATGCCCATGAGTCTTTGTATCCAAAAAGAACATGTCCACCATCATCTGGGGTCCCCCGTGGAGGCTCACCTAGTTTCGGTGTAACCTTCAAGTGAGAGGGAGGTATGTGGGAATCAGTTGGTTTAGTGATAACCCTCTTCTTCTTTCCGGTTGCAGTTGTAGTTGCAGCTTGGGTTTGTTGATCATTAGCTTGAGTCTGTTGATTATTACCCGTTTTTTCTCCACCTTCTTCTTCTTACTCTTCAACAATTACATCTTCTCTATCCTTATCTTTATCTCCACCATTGTTATCACCATCATCATTACCTCCTCCAAAAGGTGGCATGTCTTGATCACCATCATCATCATCATTGTTACCTCCTCCAGCAACTGGAGTTCTTTCAACATCATCATCATCATTACCTCTTCTACCAGATGGAATTGATTGGTCTTCATCTGGATTTTCATCTAAATCACTTGGTACCGTTGGTGGTTGAGAATCATTTCGTTCACGAATCTTGAGGGTTCCCGGCTCAACTAATGCCCCTCGATGTGTTGCAGTCAAGAGTTTGTCACCAACACGAGGAGGTCTTGAAGGAGGAGTAACACTTTTCTTATTTTCCTTTGCCAACCTGAACAAGAACAATTTAAAAAATAATAATTAATAGTCGGCAGGCTAGGGCGACAAATATAATCACCCAGCGGAAAAATAGTCGGCACAGGTCGACAAATACAATACATGCCGGCTAAACTATAGTAATGGACTCTTATTAAAATAACCTTCCGCTTATAACAACTATGAACACAAGTAGATATAAGGATTTTCCACATAATTATTCTAAGCACAAATCTATATCCGATACAATTCCGGCTAAAATACAGCCGGCAGGGTGGTATTCAAATACCATTCCGACTTTATGATTTTAGCATCAGGATACACAAACTATTTTCAAAACACACCGCCGACAGGGTAAAAAATTATAACCCACCGACTAAAAATAACATATATCGCCGGCAAGGTATTAAGGTTGAATACCTCGCCGACCCTGTAAAAAATCGATTCTGACTATTCAACGGTGGCAAGATCTTCAACCTAAGAGCTTGCCGACTAAGCCTAAATATGAAAAGTCGCCAGGGTCGTGAATTGTATACCCTTCCGGCTAAATAACTGCAAATTCACAAATTCGATTTTTCTGACCTAATTTGACATGAAAACATGAAATTGAAGTACAAGAGTGAGTCTAAGTAGGCCCCTACTTTTTCAATCGCGTCATTTATTCGGTTTGAGCGGCGTTGATTTCTTCTTCTTCAACTGGTTTTCTATTCACTTTTTTTTGAACCAAATTTGCAAACCCAGGGTTATATTCATTGGGTTTTTATTTGTTTTTTTTTTTCATACGACTAGGCCTCGGCGGCTCCATGTTTGAAGATTAATCGGAATTTCAAATCGACGATTACGACGAATTAATCGACGAGTTTTGATGGTGGTGTGATGGAGAGCCGGTATGGTTTTGTGTTGGAGAAGAACAAGAGAAAAAGATGATGAAAAAAAACTGATTAGGGTAATTAATTAGTAGATAGGCCTGCAATTGGACAATATCTATAATAACACTAAGGCTAACCCCTATGGCTATATTAGACTGCTAGATTTGCCAAAAAAGTGTTGCAAATCATGAAAAAAGTGTGGGAAAAAAGTGTACACTCAATCTGGCTACTTTTCTCTCCTAGCATTTGCTCGCAGTCCAACTATCAGCGAGATTGAAACGCTGAATAGTGCGACGCTCAAAACGCTGAATGGTTCGGCGCTCACAAAAATCACAAAAATCGAACGGCTGAGATTTAAGCGCTGAATGGTTCGACGCTCAAAAAGTAACCAAAACGCCGAATGGTTCGGCGCTCAGAAAAACGCCGAATGGTTCGGCGCTCACAGATGACGTGGATGGCATATCTAGCAGCTAGATATCTAGCCCATAAAACTTAGGAGGTTTCCCAGGCTGACGTGGATGGCCAATCTAGCAGCTAGATATATAGCCCATAAGACTTAGCCTAAAGGATTAAGGATAGTAGGATACCATTTGTCCCCAATTGCGTCCGTCACTGCCTACATATCCGAGTCCAATTTTGTGCACACTCCTTTGACGCGTGTGCACATAACATGCTAATCTTATTGGTCCTCCTTAACAAACCGTCATCCCATTTTAGCAAATTACTTTTTATTGTGTTTTAATTTAATTTAAATCTATAAAAGGAAATCATACCTGATCTTCTCCATAATTATAGTATTTCACAACTAACATCTTGTTCGTATTGTTCGGCTATTACTTTATGATTTTATGAGGTGACTAATCCTTTCTTAGTCTGGCTGAAGACTTTAAACTTAGCACTTCTTGGGAGGTAACCCAGCATTCATGCAACACGGTAATATCTTTCCTTGTCTCTTTACTTCAAATGGTAACAGTTTCTCCTTGTTCATGCTTTTAATTTTATCTTTAGAACATTGAGGACAATGTTAGATTTAAGTTTGGGGGTATGGGAGAAAGTTTTAGTTGCATTGTTAAACTCTAGAGCCTAGAAATTATGCTTATTAAGGATGACACTAACCAATCTAAGTGGATGGAAGCATTTTGGTTGTAGGAGTTGAGGAACCAATCTGATTAGATGGAAACATCTAAAGAGTCTATTCATAAAAGCACAGAGCTCAGGTGTTAAAGAAAAAAACACGGTAGTTTCGCCATATCTCGTTGAATCCTTTTCACTTCTATTTTTATTTTGTTTTCTTTAAAATATGTTTGTCTGAGTGATTAGGTGGGGCTCACGATTCAAGTTGTTACCACTGCTAGGGTGAAATAGAGTGATTGAGATACGAAAAAAAAAAAAAAAAAAAAGACCATCTGACCAACCGGAATAAATTCAATAAAGTCGACCACTAGAACCCTTGTATATGCCAGTTGTGTTGACCTAGAATTAGGGTTATCAACTACTGGTTCCCTTGTATATGCTAGTGTGTTGGTATTAGTCCAGACCAATATCTCAATCCATTAGGATAGGTTCGTTTTGGCAGTGGCCTTCAGACAGATATGAGAAACACCGTTCACCTTAGACAACATCAAAACCATCTACGTTTTTCTCTATATCCATCTTCTTAATCTATCCATGTGATTGGTCGACTCCGGTTATGATGTCCAGAAACTATCTGAGTAGAGCTCTGTGACCTTTATATGAATTTTAGTATGCTTGAGTGCAAACTCGTGTACAGCAATTGGAATTTCGCATTAGGGTACTTCCTCCTGTAGTCAATAAGTATGCCAACCAAGGAGATTCTTTAGTGCCTTCCATGGTTCTGTATAGATAGCTAGGGTCTGGAGTGTAAAGGTTTTGTGGGTATATCTCTAGTAAACCCTCCCGAGACTATAACTCGGCCACTAGGGCCACCTAGGGGTTTAAAGGCTTATTGCGTACGCTAAATGCAATCGACGATGCCTGCGACAGTGAGTTAGGATTTTATTTTTGCTCGAGGACTAGCAAATAATAAGTTTGGGGGTATTTGATAGACGCATTTATGTGTCTATTTTAGTCTCAATTCTATGTAATGTAAGTACTCGATTTTGCGTTTATTATGGCTTTTTGTGTCTTTGTAGGTGTTTTTGGAGAAATACACTTGTGCGGAGAAATTGGCTCAAAAAGTGGAATTTGCGCACTCAGAGGACGCGTGTTATTCGGACCCTCAAATGGATAAGGGGCACCCAGATGATAAGGGGTAACCCCATAGGTCAACTACTACAGGGAGACCAGTCTCGGATAAGGGGAGGTCATCCCCTTCATTTCGAATTTGCGAAATTGCCGGGAAAAGTTAGTTCCATCTGCGGAATTTGGAGAACGGATTTTGGTCGTGATTTTCGTGGAGATTTGGTACAGATTTGAATCGGTATAGGCGTGTGACGATAAAACAGGCGGGATAGTTGACTTGCAATCGAAGAAAAGAAGATTTCTCAATTTGTTCCGACAAAACAGAGAGAAGATATATACGGGAATGGTTTGGATTGTTTTTGGAAAGAAGATACATCATACGATATGCTTGTTATATACGGGATATTACTTCCTTGATTACCCAAGATTTGTTTCTATCAATAGTGGGCGTTTGAATTAAGGAAAGGGAGAAATCTCGTGACTTTTGTGGCTAGAGAAGAAATAATTTTCTCGGGTATTTTTGATCCTGTTGCCTATATATAGGTTGATAAGGAGTCATAGCAGGGTAGTCGAGAGTTTGGGGCACGAATCGGGAGTTGGGAGAGCCAACAGAGGGCTCAGGAGCGAAGAAAAATAATTGCAGAGAAGTTCTCTGCTGCTGCTGCTGAAGAAGAAGAAGAACACCAAGAACATTAGACGAACCAGAGGCAGTCGCACAAAAACGCTGCAATATTACGACACGAGGAGGTCTTAAATCGAGCGGACTTATATTTTACGGCGAGATTCGTATACCGTTTTTGTAATAGCTTTGTAACAGTTTGTTTGTAACGCTTTATACAACGTTGCGAACTGTTCGAGTCATTAGCTCCTCTTGTTTTTCACCCTTTTGAGCTATGAACACCTATTTTGAGTACGTGAATAACATGAGGAGCTAAACCCCAACACTGGGATGACGGAGGAAGCCATATTTCATGCGTGTGGTAATTATATTTAATTCTTTCATGACTTTTTGCATGGATTGTTAATTGTGTTATGGTTTTTATTGAATGGTTGTGATTTCAATTGATGGGTTATACTTAGGTTAAGTCTTTTGATACCCCATGCTTTAGATATACGATCGTTGCTTTTCAAAAATCTACCTTGGCAAAGAAACGAGTCAATATTTTATTATTATTTGAGCTATAATTGTCTAGAATAAATATATGAATCGTATGAATGAATTTTATGGTGGAATCCTGAGTCCTAGTACCTATCGATATTTGTGACAAAACTTGTGTACATATTTTCTTTGTTTTTAGTATTTTCTTAAATCAAGCCTTTACAAGCCCGAGTTGAACGAACTTTTACTACCATTTACTACAGCTTTCAAAATCACATCAGCTGTGCTACTGGATGTGACATCGATCTTTATATGTCTTCAATAGTTATATGAATCGGGATAGCAGCGATGTCGACTAGATCACAATAATTGTTGCGGAATTGGATTGCAGTTATTGAGGTAAACTTGACTGCGACGGCTACAAAAAACTGTCCTCTGCAGTAATGAGAAAACCAGGTAGTGTGACATTGAACAAAAATGGTCTAATGCCTCCGATCACTGGGCTGCGGGGAGTGCAACATAGCCGGACTGCAGGCTTTTCCGATCACCGGGATCGCAACAACAACGAAAAATGCACGCGGCGGTGCGATCACCGGGACTCAGAGTTACGAATGAAATGGACCGCAGCGGCTTGATCACTGTCTTCTGACAGTAATGAGCGAACCGCACCGGCAGACTGCGATCACTGGGCTAACGAAGTTGAGAACAGAGCTAGGCTAACGCAGGCTTCGATCAACCGAAATGCAAAGAAGAATGTGAGTAGAACTACATTGCAAAGAAAGAACGATCAGTCGACTGCGGGAGTTACGAATGGATCAATTTGCGAACAGCTTCGATCATCCGGTCCGCAATAGCAACGATCGGACCGGCACCGGCAAAGAGCTGCGATCAGTAGACTCGGGAGTTGTGAAGCGTAGCCGACTGCAACAACAACGAGCAAAGTCAAGACCGGGCAGAGCTACGAAGTAGCCGATCGCCGCAACAACTTCGATCACTGGATCCGCACAAGAAAGAGCAAAGCTACACCGCAGCAGGGCCGCGATCACTGACCGGGCAATGTTAACGAGCAAAGCCGCATCAGAAGAAATGCGATCACCGACTGCAAGAGCTACTTAAAAGAATGGATGGCAAAGAATCGCGATCAGCTAGATCGGCAGAAGCAACGGAGCGTAACCGCAGAGTTGCGAATGGGCCGACTGCAGCAGCCTTCGATCACTTGACCGCAACAACAATGGTAGCAAAGTTGCACCGCAAAGAACGATCACCGGATTGCAGGAGCAGCGGTCAGTCGACGATCGCAGCAGCCTTCGATCACCGGACCGCAACAACAACGAGCAAGGCTGCACTGAAGAAGAAATGCGATCGCCTAGACCGGGTGAGCTACGAATAGAGCTGACCGCAACAAAGAACGAGCAAATTATGAATGCAGCGAAACGCGATCACCGGACCGCAGGAGCTACGAATAGAGTAGCCGACTGCGGAGCTGCGAACGGAGCCGCTGGTAAAGCGGCTTCGATCACCGGACCTGCAACAACAATGAGCAAAGTTTCACCGCAGCATTGCGATCAACTAGATCGGGCAGGAGCTGCGAGCGTAGTCGGGATCGGGCACAGCTTGGTTGCGATCATCGATTGCTTGTGATAGCGAGCAAAATTACATTGCTGAAATGCGGTCACCGGACTTGCGGGCGTTGCGAACCTAGCCGGACTGCAAGAGTAACGTCCAATTTGGCCTGAACAGGCGACGGAGCATATCCGGACCGCAATGCTGCCTTAATCGCTAGATCGCATCAGTTCCGAGGGAGTAGACTTAAAAAATTCGATAAATGAAAGTATGACAGCTTATAAATAAAACCAGACCGCATCGATTCGTCCAACCGAGTACGTAATTGATGAGCAAATCGACCGCATCGATTGCGCCCAATCGAGGCAAAGTAGCTTCTCTTAAGAACCGACTACAACAATTCAATTAATCTTAACTGGGGCAATTTAACATTACTGGTTGCAATAATTGCGTCAAAATATTAGGGTGTATGCTCGCCCCCTCTTAATCTTGTAACTCGTTGGAGGATTAAGAAGTTTGGGTTACCCTTTGTTTCGAATTTCAGGAACTAAATTTCGCATTGCATTTAGGTGCTACGTAACCCGCCCCCAAGCGTATGGAGTGTTACGCAGCTCTCCCCAAAAGAGTTATTTTAAACCATGAGGTGTTACATATCTCGCCCCCAAGTGATAGTCAATCATGTTGAAGTGATATGCAACTCGCACCCAGAAGATAGTGATTATCATGCTGCTCAATGCTCGCACAAGGATGTACTGCCTTGCTGCATTTTGCTCGCGCATGAGATTTTGAAGATGTCTGCTATCTGGAATTCGCGCGGGGGGCCAATCCCACTATTCCAGATGCGCGCAGGATTTAAAATATGTGCATCTCCTCGTGAGAAAATTCTCGCCACATTATATGAATGATTATATGAAAAGATGCGAAAATATGTAAATTGTATACGTACCATATTAAAAGAGTTATTGCGACTTCGCTTATGAGACGATTAGGATGTCCACTGGATATGTTGATGTTTTCTAGCGGCGATGACTAGTGTAGTTGCCTTAGCGTCTCGGCTTGACTCAGCAACTAGATTTGTCTGCTGGACTGGAATGCACCAGTTGAATCAAAACTGGATTGAAGACAGTTGCCATGGAACTGTATTTCAGCAGCTGCGATCAGCTGAACGGTAACAGTTATAAGTAGAACTGGACTGAAGTAGTTGCTGAGAAAATGAACTACAAAAGTTCGATCATAGTGGACTGAAGCAGCTGTGCGAAAAACTGTATTGAATCAGTTTTGATGAAAAACCAGGACTAAAACAGCTTCAATCAATCGGATTGTAGTAATTATATGAAAAAGATCATGCGGCGGTTCGAATTAAGTTGGACTAAGCAGTTTTAACTAGCACTGTATATGTGCGTGTTGAGGTTTATGAACAGAACCAGCACTCACAAACTTTGCACACGGGCGTTTTGTGGGTAGATACTCGACGCAACAGCGTCCCCGAACATTGAATATGTAATTTTCATTTGATAGTGGTTGATGTGCCGCTTGGAACCTCAAAAACACTTTTTTCAGACTCAAGATTTTTTCGCCTCCGTATTGAAGGAAATTGAAAGGCGATTCCAACGAGCCCAAAATTGCTTAATTCGGACTTAAAACGAAGAAGTAATTGATGAAACAAGATTTTTTTCTTAGCGTGCGTGCAGTAGCTGATGTGGCACGGCTGACTGGACGATTTTGCTTGGTAGCATATAGCATCAAAATTTTTCCAGAGTACTTGATGGAATTTTTCCAGAGTACCTTGCTCCAAAAAATGTTGATGATGTGATTATTCCAAAAATATTCTTCTCCAAATGTGGAAATTTTACCTTCATGAAATAGGATATCGAATAACTGTCGCAACGAGCCAAAAATCATTCAATTCGGACGTCATATGAAGTCGATATCAAGTGTAAAATGTCAAGTTCAAGAAGTAGTGCACAATGCCAAGCCCAAGAAGGAAAATTGGCCCAAGCCCACAAAGGGGCGTACAAATCTGCAAGCCAAATTGACGTGGGCTGAAAAATCCGCGAGTCTTTCGGCTCAACTCGGTCAGATCGAAATGGGCTCGATTCAACCGGGTGGGGCGCAAATAACCCTTAGTGTATAAGAATGGGGCGTAAGCAGACCGGGGAGTATGTTAATTGAGTGTACCGAGATGCACAGAATCAGGGCCACGAAATTATCTTACGCCCTGCTACACTAGAACAGATCTACGACATTAAGTTGCATCCGATACACCAAAACGGAATCATAATGCCGGCAGTGGTATGCCGCCGGGGAAGCCGCCGACAAGAGCCACCGGGTTGAGAAAAATACATTGTAATACAAATATCAATAAAATATTTCTCCCCAAGGGGATTCATCCGTGGGCTAGGCAAACCATGCCGAATCACGTTAAACATGTGTCTCTTTATTTGTTCTTCAATTCATCTCCTAACCCAAAATACACACCAAATCATCTATTCATCGTGTTTCGTGCCCAGAATTTATTTTGGGTACAAACATCATCCAATTTCATCCTCACTCTTTTTTAAGTTTAAGCCAGGATGAATCCAGTTTAATTCTTGCTATTTTTTTAGTGTCCATTACACTCATACTAATTTTGGACAAATGACCATTTTCCGATTTAATTTCCATATGTTAAACTTGTCTCGCGGAATTTCGGCCGCACATCGGTAAAATTTTTACTATCTCGATGAGTTTTTCGGCCAAATCTCGTCTTGGCGAAATTGAGAAACTCATCTATAACTATAGACCGGAGCCACATGTCGGCCGAAATTGACGACCGTGTTGGGACCTTATTTGAGTGGCCAAGTTGTAAATAATTGGCTAAAAGAAGGCATATCCCGCTGGAGAAAGAAAATATCTGTATCCCGGTTACCAACCAATAGTCATCATTCCCGAACTTCTTACAAAAGAAAGCGAGATATTTTTCGCTATCTATGACTAATATCTGTTCCAAAATATCTGTTTTTTCCTGTATAAGAAGGTCTCTATTATTACAACTATCTCAACAACAAAACACCAAAAAATTGTTATACTTTCTCTGAGATATTTTTTCTTTACTTCGTTAGCAGGGTTATGGACAACTACAAAGAGGAAGAAAAGAAGATCATCATCATTATGGAGATGCAACTACAAAGAGGAAGAAAAGAAGTTCATCATCATCCTTTGTGTGGCGGGTTATGGACAAATGAGAAACATGTACGTTTTATAAACCGGATGGAAGATTGTTTCGTTAGAACGATGCTGCTTATTGATCCTCCTCGTCGTAACAAGAATAGTTCTCGTACTCTTACACATCAGCTGCTACCTCTTGATAGATCTGGAGCAGTAGATTCGGATCCAAATACAGCGACTTCTGCAAGGGAAGAGGAAGAAGAAATGACGTCTCTGTCTTTAAGACCCTACGTTTCATCTGCATGATCATCATCATCATCATATGATCAGGTATAAGCCAAGGCAAAAACACTAGCTATATATAATTAACTAGTAGGAGTATTTACTAGGAGAACTTTAATTTTATTTGGTTAGCTGAGCTTGGGAGATATGGTTTAGGGTCTCCCACAATTTGGTGTGATAATGGCCGATGGTGGTGGTGACCATTAGATGGTGGAAGGGAAGAATGATAGGCTAAGTTGCCGTACCAACAAACAACAACAGTTTCAAATTAGTAGTGGTGGAGGCAAAAATTAGAAGACATTTTGAGGGTACTAACATAGCACCCTTTCACAGGATCTTGAGGTTACTACTACCTTAGTACCCTTTCTTATTTACTTTGAGTTTTGTTTTTTTCGAAAGAAAAAAAATAATTAAAAGAAATTACATATGAATTGAAGTGTTGATCAAATAATTTAAGCTGAATTTATATAATCTGTTAATCATGAAATAATATCAAAGACCATGTTTTGCATTGTAATTCTTTGCGGATGCTTATAGGTAAAATCAGGGGAAACAAAACTCACTTCTGGAATTTCAGATAAGTCTATCTTATAACCATGTGCTTGAATGGCATGCCATAAGATCCAAAAACTTAGTTTCCTCCTGCATTTCATTTGTTTGTCCCAAGAAGATTAGTTCTTTCATTTCCCCTAAAGCTTTTTAACTGAATTTAAATTCTTGAAAATCCTATTCTATGCCCCTATGGTAAGGGTTTCTTTTAATTTGATAAATGTGGACACTCACTGTAGAG
Organism: Papaver armeniacum; assembly: GCA_023531295.1. Lineage (NCBI taxonomy): Eukaryota > Viridiplantae > Streptophyta > Magnoliopsida > Ranunculales > Papaveraceae > Papaver > Papaver armeniacum. Next base: position 1,032,179 of record JAJJWW010004070.1, read on the forward strand.
GTGTAAATTGGGTTGTGCCAGCACGAGCACAGCCCAGCCAAGCACGCTAAAATCTGAGCCCAGCACAGCACAACACGTGACTTAGCCCAGCACGTTAGTTTCAGGGTCAGGCTGGTTAGCCTAATCAAGACAAAGAACACAACACAGCACGCGGCACAGATAAGCACGTGGCCCAGCCCAACACATCACGTTAAGAAAGCACATTATAGCATGCACAAGTACACCATATAACATTGCATAATATATCACATTTTGTGTATATTTCACAAAAGAGTCACCATTCACGCTAGTTTTTGACATATAACAACAAATATAATACCTAAATATTTGGAAAATATTTCAATATCTTTGTTATAATTTCGTTACCTATATTTGACTAGAGCATTAATTTACATGGCAATAATCCAATTTTATATTTGATGGGCTATTTCTTTTTATTGAATAAACTTGTTAATTTTACTTGAAACAATTTCAAATGATATGTTGTCTATTCAAATTCTCGTGATAATGTCCGACTTAATGTATACACTAAGTAATTTCAAATTGTTTATAGCACATGTGCCAGCACGGCACATCACGTTTGTTTGTGTGTTGTGCCCGTGGGCTGTGTTGTGCCTAGCTTTTGACTAGTGAAGCACAGCACGTTTAAATCGTTGGCACATCACAGCACGGCACATGGCACGTGAAGCACGCGACTTGGTGTGGCGGGCTGTGCCGGACCGGCACGTTTTACACCTCACAGGTGACGATGTCTAGTCCATAAAGTGGTAAAATCTCGTCATATCTATTTCCACGACGTACTTATGCATGCTTAGGCTAAGTCTTATGGGCTAGATATCTAGCTGCTAGATTGGCCATCCACGTCTGCCTGGGAAACCTTCTAAGTCTTATGGGCTAGATATCTAGCTGCTAGATTGGCCATCACGTCATCTGTGAGTGCCGAACCGTTCAGCGTTTTTCTGAGCGCCGAACCATTCGGCGTTTTAGTTACTTTTTGAGCGCCGAACCATTCAACGCTTAAATCTCAGCCGTTAGATTTTTGTGATTTTTGTGAGCGCCGAACCATTCAGCGTTTTGAGCACTTTTTGAGCGCCACACTATTCAGCGTTTCAATCTCGCTGATAGTTGGACTGCGAGCAAATGCTAGGAGAGAGAAGTAGCCAGAAAGAGTGTTAACTTTTTCCCCACACTTTTTTTATGATTTGCAACACTTTTTGGCCAATCTAGCAGTCCAATCTAGCCCATAGAGGTTAACCTATGGCATCCATAGCTTCCATGAATATGTTCCTGAACCCTTTTAGGGAATCGGTTTTGAACGCTTTAGTTAGTTAGGATATGTGTGTTAAAGCTTTCTACTGGCGGGAATAATTATGGGTGATCAGTTAGGCGCTTGTATACATGATTAGGTGTATATATTTCTGCAGTAGCGGGTGTTAGTCTATCTGTATTGTAGTGGTGTGTGTCGGTTGTGAGTGAATGTGATGTGATGTGTTGTGGTGTGTCCATATTTATTTTTGGAATCTGTGATTTGGCGTCGGAAACATATTAGTGCTATACGAGGATGAATTGTTTAGACACTTGTTTACGGTCGCCCATGGTTGGCTCGATACCCATAGATATACGGTGATGACCGAGGGGTCACCTAAAAGATATGGATCTATTATCTTGGAATGGGACCGATAACACTTATCTCTCCGATGCGCGGTAGGGGAGTTATTTGGACAACACAAGAGCTAATACGGAAATGTTATGTGAGAGTGAATAGCATTATTCAAGTGTTCATATTTTTGTGCTTGCCTGTAGTTGGCTCAAATCCCATAAGTTTGGTGATGACCTAGGGGTTTCCAAAAAGATATGGCTCTATTATCTTGGATTGAGATCGACAACACCAAGTTCTCCGGCACACGGTAGGAGGACTAAGTGGACTACTTAAGGGCTGCTGCGGTAATGGTATGTGAAAGTAGTAAGTTGCTTCTGTTTGTACGTGATTGGCTCGAATTTCAAAAGTTTTAATATGTTGACCGACGGATCACATATATATTGTTATGCATGGGAACTTGCGATGACCAAGGGGTCGCATTTATATTGCTTAGCTGGTTAAATACTTTTGAAATGTCGATGCAAACATTTAGTATGCTAATGCATGGTTAGCAACTATCTGGACCACAATAAGGTACGTACTATGTGAATTTTAAAGCGATAATTAGCCAGTAACCGAGGCGAGCGGATGACTCTATATATGGTGACTTTGTGTCAATGTGAAGCGTGACATTTTTTTACAATTTAACAAAAAAAATTGGATTTGGTCCGGACAGGTCGAAATTACAGAAATATCCCTCCTTTTAGTCTAATTATTATGACTCCTTATACATCATGTTTTTTCAGGGGTATAATTGGAAACCAAACTTTAATATAACATATCTAAAAATCAGCGCCTTAGAATTTTACAAATTTTATATCATTGGAAAGTATTTTAAAAAATCTACCCAACGAGTACAAACAACAATATAAAATTTAGTGTTTTTACGAAAAATTCGATAGTGACTTATAAAATATATTGCATAGCCATTATGTAAAGCACCACAAAGGATGCATAATACATGGGGATATTGGTGCAAACCACCACAAAGGAAACATAACACATGGGATAAATTGATGCAAACCATCACAAAAGATGCATAAAAAATGGAGGAAATTTATCTAAACTACCATAAATTGAATGCATATCAATTTTAGCCCTATAACACCATTACGCATATTGGTATTTCGATTTTCTTCGGTCGGCCTTCCCACCGTGGCAGCGGTCATCTAGTCATAGTTTGATCACGAAGGCGTAATCTTTTTTTTTTTTCTGAAGGGGAGAAGACTGTAATATCCCCTTTCCTTTTCACACTTTAATTTTAAAGTAAACTTGATTTCCCTTTTATGGGCTGCATAGGTTGCTTGAATATGCCTAGTGATGTTAAACGAGGTATAGTTAATTTGTCACATACATAATTAGGTTTGTCAGCACGTATGGTGTTCTTACCCTCTGAATATGGTCAGAAATGTGAGTCGAATGTGAGCGACTATGGAGTAGTTCACGATAATTCTTTTACGTCATAAGATATTAGTTAGTTCTGCAAGTCCATGATGCTCCTCTAGGCTTTCTTGATTCAAATGTATCTTAAAGGTTGACAGTTGGTGACTTTTAAGGATGCACTGTGTATTCATGCCACTATTTGGGTTTTGATACGTTAGACTTGTCTTGATTACTCAAATGCTGGGTAAATTAGTGATGATAAATATAGGTGTGTCAACTGTTGTACTATTTTGGCTAGTGGATGCTTTGTACTGTTCGGTTCTGCCTTGTTTTGCGAGTCCATTCTTAACTGTGTATGATTTCTGTCGACATAAAACAATGCTATGGGAAGAAGAATAGTATTATTAGTCGTCCGTTGCCCGTAGTTGGCTCGATTCCCATGACTTAATACGGCGATGACCGCAGGGTCGCCTAATAAAAGATATGAATCTATTATCTTTAATTGGGATCGACAGCATTTAATTTCCCCCGCACACGGTAGGAGAATTATTTGGAGTAAAGAGAGAGGGGAAGTCGATAGTTCCTTACCATTTAGATTAGTTGGGGAAAATCTTAATTTGTCTTGTTTTAAAACACGGGTTTTCTTTTATTGAGTATTTAAACCTTGAGTTGCGGGAAATACTACATTTTCTAAAAATGATTAATCAATAGTATAAAGCAGAGTTTAGCTAACTTTGCCTATCTGAGTGGTGGTCAGGATTTATCCTTGGCAAAGATAAATCAAAGGTCGTGGTTCTCCGTGCCACACCCTACAAGTCGCACACGTGGTGTTCATTCCAATATTGTTATAATGGGGAGGTTCGAACTCATGACCTATTGCGTCATAAGAGTGGCCTCTAACCATTGTTCCACCTTGGTTGGAATTGATAGAAAAGATAAATCAACAGTGGTTGTTTGTTCAACTTAAATATTAATTAGTATAAGTGTTTTATTAATTAGTATAAATGATTTGTCTAGAGAGAAAATAAATCTATGGTTATGGTTTGTTCAACTTAAATATTAATTAGTATAAGTGTTTTATTAATTGATGTCTCATTAATTTCTCATGATAAATGATTTATTAATTTTACATCATAAATATCCCTTAATTAATATTAATACATATCTCCATCAATAAATAATAATTTTGACAAAAATTATTTCAATAGATATTAGTGGTGGTGGTGGTAGTAGAGGAAGAAGTAAGTGGTGGAAGCGGTGGAAGGTGTTACTAAGTGGTGGAGGCGGTAACATTAGTTTTGGTGGAAGAAATAGTGGTATTTGGATGGTTTTAATGGCGGTGGTATTGGTTTTTCTTTTTGAATCAAAAATAATAAAAATTTTTACATGACGGGTAACATTGTATTGTGAAAAGTATAGTTGGTTGTTTTTGACACGATCAAAAGGCGGATAACAAATACTTTTGGGATGATACCAAATTATATAAGACAAAATGGTTGTTTTTGGTACCCTTTGCTATCTTTGGTAACAGTTAAATACGCATGATTTTCAGTATTAACAAAAAACATATAGTTGAATAAATTAATTGACGACCTAAGTTTGTTAAATCTAAACTTTATACATGACGTGTGGGATCAAAAGTTATAAGTGTGCCCAATATTCTACGAGGGATGGAAAATGGTGGTGGTGGAGAAAGAAGTGATATCGGGTGGTTTGTGGTACTGGCCGATTTTGATGAGTAGTAATTGACTATGTTAATTATGTGCTGCTACAAAAGGATAACACTATAAATTAGAAATGTGGTTGATCGTCTTAATGCTAATATAAACTTGGTTAAAATACATGAAAATTAAGAAGAAGAAAAAAACATTTGGATGTCACGTTATATAATAAATAACACTATAAACTACATATTTAGTATCAAGGTTTCTCCCATCCAATAGATAAATCTAAGGTTGTATTGAGATCCCGTAAGGAGGGCGAGTTGGTCTTGGATTTACGAATGATAATGAACATAATGAAACGCTCCCTCTCGGTTTCTCAATGAAAACCGAAACCTTCTAAAAAAAAATAATCAATCGAACAACACTTAGATGGAACGTATCACCACCAGTGTAAACTTCTCTGAATTGCTATATATCCGGTGAAATATCTACTGAGATTAATCAGTGATTTCGTCCCTATAGTAGTTTTTAACGAGGCATGTAATTAAATCTCTAATAGTGATTTTAAAGGTATTTAATAATTACAAAATTCTCTTATAAGTTTTGTTTATGCAAATATTGATTTAACTTGGGTTCTTTTACATTTTTGTGTTAAGTTGATGACTTTTTAATTTGAATACATGTTTGGTTAACAAACTTTGATACATATAGGGTATTTTCTTTGTAGAACTGATGTTAGTCTCTCATTTTTCCCGTTAGCACTTTGTTTCGATCCCTTATTTGTAGACATTATTTGCCTAATGTTGGGGTATTTGTTTAATCTCAAGGCCGATTAAACCCAATGTGTGTTGTATACATTGAAGGCGACGGAGAAGTTTGTGTCGGCTCTACCTTAAAACTAATAATTTTTTTCTTCGGAAGGTTAGTTGAATTTATGTAGATACAAATATCAATATGACTATGCTCTTTAAAACTCCAAATTACTTGAGTAACACTAGATGTAGAGAACGTCATTCATGCACTACTTAGCATAGTTGGTGTGAAATCTTTTTATCCACGAATTTCTTCAATTTTATGTTATCAATATGATTGAGAAAGAATCTTACACATGTTTTGATTTACTATTATAAGTTTATTTTTTCAACTCACATGTGTATATCTCGGCCTTCCAATAGCCAAGGGTTCTTCATTTTTATAACTCTCACATTTGCAAAAATAAATAAATAGTGTTCATCTATAGTAGGGAAAATATTATGGGTTTTGCTTCACTCCTTAGAGCCTTAGTTATCAATAATTTGGAACAAATGTATTCATAAACATCATGGAGTTGGATTGGCGGTTTAGGTATATGTATTATTAGATGAAATATTTTTTTTTTGAAGTTTGAAATTATGGTATGATGGAACAATAAATGGGGAAAAATTTATTTCTTGTATTTTTATTTTATTTTCATGTTGGCACAACATTATTACTAAAATCCGAGATAATAAATTGGAATAACATGCTTAAGTAAAAAATAAAAGATCGGGTAACCCATTTTGTTTCCCAAAACCTATTTGAATATCAAAATAATTACTCACGAATAAAATGAAGCAAGAGGAATGTGAACAATATCGTATTAGAGACAAAACATCCCGTGTCGCATTAAACACGCAGGTTAAGATCTAGTTAACTTATAAATTGTCCTTTACTTTCCTACATACTTCTACAAGAAATTTCGGGCTTGTTAGATAAAAGACCAGACTTTTGTTGCTTTTAAATAAATTCAGGATACGCATCTGTATCAGATTAATTGTATCAAATTCAAGTCTGTCAAGATTCCAATTGTCAGAGAAACAAGGGAACATATATATGTGTAGACTGATCAGAAAGAGATAAGAACAAATGATAAGGACAACACGCTTGCATCACAATGATTATAACGAATGCAAGGCTGTCAAGATTCTTAATGTTGATAAGCGATGGAACGGTCATATTACTTATTGTGGAAACTTAGGTTATGAGTAAATGAACCAAGCTCATATGAACTGTTAGGCCTCTTCCTATGCATATTCCAAAAAAATGGTATTTGTCATGCCAGGTGGCATGCCAAACCGTTTGCGCCACTATGGCGAAACCGCTGAGCGATCGAATCCCTAGCGAGTGATAATCATAATATCTCCAGCGATAAAGACTTTATCGCTGGAGATATTGTCAATATCGCTCGATAAAAATAATAACGCTAGCGATACAATTGTTATCGCCAAGTAGTTATTCTGCAACGGCTAGTTCCCCATATGGTTCCTATATATACGTCATTTTACCTCGACAGAAAACTCACACCTGCTTCTAAAGATATTACTCCTTTACTCTCAATTTTAAGCTTCACAATGTCGAGATCCAATGAAGAAAGGGATATTATTATGAATAGGTTCGATTCTGACAAGAAAGTTATCGTATGAGGTTGCAAGAAATTGACGAAGAGGAAGCTGAAGATGAGAAACTAACTGAAACTTTGATGCTTGTACATACGGGTCAAATACCAAGAGTTCTAGAGCCCAAAGAAGTATTATCAAGAAGATATACGTATCGAGGGAGGGAATTTTACCATCAGAAGCTCATGCACGATTATTTTCTTCCCAATTGTGTGTACTCGATCGAGATTTTCAAGGTCGATTCCGCATGCCTCGTCATAATGGTGAAAAAAAGATTATTGAAGAGCTTTGTCGAGTGGAACCTCAATTCAATTATCAGTTTGATGCACTTTGAATATTAGAGGTCATAGTCTCGAACAAAAAGTTACTTCGGCTTTAAGGATTCTAGGTTATGGCACTCCGGATGCGAATGATGAGTACCTTCGTATGGGTAAAACAACTTCTTACACTTACCTTTCATTGTTATGAAGTAATGATTAATCATTTTGGTCCAACATTTTACGAAAACCAACCGACGAAGATGTTAGACAAATATTAAGGGAGAATGAGGAAAGGAGATTCCCAGGAATGCTAGGTAGTCTCGATTGTATGCATTGGGTATGGCATGGATGCCCTGTTTATTGGGCTGGTCAATATAAAGGTCATTATCCAAAACCAACGCATTATCTAGAAAATTTCTTTGCTTCTTACGATTATTGGATATGGCACGCTTTTTTTTGGTCTTAGGGTTCACAAAATGATATTAATGTTTTGCACAAGTCGCCTCTGTTTGAAGATTTGAAGTATGGAATTTCTCCATCCGTCCGTTTCATGATCAACGGCCATCGGTACACTCATGGCTATTATCTTGCGGATGGTATCTACCCAAAATGGTCCACCTTGGTTCAATGCTACCGTCGGCCTCCCGCTGGTGCATTGGGCCGTTCATACCGATATTTTAACGATGCCCAAATGGCACTGAGGAAGGATGTGGAACGCGCTTTTGGAATTTTGAAGAGGAAGTTCGCTATCATTTGTGGCCCATATCGTGGGTTGAGTCCTCGTGAAATGCACAAGACTATGCTCACTTGCATAATTCTTCATAACATGGTAATTCGGGGAAACCGGGCGTGATTCGGATTGGATTAACTATGATGATGAAGATTTGAGGCGGAGATTCGACACGAAGAGGCCTCCCTTCAAGGAATTATGGTCAAATGACTAACTAAATTCAGAACCGTAATTTGTATGACCAGTTAAGAGATGATCTGAGATTGAATCTTTGGGCAGAGCATGCAAGATGGTTTTATGTATTTTTCTTAATGTTTTAGCTTCAGTTTAAGTTATGTTATGTATTGTTATTTTTCTAATTAATAAGCTTCAACATTTCATTTCAAAATAATATTAATTGGAATGCATAACAACATATCATATTAAAACTTAAACTGCTACATTAAACTAGTACTAAACTAGTACATTAATCATTTAGAGGAATTATTTCATCAAACTCATCATCAGTTCCATCATCATCATCTTCTTCATCACGGTTGTTAGTAAATCCAGCTTGCTTTTCAATCTGTGCTTGAATCCTGTCAAATTCGATTTGCCACACATGCAGTTGTTGGCGTTCATAATTGAGGTGTTAGCTTGAACAATGTTATGCTTGTCATAGTCAAACTGGAATTTTTCTTGAGAAAGACGACTTTTCTTACTCCCCCGGTTTTGAAATTTCCTTTCAATTGATCTTTGCTTCTCGACGGTCTTTTGATGTTCCATAAACTCCGCCATGTTAAATCCTCGGAACTCCCTCCTTCTTGAGCTAATTTTTAGCCGATTTTGCCCGATTCCTCACGGAAGTTTTCCCTTATTATTACCATCAACATAATTATTGAAAACTACGTTGGAATTTGAGCTTGTAGGGTATACAGTGAAGAATTTGATGGACCTTGTGAAAATGGTGAAGAATTTGGTTTTGAGGGAGAAGAATTATATGGTGACTTTTCGGGTACTATTTGATTATTTACTAAGTAATCGGGATTAAATTTGTTCAAACCCTTCAAAATATGATAACAACTTTCGAAATCAAACTGTTTACCATGTTTTCGTTGCCAATCATGTCACGAACCTCTCTTTCAAAATCAACATCAATCGACCTTTGTCCTTTCCTTTTCTCTTGGCTTGCATTATCAATGCAACATAGCGACTACTTCGGTTGATTACAATGAAGTGTTACGACAATCCTCTTGCATCACGACCATTGATGTTCATGGTTTGTTCTTCATATTTTTGAAATATATTATCCCACATGGTGTTACCATGTTGGTGTGCACCACCGATACAATCTTGGGTAAAAAAAACATAATTACGACAAATACATTCATCTTCTATCATGGTGTATTTTGCACCACGGACTCGATTCTTCTTACCTTTGCCTTGAGTTTGTGCTTGTGAATCCATTTTACAAGAAAATATAATTGTAGAGGAGTTGTGATAGTTTTAGATTTGAAAAAGATTGAGAAATTAAGAAATTCTAGAGAGATTTAGAATTTTTGGTGTGAGTTGATATGAGTTTGAAATCAGGTATTTATAGAGGGGAGGAAATTGTAGCCGTTAGATGAAGATCTGGTCGGCGATTATCATAGTATCGAGCGATAGCTTGGTATCGTTGTCGAGTGAATGACCATCGAACGATTCTTTGACCATCGAGCGACCGAGACTCTATCGCTAGCTGGAAACTCTGTCGTGTATGCCTATATGCCAGGAAAAAAATATTGGCATATGAGTTTGGCAGTTTGGCATACCCATAGTGGGTGCATATATGCCAAATACCATGTTTTGGCATGTGCATAGGAAGAGGCCTTAGAGTATATATTATGTATATACAAGGTAGAGGAGGTCATCATGTAAACAAGGAGTAAATCTACATACCAAAATAATAACAGAAGACGATGTTTAACCTGGAGAGATTGGGGTATACCCAAACTAATTGGGGTATACCCAATAAGACAAAATCTGGTCATTGAAGTGCTTAAAAAGTTTGGATTCTGTGATAAATTTTTCCAGCTCATTTTTCAGTGCATCAACACTACTCGGATTGAAATCATGATCAATGGCACCCCTTCTCCTTCTTTCAATCCATCAAGGGAAATAAGGCAAGGGGATCCTCTTTCCCCTTATTTATTCATCCTTGCAATGGAAGCTTTCTCAAGGCAGTTACGTCATCTTGAATTGAGAAACCAATTAACAGGAATGAAGATTTCTAAGTCTGCTCCAAAGGTAAATCATCTATTGTTTGCAGATGACTGCTTGTTGTTCTGCAAAGCCAATCAGGTGCAAACTAACACTTTACTTAAAGTGATAGATGATTTTAGCAAGTGCTATGGCCAATTAATAAACTTCCATAAATTTGTTGTCTACTTTAGTAATAATACTAGTCCTTATACTTGTCAGATCATCAGTGGTCTTCTGCAGGTCAGACAACTGGATATTGCTAAAGAAAAGTATCCTGGTTTACCAATTTTTGTTGGTAGAAACAAGAAGATCCCTTTTTCTTGTCTTACTCAGAAAATGGAAGCTAGACTTACCAAATGGTCTGGTATTAACATATCTGAAGCAGGGAGATCTGTCATGATTAGAAATGTCACAAACTCAATACCAGTACACCATATGATCAAACTTCAAGATTCCGGAAGACACTATAGCTAAGATGAATTCAATTCAAGCAAAAGTGCGGAGAAACAAGAAGACAAACAAAGGAAAGCATTTCATAACTTGGAGGAAAGTCAATAAAGCTAAAGAAGAGGGGGGTCTGGGTTTCAGAGACTTAGAAGTTTTTAATAGAGCACTCTTAGCAAAGCCTGCCTGGAAGTTATGCTCTGAAGACACTTCTATGTGTGCAAGGTATCTAAAAGAAAAGTACTTCCCAGATGGGCAAGTATTTAACACTCAAGAACATACCAAAGCCACTTGGTCTTGGAGAAGCATAAGTTCCGAGCTTCCATTTATCAAGAAGTACAGTATTTGGTCTGTGGGTGATGGCAGGAAAATATTAATCTGGAACTACAAATGGATTGAGGGTCTTGATGATCCTCCTACTCCTAAATCAAATGCAACAAATATCGAAGATTACAAATATGTTTATCAACTTTTTAATAGTGAGACAGGTCACTGGGATAACAATAATTATCATCCTTATTTGATTCTCCCACAGTTAGTATGATACAAAGACTCTCTATTCATCACAGGTTGATTTGGTCTCTAGAGAAGAATGGTTGTTTTTCCGTCAAATCAAGTTACAAGAAAATGATGGAAGAAAAAAGTGGTAATGACTCAGTAGGTACAAGGATGAAGGGCATTTTCAAGAAAAGCTCTGGAAACTCCCTCTTCTTCCAAGAATAAATCAGTTTATGTGGAAGTGTGTCGTTAATATTCTCCCTACCAGAGATAAACTCCTAAGCTTTATTCAAGAAGAGAATTCTGGTTGCCCTTTCTGTCATCAAGTTATGGAAACTCCAGCTCATTGCATACTAGAATGTCAAACTTTGCAAGAATAGTGCAGTTTCTTTGTGTTGGGATTACATACAAATAATTCTGGAGATCTGGCGAATTGGTTGTGTTTATGGTTTGATAAATTTATTACGCATCAGCTTCAGGAAGAAGTTCTTTGTAAAATTGCCACAACAGCCTGGTGTATCTGGAACTCTAGGTGTGATCAAGTCTTCAACACCAAGACTGTCACTCCTGAAACCATTATCTTCATGTGCAGAAAAGAGATAGCTGAATATGAAGCAAAACCGAATCCTGTTACTAAATCTACTTTGCCTCAACCTAGAACCAACTTACATTGGTCACCTCCCCCAATTGACACACTTAAAATTAATTGTGATGGTTCATTTCAATAGTTTAATAATTCAGGTGGAGTTGGTCTAATCATCCGTGATTTTGCAGGTACCTGCAGGGGGTCCAAATGCGTCTACCTAAGTCATCTATGGAATGCAGAACAAGCTGAAGCTAAAGGGCTATGGGAAGCAGTGCAATGGGCTAAGGAAAAGGATCTGGTGAAGGTGGTGTTTGAACTGGACTCAAAGCTTGTTGTTGAAGCAGTAAACAAGAATGTCTTCAATATTGACTAGAGATTACGTAATCTAATTCTAGATATTAAGGAGTTATTTAATTTTTTTAGCTCTTGGCAATGTTGTTATGTGCCTAAAGAGAAAAATAAAGTAGCAGATAAACTATCTAAGCTTGCTGGAGTAGAAAGATTAAGCAGTGTTTGGTTATTAGAACCTCCAAGTGAGATTGCTGCCAAAATGCAGCAGGAAGCCGACTATGTAACCAATGATAATTAAGCAATGATATCTTTCAGTTTCAAAAAAACAAAAAGCCACCCCTTAACCTTGTATTTTCTAAATGGCTACTATGCCCTTGTTTAAATGTTAATTGAGTTTAGATTAGGTTTACCCGCTGAACAGCCTACGCATATGTTTCCTGGTTTGTCTAACATTTAGAATCTTCTCATGTTCATCTCATATATTAATAAATGTCAACTATTCTAATCATTCAAACACAGATAGGCAGAACAAGGCCTTAATTACCAAGTAATTTGTTCGCTATAGTGATCGAACGTGAAATTACTGAATGTAAATTTGAACACACACAACAAAAGAAAAGATAATTTGAAACAATTGTTTCGAGTAAAGTGATTTTGTATATTACTAGTAATATACTTGGTCTTTTGGATACAATATGTACAGTCAAAATTCCATGAGGCATTTCCTGATAAAAGGCGGAAAATACCAATGGGAGGTGAATATGTGAATCTATTGGTTAAGAATGTTAAGAAGTGAAACTCGGTTCTTGATCAGGCACCTAAAGACAGATTACAGTCCATCTTTAAGATCCTGAAGGCTCATCTCAAGGGAAACCAATGGCTTCTGCACTTCTTTTGCTTCAATGACTTTGGATTTCAATGCGACATCGACCTTGGTTACTTCATTGACAACTTGTTGGGTTGCACTTTTTGTGGTCAACTTTGAGACTAGCACTACGGGAAAAATCATCATTGACGACACTAGATAAGAGTTGTAGTACCCCTACGACAACTCAATTTCATGCATTTTGGGCAGGGGTATTGTAGAAAGTCAATCTTTTCTACAATGGTTGACAAGGGTTGTAAAGGGTGATGTGATTCATGGTTCGACAATATTTTGCCAAAGTTGTGATTCTCTTTCGATTTTTTTATAACCTAACACAACTCTTGCTTGTGTTGTAGGACTATTTTACACAACAAAGGATGCGTATCGTAAAAATATGTAACACAACACTTGTATAAGTTGAAGGTATATCTTAGACAATCTAGGATGTGTATCATAGAAATATGTAACACAACACTTGTATAAGTTGAAGGACTATCTTAGACAACCTAAGATGTGTATTGTGGAAATATGTAACAACTCTTATTACTATTATGAATAAGATTTACACGACACTTGTTAGAGTTGTAGAACTATGTTGGACAACACCTAGTTATGTCGTAAAGACATTCTTTCACAACCATTGGTTTGTGTAGTTGAAATATGGAACACAACTCTTATTAGAAGTTGTGTGCATAAAACTATTTTGAAAAAAAAAAATTATAGCTGAAACCGAATTGCCAAAAGTATTTCACATTCACATTAAGCTGCCAGTGTAACACAATTACATTCATTCAAGTTAACCTGCCACTCCAATTGCATTACCTAGCCATCTTCAAATCACCTTGTATGAAAGCGTGTTGTGCAACAAAAGAAAAGAAAATGATAGAGTTTTTTACATGACCAAGCATATAATGGACATAACACAAACCCTGCTCAAGAACCATTTTTCAAGCTTGTTTGCAGCAAGCTCATCAGTATTCCCAATTAATGTTAACCGAACAGGCTTAACTAGTAAATCGGCAGCAATTTTACGCACTTCCTTGGGCCAAGCTGCGGTGTACATCGGCGTACGGAGGCGAGGAGGTATCTCATTAACAATTTTCCGAATGTGTTGCTCAAAATCCATGTCCAACATCCTGTCTGCCTCATCAAGATGTCAAGACAGATGCTCCCATTGCTGTTAATATTAGGGTGGAATACCTTTTTCCTGAAGGCAACCGGCAAGAACATATATAAGTTAAACAGCAAGTCTTGATTACGAATATACACTTTAATCTACACCTTAATCATTAAAGGATAACCATTCCAGTGCCTCCAGTAACAGATATGAACATGTAAAGAATCAACTCTGCTGTGGCTTACTTCCATACATCACTAATACGATCATGAACATGTAATATAACGGTAACACTTCAATTTTTACTAAGACCGGAAACGTTTAAAATTTTAAGACAAAAAAATCCTTTTGCATAAGGAAATAAATCAATATTACACAATGCTATTTAGAAGAGTTACCTTTATTGGGACGCATGGATCAAACCCAATTCTTGGGATAAACCAAGACAAGATATTAGCATCAACCTCCATGGCGAGAAAAATCAATCCATTGATGAATATGAGCTGCACCCAGACAAGTTAACAAAATGAGATCAAGAATTAAACAATTGGAAAATTTCACCAATTGTACTACAACCCTAAAAGAGGGAATAATAAAATATGGCCTTTAAGAAATAATAACATTGTGTACTTGTCCAAGTTCATGCTTAGCGAGATGTCAATACCATAGGTTACAATTATGGATTGTTAGACTCAATCCATGGAACAATCAATAAAAAAGACATTCACTACTTAAGCTCATATGCACCTACAAAAAACCAAAACATAGAACTCCTGTATGTGTGCGAAGGAAGAATATAGTACAACTACAAATGATGTGATATACGACATTTTAAAATGCTGAAAGATATCAACTGCACTGCCAAAATCTACTCAAATAATTACACCAACTAACATAGCCAGTGAATACAAACAAAAGAAGTATGCGGGCGAGCAACAAACCTGCTGATGCATCGGTGCTCCACCATATGCAGTTGATCAGCTAGAAATTATAAGAAGCCTAAAATCTAAAATTAGAATACTGAAATAACATTTCACCTTGCCGTAGGACGCAACTCGCCGACGAAGGGCCTTTGTATACTTAGGCTGGATCTTGAGAGCCTGGTTACATTCTTCCACGGATCTCTCCCATTTTCCAAGTTTAGACCAACAAACTGCTCTATTACAATGGAGAACAGAGTTGGAAGTGTCCGACTTAAGACCTTCTCCATAATCTGAACAGGCTTAGGCATACTTGCCAGAATTGAAGAGATCATTCACATGGGCGCGAGCTCTTGCCACTAGCCTCACAATGTTAAGCATCACTGCAACTTGAGCATTTCAATGATCGATGAGCCCTGCCTTCTCAGCAGCCGAAGCTGCATTCTCAAACCTTAGAAAAATATTCAATTCAAGACCTTTAGAATATATTTCGTACAACCATGTTTGAATCATGATTCATGAGTCAAACACGAGTTTTCACCAACACCAGGATACATAAAGAAAATCCGAGTACTGGAGAAATTTGAATTCTAGAAACTACTTTCAACCTTATGCAAGTATGAAACAGAGCAGAGATATACACTACAGCCAAGAACATCAAGACGACGCCTTTCTGATCTCATATTTTAGATTTTTACCTCTAATCTTCCAAAGTCTCATTAGTAATAACTCAAACAAGACTCAATCTACTACTGGGTTCATAAAACAAAAAGAAAAACTATAGTATATTAGCTCACCTACCAGTGCCATATCAACTTGTGCACGAACAAAGAAGATGTAAGCATTTGATAGCATCCCGAAGAACTTGGTCTGTGAAGGAAGTAGTGATGGTTCGAATTTGGGTATTTTTCTAGGCAAGAATCGCATCATCTAGTTGATGGAGCTTGAGAAGGGCTTGACTCTGCAGGCAAGGAGTCAGAAATTCCATTCTAACCATTTCGGGCCATCGATTTTATCCATAATAAATCAAATCAACGAGCAAGTATTATGACGGGACATTAAGTCCACAATATGATTTTTACCCGAGGAGAAGATTCTCGATCCGGCGGCGATGGCAGCATCACATTCCCTCAGTCACGTTCTTCCAATCACCAATTCTTCGCGAGTCGGTTCATCTATTTAGATGCCTCTCTCGCTTGCAACTTTTGCAACTCGGTTGGATCAGGATGCTGCCCTTGAAAAGAAATGTGCTTCCTGGCAATCTCAACATGACCTAACCTATAAGAAGATCAAATGTACTTCAAAATCATGAACTTGATCCCTGAACATCTTTATTCCTAAGGCATCAAAGTCACCAAAACAAGCTAATAAATAGGAACTAATAAATTAGATAGATGGCCCTTTACAAGTAGGAACAAATGAAGATAACAAAGAAATTTGAATCTTGCTCAGTGGGCTACAAAAGTTACTCATGAATCTAAACTAATGAAGCAACCATAAGTCTAAACAGACATTAAATGGATCCTGTTCATCGGAAAACCTCGAAAGCTCAGAGATGAAAAAACAAAGGACCCATGAATTATTTTATTTATTTATTTTTTTGACTAACAAGGACCCATGAATATTTCCTAAACTAGTATCATGATGTAAACACAGCAACCACTATCAACATAGAAAAAGCAAAATTTATCTAAATCTTACATAAAAGTAAGCAGAAAAATAAGAACTATCTTAGGTAAATCATATCTAAACAACCTAAAATTGCAACAAGAAAAACTCACAAACATAATGTATACAAAAATAAGCACATTATCCACAATAATAATTCTAGTTCTGGATACTCACTTAAGATGCAAAGAAGCCAATCTCTGATGCGCTCTACAATATCCAGGATCCAATCGAACCGCTTCTTCACACTCTCTTACGACCTCCATAAATCGTCCAAGACCAGTTAATGCAGCAGCTCTATTACCACCACCACCACTACCACCACCACCAGCACCCCATCTACCTCCTCCTCCTCCTCCACTACCACCACCTCTAGGTCTAACTCAGGCGGTACACAACAACAGCAAGCTTTGATCTAAAAGGATTCCAGACTCTGTACTCAATCACTTTACTACCAGCTTTCATTCCACCACCACCACGACCTCCCACTAGTGGAATAAGGGGTTTTATTGACCCACACCCTCGACCCTCAATAGCGGTCAATTGACCATGGACCGGTCAAAACAGTCATAGATATAAAAAAAAATACGGAGCACATTATAGAGGGCCTAAGTTGGTTGTTGTATGAATATTTTTATTATTAATTTATTGCTCGCTAATCGGCCCCCTTCGTGACCAGTGAACCTAGCTTTTCCTATGGTTCAACTTTCTAGGCGCCCATTATCCTTATCCATTCATATCTCTATTACTCCCTCACTCTCTCTCTCGCCTCGCTTATCTCTTTTTTTCTCCTTCGCAGTAATACCTCACCTCCTTCATTTTGTCTGCAATTTTACATAATTGTTCTCTCCGAGATCCAAATTATTTCAATCGAGATCACTTGAAAAAGAAAATTCAATTGCAAGTAACTTTCGTAAAACCCTAATTTGTTCTTCAACTCTAGTATCTTTGTTTGGGTTTGAAGATTCAACATGAACAGTTAAGAACAACCATTTTCTTCTCTATTTCTCCGGATCAAATCTGTATTATGTTTGATTGAATGCTATTTTCTTCAATCTAAACTCACCTCAACCATTTTCTCTGAAAACCAAATTTCGCCCCTTTCTATTTATTGTTTTTGATTTGGTTTGTAGGGTTTTAAATTTCTTCGATTTTTGTCGTAGGATTTATTATAAGACCAATTATCATCCTCACTTGGACTTCTCAACATTTTCGGGTATAACTACTACACCATCTTTATCGATTTGATTTTTCTTTATTGTCAAAGTTATTCATCTGGTGTTGATATGTTATTATGGATGTACCCAAGGCTCATATTTCAAATGTTTCTTGAATTTTTTCCCTTCGTGTTATGGAGGTACAAATCCCCTGCAAAATTTTGTACCAATTCACTATGGTGTGATAAAAAAAAGGGTTCATATAAGATGCAAGTCTATTAACTCTGTTGAAGAAATCTGAGGTTTGGTTTTCAACTTTTCTGCTCCTTTTTATTTAGAGGTTTTCCTGAATTGAAGGAGGTTTCACATTAATGTTTATGCTACTAGTTTCTTTGTAAGTTGTTGATATTGTTGTGTTTAGAGCATATAGAATATGATTGGATATGATACAATAGGATTGTTTCTTTTAATCACAGAGTAGTCTTACTTCTTTCATGTTTTTACTCTTATCAACAAGCTATGGAAGGCTCCCCTGCTTGTGATTTGTTATAGTATGGAGTGGGTAGTAAAGGTGGTGGATTTCCCCTGAAGTTATAGCTACAGGGTTATATGTACTCAAATTGGTAGTCTATATTTTGATTTGTGAAGTTGTCTTTTTGAAATATGATTTTTCAATTTTTATCTTTGGTTAACAACAACTCGGACAAGCTCGGGGACGCATACACTAACAACCAACGATTCCCTAGCCTATCTCAAAGATGTAAAGGACATGTTTCAGGATAGGAAGGACAAATATGATGAGTTCTTGGAAGTTATGAAAGATTTTAAGGCTCAAATGTACGATTTTCTTTTCTGTATACTTGTTTTAAATTCCACAAAATTCATTCTTGGGGTGTTTTAAGGGCGAAAATTTACTATTTTCCTTTGATTATTGTTTATTGCTTTCAGAATTGACACAACATGGGTTATAGCTAGGGGGAGGATTTTTTTAAAAAACATAGAAACCTTATTTTGGGTTCCCAGTACCTTTTTTACGTGAAGGTTATGAGATAACCCTCCTACTTGAGGACGAGCAAAAACCTAAGAAACTTGTAGAATTTTATGAAGCCATTAACTTCGTTAACAAAATAAAGGTAACAAATTTGAAGTTAGTTGATTTTTGTAGATCGTTTTAGTTTTGATGCGGGTTTTCATCTAAGCATTTTTTTATTTCAGGACAAAATTCAAAGATGATGACCGAGGTTTACAAATCTTTCCTAGATATCTTGAATCTGTCTAGGAAAGAAAACAAGTCCATCGTTGAGGTTTATGCCTAGGTAAATATTTCTTTTCACACTTGGTCTTAAAACAAGACTTAGTTGTGCTGAAGTAAACTCATGGAAATTTACTAGAAACTGAAGTTTTATTCTTGCAGGTAGCTGATCTTTTCCACCATCATCAAGACGTGCTCAAGGAATTCAAACATTTCCTACCAGACAGACTCTACACAACACTCTCCATCAGGCAGAAATTAATCTTATCCTCGACCTCATGAGAGAAGCTCTCTTTATTCATTGCTTCAAGGCAATCGCATGGGGACAAGGTAACTTTCTGAATCTGTAATATAAATTAGTTATGCTTTCTGAATCCTCAAGCTAGTGTTTTGTTAACTTGCACTACCAGCAGAGGGAAAGAACCACAACATATCATGCTGAGCGTGTTCTCAGCTTGGACGGACCTGATCCTGACCATGAAAAAGTAATGGACAAGGAGCGTCGGAGACGTCCCAACAAGGAGAAGGAGAGAAAAGGAGATCGTGATCGTTTTGATAAGGATCTTGAGCACAAACGAAATTCTAGGAAGGGTGAAGACACCAATGAGCCTTTTCTCCAAGATGGGGAAGGTCCATATGATGACTAAACTGCCTTAAAGAGTGAGACATTGGATATGCACTATGGTATTTTATAGATATAGTGTTCGCTTGTTTTAGATACTATTTATTTAATCGTGGTGGAGGATGAAATATATATATTATCCTACTTCAGTTTGACATATAATACAGATGCGCATACTGAGATGCTCATATTGCTTTGTATTTAAAATATCGCAGGTGCTTACACCCAAGAGTTTTTGTTCTGTGAAAAAGTCAAGGAGACGCTAGGAAATTCTGGTTTATACCAAGAATACCTTAAATTCCTGAACATGGTGGTGATAGTATGGAAAGCCAGTTCGAAGAATTGTCACAAAATCCTGATATACTATCATTGCAACTCCTGGTAGGTTGTTGCATCATTTGTCAGAGATTGACGACATGTCCTTACGCACTTTAGAATATATGGTGTTTGTTGAAGATGATTCTCTTTTTGGCATGGGATTTGCTGAGCATTTGCATATATTTTTTTCACTTGTTGAAGATTTTCTACTTAGCTTATCCTCTAGTCATTTCGTTTTTGATTCTATTACATTCCTAACTAACTAAAACATTTTTTTTCTGTAGATAGGATGACTCAATTGAGGGCATAGGTGGTGTACATCATTTGGGTGATAGCTATCAATAGATATATTATGTCATGTTTCTTAAGTTTCCTTGTTTATTTTTGTTTGTTAGATACAGATAGCTACTAGGCTAGTAATAGTAGGTTGGATTTCAGCTTTCATAGTTTGCCTGAAAACTTTATGTGGTCACTGCAGTTTCATCACACATGTACAACAACTGGATGAGATGGTGCCTTCAATTTTGCGACAAGGACAGAAAACAAAGACTCAAGGTTTGTCTAACTGTCTTTATGGTTTGCTTACTATGCTCTTATCTTGTCTATGTTAACCACTATCTTAAAGATTGCATGTTCATGCTAAATGTTTGGGGCCATAACATTAAAAGTTTTTGGACATCTATTACTTTCTTTGGTTTCGTAGATTTTTTGTTTTATCGGCTTAAAGGGTTCAAAAAGTAGTTTGATACTGCTATATTTTAGAGAAATTCCAGAAGTTGTTTGCAGAAATAATTGAACAATATCATGCTGAAACTTGTAGGTATCCTTGTTAATGGTATCGACGACAATGATGGTGCTACGAACTAAAGATGTTTGAAGTTCGAAGGTAAGATGCATACATTTGGTTCTTTATATTTTGGTTTTGTTTTGTTTTCTATCTTAACACTCTCTCCTTTGACTGAGCTACATGTATTTGTAGAGTTGGATGAGCTTCAAGATCGAGAATTTGGAGATTGGACTACTTATGTTGTAATTGTTGATGCATAATTTGACAAGGTAAAAAGCGCTTCACTCAACTAGCCTCTTTGTCGGGGCTGTATGTTGTTGCAATACTTAGCTTCTTCTTTGTTTTTCTTACATGTACTTGTAGAGTTGGATGAGCTTCAAGATCGAGAAGTTGGAGATTGGACTACTTAAGTTGTAATTTTTGATGCATAATTTGACAAGGTAACAACGCTTCACTCAACTAGTCTGCTGTTCGGGCCTGTATGTTGTTGCAATACTTAGCTTCCTCTTTGTTTTTTTTGCAGAGAGAAAATAAGCAGGTCAGAATTAAAATAATCCAACATCTATGATCAGTGGGTAAAAAGTAAGTATTGAATATTCCATCCAAAATGAGTTGTCTCCAAGTTTTATTTCCTTACTGCTGACTTTCGTCCAGAACTAGATCGCCACAATATGTTTTCTCCTGAGGGTGCATATACAATGTCATTTTGTTTTGCTATCTTTCATGTCATATTTAATGCTGCAATAATGACAGCGGTATCTTCATTTAATATGGCACATGTTTGTTTTGCATTCTCCCATATATTAGTTTGTTCATCTGTCGTATTTATTTAGAAGATGAAACCAAACATGCTAAAAATATATGCTTAAATGATCTATGAGGAATTTTTTTCTAATCTTCACAACTTTGCACTTTTTATCCTCCTTGAGTTTTTCTACGATTGTTGCTTGTGTTTCGGTATCGGTTCTATAATGATTCAGTGGTTTCCATGGATGAATTTTGTTGTAGCTCATGCTTTGTTTCGTCTTCTGATTGGGATTGTAATAGGGTTTTTCCCATTTAAAGCCATTGATTCAACAAATAGGTTTCTTTGTTTCCTCATGCTTTTCTCAATCACTTTGCGCTAATAGCCATTGGTTTATCGGTAGGAAGAACAAAGCGTTGAGTTCTTTTGGTTATTCATCTTGGGGCCTCTGTAATCTTACATGCAATGTCTCATACCGTTCTTACATTAGGATTCCATGTATAACCCATTATGTATCTTGTGCTCGAGATAAGTCAAGGTCGTGAATTAATGAACTAGTTACGTTTGTCTTTGTAGTGTCGATGTTGGACGAGGGCGAGGTAAAGAGATTGACATCATATTGGTTAGGATACCCACCTTTATAGATCACTTTGTCCTCTCATGTGCATGGCAATAGTTAGTGTTTTTATAAGCATTTTCTTGAGTATTGTGACCTCCCGCATTAATCAGCTGATGGATTTTTATGTGCAGGTACACCATTGTGAAGTAGGAATAAGTTCTTCATCATCATCGGAGTTTATAATTTTATTGTTTAATCAATAATTTTTTAGTTCATCGTTTTGTAATCGAATCCTAGAACTACTGATTACACTTGTCAGAACTACAGATTTTAATCCTTTGTGTAATTTTAAATCAATGAATGTTAAATCGAATGATTATTTGTGTGCAAGTTTAATTTGATTCTCATTTTTATTTGATTTGAATTTGAAATCTCATTTGAGTTCTATTTGAAATCTCATTTGAGTTTCATTTGATTCTCATTTGAATTCTAATTTGAGTTTCATTTGATTCTCATTTGAATTTGGTTTTCATTTGATTCTCATTTGAGTTTCATTTCTGTTTGGTTTTAGATTTAGTCGATTCGATTGACCAATCGAATCTTTTTTTTATATTAAGATTTATATCTATGGTGATGAAAGACAAGTCATAAATGTTTGACAGATTAAAATCGGTCGTTGATATAAGATTTTCAACGACCCTAAAGACACGTCATAGTTGAAAAAGACGCTCAAACAGCGACCCTTTCTTCGACCGACAAAGCAAGTCATAGATACGAGTTAAATGACTTGCTTGGTCGGTCGCGAAACAGCTGATTTCCACTAGTGTCCTCATTTGCTTTCTGATATGCCTCTACCACCACCACGGCCTCTAATTTTTCAAATCAAACATTCCCATCTCTAATCCTTCCCCTAAAACCTCAATTTCAATTTCAGTCACTTGATTCAATTACATCTAAGAACCCTAATATCTATTTTGGGAAAGAACATAAACCTTAGCTTCTCTAATCTTCATTAAAACTCACTAATTCTTCCTCATCATACTATATTCACCAATCCCATCTTTAATTTCTTAATTTCTAACTCAATTAACGATTCACAAAGAAAACCCTAGTTCTCGATTCATAACAGGACTCAATCTTCTTCTTCATAATTAGCAGAAACACCAATTCCTTCTTATTTTATACATCCTCACGATTTAATTTTCCTCAAGACATAACTCAATTTCACCTCTCGATTTTCAACTGAAGAAGAGCAGAGAAGAAGAATGAAAAAGAAGAAAGAAGAAGAGAGAATAAGAAGAAGAGAAAATGAGTTTCAAAGAAGCCATTGCAATTTGAAAGAACCGATCTACAACTTCCGTAAGTTTTTTTACATAAGAGAGTGATCGAGAAATAGATTTTGTGGTGAGTTAGGGTTTTCTTTTGCAAGGGAGGTGGAAGATAAGGTTAGAGACGAAGATAAAAGAGGAAAATGAAGAAATTGGGAGAAATTTTCTTTTGATCTTCGATATACCTATCTTTGAACGGTCGATTTGATTTAAAGATGGTCATACGGATTAAGGATACCTTTGGACGGTAGAGATTTGATTTAAGACTGTCATACGGATCCGGAAAGTGTGTTTTCTTTGTGTTTTCTTTGTGCTTTCTCTATGTGCTTCCAGGTTAAATTTCGACTAGTCACATAGGTTATGAAGTTATTTCGACTAGTCATACAGGTCATGAAGTAGATTCAGTTCACACTGCAAGACTCGGGTTAGCAGGATACACCATTGAAATCGATAAATATGAAGCTTTTTGGGTTTTCTTTTTGTTTTCGTTGTGCTTTCTCTTTGTGTTTTTGTGCTTTCTCTTTTTGCTTCCGGTTTGAATTTCAACTAGTAACATAGGTCATGAAGTAATTTCGACTAGTCATATAGTTCATGAAGTAGCTTCAGTTCACACTTCAAACCTAGCATGATACATCATCGAAATCGATAAATATGAAGCACGTTGTCGATTCGAACTTCAAATTCGGTATAACGACAAACAAACTATGAATCATGAAGCTTCAAGGGGTTTCTGACTTCAAACTTGGCATGATACATCATCGAAATTGATAAATATGAAGCTCATAGTCGATTCGAACTTCAAATATGGTATAACGACATAAAAACTATGAACCAAGAAGCTTTGGGAGGGTTCTGACTTCAAACGTAGCATGATATATCATTGAAATCGATAAATATGAAGCTCATAGTCGATTGGAACTTCAAATATGGTATAACCACATAGAAACTATGAACCAAGAAGCTCTGGGAGGGTTCTGACTTCAAACGTATCATGATATATCATTGAAATCGATAAATATGAAGCTCATAGTCGATCCGAACTTCAAATATGGTATAACGGCATAGAAAATATGAACCAAGAAGCTCTGGGAGGGTTCTGACTTAAAACTTAGCATGATACATCATAGAAATCGATAAACATGAAGCTCAACATCGATTCGAACTTCAAACTTGGTATAATGGCATATAATATATGGACCACTAAGCTCTGAGAGGGTTCTGACTTCAAACTTAGCATGATACATCATCGAAATTGATGAATATGAAGCTTAGTGTCGATTCGAACTTCAAATGTGGTATAACAACATACAAACTATGAACCAAGAAGCTCGAAGAGGGTTCTGACTTCAAACTTAGCATGATACATACATCATTAAAAAAAAAAACCTATTTCTGCATATTGTATGCGCACCAGGATCCGAGATCGAAACCTGGCCGTGAGTTGACTACTCTAAGTCAGAAACATGGTAAGAACGACGAATTCATCCATTTACAGGTAAGATTCCTTCGAGATATTCTACGAAACCTTATAAAAACCCTATTTATGCATATTGTATGCGTACCAGGATCCGAGATCGAAACCTGGCCGCGAGTTGACTACTCTAAGTCAAAAAATTGGTAAAAAACGACGAATCCATCCATTTATAGGTAAGATTCCTTCGGTATATTCTACGAGACATTAAAAAAACCTTATTTATGCATATTATATGCATACCATGCTCCGAGATCGAAACCTGGCCGCGAGTTGACTACTCTAAGTCAGAAACTTGGTAAGAATGACGAATCCATCCATTTACAGGTAAGATTCCTTCGAGATATTCTACGAAACCTTAAACAAACCCTATTTATGCATATATGTATGCATACCAGGATCCGAGATCGAAACCTGGCCGCGAGTTGACTACTCTAAGTCAGAAACTTGGCAAGAACGAAGAAACCATCCATTTACAGGTAATAGTCCTTCGAGATATTCTACGAAACCTTTAAAAAAAAAAACCTATTTCTGCATATTGTATGGGTACCTGGATCCGAGATCGAAACCTGGCCGTGAGTTGACTACTCTAAGTCAGAAACATGGTAAGAACGACGAATTCATCCATTTACAGGTAATATTCCTTCGAGATATTCTACGAAACCTTATAAAAACCCTATTTCTGCATATTGTATGCGTACCAGGATCCGAGATCGAAACCTGGCCGCAAGTTGACTACTCTAAGTAAAAAAATTGGTAAAAACGACGAATCCATCCATTTACATGTAAGATTCCTTCGGTATATTCTACGAAACCTTAAACAAACCTTATTTATGCATATTCTATGCATACCATGCTCCGAGATCGAAACCTGGCCGCGAGTTGACTACTCTAAGTCAGAAACTTCGTAAGAACGACGAATCCATCCATTTACAGGTAAGATTTCTTCGAGATATTCTACGAAACCTTAAAAAACCCTATTTACGCATATTGTATGCGTACCAGGATCCGAGATCGAAACCTGGCCGTGAGTTGACTACTCTAAGTAAGAAACTTGGTAAGAACGACGAATTCATCCCATTTACAGGTAAGATTCATTCGAGATATTCTACGAAACCTTAAAATAACCCTATTTCTGCATATTGTGCGTACTAGGATCCGAGATCGAAACCTGGCCGCGAGTTGACTACTCTAATTCAGAAATTTGATAAGAACGACGAATCCATCCATTTACAGGTAAGATTTCTTTTAGATATTCTACGAAACCTTAAACAAACCCTATTTCTGCATAAATGTATGCATACAAGGCTCTTAAATCGAAACCTGACCGCGAGTTGACTACTCTATGTCAGAAACTTGGTAAGAACGAAGAAACCATCCATTTACAGGTAAGATTCCTTCGAAATATTCTACGAAACCTTAAACAAACCTTATTTATGTATATTGTCCGGGCTCCAAGATCGAAACTGGCCGCGAGTTGACTACTCTAAGTCAAAAACTTGGTAAAAATGACGAATACATCCATTTACAGGTAAGATTCCTTCGGTATATTCTACGAAACCTTAAACAAACCTTATTTTACGCATATTCTATGTATACAATGCTCCGAGATCGAAACACGCCGCGAGTTGACTACTCTAAGTCAGAAACTTGGTAAGAACGACGAATCCATCCATTTACAGGTAAGATTCCTTCGAGATATTCTACGAAACCTTAAAAAAACCTTATTTATGCATATTCTATGCATACCATGCTCCGAGATCGAAACCGGTAGTGAGTTGACTACTCTAAGTCGAAACTTGGTAAGAACGACGAATCCATCCATTTACGGGTAAGAAATATATCGAATTGAATAAGAAATATATCGAATTGAACATCCCAGGTTCGAAGATTACCGAGTTAAAATGACCATATTACCCTTACTAGAAATAAAGGTAATAAATATTACGGAGATTGTGAAAATTACTAAACTATCCTTATCTGAAATAAGTAAAGTAAATATTACGAGATATTGAAAATGATCATATTACCCTTCATGGAAATTTGTGCAATAAATATTATGGAGATTGTGAAAGTGACCCGACTACCCTTATCGAAAAAAAGTAAAGTAAATACTACTGCTTGTGAAAATGACCATATTACCCTTCTTGGAAACTAATGCAATAAATATAATGAAGACTATGAAAATGACTAGACCACGCTTATCGGAAAATAAGTAAACTAAATATTATAAATTGTTAAAATTACCATATTACCCTTAGTAGAAATAAAGGTAATAAATATTATGGAGATCGTGAAAATTACCGGAGTATCCTTATCTGAAGTGAGTAAAGTAAATATTACAAATAGTGAAAAATGTATGTAATTATTTATAGAGAAGGCATGTATGTGATTGTTTACAGAGAAGGCTTCATGCTGTTTGCGGCTCAATCACCTGAGCGTTATTTTTGAGCATTACATTTTGTTTTACAACTCTTATGAAGGGTTGTCATAAAGTTAGTGTATTCAAGAACCACAAACTTGACAGAACATGTAATAATGTAGGTATGGTTAGTGGTGTAGACTTCCATACAGGAGGTTGAGGATCAAATCCCCCATCCTCATTTCTTCTAATGTTCTATATTTTACTTCAACAACACTTGTAAGTGTTGTTATACATTTTTATTAAATAAAGAAATAAAAAAAGCCAAAACTTGTGAACGGTAAGGATGGTTGATGAGCTAGCCGTCCATGCAGTAGATTCATGTTCGAATCTCCCTTATAACCTCATTTTTTCCAACATTATTGTAGGTTTCTATTTAAAAAAAAAGAAAAAAACCAAAACTTGTGAACTGAAAGGTTGGTTGATGAGCTAGACTTCCATGCAGCAGGTTCATGTTCGAATCTCCCCTCTAACATTTTTTTCATTATCATATTTTTGTGTTCTTCAACAACACTTGTAAGAATTGTGATAGGCTAAGTCACACATATATAGAACAGAGTTGTTATAGCTAAATGTCGTCACAACTGTTTTGCTTAAGGAGTTGTCGTTTGTTTTCTTAGCGCAACCCCTTGTTTCTAAGGGTTGGCAGTGATGATATACGACAACTCTTCCTTTTAAACCAGTTGTAAAACATAGGACTTTCTACGATGTTTATAAAAGTGTTGTAAATCTCCAGTTGTAGATGTATATTTTTCCCGTAGTGTAGTGACCTTTGCTTTGGTGCGGATAGGACACACACGACGGATTCAAAAACTGCAAAAGTAGTTGCTTCAACTTCTGTTAGGATATCAGTGACAACTTCATTGTTCTTGTTGGTGTTCTTAATATCTGAAAGGCATTTTTGGATAACTTTGCGGACTTTCTTTCTTGAGGTCATGTATGCATTAAATTCATCTGATCGCCTCGGATAGATGATTGAAGATCATGGGAAGATTGCTTCATCATAGACAAAACATCCTTAATAGTTGAACAAACATCTAACAACATGACAGATTTGTCCAAGACTGCATCTAAGCATTTTCCATCTTCGATAGAAAGAAAATCCTCAACGCATTCATAGAGAAGCAACCAAGTTGTTGGAGATGGATGAGTTTAGATCTGAAGATTTCAATTTGCACAATTGTGCCTCAACTGCAGCAGCGAGTGGGTTGGACCTGGTGGGCAAACTGATTGAACGAGCATGGAAAGTTTTGTTTGAGGAAGACATTTTCGCCTTAGTTAGAAAAAGAAGAAGGTGTCAGATATATACAAGTTATTGTGAGATTAAGTTTTGATGGGTTTAGTTCATCTGGAGCTCCTTTTATACATGGAAAACAAGGTACATGAGTGGGACATATATTCATGTGCTGGAACTTCCGCTATCCTTGCCACTGTCTCTGCATTGTGTTTAACCATTAATAAAACGGAAAATCGCACCTTCCTTTGTTTACCGATGTGTTCAGGCATACATGTTGGAAGTTTTAAGTTTCTAACACAGTTACAGATTTGAGGCAATGTCAAACAACAAGAGATTTAAGAGAATTATGTAAAAAACGAACTGAATTTTTTTCACTTCATCTGTGTATAACACACACACAGAATTTTGCTTTTGTATCCCACAATCTTCAACAGTGTGCTGACGCAACCCCTGAATAAAAAGGAAAGGTTACAAGGAAACGGCTATTATTTCTCTAGAAGCTACAAAAATGTTTCCTGACATCCTCCAACTGAAAACGAATTAGCAATGACATACCCAACACAGGTAGCTTCTACTGCCAACCTCTTAGCCACGATGTAGTTACCGCATTGAGCCCATCCAAGTGTGGCCCCTGATACATCTATCGTACAGCTTCTCTTTCTATCAAAACAAATTGGGTAGCAGTATCATTGTTGGTTCTAGCCCAAGCGGCTAGAGAATGAACAAATTTTTGGCATGAAATTGAAAATAAAAATACTGAGCTTTAGAAATGAAAAGATTGATGTCTTCCACTCTTTTAAAGAAAATAGTGAGGCTGTGCTACTACAACAACAGGTGCACGATATTTTAGAAGGAGAGTCTACCCTACACCGGTTTGTTCTCATCGAAGATCCGGTTTCAAGACACGTACTTTCACAGTAAGATCTACAACCGGCGCAATCAGCGGTAGCCATGCTGGTTTGTGTAGTAGTATCCCCAGGTGCGCAAATATTTCTTGGAGCGGGTGGCTTAGGGGTGATGGAGATGGAGGATGTGGTGGTGGTGGAAATGGAATATTTGGTCTACAACAACAATTGCACACATAAATCTGTTCATCATAATAACTCATGAAAAAACACATCTCCCTTGCAACCTTAGTACCCCAGAATTCACATTTTCTTTTACACCCATCTTGACAACGACCACAATCCCATGGATAGGTTGCAGTTGCAGGTGTGGGAAGAGACTCATCTATGTCCCCGGCTTGACATTCAACATCTGGAAAAACATCAACATGCAAGCTCTCTAGGTTCTAAGAAATGTAAAACAATCAACAACATCTGGAAAGATGGATGGATACCAGATTTTCCACATCCCTCGCTTCCAGTACCCAATTATATGGACCTGTAATAGAGACCTAGTTAAAGATCTCTTTGGCTCAGAGACGTGTGAACTCATCCTGAAACTATTAAGATTTTCCTTATGAAGAAGACAGAATCATCTGGCCGGAAATGAAGCACGCAAAGTTCAATTTAGAGACAGCTTATCACTTCGCTGCGAGAAGAGGAAACTCGAACATCGATTGCTCCAGATGCACTAGGAGGAAACACAACACTCGTATCTGAGGAAATTCCAGCTGATACATGGGTATCTTCCTAGCTCTCCCCTCCCAGAGACAAGTTTGGCAGGTGGCAGAAATTGGTGCATGGCAACCACAACATGGTACATCTGGAAAGCCAACTGAACATTCTTCGGAGTCCAAGCTACCTTGCTCAACCTGACAGTAGAAAAAAAGCATGAATACCATAGATTCAACCATAACAAACCTCCACCACAACACTTCATAAAAGATTAGGCAGATGGCTCTATTTGTCAAATTACATACCCTCGTCCTACAAGCAATGCTTGCCTTCTTCACATATCCTGATACGACAACCAAGTAGGGTGACTAATCTTGAGAAATTTCACATGACATCGTAGAGCCGCCAGTTGCAGCTCCGATACCTTATCAGTGAGTGCTGAGGAAAAAATGCGAGGCAGCTCTGAGACAGTCAAATAGGCAGAACAGATGATACTCATGTGCAGACTAGAGAATAATAACAACCCAGAACACATCACAAGTCTTATGAAGTAGAACAAACAAACTATACGCAAACAATCGAAGATTTGAAGAAACAAAAGGATAAGGTTAAGCACAAAAATCACCTCAAAGTTCAAACTAGCTTAGAGTGAGAGATTGCTATTCCGGTTGCGTTATTTTGCAGCAACCTGTGAAGTAAAACGAAAAAGAATATGATCGAATCTGAAATTAGTTGGTAGAAACAGCAAGAGAATGAGATAGATATCTAGGTTTTGCTATTCTTTTGCAGAATCAAGCATTATCTCTTCTGTAAACACGAGGTAGGACAGGAATAAAACTCAAAATGCTATAGCTGACGTACTTAAATATAGACTGCGTACGCCGTACATGTCGATTATAACTTTAATACAAGGTGGATATGTATATGAACCTGAGACTCTCAGGCTGAGAGTATACTGCCACACCAGAACAATCATGAATTCCGGTTTTAGCATCATTCCTACCAATTAATTTGCTCTAAACTTGCAGACTGGGGATGTTCCCTTGCTGCCGCAGCCATGGGTCAATGCAGTTGGAATGGAACTGCGCACATCAACAAAACAAGGATCGAGAAAGATGGTTACAATGTATAACTAAATGGAATTTTGACAGTTTATACAAAATAGAAGTTTAGATCCCACAACTAGTATAGTACAGAGCATATAACATCTACAGAAATTAGTCATAAACAACAAGAAAAGGAAAATGCTTCAATGGTGATGAACCGAGGGGTGCACACCTGATGCAAACATGGAAGGGTCCGGATGATTTCTCCCTCATTGACTTGTTCCAAGCAGACACTGCAGAGTAGCTCATCCCCAGGAGCCTTTGGACTAGCCTCTGCCAGAAACTTGATTACTCTGCTAGGTAAGGAAAAAACAATACGTGAGAGTAACCTTAAATGAACAATAAAAACAAGAAACGGAGACAATATTTCCAATGGGGGAAATGTTCTAGTAAAATCGTATAATATGTATGAAATTATAGTGCAATCATTTAGTTTACACAACTAGCAAACTGATATGTGTTGTGGTGCAATAATATGTAAAACAGACAAGCTCTGCTGCTGAAATGAATCTTCACTGTACCACGAAGGATAAAAGTTAGAAATATTTGATAAATGCTAATATTAAGGACACCAATCGGGATAACATAGGACAGGAAACACTATCTACAAGTTGTGTAAGAAAAACTAAAATTCATTCACTTCATTTTTGTGTATACATATATACATTTTGGCTCTCGTATGCCTCTCTTCAACATTGTGCTGAAGCAACTCCGTAATACAAAGGGTCGGCAAATTACAAGGAAACAATTAGTCTTCTTTAGAGGTTGAAGTGTTTCCTGACATCTAAAGATAGCATCGTCATGTTTGATGCTTCTTTGGTTTTAGATTCGTAGTGAAACTGTTATACTGAACACAGGTAGCTTCTACTGCCAACCTCTTAGCCACAATGTCATTACCACATTGAGCCCATCCAAGTGTGGCCCCTGATACATCTATCGTACAGCTGTCTTTCCCAACACATGCCTACGCGGAAGAATAACAGTCAAAACAAAGTTTGTCAATTTTGACACTAAGGTTTAAACAAAAACTTAGAAAAAGAACTTTTTTTCTCAAATCGTAATTTACCTTCTCGATAGCGGAAACAGCATTACTAGCATCACATGAACCTTTTTGGAATGTACCGCAAGTTCCTTTAGGATCACCAAAGCTTGCAAATGCAATGGCGGAAATGCTGTGACCACCTTGGCAAGACAATTCTACCGTGCTTCCTTCGTAAGCATTTCCACAAGCTTTGCCTACAGTAACAGTCTGGAAACTTACTTGTGATGGGTTGCCACCAAGTTCTTCGAATAATACTAACGTATTTTCTCCACTGTTGAGGAACGATCGAGGCACATGATACCTGGTTCACCAATTATTTGTATATTTGTCAGAATATTTTAATAACGTATCGTTTGTGGTTTTGTTTCTTTTTAATGTTCAACGTACCATCTTTGAGAAGGATTGCCACAATTCTTCAAACATTTATCTGAATAGTATTTCCCACGGTAATCGCATGTCTCGCTGCAGCCATCTGCTTTAGCATGGTAAGATGGCCAAAACCGTCCAATGCTGTTGCCGTTAACCCAAGCGTGGCCTTTCCCCATCCCCTTCAAATCTACTACCACTGGATCTGTACCCAAAGGAGCCTTGAAGATTGTCTATAAGAAAACAAGACCAAGGATAAGCATATCAAGAGGAAAAAGAAAACAATTTATCCTCAAAAAATTTAAATACCTACAAACCAGATAAAAATGGAATTACCAAATTAGTAAGACTTTACCTTGTACCATGTCATGGTCTTATTTATGGCAAGGTCTCCACTGATCCAGTTGGCATGGCGTGATTCACCATCATATAGTTTCTTGTGCTCTCCATTCAAACCAATCTTTCACATAAAAGAGTTCCAGAATTTAGAGTGGAAGAGAGAAGATCATTTGTGCGATACAATTTCATTTACTGAAATTAACTTGCTGAATGCAAATAGGAATCAAAATGTACTTGAAACACACTAAGACTCTACAGACGGGTTGGCTTATGGTACGGTTTTCAAACAGAGAATGGTTGTCTTTCAACTCAAACCGCAAAAGATGGCATTCTTGAAATCAAACAAAATGGATGAAATTAACATTTACCTTGTAAGACCATGTGTTGTTTGATAAATCTTTGGTGGTGTTACCACTTCCAATCAACTGAACTGGACCTCCAACAATACCAACAGGTACCAAATCGTAATGAGCTCCATAGTTCTGTATAAAGGAACAATTGTTTAACTAGAGAAATAACTCTTAAGTACATACATAATTGATCTCTTAAAATTTAAGCATAACTATCTAATTATCTTACCGTTAATCCAACAGTAGCACTGAGCAAACTGATCTGATTAACACCTTGTTTCAGATTGATTTGTTTCTCAAATACAAACTTGCCGTTCTCCCATTGAGACCCTGTTAATTTTAATGTTCAACAAATTGATTGATTACAGAAGTTGATAAATATATATGGTTATGATTAAGTTAGATAATTACCCACGAGCTTCTTGTTAACATAAGCATGGAGTACATGGCCTGTGGTATTGACCCGAAGAGTTTGTACTCGGTCATTTGCGCCGACCTCCACACTGCGATCGAAGTATCAATACAATCACAAAACAGAATCGATCCAAGCAATCACAATCCAAATTCTCAACACACCATATCAATTAACTCGGTACATGTATAAGAGAGAGAGAGAGAGGATGGTGTGCCATACTCCTACGTTTCATGCTGACTTGACATTCACAATATGTCTTGCGTCAAGGCACATTATTACGTACCTAGTCATGTACCATAAGTAATCTGAAGCATCAACAGTGGTTGATTTTTGTTCAAGAAGTTGGTTCTTAGTGAATGATCCTTTTCCTTGCAATGTATCGTATAAAGGTTCATGCACCCATGACCAGCTAAGTTGGTATGGTTCATCTTCTGCGTCATTCGGCTTCTTAATCATCAGAGATATCTGGGTATTAATCTGTTTAACCACAGAGCAAAACACATCATTTTTTAATTACACAGTCGTCATAAGAATCAAACTGTTGGTTAAATTGCTGTAGGTAACAATATCTGCTTCATGAAATATCAGGTACACAAATACCTTCGCACTGTTAAATATTTCCTTGTTGCAATCAGCAAGAATACTAACAGACCAAGCGGGAACAAAAAACTTTCCGGAACTTCCTTCCAGTTCTGTGTTGGCGTCAGTTGTAGTGTTATCGTTGCTCAAGAAACAAACTTTTTGGTTACCAGCAGTGTATTGAGTCAACTGATCATTCACCGTAACATTGACATACGAATCAAAATATTGAAGTGTATTAGTATCGACAAATGCTTCAAACGTTGTTGATTATAACAACGGTAGAAAAGGCAAGAAGAGTCGATGAATGAACAAACCTCGAGTCCATTTCCTAATTTCTTGGCAATCGGGCTACTGCCAGTTATAATTTGCTCCACTGATTTGACAGCAGCATGGAGACTCTTAAGATGTCCGTATTTGGGTTGGTTCAAGTTTCCATATTCATCAAGAGGAGCATCATAGTCATATGACGTGACGATAAATGGACCCCCAGATGTACGCCCAAAGTTTGTTCCTCCGTGGTACTGAAAGATCGACACCACAATTTCAAACAACAATTAGTATACACAATATACTATATCCAGGTATATATACTGACAAACTTTAAAACAGATAAACAGGAAGAAAGAACCCACCATGTAGTAGCTTTGCAAAACACCTCCAGTTTGGATGAAACGTAAGACAGCATAGGCAACATCTTCGGTAGATCTGTGCGGATCAGGAGCACCCCATGCTTTGAACCATCCTACCCAATTCTCTGTCCATATCTTGGGACTTTTAGGATTGTTTGGTGTGAATTCATGGCAATAGAATCCATTGCACGTATTGATCTGTAAACATTGTTGGTTTCATATGGGTTAACCTAGGATTAATATAATTTATATTCAAGCAAAATCAATCTTTTATCTTTCAGTAATGAATTTCTAATCATATATACCATAGGTTGTGGGGCATCACTCTGTTGGCACATTAACCATGGGACACCAACGTTCTGTGATAGAGCCATTTTTGCTGCCCACTCAATGTAACTCTTGGCTGCTGGACCATATTGATTATGGTCGTTGACATTCCCGTATTCATTCTCAATCTGTTTATGACTAACCATTAGATATGAATACATCTACAGAAATGATACTAAGAATCAAAGGCAACCAAATAAAACCTGAGTTAGGATAATTGGTCCTCCTTGTGGTGCGAATAGCTTTGCTTCTTTGCACAAGTTAACGATGTATGTAGTGAATGTTTGCATCTCATTCTGCAACATTTAGTTTTGAGCAACTCCTCAAATTGAAATTTTTTGAATTCACCATAGAAAACAAAAAATAATGAAAATTAATTAATGACCAACATCAATGATTTACGAACCTTGTAAATCTGATTATCGGTTCTAAGTTCAATTCCCGGCATATTGTGTAGCCACATTGGGAATCCTCTGAAATGCACACAAAAAAAGACGAGAAAAATTCAGTTGAAAATTTGTTATAGATTAATTGAAACTAGTAGCGAAAGATAGAAGTTTCGTCGAAGAAACATACCCATAATTCCATTCAGCACAAACATATGGACCAATACGAAGGATAATGTAAAGTCCAGCTTCTTGTATTGTCTTCAAAAACCTGATTAAGTCTTTGTTCCCCGAGAATTCGTACTATAAATTGATCCATACACAAAACAACGAAAGCAAAATTAAGTTTACTGTAATGTATATTGAATTCTAAGAAAACAAAATAAATAAAAAAGAGTCTAAGAATGATCAAAACCTGTCGATAATGAGGTTCATGGTAATCCCAGAACACATAGGTCTCAATAGCATCAATACCACCTTCTTTTGCTTTCCTGATTAGATCTGGCCACATCTGTAACCAATATATAAAAACTCAATGAGTTTTATGTTTAAAAGTGTTGCATTTATTTTTTCATTACATCATGTATAACTTTCCGTTTACCTCAGGCGTGCTGCGAGGATAGTGGATGGCACCAGAGAAAATAATACGTCGCTCGCCATTGATAATTATGGCACGACTATCGTAAGAAATATTGGATGCATTTGCCACTGACGATGAGAGGCAAATGCCCAGCAAAGCTAGCACTAAAACAACAAATGTAGCTTTGCAATTCATTTGTGTTTTGAGGATGAAGTAAAAAATGTGATAATAAAAATTTCATTGGAGGTATTTATACAAGATTACCTTACTTAGACAAATACTATTAATAGGGTTCAGTTAGACTTGATAGATCTAGTAAACCGAAAGTGTCTAAAAATGCAGAAAAAAATTCGAGTGGAATTTGGATATTTTCCTCTTCAATAGATAAAGAGATCTAACCAATTGGTACCCATACATAGAACAAGATAGAAACTAATCGATTTAACTTTAGAGATTCAGTTTGAATTGGAACAAGATAGAGAAATGAATAACAAAACTTAGATTTAATTTGTCCAAATAAAAGCTCATCACATGAACCTTGAACAACTATACAAAGAAATTCTGTTT
Organism: Papaver armeniacum; assembly: GCA_023531295.1. Classification (NCBI taxonomy): domain Eukaryota; kingdom Viridiplantae; phylum Streptophyta; class Magnoliopsida; order Ranunculales; family Papaveraceae; genus Papaver; species Papaver armeniacum. The sequence continues at coordinate 1,069,024 of JAJJWW010004070.1, forward strand.
TGATTGTAAATTAAGGAATTCTGTTATAATTGTAAATTAATTCTGTTTTAACTAAAATTAAAAACAATTCACTCTACAAAATTCTATTATACTTATATAATCATGCATCAACATTCTTTCTATAGAACAAAAAATGGACCGAGCACAACCGGACCACAACTTATATATATAAAGTGGTTTTTTCGTAGTATGTCAATCACATGGTTCCATTTTTCCACCCTAATATTATTGCAGAAAGAACATGAATTTAATACCATAAAGTTCAATTTAACATGAATAACCCGAAAAAGTAAGATATATGACGCTTAATACTCATAATTATTCATAGATTGTTTTACAGACTCATTAATCGAGCAATTTATAGGCATAAACATATATGTTATGTTATCATCACAATAGATTCATTTATCAGCATAAAACAAATGTGACAAATCGAATTAAACAATATGGATACAAAAATATGTGTTCACTATGAACCCCATTTACCATTAATGGGCAATCCAATTTCAAAGGCCAAAATTCATACTGATCCAAACAAACCAAAAAAAAAAAAAAAATTGCATCTTGAGCATGAACCAAAGCAGTAGATAACAAACCTAGGTTAGCTGACTTTCGAAATTAACACCATGGCTCAGTCTTCAATCTCGTTTTCCACATTGTTTCTACTGATTTGCATCTGGGTTTCTGTTATTGATGGAAATTTCTGCACTCCGAATTGGGAATACAGAAAGGGGTTTATGGGAGTCGTGCTTGATTTGAGGTTTAATTAGGAGTTTGATCACGGTGGTTTAGCTAATGATAAAGACAACATCAAGAGCAAAGAATAGACGACGGGGTTCACAGCTTGCAAGTAGTACATTTGGTGGTGGTGGTGGTGGTGGTGGTGGTGGTGGATGGTAGCGAAGAAGATGATAGGGGAGGAAGACCGAGGTCTGTAGATCTTATTACTGCGGCTCATCCGATAGTCAACTCCAAATTAAGGCATTTAAGAAATTTCACGAATAAAAAAAAAAAAAAAAATGGTTCCCTATGAACCGCACAAATTATGGCACAACCGAGTACTCACATAAAGATGGGCCTCGTCCACCTTGGAAATTAGCATTGGGGCTATTTTTGGGCCCTACTAGGCAGAACGATGTGAGCATACGATTTTAAGTTTTTTTTTTTTTTTTTTTTTTTTTTTTTTGCGCGGGGTTTAATAAGAATTTTTGAAGAGAAATGATATTACTTTCAATTTTTCTATATTGGTGGGTTTGGATGTAGAATTTTAAAGGTGGAATTCATGGGTCAGGGATTTGGTGGAATTACATTTCCTTTTGTATGTTTGGTTGTCCAGAATCCTTGGAATCACGTTTCCTACGGGATTGACTTTCCAAACAAATCCTCCATATGAGTCCGAGCCCTCTCCCTAAGATTTGCTGGAAAACTTATCAAGGGATTTATGGACCCACTTTTTTTTAACTTTAAATCTCATATATATGCAATTTTAAGTTTTGAGGGTAATACCAAACGGTACAAAGACTTTAATACAAGAAAACTCTATAAATCCTATGAATTTATATTGAGTTACCAAACATACAAGGAATTTATATGATTCCCATAATTTATAATCCCATGGGATTATAAATTCCTGGAAACGGTGAATTCTGCAAACAAACCCACCATATGCGTAATCGGTCTAATGAAGTCAAAATCACGAAACCGACCACCTTCCTGATAGAATGGATATATTATTTTTTTTAATACGAAAGGAGATTTATTATTAAGAGAAGAGATTACACTTGTTCATCCATATGGATATAATAATCTACTATCCAAGCAGGGAAATTAGAAGACATTTCTAAAATTTGATAATCTAAGATACCACGTTTTGCTAATGCATGAGCCACATGGTTTACTTCTCTTTATACATTTCCAACTACTAAAAGAAGATACAATCTTTAAAACATCCATGACTACGTTTCTGGTTGTCCATTTTATTGCTTCAAATTGCCATTAAAATCATTGATGACATTTTGACAGTCTCCTTCAAGGTGCGCGCAAAGCTGCCACACCTTTATCTTTGGCCCATAGAACAGCTTCTAAAAGAGCTTTAGCTTCAGCCTGTTCAGGATCTAGTGCTCTACTCCTGCTACATCTAATCCCATCAGTTGTACCTGCGAAATTTCTTAATATTAGTCCACTTCCCATAATATGTGTTGCTTCCTCATAGGATGCATCAAAGTTAAGTTTTGTATAAGGTTGGACAGGTCTTTCCCAGTGTAGATTAATAGGAACATGATTATTAGTAAAAGATACATGATTTGCATTTCTTATCCTGTGCCACTCAGCATAGTCATATTTTATCAGATTTACCACATTTTGAGAGTTAGGTTGGATATTCTCAAATACTTTTTTGCATCTACACTTCCATATCTGCCACATTACAAATCCAAACCATTCTACAATAATTTGTTCCTTCCTTGGTTATTACCCTGAAACATGCTACACAACCAATCATTAAACTGAACATTTCCTATATTACTGGTGACATTTTTATCACCGCATCACAAACACTACGGGAAAAAGAACAATCAATAAAAAGATGTTGCATACTTTCAAAATGATTACAACAGAGAGGGCAATTAGCATCAATATTATTATGAAACCTAACTAAATTTTCACCAACAGGGAGACAATTCTGTAAACATTTCCAAAGAAAAAACAGGATATTACCAGGGAGGTTAGTTCTTTAACTGGTTCGTGGGTTAAGTCTCTTTATACGTGCGTTCGAAATATTTACCAGTCAACTGGATTCATGTTCATGGTCAACAACACTCGACACAATTTAGTCAACGGTCAACATTACGTTTTTCGAGTGCCCAGTAGGAGTGCACCTCCGTGGTTGGGTCAGTCAACAGGACTGAACTCACGTACTTGGGTCAGTCAGCTGGACTCAAGTTTCGTACACCACTGGTCAATGGTACGATGGATTCCTCGTTTGACAAAAACCGTTGCGAAAAGTCTACTATGGGGCAGTAGGGGTAAAAAAAATGCATAATACCGTTGCCAAAAGTCCAAAATGTCATTTTTGGAATTTTTGAGCCGGAACAGTACATGCCCGGAATATCACCCTTTTTTTAAAGTCCTATTCCGGTCAACTGTTATCGGAAGGTGTTATTACTTAAAAGTTAACAGATTGGCCGGTACCATACGGCATTATCCAATCTAAAGTATGGCATATAAGAAATTGCATATGGAGTGGAAAGTTAGGAAATCAATTTTGAGAGTAGGAGATGAATGAACAGATGAAGGCCTAAGATGGACAAACTGAATGTATACTGAATTAAAAAATGTTTATTTACAAAAATAAAAATAAAAAAACTATCCAGAATCCTCACATAAAAAAATGCAAATGTAAACTCTAAGAAAATCTAACGTCAATTTCAAGAAATCAAGCTAGTTTCTTATAAGCAAACCTAAAAGAACTGAAACTTGACTCTAGACAAATTGAAAGAATTTTTTTTTTTATCAGAAGGAGGATTTATTAGATGTGGAGAATGTACAAAGGGTCTACCAGAGGTAGAAAAAACAAACAGAGAAAAGAAAAAAACTACCTTACAAAAAGAATATGTTGTCCCAATTAGAAACACTGTGAGAAAAATTTACATGAACTTGATTCTTTTTTGAAGCAACCCAAGAGAGAACCAAAGCTTTTGCATCATTGCATAAGTCCAGATCAACCTTGAGATCGTAATTCTTCTCGAAAATTCGACAATTACGTTCTCTCCAAATAATCCAAGTAACAACAGCATGGATCAAATCCCAAATAATTCTTCCATGATAAGATAGATGAGGATGAAACCAACAATGAGCCAAGTCTTTAAAAGACCAAGGAAAGACCCAAGACCAGTTTGAACTTGGCATCATCGAACACCAGATTTTATGCACAATCTTGCAATGCAAAAAAAGATGTTCCCGAGATTCTTCAACATTCCCGCAAAGTACACAAGAGTTATATAGATGAATACCTTTCTGATCTAAGATATCTATGGTGTTAAGCTTGTTGTGAAATAAGCACCACATCAAGAAGGTAATCATAGGAGGGATAATAGATTTCCATATGAATGATTTTGGGAAGTTATCGAAACCCACAGCAGCAGTTAATTTAGAATACAAGGACTTCACTGTGAAGATACTTAAGTTATCAGCCCATCGTCCAGTGTCCAACAGATTATCAAGAGGAGGTGGAGTGCTACCAAGAACAACAAACAGTTCCGCCATTTGATCAGCTTCCACATTATTGAGAAGACTTTTGAAATCAAAATTCCAACTCCCATTCCCAGTGATCATGTCAGCAAGCTTTGAACTCTTGTTTCTGATTAACTTGAATAGGTTATGGAAAGAGTTAGCCAGGATAACATTACCAACCCAAGGATCAAACCAGAAAGAAATCTGCTTACCAGAATGAATATTTATAGTTGAATTAGAACTGATTAGAGAACTTGTTTCCGCAATGCTTTTCCAACAAGAAATACCAAAAGCAGTATCTACTTTTTCTGGAACCCAATAAGACTGATTGTCACCGTGCTTGTCTGCAATTAACTGGCGCCATAATTGATTTTTCTCAGACCCGAACCTCTAACACCATTTTGCCAGCAAACAATGATTCATAATAGAGAGATTTAAAACACTCGGTCCACCTCTATCTTTTGAAGCTTGCACTAACTCCCAATTAATAGATGTGAAGTTTTAGAGCCATCTCCATGTTCCCATAGAAAATCTCTCATTTTCTTTTCGAGTTGCTAAATGATAGACATAGGAGCTTTGAATAGAGAAAAGTAATATAGAGGCAGGTAAGATAAGATGCATTTAAATAAAGCCAGCTTACCTCCTTTTGAAAGTGTACCTTGTCTCAAAGAAGATAACCTGAAATCAAACGTTTTAAGAATTGGATCCCATATAGATTTTGAATTAGATTTAGCTCCAAGAGGCATCCCCAAGTATTTGAAAGGAAGCTTATCTGTAGTACAACCAAATTCCTTAGCCCAAGTGTTGATAGATGAAACATCTCCAATAGCAATAAGTCTAGTTTTGGATGGATTAACTTTCAGGACAAATATGTATTCAAAATACTATAAAGCAGAGAATAAATTATGCAACTCTTCCTTCCTATCATCGAGAGAAAATAGTATCATCTGCATAGTGTAGGTGATTTACTACGATACTTGTAGAAGAAACAAAAACCATAGAATAAGTTTAACTGAGCTGCTCTGTCAAAATACCTGGAAAAACCCAACATAGCAATGTTAAAAAGTAATGGATAAATAGGGCAACCTTGCCTAACACCTCTACTACTTTTGAAAAAACCAAAAGGAGATCCATTAATGAGGACTGAGAAGGAAGAAGTAGAGTAACAAAACCTCTGTTACTTGCAAAATTTTGAACTAAAACCCATTTTTATCATGACAGATTCAAGATAGTTCCAGTTAACTCTATCAAATGCTTTTTCATGATCAATCTTGCAAATGATACCTGGATTGTTTGCTCTGATTCTTGAGTCCACAAGTTCATTGGCTATTAGAATGCCATCAACAATCTGCCTACCTTCAATGTAACCACTTTGAACTGGAGAAATTAATTTAGACATTACTAGTTTCATTCTTGAAGCCAGAACCTTTGCAATGATTTTGTAGACACTAGTTAGGAGGCAAATAGGTCTACAATCCCTTATTGTTTCAATATGGTCCTTCTTGGGCACAAGAGTGATAAAAGCAGAGTTATGCCTGCTATCCATATAACCTGAAGTACAAAATTCCTCAATAGTGCTCATGATATCTACCTTTAAGAACTTCCAACACTTGGAGAAAAACATAATAGGATACCCATCAGGCCCAGGTTCCTTGTCATTACCTAGTTCTTGGATTGCATGCCAAACTTCTTCTTCTGTGAAATTAGCCTCAAGAATAGTGGCTTCAGTTTCGTTTATGCTATCAAAATCAATGCCCTCCAAGTTTAGTCTGATGATTTCCTCCTCAGTGAATAACTCCTTATAGAAACCCACAATGTGATCTTGTAGCTTGCTTCTATCCTCCACCAAATCATTACCAATGTACAATTGCCTTATCCTGTTGAACCTCCTTTTATATGTGGCTTGATTAATGAAGAAAGAAGTATTTTTTTTCTCCCTCCTGCAACCATTTTGTGTTAGACTTAATTTTCCAAGTAGTTTCTTCCATTTGTGTAACTCTTTCAAATTCAGCTTTGTGGTGAATCCTTTCCTGAAGTTTATCTTCTGTTAAGACATTGTCTTCCGCCAAGCTATCTAAATCCTGGATTTCTGACAAGATGAGATTGAGTTTAGTATTGACATGGCCAAAAACAGATTTATTTCATACCTTTAATTTCTCCCTTAAATCCGTGAGTTTCAACCATAAAATTGTGCTCGGGGTACCTGCAAAAGAAAATGACTGCCACCACTCTTCTAACAAAAGTAGAAAACCATTCTCTATAAACCACATTATTTCAAACCTAAAAGGGTTAGGACCCCAGGAAGGATCAGAAATATCTAGGATTAAGGGAATGTGATCTGAAGTGGGTCTGGATTTTGCATTTTTGGAAATAAAAGGGTAATGAGATTCAAATGAATGGGAGATGAGGAATCTGTCTAATCTACACATGACAGGATTTGCTTGACCATTAGACTATGTGAATCTTGCACCTTTTAGAGGTAAATCTAAAAGATCATGATGTAAAATGAATTTAGTGAATTGCTTCATACTTCTAGACAGCTTGGTGCAGTTCTTCTTCTCAGCACACGTTTTCACAGTGTTAAAATCTCCACCTATACACCAAGGTAGATCCCAATAAGTACTGCAAACATTGTCCAATTCTTCCCAAAATTAATCTCTATCAATTGGGTTATTTGGACCATACACATTAGTAAGAACCCATTCAAAACCATCAACTTTATTGATACAAGAGATGGAAAAAGTGTAATCACCAACCAGTGAGTCTGTGACCTCCAAGAAATCCTTATCCCACATGATTAACATACCACCAGAACTTCCAACAGATTGTTGGAAAGTCCATCCAAATTTATTGCGCCTACAGATTTGAGTAACATCATAACTAGTGTACTGCATCATTTTAGTTTATTGAAGAATGAGGATTGGAGCTCTAGTAACTTGGATCATCTTATTTACAATAAGCCTCCTTTTGTAAGAGTTTAAACCTCTCACATTCCAAGAAAGAATTTTTAGACTCATTTATAAACTTGAGAAGCCCGTAGAGAGGAAGCTCTTTTGGTTTTGGGTGTAGTAACGAAAACAGAAGTTGGGGTGATACCAAGTCTTTTATATTCAGTGACCAACTTTTTTGGGAAGCATTTATTAACTGAGAGACTATAATAAGCATCATCAGTTACCTCAACTTCTTTTGGTTCAAAACCAGGTGGAAATATGGGCGAGCTTGAGGATGTAGACAAGGTGGATTCATCTTCTACCAAATAAACAATGAATGAATCTTCAAGACCCATCAAAGGAAATGAACGTGATTTTGGCTCACATGAATAGATACATCTTGTATCTCTTCAAAGGTAATAATGTATTGCATAGCAAAGTCTTTGTAAATAGCCTTTTTAACAAGAATATTGGACATATATATGTGTTGTGTGGTCACAGCACATATGACACGTAAATACACACCGACGAGCAAGTATATCGAAGTCCAAGTCTGTTGCAAAGAACAAGCATGGTAAATAGAAGACACAGTCTGTTATAGTCCAAGTCTTCCGGTATATAAAAACATGTAAACTGTTGTAACAAGTATTTTAGATTCCCAGCAATATCGTACAATTTGTTTATTAGGTTTTGAATCCTTCTCATGTACATCATATAAATACTGAATGAAAATACTCTAGTCCATACATTTTTGTGAGACAGTAAAATATCTAAGCCTAGAATTCTTGATGGTATCATCTTGATCCATCCTAGGACCGATTATCTCTTCCGCAATTTCATTCTCTGATCTCTCACACAATGGTGAATTCTTCAACTCAATCTCCACCTGAAAGCCCTGTTCATCCAAACACAGAAACTCAACCTTCACGAAACCCTAGGATATTAGATCCTTATATCATTCATCCCACCGATAACTTGACCATTGTGTTGTTCTCTCCCTTTGTTGCAAGGTGATAATTACGGATCATGGGTATGAGGTATTACCAAGGCTCTCAACGCCAAAGGAAAACTTGGCTTCGTATGATGGATCACTTCCTCCTCCGACTAATGACCTTGTCTATCAATGTTGGAAGCGCTGTGATGATTTGGTAGGAAGCTGGCTTCTCAACTCCTGTCAGCCAGATATCCGTGCAAGTTGCTTATACGCGCCTTCTTCCCATACAATATGGAAGGATCTCCAGGTGAGATTATGTATCTCTAATGCACCTATCTTATTCCGTTTGAAATCCGCAATTGCTTCCATTCGACAAGAGTCGATGTCTGTCTCTTTGTATTACACAAGATCAAAATATTATGGGATCAATATGATTCCCTGGTCGCTGTTACTGAGGTCTGCATTTGCGGCGCTGGAAAGACATTACTCGAGCGCCTTGAACGTGAAAGAGCTATGGAGTTTCTCCAGGGCTTACATGATCGTTTATCCAATCTCCGAAGTCAGATCTTATTGATGGATCCTTTTCCAACTGCTCTGCGCATCTTCAACATGGTGGAGCAGGAGGAAGAACAGCAGCATATAACTGCCAGCCCTCTTCCCAACATCGAGTCTACAGCTCTCAATACTGGTCGTTATGCTGCACAACCTTCTTCTAGTCGCTCTGCTCTCTCTGCAAGTCACAACAAGAGGCCGCGACCCCATTGTGACTACTGTAATGGCCATGGTCATGTTAGAGACCGCTGCTATCGTTTTCATGGTTTTCCTGCTCCTTCTGCATCACAACCAGTTGCTGCCAACACCACCATTGCTCCTCCATATCTTCAGCTTTCACATCAGCCTGCGATGACTTCTTTCTCCGCTGACCAATATTCACGTCTGTTGGCTCTAATCAACACTCAATCTGAAGATACTCCAATGGAACCACGTGTCAACTTTGCTGGTAAGCTCCTAACTACATTTTTTTTCTTCTGAAACCTGGTTTGTTGATAGTGGTGCTACTCACCATATCTGCAACTCACCATCTTATTTAAGTTCATACTCTCCTGTTAAAACTTTAATACAAATGCAACTTCCAAATGGTACGTTTTCTACAGTTAAACACATTGGTGAAGTAATCTTATCACCCACTCTAAGATTATCAAACGTTCATCATATTCCGAACTTCAAATTTAATCTATTGTCTGTGAGTCAATTGACCCGAGCTTTGAATTGTGCAGTTCTTCTCACACACAATTCTTTCATCTTTTAGGACCTGTCAACGAATACAACGATTGGTAAGCTTCATGCGGGTCTGTATCAGCTACGGGTCTTTGCGTCATCGCATAAAGTTTTGTTTAATAAAACAACATTCGACATTTGGCACTGTAGACTTGGCCATCCTAGTTTAGCTCGTTTTCGTTACCTTTGTAATTCGCATGATTATATGCATTCCAGTTTTTGTACTAGTTGCGATGTATTCCCGATGGCAAAACAAACTCGATTATCTTTTAATAAAAATAGTATTTCTTTTAAACGCTGTTTTGAGCTTATTCATTGTGACATATGGGGACCATTTTCTACTCCCTCTCTCACTGGTGCAAAATACTTCCTAACCATTGTTGATGATTTCTCACGTTGTACTTGGGTATATCTAATGCATACCAAAAGTGAAACCTGCAAATTTATCAAATTCTTTGCTCGTTATGTTGCAACTTAATACTCTACACACCTCTATACTTTATCTACAGGTGTTTATTTACCTTTTTTTTACCAATATTGCAGCGAATACAATCTAAAAATGGCACAGAATTCCTTTCTCGAGAATTTCAGACATGGGTCACTGAGAATGGTGTTCATCATCAACGCAGCTATACTTACACTCCACAGCAAAATGGGGTAATACAAAGAAAACATCGGCGTTTGTTAACCGTTGCTCGAGCTCTCTGTTTTCAAGCACAATTGCCTATTACTTATTGGGGAGAATGTATCCTTACGGCCACTTACCTAATCAATAAGATGCCTACTCCGGTACTCTCTAAACGCTCCCCCTATGAAGTTCTTTTAGGTAAACAACCTGATTATCGTAATCTTCGTGTTTTTGGTTGCCTGTGTTATGCTCGGAACACTAAAATCACAAACAAATTCGACCCTCGTGCTATGCCTGGAGTTTTTCTTGGTTATCCATATAACCATAAAGGATACATAGTTTTGGATTTATCTACCAAGTCTACTTATATATCTAAAGATGTTGTTTTTCACGAACATTTTTTTCCTTTTAAGGATGCACAACTTACTACTAGTGACTCATTTAAATCTGTAGTGCAAGAAGATTTTTTCTATGATGACCCTCCTATTAACATTTCACAATTGCAAACTACACCAATTGTTACTCATTCAGCTCATCAACCTTCTATTTCCTCTTTGCATACTGTTACTTCAGAGACTGACAGCACATCGAATTTGAATGATATCCCTTCTCCAGTTCTGCATCCTAGCTCTACTACTGTTAACGATTCCATTCTCCATATTCCAGAACCGTGTTACGTCGTTCTACTAGGGATCATCATCGACCACCACATTTGAAAGATTATATTTGTTCTGTTACACAATGTGATTCATCATCTATTTATCCTCTAACTGATTACATTTCTTTTGATCAGTTTACTGCATAACACCGTGCTTTTATTTCGTCAGTACTCACCCATGACGAACCATGCAACTTTACAGAAGCCATCAAAATTCCGGCTTGGCGTGATGCAATTGTCACGGAACACACAGCTCTCCAAGACAATGAGACATTTACTCTCACTTATCTTCCGCCTGGAAAAACCTCCATTGGCTGCAAATGGGTTTTTAAGATTAAATATAAACCCAATGGTGATATTGAACGTTAAAAAGCACGCCTTGTTGCTAAAGGTTACACACAACTAGAGGGTATTGATTATCACGATACTTTTTGAGTTGCCAAATTAGTCACTCTTCGTGTTTTATTATCTATTGCTGCTATTCAAAATTTTCCCTTACATCAACTTGATGTTAATAACTCTTTTCTGCAGGGTGATCTCCTTGAGGATATTTACATGAAAATTCCTCCAGGTTTTCAGAAGAAAGGAGATACTCGTGTTTATAAACTCAATAAGTCCTTATATGGGCTCAAGCAAGCATCTCACCAATGGTTTGCTAAATTCTCTGTTGCCTTAATTGATGCTGGTTTTGTCCAATCACGTGCAGATTATTCTCTTTTTACTTTTCACTCTGGTAACGTTTCACTATATGTTTTGGTTTATGTCGATGACATCATTATTACAGAGAATAATGACTCTTCCATTCAATCACTCAAAACTAAACTTGAGTCCCAATTTTTACTTAAGAATCTTGCCCGCTTACAATACTTTCTTGGTATTGGAGTTTCTCGATCTCCCAAAGGTATCTTTCTTTGCCAACATAAAGACATTCTTGACATTGTTAAAGATTCTAGACTTTTAGGTGCTAAGATTGCTCCTTCTCCCATGGAACATAAGCTTCTTCCCAATTCTGGTAATCCACTACCAGATCCAAGTATATATCGTCGTCTTATTGGTAGACTACTTTACCTTTAGGTAACTCGCCCTGATATAACTTATTCAGTCAACTACTTGAGTCAATTCATGCAGCAACCGTGCTCTAGTCATTTGGATGCTGCTCATCGTGTAGTTCGTTATCTTAAAGGTACCGTTAACAATGGTATTTTTCTTTCTTCCACTAGCTCTTTGTCCCTTGTCTGGTTATACTGATTCTGACTAGGCAGGGTGTCCTACAACTCGCCGTACAACGACAGACTATTTTACAATGCTAGGCGATAGTCCTATTTCTTGGAAGTCTAAGAAACAACCAACTATCTCACTCTCTTCTGCTGAAACAGAATATCGTGCTCTTGCAAAACTTACTTCTAAATTGCAATGGTTACATTATCTATTTCAGGATCTTCGTGTTTCTATTCCGAAGCCTATTCCGTTTTATTGCGACAATCAAGCCGCTATTCATATCTCTGAGAACCCGGTATTTCATGAACGAAATAAGCATATTGAAATCGATTGCTATTTCGTTCGTGAGAAACTCCTATCTGGTCTCATCAAACCTACTCACATTCCATCAGCTGATCAATTAGATAATCTCTTTACCAAACCACTGGGCGTGGATTATTTTCGACGTCTTTCTATCAAGTTGGGCCTTCGTCCTGACTCCACTCCTGCTCCAACTTAAGGGGGGGTATTGGACATATATATGTGTTGTGTGGTCACAACACATATTACACGTAAATACACACTGACGAGCAAGTATATCGAAGTCCAAGTCTGTTGCAAGAAAAAGCCTGGTAAATAGAAGACGGAGTCTGTTATAGTCCAAGTCTTCCGGTATATACGAATATGTAAACTAATGAAACAAGTATTTAGATTCCCAACAATATCGTACAATTTGTTTATTAGGTTTTGAATCCTTCTCATGTACATCATATAAATACTGAATGAAAATACTCTAGTCCATACGGTTTTGTGAGACAGTAAAATATCTAAGCCTAAAATTCTTGAAGGAAGCTGAATGAGGGGTTTTAAGATGGGGCCATTTTGGGTAATCTTAGAGGCTAGATATTGCATAGAATGATGAGGCATAGATGAGAAATTTATACCAAGGTTCCCACCTAAATTGAACAATCTACGAGCTTCTGTAAGTACCCAGTTTGGAATAATAAATTTCATCTGCTTGGAGCTTGAAAAGGATGTGGTACATGAAAGGTATTGAGAATGAAAGTTTGGTTTACTAAAAGATGGTGTTGATGCAAGGTGATTTGGGATAATTTCCAAAACGGGTGGAAGAGGGTATGAAGAGGAAATTGTAGTAGGTGTGGAAGTGAAGGTTGGGCATACAAACCTTGGAATTGGTTGTATGATTGAATATAAGTACGAGGGATTTTATGGGTGGATTTTGATTGTTTAGGAGGTGGAGTTTCAACATATTCATCAACTACCATATGATAAGCAGGAGAAACATCCATATCCATCTGAGAGACGGCTCCATCTGAAACGGAATTAACTATGTTTAATTGCGACGATGTTTCAAGTTTCAACCCAATGCTTCCTTGGAATTGATTGTGGAATCTTCTTCTTTCATGACTTTAGAGGATTTTTTCCTTTTTCTGGATTGTTTGGTGGACCCATGATGAGCTGGTTTTCGTTGAGCAAATTTTAAAAAATCTTTTTTATTGGGCAAGTCAGTTGCCATAGAAACATCATCTAAAGATAAATTGTGGAAAGTTCCAGCTAGAATGCGTGAATCTGGGAGAAAATTTCCTTTTCGTTTTTTGTTATTAATCCTCCGTGCTTGAATGACGTTTTGACTGAGCCAGATCGTTAGTTTTCAAAGTGTTCGGTATTTGAGCGTTTATGTTCCAGTAGCTAATAGTTGAAAGAACTTCTAACTGCACTTCAGTTGCAACTCTGCAAGCCTATTTTTCATACGCCACAAGTTGTTGATCCCAAATTAGTCTTCCCTGAACCACTTATATCAAGGAATTTAACTTTACAATCTTATTGTGTGCACACTATGACTTGTTTAGTCATATATCAAGGAATTTAACTTTACAGTCTTATGTTTGATACGCCACAAGTTGTTGATCCCAAATTAGTCTTTCAATTTCTTCAACCAATACATGAAGAGTCTTTAATATTATAATAGCATAGTTTTATTTAGTTTCCCCCAACATTTCACTTCTAACTTTTTATCTTGAAAATCAAAGGTAACAAAAAATGATACTCCATATAAAGGTTGTGAAACATCGATTAATCATAAACTAGTTTACAAACTCCTACACAGATCAATTTATAGTCTAAGGATGTATGCTTATCTGTTGTTATGTTAATCTCACTCACCACCATCACAATATACTCATTTATTAGCATAAAATAAATTTGACAGGTGAACTAAGCAGTATGCATGAATGAATGCCAAACAAACCTGTAACGGATAAAAGATTGTAACCCGCAATAGAATTATATCGGCAGAACTAAGCAGTATGCATGAATGAATGCCAAACAAACCTGTAACCTGAACAGAAGTATTCCTAATAAATAAAGGGTCTAAGTGTAAATTCTAAAATGAAATTGTGCTTCGTCGCTAATAAATCGATCTATAAGACATATGCTGTCAACCACCGGTTCCGCTAAAATGGTCTTTGTGTATCCACTTTCAGAAGAATTAAGGGCAATTACCATAATATTTAAATACGAATTCTGATGGCCTGTCAATGGGGAAATTGCGAAGTACATTCTCCTATCTCTGAATGTATCAGTATTCAAATAGTATCTAATGCTGCGTAGACTCTCTGCATGAATATCGTTTATCGTCATAGCAAAACAGACTTTCACTGGAAACTGGTATCTCAGAATGTCCAATCCTCTGCCGAATCACATCAATTGGCGTTGAATTATTATTTTTTTCCCAACATCTAGACCATCTAGTACTTCTGCTTCTATATCTTCTTCTTCCAATTTTAATATGCCAAGTCTTGTACCTGATGGGGTGATATTTCCATCATCGATCTGTTTCAGCAGTTTTATAGGCATTCCTACTTTTAAACGTAGTATATGATTCGGCATGTGGGGAAATGTTGTGTCGTTTAGAAATTCTATGCATAGTGTATGGACCATGTTTGCATAGTCATATGAAGCTAGAGATAAAGCGTCATTGCTTAGATATGTATGCTCTGTTCCTGGAAATAAGGTAGCCATGCGTGAATTTATTTCGAACATATTGTCAGAATGAAAAGCTAAGATGGCTCTCCTCGAGAAATATCCTTTTTCAGTGCTTCTATCATCAAATTCTGGATACGAATTTTCTATAACTCTATCCAAAAATTCTTCTTTTGTTGTCGGGATCACATTCATGCCGTGATCCATGATTGTCGTTCCTTGAGTTGTTTCGAACAGTGGGTAGATTTTTTCTGTAGTCCGTTCTTCTTATATCCCTGTTATACATTTCAATTCGTTAAAGTTTAGAATTTTATTAAAAAATCCGTCTCTCCGTGGAATTAAACAGAACATGTTAAATTGTGGGCAATATAATCACTATATTTAAAATATGATTGTAAATCGAGCATGAAACCTGCAATGATTCTTTATATTATTAATTATCACTGAGATCAATTATCAGTGTATTTTCTTATTTCGGAAAAACATAAAATCAAAATATACATGTGTTTGATATTCATACCTAAAACATGAATGTAAATCAACATAAAATCTCAAAAACAAAGTAATGCATACACAAATTACGATGTGATTGGCCAGAAAATGAAAAAACACACATGTTTGGTTTGAGATTTCAATTACGATGCAAAAAAACATTGTATGAAAACTGCAATATACTTAAATAAATTTATATGCCTTGATCATCAGCTTTGGTTGCTTCTTTGTCGTATTTTTCTTTCACAGTCATATTTCTTGATTCTTTTCTGGGATTTCCTTTAGTAGATATTGAAACTATAAAAGCTTGGTGCAATATCACTGTTATATGATTTATTAAATTGTATTTCTTGGTAAGAAAGATATAAAGCACCTAAATATTTGGAATGTAACGATATTAAAGGAATCCGAACTATGCTTAGATATCATGTTTCTATTCAATCCATGGTTTCTGGATACTCCACCCGATTTATCAGATACATATTAGATATTGTAGATGTTTAGATATAGGATTACTCAATAAATGTAGATCTTAGTAAGGTATTTTCATATTATTTTCCCCAGAATAAGATCTCAATAGGTTTGATGAATATGCTTTATCTACGTTAAAAAGGTAATAAATATTTTAATATAACTTTTCTTCCGATTAAATTTAGGGTTTCCAATGTTGGAGCTGGGGTTCTTGAAGTCAAATCATGTGTACTTCATAAGTTAGTTATCACCAAATGATCGCATATTTGGTTGGTCAGTACTAATGAGTTTGAAGTTCTATCATGGATCTTGATAGTAATAAAACAAAAACAAATTCTAAATCACAATTCAAATTTCAAAATTCTACAATTAACAAAGAATTGATTGAAAATGGCAAGCAAGGTAAATTTAAACTATGTGGTAGGGATTAAACTTCTTTTGGTTGGTTGAATAAAACCATACCGTTCGTATCAAATCAAAGATTCACACCCCTTTTGCCTATGGTTTCTTTGTTGTCTTTGTATGTCTCTTGCCTTTTTTATATTGTTTCGCAAATGTTTTGTCGTATTTTCTTTTTTTTAGATTGCATATATTCATACAGAGCTGGGGTTTGTCTTTTTTTGAGTCAACACCTAGGGTTTGTTTGTTGATAGAAAAATAGTTAGGGTTGCTTCGTCTATTGTGGTAGTAGTCTTATTCGAGACATGTTTCATCAGTTAATGCTAAATAGACTTGCACACTATTTGAACAATGAGAAAAATTAAGGGCATACAAAGAACCCTAAAAATAAAAACTTCTACTAAGAGAACGCTAAACAAAAATGGGACCAATACTAATTGACAAATCCATCTATTTTATTATTTCCTTAAACCATAATTCATGGTAATGTTGTACTCCGATTGAACTTCTAATTATCGTTGTCTGATACGATGACCACGTCAGAATCTTTGGTTTCTTCCGACTCACTGTCAGATAACAGGATAAGTTTCCTGCAACATTTTTTCTTGGTTGGTGTTACAACCGAAATTTCATCAGAGTCGGTACAACTTTTATCGGACTCACTTTCAGTATCAAATAGAACCTGCTTTCGCTTTGAAATTTTAGCAGTAGGAACCTGAAAATACAACTTGTTAGAATCATAGTATTTTAAAGTTAATGCATCATGTCTAGATTGGTATGGGTATCAATACCTGATGGAATTCACGGTTTGAAGGATTCACTTTGACAATTTTTTTCACATCAAAACATTTTGTTTCCCAGGTTTGTTTAGTAACTTCCCAGGTCGAATAAACCATTTTTTGTCTCTCATGCATTTTTGGTCTGGCTTGCTAATTCCGCAGGGTCCATGTAGCATGAACTGAACAACAACTTTATGCCCATCTGGATCATTTTCTTTGTCAGGTATTTCTGCCGATATAATTCTAAAGTTGAAAAAACAATGGAAATAGCAGATTAAAAGTGATGAGTTTCTCACCGCAATGTAGAGTGGAGTTTACGATCCTAAAAATAAACCTGTTTCTGGAATCAAATCAATCAATCAACGAAACAATAAAGACCTTCATCGCAAAAAGCCCAAGAAAAAACAATGGGAATAGCATATAAAAAGTGATGAGTTTACGATCAAAGCATGCCGATGAAACACATTCAACCATAAAGCATACCTATATTTTTGCTCTTGCGCAATCTGCACCAAAGAAAAATGGGATTCTGGCATCTGTGCAAGGGCCTTAAATAGAGAGTAATTAAACTCAAAAAATTCCAAAAAAAAAAAAAAATTCTTTGTAGGAAATAATATACGTATCCAATATTCACATTTATTTGGATATCAAATTGCAATATTTTCTTCCTTCCAATATTTTATTTCTTGTTATTTTTGACATCCACATTTATTTTGGTATTTTTCAAAATTGTTAATGAAATCGCTCCTATGATTTTGTTTTTCGTTTTTTTTTTTTTGTTGATGTTCGTGATTTTTTTTTTTGGAATTTGGAATTCATATTCCTAATGGTTTTGTATTATTTTATTTTTTGTACAGGATTAACGGACTCTTCACTCTATTCAGGCATGACTCCCACAAATCAGGTATTTTCTTTTAATCAAAAAAAAAACTCATTCAGGTTAATTCTTATAATATTTTTTAGGTATTCAATACCATGTAATTAGGGGAAGATTTTTCTTTTATCGTAGTTTGGAGATGTAATTAAGGGGATTTCATTACAAAAAATGTAAATGGACATTGGACATTGGTTTATTTATATGATTTTTTTTATTTATATGATTGTTTTTTTTTAATCATATGATCGATTTAATTTTACGATGAAATCATGATGAACATTTTATCGTATTTTATCATGATGATGATTTTTTTTTTTTTTGTAATGTTTAAATTACTTATATTTGTTTTGATATGTTTCTTAGAATAAATAAGATTTAGGAAATTATTTTCTAAAATGTGAGTGGTAAAAAAATATTTCGTGGGCCCAAAAGATTTTACTGGAATTCTATTGGCTGAAATTTAGAATGGTGGGGCCATAATAAACCAGAAGCTCCGATTGGCCACGTCGCTCAAACTCTGTTTTTATATAAAGAATCTTAGTAAATAAATGAAACAGATTTTTGACCAAACGACGGAATACATGTTATTTTCATGGAATTAACTCCTATCAAACACAACCTAATAGTAAATAAATGATACTAGTTTCCCCGGAGATTGTACTCTTCGGAATTAAAACCACACCATCCGGTGCTTCTATTTACTGTAGTATCCCTCTTTTTATATGCCTCGTGTCCAAACATCGAGCATTCTCAACAAAAGGGAGGATCCAAACTAATTAGTTCTTTAACTGGTTCGTGGGTCAAGTCTCTTTATACTGTTATTGTTGGCTTGTTGCTTTTCTGTAAGGAGTTTTTTTTTTTTTTTTTTTTTTTTTTTTTTTTTTTTTAAATCGCCCAATTCCATATATATGGTCAACGTATTATGTATTATTTAATTCCAAAAACAACATACATGGCCAAAAGGGTAAAATATGGCCAAATAAAATGATGCCTATGTCCCTATACACGACTACGCGATGAATGCAGTGGAATATTTTTTGGAGTGGACTAATAGTGCTTTCGAAATATTTACCAGTCAACTGGATTCATGTTCATGGTCAACAACACTCGACACTATTTAGTCAACGGTCAACATTACGTTGTTCGAGTGCCCAGTAGGAGTGCACCTCCGTGGTTGGGTCAGTCAACAGGACTGAACTCACGTACTTGGGTCGGTCAGCTGGACTCAAGTTTCGTACACCCCTGGTCAATCGTACGATGGAGTCCTAGTTTGACAAAAATCGTTGCGAAAAGTCTACTGTGGGGTAGTGGGGGTAAAAAAAAAGCATAATACGATTACCAAAAGTCCAAAATGTCATTTTTGGAAATTTTGAGATGGAACAGTACATGCCCGGAATATCACCCTTTTTTAAAGTCCTATTCCGGTCAACTGTTATCGGAAGGTGTTGTTACTTGAAAGTTAACAGATTGGCCAGTACCATGCGGCATTATCCAATCTAAAGTATGGCATATAAGAAATTGCATATGGAGTGGAAAGTTAGGAAATCAATTTTGAGAGTAGGAGATGAATGAACAGATGAAGGCCTAAGATGGACAAACTGAATGTATACTAAATTAAAAAATGTTTATTTACAAAAAGAAAAATAAAAAAACTATCCAGAATCCTCAGACAAAAAAATGCATACGTAAACTCTAAGAAAATCTAACGTTAATTTCAAGAAATCAAGCTAGTTTCTTATAAGCAAACCTAAAAGAACGGAAACTTGACTCTAGACAAATTGAAAAAACTTCTAACTGCACTTCAGCTGCAACTCTGCAAGCCTATTTTTGATACGCCACAAGTTGTTGATCCCAAATTAGTCTTCCCTGAACCACTTATATCAACGAATTTAACTTTACAGTCTTATTGCGTGCACACTATGACTTGTTTCATTCAATTTCTTCAACCAATACATGAAGAGTCTTTGATATTTTAATAGCATAGTTTTATTTAGTTTCCCCCGACATTTCATGACTTCTAACTTTTTATGTTGAAAATCAAAGGTAACAAAAAATGATAAGATATAAAGGTTGTGAAATATCGATTAATCATAAACTACTAGGGATGTATGCTTATCTGTTGTTATATTAATCTCACTCACCACCATCCCAATATATTCATTTATTAGCATAAAATAAATTTGACAGGTGAACTAAGCAGTATGCATGAATGAATGCCAAACAAACCTGTAACGGATAAAAGATTGTAACCCGCAGTAAGATCTACCAATATGTATTCATTGGGTTTTTCCCAAGAAAAGCAAACAGCTTGTCAGGCAGCTCGGTCCGGGTGCGCCCCAATAGCTGGTCCATAATGTGGAGCATAGCTCAGTTGACACACGATTATTGCCGTTTACACCAAGGTTCATGGATCGAGCCTGTCTGGGTGTTGTATATCTTCTATGGATAAAAATGGTCTAACCAATTGGTACCAAGCTGCCATATAATTCAAAGTACAACATGAAACAAAATGCATATCTGATATCCATAGAAACTTTAATCCTTATTAGTGAGCATAGCTCCACTGTTTCTCCAACTTAAAAACTTCAAAGAGTTTTTACAGTGCACTGCTAATCTCCGTGGAACAGTGATGTATTGGAAAGAGCCGTATTGCATAGAGTGACACTCGAACCAAATTGTAGACAAACCTATTGCCTGAGCAATTCTAAAAGGATAAATGGCTCCCCAAATTCTGCTGACAGAGGTATAAATACCAATATACTGTGCTAAGAAAAACGAAACCACCCCATTATGATCTCAAATACTATACTAAAACCTGCAAGACCAGGATTACCAAGAGAGAATCCATCCGTGTTAATCTGTATATATCCAACCAACCATATATACAATGGCGGACACCAATTTACTGCAATAGTTTTGGGAGCTTTAGGTGCCTTAGCCTCCAACCCAAACAATCGCAAAATGTTTCTCTAACTTGAAGTCCTACTCAAAAGGGAAAAGAATCAATCGAAACAAAAAATGCATTAGCTCACCATAACCCTTCCTTAGATCAATTTATAGCCTAGGGAGGCTTAAGTATAATAGTGTTAGAAGTAAACTGCGTGAAATACATCACTTGAGGCTTAAATAAATGTGACAAATGAACTAAACAATATGCGTGAAATACATGCTTCAAAAAAGAAAAAATAAATACACAATACGCATGAATGTTAGGGACAAAAAAATTGTAACACTTTAACAGACAAGCACGCAGCAAATGTTAACATGCATTTTATGCATGATTATAAACATTTTATCTTATTCCTTGGTGGATTATCTTATTCCTTGGTGGATTAGGTTATGAATGAAACGTTTTGAAGACAAGGAAATGGGGACGAACGCACAACTAAATTTGGACGCCAAAGTCGTGTGTGTTTCTCGCAGAGTCTGCTGCTGCATTCTTTAATTATCATCACCAGAAAGTGTTACCTTCATAAATCCACCACCCATGCATTGTTTCAATTTAATACAGGAGCAGGAGAATATATAAAATTTACAAAAATTACAAGAGAAAACAGAAAACAGAAGAGATTACATAAAAAGATAGTTCCCATTCAAAAACAGTGAGCGAGAAGATTGAGTATATAGTGTTACCAGCAGCGTGGACCTTGCCTCCAAACTCGAACGACAAGCTTGGTATGCCAACAATGTGCAAGATCGAACAAGGTTCCAGGAAACACCCAAGTCCAAACCTCTTGGTGGTTAGACTCGGGACCATACCCTTCTTTTCACTTAGCAGTGCAACAAAACATGTTCTGTAGACGACTCTTCTTCGTTGTCTCCACATAGTTTGCATGAATTTTGCAACTGCAATCCTTTTCGCAATCCTTTTCTTAAAAGCCTATATGTATCATGTTTAACCTTCCATGTACAACCCAGCCCGTCTACATTAAAGAATTTACCTTTGGCGGATCGAGTTATTCTAACTGAAAGTGATATATAGGAAAAGAAAGAGATGAAGAACCAATAATTTGATGAGAAAATAACGATTTTATACTAGAACAACCATCGGCAGTCGCGTCATCTTCTAAATCCAGGATTGGAGGCTCTGCATGCACCCACTAACAGCAATCAGCTTTCTAACTCCACCATTTCTGCCTCCTTTAGATAAAATCAAAAGACTAACTCTCCACATTATTCCCAATCCTGATATGATATCCTTAATTAATACACTTTTATTTAGAGGAGAGGACAGTGATCTATAAAAGATATCGTAACCAATTTGTTGTCAATCTCTTTATCTGCCTCTGTCCAACATCGGCACAAAGAAAGTATATGAAAAGTAACTAGTTCATTAATTCTTCTTCTTCGACATATCTCGAGCACCAGATACAGAATGGAGGATCATAAGCGCACAGTTGCGAATCATACCACCAATTCCTCAATAGATCAGTTAAGCAATATTGTTAGCATGTTCGGTTTCATCATCACAATAAATGCGACAGACAACAAACTAATATATGACTGAATGCAAAACAAGCATGTTCCAGATTAAACATCGTAAACCTTTAACAGCATATGTAAGACAAGCGAAGCGGCAGCAGCAATATCAAGTCTAGAGAAGAATGAGCACAAGATAGACACCTGAATAAATACTAAAATCAAATACTTATATTAACAAAAAATACCATCCAGATTACTCACGAAAGAAATTGCATAAAATAATCTCTACGAAATCAAAACCAACTAGAAGAAATCAAGGTGATTTCTTAGAATCAAACCTAAAAGAACATAAACATAAATCTAAGCAAATCGAAAAAAACTTCTAACTGCAAGTGGCTTCAACTGCAAGCTTGCTGTTATTGATACCGCCACAAGCATTTGATCCCAAAGTCTTCACAGACACATCAATTGAACAGTTTTCTTTACCGAGACATGCTTTTTCAACGGTGCTTATCAAGCTTTCAGAATCACAAGGTCCCTTCTTAAAGGATCCACAATTTCCTTGAGGATTACCAAAGCTTGCAAATGAAATAGCAGAAATTGTGTTTCCATGGCAAGATAGCTCTAGACTTCTTCCCTCCTGAGCATTGGCACAAACAGAACCAACTTTAATGGTTTGGAAGTTCACTTTTGAAGGATTTCCACCAACTTCTTCAAACAATATCAATGTGTTGGAATCAGCACGAAGGAACGATCTTGGCACATGATACCTACACAAGGAACAAAAATATTAGTGTTAATCGACAAAAATATTAGCGTTGATCGAAATATTTAATGAAGTTGGAAAACCAAGCCAAGAAAAAGAATAAATGACTAACCATCTTTGTGAAGGTTCACCGCACTTGGAAGCACACTTTTTGTCACTATATGAACCTCGGTAATCACATGTTTCTTCGCAACCATCATTAGCCGCTAAGAAAGATGGCCAGAATCGTCCAATACTTTTACCATTTACCCAAGCATGACCCTTACCCATACCCTTAAGATCAACCACAACTGCATCGGTTCCAGAAGGAGCCTTGAATGTAGTCTGCAACACAAAAAAGATACTACAATATTTAGTATTACACTTGCGGAAAACAAAATACACCAGAAATCAAGGATTTTGATAACACATTACATACCTTGTACCAAGTCAGCATCTTGTTCGAAGGGATTTCCTCCGTCAACCACTTAGAAGCCGAAGGTGATTCAACACTGTGAAGGTTTGCATCTTCACCGTGTAATCCAACTTTATAAATCCACTCTTTAGTCGACAAGTCCTTGATGATTAATTCATCATTGTTTTTGGCAATTAACTGTACCCCGGCCAACCCAGTGTCTACTGAATCGTATTTTGGGCCATAATTCTGTTTAAGAGAAATGTAACTTGATATCAGAGAACTCATCATCGTTAAAAAGATATGTTTGTAATCAAAAGTGTAAAGTCCAAAAACAAACCTGTAAACCAACTGTTGCACTAAGCAAACTTATTTGATTCTTGCCATGGTTAAGCCTTATCTTTTGTTCGAACGTGAATTTGTAGGATCCATTAGCAGCCCATTGAGACCCTACATGCTCACCATTCACAAAAGCGTGAAGGACATGACCACTGCTATTTACTCTTAAAAGAATTTCATCCTTGTCGGACATAAGATCTTGCTCATTCATATCAACACTGTATACATACAAATAAAATAATAATAATCAGAAATTTAATTATTTTTTATGTTAGAGATAAAAGTTGATGGAATTGAGATTAAGACGCTTATAATTACATACCTTGTCATGTACCATAGGTAATCAGAAACATCGTTAGATGCTGTTTTCTGTTCAAGAAGGTGATTCGCGGAAAAAGTTCCTTTGCCAAGAACCGTAGTATCTTTTGTATTCTCAGGTCTCCATACCCAATTTAACCCCGACTGTGCATCTTCGGCTTCATTATCTGCCTTATTCACCATCACAGATGTTTGTGAATTGACCTTAGCCGTATTATAATCCTCATTCCTACAATCCGAAAGAACACTCACAGACCAAGCTGGAACAACTAATTTAGTTCCTTCAAAAGTTACTTCTGCATCAGAAGTTTCATTGGCATTGCTGAAAAAACAACTTGAAGTTCCGTTGAAGCTGTATTTGGTTACAGAAACAGAGTTGTTGAAATCAGTGTTGGTAATATCTCCATAAGTAAGAGTTTTTTGCATCGACTTAAGAACTTGGTGAAGCTCTTTCAGGTGACCCCATTTAGGTTGGTTCAGGTTTCCGAATTCATCTAGGGGTGCATCATAGTCATATGTAGTTGAAATATATGGACCACCAGCACTTCGGCCAAAGTTGGTACCACCATGGTACTGCAACAACAAATACAACAGAACTCGTAAAAAAAAATTACTACGACATTGGCATATATAATTATATGATTAATTCATGATATAAATAATTCTTATTTACCATGTAGTAATTCTGGAATGTTCCACCACGTTGGAAAAAACGAGCAACGGAAAAAGCAACATCTTCGGCAGTTCTATGAGGATGCTTTCCTCCCCAATTTTTGAACCAACCAGTCCAATTCTCAGTCCACATTTTAGGAGTGTTTGGGTGAGTTGGAGTGAAGGAGTCGCAGTACCAGCCATTACAAGTGTTAATCTGTTGCAAGTAAAAAAAGTATCTTGAATACGTAATCAAGATTATTATGAAGAAATCAATATAAAAGTAAAAAGTTTCGGAATGCTACCATAGGTACAGGTGCATCAGATTGTTGACACATAATCCATGGAACACCAATATTAAGAGACTCGGCCATGGTAGCACACCAATTAATGTATGATTTGCCAGTATCGCCATAGTTTGACATAACGTTTCCATATTCGTTCTCGATCTGTGCAATGATAATAGGACCTCCTTGTGCAGCAAAAAGCTTTTCTTTTTTTGCCATATCAACAATCAGAGTTGTGAAGTTTTCCATCTCATTCTAAAAATCAATCAAAAAATTATAGTTACGCAAGGATAAAAGGTTTAGTTGTATTAAGTCAATATAAATTTTTAATTACCCAAGGATAAAAAGTATAAATAGTTACCTTAAAAACTTCATTGTTGGTCCTCAGGTCAGTAACTCCGGGCATGTTGTGCAACCAAACTGGAAGACCACTGTTGAAAACAATCCAAACGTATTGGTTTCGCAAAAAAAAAATAAAAAAAAAATAAAAAAATAATCACGAAAAACATATTCAATAAAGATACATTAAAAAGCATACCCATAGTTCCATTCAGCACAAACATATGGTCCGATACGTAAAATTGCGTATAGACCCGCGGCTTGAACTTCCTTGAGAAACCTTACGAGGTCCAAGTTACCAGAAAAATCATACTGCCACCAACAATAAAAGCACTCATTAGATCAAGAACATATGTAATGGAATTTAATAAACGTGCATGTGATATCGACAACAACCTGACGATGAAGAGGTTCATGTGCATTCCAAAACACATATGTCTCAATAGCATCAAGTCCACCTTCTTTCGATTTCTTGATCAAATCAGGCCACATCTGAAGAAAAGGAAAACACAGCAAAAAAAATCAATAAGAACTTTAACAAAACAAGTTGTATAGTTTCAAAAAGAATATCTAAATAATAATACATTTACCTCGGGTGTGCTACGAGGATAGTGAATAGAATAGTTTCAAAAAGAATATCTAAATAATAATACATTTACCTCGGGTGTGCTACGAGGATAGTGAATAGAACCAGACAAAATAATTTGACGATCACCATTGATTATCATAGCTCGGCCATCATAAGTAACATCAGTTCCACGAGCAAAACTTGAACATAAGCTGAACAAAACAAAAACCAAACAAATATTTTTAAGAAAACCCATTCTTTTTGTTTCTTTTCTGTACTTCGAAAACAGGTTGTGTGGAGAACTTTGAAAAACAAACGTAGTATTTATACTAATCATATCCAGATGATAAAGATCGAAATAAGGATTATTAGATTAGATAGATATAAAAAAGATTAGAATTATCCAGTTTTTCTCGTTTGGATAACTAGAAAAATAAGTTATCCAAAAAAAAAATATCTACATATTTGATCTAGTAATTTACTTGTTTGGTAATTCTGAATAGTAGTAGAAGTATCTTGGATCAGATGAAATCTTTTTTCACTCCCAACATCGCAAAATATTAGCTAAAACGTAATTATCTTTCACGATTTTTTTTTACCCAAGTCATATCTAGGAGATCAATCCAAAAAAAAAACAAAAAACGTTGAGAATATTTGGTGATTCTGAATAATAGTAGTAGCTTGGATCAGATGCAATCTTTTTTCACTCCCAACATCGCGAAACATTAGCTGAAACGTAATTATCTTTCACTATTTTTTTACCCAAGTCATATATCTAGTAGAACAATCCCCAAAAAAAAAAAGATGAGAATATATGGTTGATAAGAATTTCAAACCCCGTGTAAACTCGTATTCTAAGCCTTTGTTAATAGACAATCTCATGTTCAACAAGATATCCAAGGAACCAAGTATCGCGTCTGCTGTATGCCCTTGCAACACCTCCCATGCCCCAGTCACGTGTGGTTCCTCTGTCAGTGTTGCCCTCGCAGCCAATCGATCAACAACAGCATTAGTCATGTATATTTCTGGCCAGACGATTAGTCATGTATATTTCTGGCCAGACGGATTGACTAGTCCAAGCAGTTTTGCGTTGATCTCATTTGTTTGAGCTTCAACGTAATCATTTTTCGACAATTTTTTGCTTGAATATTGCAGTTGGTTTAACGCGACAACAGACCATGGCAAATGTTCTAGGAACCACAAATTCAAACCTGTTATCCATGCCAGTGACCCTTGAAAATGATGAGTTTCCATTTTAACGTGAATCTGGTACTAAGCATACACCGAGGAACCCAGCAATGGAACCACTCGAAAGAAAATAAGCAAAACTCTGAGTAAGACCAGGGATGATATCATTGGGAGCTGATTCGGGTAATCCTTTATGCAAGTAGCCAGGTTCAACGTGACTTCTAACTGGATAACTCTAAACATTTTTGTAGTAATCAGCATGGAAATTAATGATCATGTGGCCTTGCCTTCTGAACATATACACACTTTCACGGCTTTCAGTTGCATGACTACCCATTGTTACTAATGTAGCTAATGAGATACAGAGAATTGGTGTTGAGATAATGAAGAAGAATAGTTGGAGTGAAAGATTTATACCGAGAGAATTGGTGTCGGAAAGCTTTATAGACAAAGTACATGACTGAGATGCGCTTACGGTGGCTTCAAGGCTGCTCACATTATGCCTATGGTCATGAATACTGTTGAGATACTTACACAAAATTGGGGTCAGTAATCAACACATTTTAAATGAGCCATAGGGCTAGCTAGATTTAATGGTGCATTATATCAGAAGAAATTACTTAACAATTAGGCAGGAAAGTAAGTACATTCGAATGAGACTAATCCTGCACAGGAAAGTAAATATACACTTCTTTATAGTAATGTTTAGGAGGCTGCTCTGTATGTTATATGTAGCTTGGTTAGCAACTTGGCACATGGTATTTTCGAAACATCATTATCTAATTATTTCTCAGATGGTACGTAGTTGTTGTAAGAACTATGTTATCGAAATGAGTATGTGAAGATATACTAATTGTTAGAGCTAGCAGGGGGAATTTAGTTTGCACAGAACTTGAAGCTGTAAAGATTACATACGTTCATAAATTCAGATCTTCGATATCAAACCGTGTGTGTGACCTTTCATTTTTTGCACATATTATCATACTACACCATGAATAAATGCTGCTGATTGTTAACGTATAATATTAGAATTTATCTCCCATTGCAGCCGTGAATCTCAAAGACAGGTATTAAATGGTAGTGCCACTAGCTCGAAAGAAGGGTCGCCAAAGTGAATGAAGGCCAGTCTCTTGAAACACTAAGAGCTATTGTCATGCTTGTTTTCTCATGAACAAACAACATAATTGTCTGCACACTAATAACTGAAATGAAAGAAATTAAAATGAATGGGTTTGAATTTGATTTACATCTGAGCAACCGACAAAGGGTCCGTCGATCTTTTGTTATGTTCGCACAAAAAGGTCCTGCACATATGGACTATGCTAATGACCCAGTACTCTACTTCAAATCTCAAAAGGATTTAAAATCTGTTACTAATAAAGGGGAAATTTTTTGATTTCTTTGTAAAAATGGCCAAAATTCCAGGAAGACCTTTAGCTGATGTTCTTAATTATTTAACCAAAAAGCAGCCGTGAGACAAAAAGCAAAACAATCCAAATTAGGAAGAAATTGAGAGATCAAGAAGTAATATTCACATTTCAGTAGCCCACCACATTCCGTGTTCTCATTTCCATTTGGGTTAAAAAGAAAATGTTATTGGAACTTACGGTAAGAAAATTCATGAGACAACTGCATATTAAAATAACACACCTTGTTCTTGCATGTTTTATTTTTATTTATAACTTATTGTTGTTTAAATTCTGGGTTCATGAATTTTTTTTCATGTTTGTCACCTTTATTTGGTGCTAATAAATTAATAAATTGTGATGATAGAAACTACTCCCTCCGTTCTTAAATAATAGGCTGGTTTTATGTACAAATTATACATGAAACCAGCCTATTATTTAAGAACTGAGGGAGTAATAAACAAGTATGTATCTCTGCATAATTTAACTATATATTGATCTAATAAGCTTATAAGTCGATCGATATTTTACCTACGAGGTTTTTCTTTTCTTTTTGGTGGTTGTACGAGAAGAGAGTAGTTTTACGATTGAGATGTTGGGGGAAAATGATTTACGTTTCATGATATATTAGGTTAACGTGGATTAAGATTGTTGCCTATATGTGCTGCAGGACTAATCAAACGGTCACTTAGTCCATGTATACTCAGCACCTCTCATTTCCAGGTGATATAACTCACAAGATGTAGGGTTGGGTCGAAGACTTCCTCTCTTTTAATGGGATCTTAAAATTGCATTGAAGTCGCCACCAAGGAAGCTGATGGTTTTGCACGAAACCATTTAAATCCAGCCAGAGATCCCTACTAACAATGAATGATGTCGAAGCATATACACGTACCAAAAACATAAAACGAAGTATTCCCCATTGTGATCACACAAGTAATGTATAGAACAAAAACACAAAAGATAAGGAGGAGTACCTCCTCTATTATTGATTAAAACCAGTTTCAGTCCAATGAAACAGTCACCAACCTTCTTTTTCCTTATAACTTCTCTTCTCAAGTATGGAAAATTTTTCAGGGATGTGCAGTACTTTGTGGACAATGCTAAACTGTATAGACACAATCATAAGGAGTAGGAAGTGCAAGCTGATTCATCCTATTCGTAGAAAGTTGTTGCTAGTTCTTCCTGCCACATTTTTTCTATGATCCGCATATTCCAGGACCCTTATAAAATATCTCCTTTTGTAATGTTTATAAGGACCCTGTAATGTTTCCGTACCACTCAGTTCCCAATCAACGCTACCCGTGTCCATCATCAGTGTGCCTGTGGTTTCCGTACCACTCGGTTCCCCGCCAGTTTGCGTCTGTGGCTTCCATTCCACTCCATCAGTATAGCCCTAGTCGTTAAGGGGGTGTTAAATAATACCACATCGTCTAGGGCAACCTAGGTCCCATGCATAATAAGCCTCTGGCAATTTATGCCACGGACAAATAGTCGCACTTGTGGTTACATACCCCTGGGTCCCATGCTGATTGGACTTGCACCTTGTTACAAGGTTATGCACTTATGCTGGTAGCTGCTAAGCTGCATGCTTATTTGTGTAAACTCTTGGCATGTTTTTCTTATTTTCTTACTCCTTAATGTATGATTTATTTTCGGTTCATGCATTGTTTATTGTTTCCACTTAATTGACACATTTGTTTTATGCTAGCTAATAAAATGAATCAATTGTGCTGAATCTAGCAAGTAATAACCATATATATATTACAACTAATTGATCAATTAAAAAGTTAGTAGTTCAGTTGATTGGTTTCCAAAACAAAAAATATATCGTACCACTATTGCGACGTGATCTTAAGATAATCAAAATAGTTTCTTTCTAATTGAAATGTCGGGGAAAATTGAACAAAAATTCGTTACTTTAAACTAAGGCTGGCTCAGCATTATTCCATCACTTACTGATTAGTATTTCTGCGAGAAGCTGGAAATGCCAATTCTTTAAGCAGTTTGGAGATCAAGTCATGAGAATACTTTGCTTTTGTCAAATCTTGTTTTTTTTTCAATTGTAACCCACCCAAATATTTTAATTTGTTTTAATTTATTTTATTATTAGATAAAGAGTATTACATTAACTAGTTGGAAGCCTAACAAGCTAGGCTCCAAAAACGCATTACTACATTAATTGAACGGGTTGCGGTGCTAGCCTACCAGCGAGTCTCATGGGTAACTGTTACGATCATGCAAGTGACGCATAATGATTGCGCGTTACAGAGTTGCAGGCCAAGTCAGTGTGCAGCCAGAGTGGCGCAACAGTGTGTAGACTGTCAAGTGCTAAGAATGGCATAATCCCGCAGGACCAGTGAAGCGCAAAGGTAGTGTTACACTGTAAAGACATTTGGCTAAGCAATGAAGCTTATTGGCCGACACAATGAGGCTTCATTGAAGGATTGGCAAGACATGGCCAAAGTTCACAGATGCAACATGCGATGTTGTCATTGATGCATATCCGTAGAATTGAGTGGGCCCAAACGTCAAGGATGATGCAAGAGTGAAGAATAGGCCAAGATTGGGTCTATGGAATTAGTTCAAGGCTGGCCAAAGCTTGAACAATGCAAACAAGCTAACAATGCAAGAGTGGCATTGTTATTGTCAAGTAAATTGGCTAAGTGAAGCATATGACGCATGAGCAACCAGAATGAGCTTAAGGAGCTGGCCTTGATGATTGAAGCACAAGGATTCTCCGTGCATTAGCTTAGAGTGATAAGCATGCAGGGCCAAGGTGGTTGAACGTTTGAGCGAGGCAGAATTCAGTAAAGCACAACAGCGGTGCAATACGGCTCAAGTGACGGTTACGAGTTGGTTACGAGCTTCACAAGCATGCCAATGACGCGAGACGAAGTAGAACGGTTATAGAAGAAGATATAACCATGTGGGAGTGTTCATAACCACCAAGAACAGATGTGGCATCATTTTGCTTGACAACACAAAAGGTGGTAGTTGAAAAGCAAGCCGGCGGTTAGGAAAACTACCTGATGGGACACATAGTTGTTCCATTCATGTGCAAGTGTTGTGCACAGTTTTGGCTAATGAGTTTGTTGTATAAATAGTCCTAAGGAGTGGGAAAATCAGTAGGAGAGTTTTGTAGACATGTAGTCTCACACTTGAGAGAAAGGCATCACCAAAAGGGTGATGGCATGTTTAGTCCATTGGTTGGACAGAAGTTTGTAATCTTCCTTTGATACAATAAAATGGGTTAATTGTGTCATATCTTTGTGTTTATGATGTTGCTAATGTTTGTGAGTTGGTAAATTGGTTTGATGCATGGCAGAACCTCTTATGCTTATGGGGGCATGAAGAGTTAGAGAGAAAGAAGAAAGACTTCCATTGTGTAATGTCTTATGAGTGAAGGCAGATGCGTACTTTGATGCAAGTATGCAAGGCTGAATGATTTTGGGTGAAGTTGATTCACTGAACCACGATTATTGCAGGTCATGTCCCATGAAAATTTTAGGCGATTAAATGGGCATGTGGACATGGTGAGTATCGTAGCTATGTTAGGGGACACGATTCTTCGATTTTAATCTCTTTTACTCAAGTTGGTGTCATTTGTTTGTCAAATTCAGTGGTGAATTGTTTGGGTTTCACTAGTATGGAGACTAGAAGAAGTTTTTCTTATGTAGAAAGATCAATTGGAATGAACTTAAAGCTTGAAGTAGCAACATGCCATGAAAGTTTATGACAAAGGTGTCAAAATTCCAGCCAAAGTGTTAGACGAACATGCGAGAATCATTGAAAACCAGGTTTTCAAGTGATGGCATGACCGAACTAAGGAGTATGTTGACTTCTATGGTGCAATTCAGGTGTTGAAGTCCATGTTTCTCACAAGTATGCGAAGATTATGCATTTTGAATGCATTGTTTCGTAGTGTTATCAGTAATGATTATATTGCAATTTGTAATGGGAATTTTGTGAACATTCCTGAAATCAAAGAAGTTGATGGCATTTGCAGTATAAAAGTAGATGAAGAACATGTTTATGTGATAGATTGAAGGTTCTTTTATCGTAGCCAGTTGATGAAAGATTATAATTATCTCTCTCGAATGCATGTAACTTGGTGGTATGCAAAGTCTGGTTGCGAACCAGCATGTTTGTGGCAATATGATGCCATGAAAGAAGAATTGGATGGCCAATTTTTATCTAGCATAAAGATTATTGAAAGGCTGAAGAGATAAGCGCAAGTTAGGGGAAAATCAATACACCACGGTCTTGTGTTTGCAAAGAGTTCTTCATTGATACTAGATGCGCACAAGGAGTGTGCTTGCACCTAGTTTATGAGTGGGATCAATATGCTTGGACAAGGGTGTCCAAATACCTTCATTTGATCGTAACCGCAAGCGTATGTTCTTGTCACTTGCAAATCAACAGTTGTTGCTACCGAAGTTGATTTTGGAGAAGGGGAAAGACAAGAGTTACCAGTTGTGCATGGGAAGTAAAAATGAGTTTCAAGTTTGAAGAAGAATGTGCCATTCTTGCTTCATGGAACGTAGGCAGTGGCACCTCATTTGCAAGGATTATGGCCTTGTTTGCAACTGTCCAAAGTGTTTATCCGCGGAAGTCATTGAGTGATATGACTTTCCTGAGCTCTATGGTGATGCTCAGAATTACCAAGTTAAGTTTGTTCAAGTTTTGCAAAGGTGCACAAGTTTGTGTCAAGATTTGGGTGCTAATTGGCATAATATGTATGTAACAGTAGCATGCGCCAAATGGGATTTGGGCATGGCCAAAATGCATGATGCGGCTAGAGATGCAAGTTAGGCCAAAATGTGGATATGGGAAACATAAGGACAAAGTAGTGGTGATGCATAAGAATGGCATGAGGTCATTTTTGAAGAAATCTTCATGAAAGCTAAAGCAACATGATAGCATCATTTTAAAGGAGTATTCAACTAATTTTCAATTATATTGTGCTTCGTTATGAGAGTGGCATAAGAACGTTGAGTGCATGTGGCAAGGTGAATTGCTACATTGGGGACAATAGTCTCGCTTCCTTTGTGGCTTAGAAGCGAAGTTGAAGTCAGTATTACAAGGCTTGTTAGTTCTTACAAGTTGCAATCAGTTGGTGCGAGTATTTGCTAAAGTTTGAGTATATTTTCAGTTTGGGTCAAGTGGACACTGGTGTTGGAATGAAGTCTCTCTATGTAAGGTAGTAGTGAATGAAGGTATTTTAAGTGAAAGATCTTGCCTCTTTCGTTCAAAGTAAAGCTAGTTCGCGTGGAAGATGCTACACAGCATATTAAGCCAAAATATGCAATAGAAGATGATGAAAGTAAAAGAAGCAAATAGAGGAGTTGGTGGCATAGTCGAGTTTGCTGTTGAGAGTTATGTGGAAGTGCGGAGGCATTTGGCAACGAACGCATGGAGCAACGCAGCAAGAATGAAGATGTAAGTCCATCAAGTATATGAGTTAAGAGTAACTCATAGTTAGGAAGAACATGATGTTGTTTTACGCTACATTAAAGCGTAGTGATTTGAAAGAGCAAGTGATGTTTAAATTGCTGGTTTCAAAGGCGTGTGAAGAGAATTCTTCTTTTTGAAAGTGATGGTGGAATGCCTCGAGTATCCTAAGTCATGACTATACCAAAGTCATGCATTTCAATCAAGGTGTAGCGATAATGCTAGCAAAGAACATCAAGGTGCTGGTTCTTTGGCATACAAATGGTGCAAAGCTAGGAGGCGTAATTTATAATATGATTTGGAGGCCAAATCTAGCGTAAGTTTTGTTGCATTGCTGAAGGCAGCAAAGGCTATGGATTGTGGCGCATACCAAAGTGGTATGGAATCATAGCATGCATACCTTAAGGCATGGCATGATTTGGCGTAGGCGCATATGATTGAAGAATGAGGCCAAGTTTTGTATAAGTCCTGTTATGTTGCGTGGTGCAACTAAAGTCAGAGAATGAAGGCATAATACTATGGCAATGATCATTATGATCAGTTGGAGGAATCATTGCTTGTGTATACTTAGGCACAAATAATTCATGCGAAGGTCAATCCTAATTCAGGGAATTGGCAAGAGGAATTTCAAGTTTGCACTTGGGTGTTGATATATGATTTGAGATAGAGTTGAAAGCGGTTGCGACGCAACAATAAAGTTTAATATCAGTAGGATCAATGGCAAGGCAGTAAATCTAAGTGATGGCATAAAGTACTAGGCAAAAACGTTTTGGCAAGGTTAAAGGCCAAGCACAGTTTGTTGATTTCTGAGAAGGGATCAAAAGCGTACAAGGACAGAAAACAAGTATAACGAGTATACTTTGTTGCGTTCAACGAGGGGGTTGAACGTATTAGGTGGAGGAGGTTTGTTACGATCATGCAAGTGACGCATAATGATTGTGCGTTATAGAGTTGCAGGCCAAGTCAGTATGAAACCGGAGTAGCGCAACACGGCAGATCGTCAAGTGCTAAGGCTAAGTCATATGAGCTAGATTGAAGGTGCTAGATTAGCACTTAAGTGTCGCAATTAAAAAAGAAAGTTTGGCAAAAAAGTTAACACTTTGGTTCTCTCTCCTACCAGTTGCTAGCATGTGAACTTGCATGCTAGATATTTTCGCTGAATGATTCAGCGCAAAAAAAAACACCTTTTCACTGAATGGTTCAATATTTGGACGATATATCTTTTAATCGACGGCTTAGATTTAAAGCGCTGAACCATTCATCGTTGGGTGCTGAATGGTTCATCGATGGGCGCTGAATGGTTTATCGCTGGGTTGATGTGGACTGCTAATCTAGCTGATATATTAGCACTCCCATAAGACTTAGGAGGTCGTCCTAGCTGACGTGGACTACTAATCTAGCTGCTAGATTAGCACACCATAAGACTTAGCCTAAGAATGGCATAACCCCGCAGGGACAAAGAAGCGCAAAGGTAGCGTTACATTGTAAAGACATTTGGATAAGTAATGAAGATTATTGGCCGACACAGTGAGGCTTCATTGAAGGATTGGCAAGACATGGTCAAAGTTGATAGATGCAACATGCAATGTTGGCATTGATGCATATCCGTAGAATTGAGTTGGCCCAAACTAAAGGATAATTCAAGAGTGAAGAATAGACCAAGATTGGTTCTATGGAATTATTTCAACGCTGGCCAAAGCTTGAACAATGCCAACAAGCTAACAATGCAAGAGTAGCATTGTTATTGTCAAGTAAATTGGCTAAGTGAAGCATACGACGCATGAGCAACCAGAATGAGCTTAAGGAGTTGGCCTCAATGATTAAAGCAAAAGGATTGTCCGTGTATTAGCTTAGAGTGATAAGCATGCAGGGCCAAGGTGGATAAACATTGGATTGAGACACAATTCAGTAAAACACAACAGTGGTGCAATACGACTCAAGTGACGGTTACGAGTTGGTTACGAGCATCACAAGCATGCCAATGACGCGATATGAAGTAGAACGGTTATAGAAGAAGTTATAACCATGTGGGAGTTTTCATAACCACCAAGAACATATGTGGAATCATTTGACTTGACAACACAAAAGGTGGCAGTTGAAAAGCAAGCTGGCGGTTAGGAAAACTACATGATGGGACACATGGTTGTTCCATGCGTGTGCAAGTGTTGTGCACAGTTTTGGCTATTGAGTTTACTGTATAAATAGTCCTAAGGAGTGGGAAAATCAATAGGATTACATGGGAGAGTTTTTTAGACATGTAGTATCATACTTGAGAGAATTAAGGCATCACCAAGAGGGTGATGGCCTGTTTAGTCCATTGGTTGGACAGAAGTTTGTAATCTTCCTTTGATACAATAAAACGGGTTAATTGTGTCGTGTCTTTGTGTTTGTGATGTTGCTGATGTTTGTGAGTTGGTAAATTGGTTTGATGCATGGCATAACCTCTTATGCTTATGGGGTCATGAAGAGTTAGAGAGAAAGAAGAAAGACTTCCGTTGTGCAATGCCTTATGAGTGAAGGCAGACGCGTACTTTGATGCAAGTATCCAACGCTGAATGATTTTGGGTAAAGTTGATTCATTGAACCACAATCATTTCCGATCATTTCCCATGAAAATTTCAGGCGATTAAATGGGCATGTGACAGTAACCTAGCCAAGGGATTCGAAGCGGATGGGGGGCTGAGATTGTGTCATAAGGGGGCAAGCTAACTCTACCTTCCAAGTTAATTCCTGCAATATTAAGCCATTGGGGGCTCGAACCTGGGACCTCCTGGAGCGCATGAAACTTTGGAAAACGGGGATGACCAGCTGAGCTAGGTGCCCGTTTTTTTCCCCTGAAGATCTCGCTTGATGCAACATAATCTTAATTATTTTGTAATGTTTGTTAGTGAATAAAGATTTGCACTTTAAAACTAAGGATTCTATTCTTGTGATATGGAAGACGAGAACAAAAGACACAAAGTAGAGTGGAAGAAAGAGAGAAAAATATTATTCATGTGTTTGTTCACTACACCAAATCAGGAATTTTGTTACAGTGCAAGCTGTCACAGTTTCTTTTTTAGTAACAGATATACCTGTAATAAATCTTGCAACAATTATAACTGTTGCTAAATTCTGTAATTGTGATAGACATTAGAAATATTATTAAATTTTATTCAGTAACAAAAATATTTGTTGCTGTTTTTGCGTATCGTGACATTTATAACCTAAATTGCTATTTTCACCCTATATATTCTACCCAAAAGCAAACCCAATCTTAGTAACGCTTTTTGTCACGTTAATGGCCACATTTAGACAAAATTACAGTTGCATTGGATTTTGAAATATCTAAATATGTTTTATTTATTTTATAAATTTATTTCTAAATTAAAATCAACAAAAGACTCGGACTTTACAAAAATTGGAAGACTTGACTTGACCAAACCGAAAACTTAGAAGTTGGAACATATTTCAACTTCGTCTCGCAGAAAACTCGTCCCTTCTCTCGTGCTCCAGATACCAGTCCGCCATTAACACCGCCTGAACGAAACCTAAACCTCAAATTTCATCTCCGGGTTCCCGAAATTCAAGATAAATAATGATGCTTGCACCTCAATTAATATGACCTCGATATTTATTTCAATCAATTTAACTCAAACTATGCACCACGATGAAGAAGATGAGATCTCGAATTCGTTGGGTTTTCTTGTTCTTCGATGAGGTACGTGATTCTTAACGAATTGATAATTACTTCAACTGCATGAAATGGTGTAGACTTTGATTTGATTTTCTTTTGATTTGATTAATTAGGGGTTTCCAAAATTGGGGCAAAGTTTGGAGATTTTCCTTTTTATGGTTTTTGATTTGATTTGGTTGATTCTCATACTATCATGCTTTTATTGTTGGGGATGGAGTGCTAGCTGTGCAAATTAAGTTTGACATTATCTTTGAAAGGAATCTCACAGAATCAAAGACCTAACCTTTTTTAATCAAGTAAGGTCGATTGTGAATAGATTGCAATTTCTTGGAAAGGAATTACATACATTGGAAATTAAAATCACACTCTAGCATGTTTAGGTGAATCTGTGACACCATGTTTTTACTTGAATGGGTAATTCAATGGCTTGAGAAGTTGCTCAGTTTTGGGTTTGGTTATGTTCATGGTATGAACATTTATGGTATTTTTCTATGAGTTAAATATTTAAATTGATATCATTTTACTTTAGGTTAGTTGTTAATGTCACTTTGGATCCGTAAGAATCAGCTGGTGCAAATACATATGTACTAGTTGTTCATATATAGTTCGATTCCACTAGGATAGCTGTTTGGTGGTGCTTTTTTTTTTCCTTATGAGCATGGTTTGATTTTCCTCTTCCTTGCTAAATACATAAAACTGATTCCTTCTTCGTGATATCTAATGTAGTCATATACTCGTAAAATTTCTCCTAGTGCAGGCTATGTAACTTCCGAAGGAATTGTAATATTTTGTGATTTTCGTAATGTATTTAGTGCGAGCTTCTTTCCAATTTTGGTTTTTATTACGAATTTTCATACTTATGAGGCAAGGAAAGCAAACCAGACTGCCATGGTAGCTGAGAAGAAAAAAAATTTGAAGCTCCTCAGGAGACGAGGGGCATTTCTAAACAGAAATGGATGGAGAATAGTAAAGGAAAATTGCAAATGGATTCGAATGGCTTGGATACGATAAACGCATACATGCTTGATACACAAGAGGTTGTGGAGTCAAAATACAAAAATAGGATAAGGAGCCTGGTCCTTTTGGTTGGATGGTAAGCTTCTAATATCTCGAATACTTGTTTTGTTATAGTTACATAGTATGTGATAATGTTATACACATCATTCATGTGGATATTAGTTAGAGAAGGATGACTACACTCATCCTTATCTCGCTTCTATTTTCTTCTCCGAGTGAGATTTTGTAAAGGCCTAAAGGTATATGTGTATATGTCGATCATACGCCGTGGCTATGAATATTGTAATGGTGTGTTTTCCTGCAAATTTTGTGCTTTGCAAAATTGGAGCCATAGAGTACACTAGCAGGCATTGTTATTGTTGCAATCTGAAGTTCCCAGTAGAGAACATAGTGCCTGGATTAGTTGATGTATTAGAAGAACTAGTGATGACGAGGATGTATTTAACTAGGACATACCGAAAATAGCTAGAATGTCGTTTTTTTCTTTTTGCATCGAAATGAAGTTAACTAGGCTTCCTCCTTTTACGGTGAGAAAACTCTGCCCTAAGTCGACCCAAATACTCACCACCGCTTAGAGCCACTACTGTCTCTATCTTGCACTTGACCTTACCCATGTCTTATATTCCCTGTTCCATGCTTGTTCTTCTCATTTGAATCCATTAAAATCTTCCATTTCAACTCTCATTGATGACTTCAAATCGATGGCAGCAACAAATTCATCCCTTACAACTCGAATGAGAAGGCCTGTGTTTGTCTTAATTTAAAAATCTCCAAAAGAGGTTTTTAACTAAGCTTTTTAACCATTCAGTATTTTGTTTGATATGGTTATTTACTAAAACATCCATTAGAGAGAAACATACAAAGTGCAAAGAGGATGGCCTTCTCACTTAGAGTTGCTGTACTACTCAAAATGCATGCATTGTGCAAAGTTGAGAAACTCCATTTGCAAGGAAGGTATAAAGTGATTTTTTGCACAAAAATTCATATTTCTCGAACGCCCCCCAAACTTATTTCTTGCGTATGTTACTTTCTTGTGTATGTTTTTGTAGTCAGTGATTTTTTTTCTTTATTTCAGTTCCCTCTCTTTCTATCATCCTCCCTAGTTCATTTATGGATCAAATATATAATGAACCCATAGTTTACAACTTTGAAAGACAACATTTTAATTGGCACTAGTAATAAAAGTGACCACTTTGTTTTTTCTTTGTGCAGGTGATGTGGGTGCGGGACTCCACCGGTGATGCTATTCTCCTCCGCTTGTTCTGGGTTGGCAGGTTAGATATTTAACAACTCCATAAGCTTAGATTTGTTCTTTGTAGTCATTATCCGATCCTTATTCGATATGAAATGTGTTTGACTTTTTATTATCTCCTTGCGTTATCTCCGTAATTGTGAACCCTCATCATCTTTAACACCCGGATATATTTATCTTGGAATATTATACTACGCAAAACAACACTTCCACTGTAAAAATGTATCATGTATCTCTGTAATCCTTTATCGGTGATGTTCTGTAATTGCAGAAGCCTTGAACCAATCCAAGATATACATAGGTTAACATTTTAATGGGGTTTCCAAATAAATAGCATAATTCTTACACAACTGAAGCCCTGTACGACCAATTTTATTCAAGGAGTAACAAATGTACACTAGCCTCATTCTAGATGATGTTTCTACATAAATTTCGTTGTTGGGTACTTAATGGTGGAAATTATCAAAACATCTAGTCACCCTCCAATAAAATAAGCTCTGAAAGCAACTTTTGTGAATATCCACATTACCTTTTTCCCTACGTGAAAAAAGAAGATGGCTCGTGAAAGTGGTAATTCCAAAAGGAAACTCATTTCTTACCCTATTTCTTAAAGGGCGAACATGTTGGTGGAGTTGGTTTGTACTTGGTCGTAACTGTTGCCAACTTATATAACCGCCAGGGTAAGCGATTTAATTTCGATTATTTGACAGGTATTACCTAGTCTGTATTAATTTGTCTAAAAGTATCATTCCGTTTTAGTTGTTAGATAGCCGTCTAGCACGGGGTTTACATTTGCAGGACATAAGTACTTTAATACATGCTTGATCTTGTACTACTGGAATTGTGGCATTGTAAATGCTAAGCATTATTTTCTGCAAGTGTTGGGCTGTGTTCACTACTTTTAGTGCGAAACTTAACAGCTGGCATAAGGCACCTAAACTTCATTTTATACTTTTAGAAGAGTCGAGCCTTAGTTACCGCAACAAGCTCTAAAATCACTTAACACGAATTCTAGCTAATAAGCAATGTGCAATGGGTATTGACATGCCAATAGAAATGAGTTAATATTTGGACCAGGGGTGTGTATATGCGACCATATCTATAAGTCACTGTCACCGACATGCCAATAGAAATGAGTTGATATTTGGACCATAAGTGTGTATGCGCGACCATATCTATAAGTACTGTCACAGTTCACAGATATGAACTTCAGCTTGGGATCTTTTAGAATTGTGTAACTTAAAATTGCAGATAATGGCATTTTGAGGAGTTCTTTGAGTATTCCCAAGATGAAGTTAATTTGTTACTCTTGATACAGATTGTACAGAGCATACCGAGAGGGTTTAGGCTTCAATGCACGGCGAAAATGGACCACATAACTCACAACTTCAGATTAAATGAAATTATGTATGAAATCTTTCCTTTTCCTTTTAGGGTGTCTTTGGAATATCGATGGAGGATGTGAACCGAAAAACTTGCCCCACGTTCCAACTGTGTTTGAAAGTGTTATTTGCATTTAAATGGAGTTTTGTTTTTTGGCGGTTACACTTTGCTGGATTACTCTGGATTTTGAACTGTATGCAAAGATTCGATCCACTTGCAGACAAGGTACTGATCTTGGTTGAAATCTATTTCAGTGATTAACACAAACAAATTGAAGTTAGTACAAGCTAGTTTTGATTTTCATGTAATTTTCTTTACAAAGGCGTTGGCTATAAAAATGTGCAATAGCGTATGTCGGTGGGCTAGAGATTTGAAAAATGAGATTTATTGTTGCGGGCAAGCCCGTTCTCATGGTGATTGTTTTCTTTTTTCATACTTGTGTATGCACATAATGTATTAGTCTAGCACCTCTAAGCGATGGTACCTATTCTTGACAGACTATGTTTGCACCTATTTGTGAACTATAGTAAGACCATGGTCAGTGGGTCATCAACTTAGAATTAGTCCGTTTTGTGCAGGGATTTCTTAGTTTGGTTTTAGATGAAATAATTCCTTACCTTCATTAATCTTTGTTTTTGCTATAAAATTTCTGGTATTTTTGGGTACACATGTTTGAACTTATAGTGCAATGGTAGCACGCCGGCTCCACGTCGGAAGATGCGTGTTCGAATCACGCCAAGTTCACTCTATCTTGTATATTAATCGGTGCTAATCTCTTTCATCACTTTACTATTCAAGAGAGAAATTATCATTTTAGAAATTAATCATCTCATGTAAAATTTCGGTTCAAGGGCAAAATGGTCATTTTCACTAACTTTCGGGAAAGGGGTAAAATAGTCATTTTCACGGTCTCTCGAAATATGTATTGCACTTATTTTTGCGAAACTCTCAAGTCTAACTCTAGTAATCTTTGAACCTGTGATATTCAATTCTTATATATTTGGTTGTCAGTTCATCCGAACGAGAAACTCTGGTATAACTCTAGTAATTTTTGAACTTGTGATGTTATATTCTGATATATTTCGTCTTCAGCTCATCCGAACGAGAAACTCAGGTCTAACTCTAGTAATCTTTGAAGCTGTAATGTTCATCCGAACGAGAAACTCGCGGCCAGGTTT
Source organism: Papaver armeniacum (assembly GCA_023531295.1). Classification (NCBI taxonomy): domain Eukaryota; kingdom Viridiplantae; phylum Streptophyta; class Magnoliopsida; order Ranunculales; family Papaveraceae; genus Papaver; species Papaver armeniacum. Next base: position 1,111,538 of record JAJJWW010004070.1, read on the forward strand.
CGATCTCGGATCCTGGTACGCATACAATGCGCAGAAATAGGTTTTTTTTTAAGGTTTCGTAGAATATCTTGAAGGAATCTTACCCGTAAATGGATGGATTCGTCATTCTTACCAAGTTTCTGACTTAGAGTAGTCAACTCGCGGCTAGGTTTTGATCTCGGATCCCGGTACGCATACAATATGCAGAAATAGGGTTTTTTTAAGGTTTCGTAGAATATCTCGAAGGAATCTTACCTGTAAATGGATGGATTCGTCGTTCTTACCGAATTTCTGACTTAGAGTAGTTAACTCGCGGCCAGGTTTCGATCTCGGATCCTGGTACGCATACAATATTCAGAAATATGGTTTTCTTTAAGGTTTCGTAGAATATCTTGAAGGAATCTTACCTGTAAATGGATGGATTCGTCATTCTTACACAGTTTCTGACTTAGAGTAGTCAACTCGCGGATAGGTTTCGATCTCGGATCCTTGTACGCATACAATATGCAAAAATAGGGTTTTTTTAAGGTTTCGTAGAATATCTCGAAGGAATCTTACCTGTAAATTAATGGATTCGTCGTTCTTACCAAGTTTCGACTTAGAGTAGTCAACTCGCGGCCAGGTTTTGATCTCGGATCCTGGTACGCATACAATATGCATAAATAGGTTTTTTTTAAGGTTTCGTAGAATATCTCGAAGGAATCTTACCTGTAAATGGATGGATTCGTCATTCTAACCAAGTTTCTGACTTAGAGTAGTCAACTCGCGGCCAGGTTTCGATCTCGAATCCTGGTACGCATACAATATGCAGAAATAGGTTTTTTTTTTAAGGTTTCGTAGAATATCTCAAGGAATCTTACCTGTAAATGGATGGATTCGTCATTCTTACCAAGTTTCGACTTAGAGTAGTCAACTCGCGGCTGTGTTTCGATCTCGGATCTGAGTACGCATACAATATGCGTAAATAGAGTTTTTTAAGGTTTTGTAGAATATCTCGAAAGAATCTTACCGTAAATGGATGGATTCGTCGTTCTTACCGAATTCTCGATTTAAAGTAGTCATCTCGCGGCCAGGTTTCGATCTCGGATCCTTGTACGCATACAATATACAAAAATAGGATTTTTTTAAAGGTTTCTTAGAATATCTTGAAGGAATCTTACCTGTAAATGGATGGATTCGTCATTCTTACAAAGTTTCTGACTTAGAGTAGTCAACTCGCGGATAGGTTTCGATCTCGGATCCCGGTACACATACAATATGCAAAAATAGGGTTTTTTTAAGGTTTCGTAGAATATCTCGAAGGAATCTTACCTGTAAATTAATGGATTCGTCGTTCTTACCAAGTTTCTGACTTAGAGTAGTCAACTCGCGGCCAGGTTTTGATCTCGGATCCTTGTACGCATACAATATGCAAAAATAGGGTTTTTTTTAAGGTTTCGTAGAATATCTCGAAGGAATCTTACCTGTAAATTAATGGATTCGTCGTTCTTACCAAGTTTCGACTTAGAGTAGTCAACTCGCGACTGGGTTTTGATCTCGGATCCTGGTACGCATACAATATGCAGAAATAGGGTTTTTTTTAAGGTTTCGTAGAATATCTCGAAGGAATCTTACCTGTAAATGGATGGATTCGTCATTCTAACCAAGTTTCTGACTTAGAGTAGTCAACTCGCGGAAAGGTTTCGATCTCGGATCCGGTACGCATACAATATGCGACATAGGGTTTTTTTAAGGTTTCGTAGAATATCTCGAAGGAATCTTACCTGTAAATGGATGGATTCGTCATTCTAACCAAGTTTCTGACTTTGAGTAGTCAACTCGCGGCCAGGTTTCGATCTCGGATCCTGGTACGCATACAATATGCAGAAATAGGGTTTTTTTAAGGTTTCGTAGAATATCTCGAAGGAATCTTTGTAAATGGATGGATTCGTCAGTCTTACCAAGTTTCGACTTAGAGTAGTCAACTCGCGGCCAGGTTTCGATCTCGGATCCTGGTACGCATACAATATGCAGAAATATGGTTTTTTTAAGGTTTCGTAGAATATATCGAAAGAATCTTACCTGTAAATGGATGGATTCGTCATTCTTACCGAATTTCTGATTTAAAGTAGTCATCTCGCGGCCAGGTTTCGATCTCGGATCCTGGTACGCATACAATATACAAAAATAGGGTTTTTTTAAGGTTTCTTGGAATATCTTGAAGGAATCTTACCTGTAAATGGATGGATTCGTCATTCTTACAAAGTTTCTGACTTAGAGTAGTCAACTCGCGGATAGGTTTCGATCTCGGATCCTGGTACACATACAATATGCAAAAATAGGGTTTTTTTAAGGTTTCGTAGAATATCTCGAAGGAATCTTACCTGTAAATTAATGGATTCGTCGTTCTTACCAAGTTTCTGACTTAGAGTAGTCAACTCGCGGCCAGGTTTCGATCTCGGATCCTGGTACGCATACAATATGCAGAAATAGGGTTTTTTAAGGTTTCGTAGAATATATCGAAAGAATCTTACCAGTAAATGGATGGATTCGTCATTCTTACCGAATTTCTGATTTAAAGTAGTCATCTCGCGGCCAGGTTTCGATCTCGGATCCTGGTACGCATACAATATACAAAAATAGGGTTTTTTTTTTAAGGTTTCTTAGAATATCTTGAAGGAATCTTACCTGTAAATGGATGGATTCGTCATTCTTACAAAGTTTCGACTTAGAGTAGTCAACTCGCGGATAGGTTTCGATCTCGGATCCTGGTACACATACAATATGCAAAAATAGGGTTTTTTTAAGGTTTCGTAGAATATCTCGAAGGAATCTTACCTGTAAATTAATGGATTCGTCGTTCTTACCAAGTTTCTGACTTAGAGTAGTCAACTCGCGACCAGGTTTTGATCTCGGATCCTTGTACGCATACAATATGCAAAAATAGGGTTTTTTTAAGGTTTCGTAGAATATCTCGAAGGAATCTTACCTGTAAATTAATGGATTCGTCGTTCTTACCAAGTTTCTGACTTAGAGTAGTCAACTCGCGGCCAGGTTTTGATCTCGGATCCTGGTACGCATACAATATGCAGAAATAGGGTTTTTTTAAGGTTTCGTAGAATATCTCGAAGGAATCTTACCTGTAAATGGATGGATTCGTCATTCTAACCAAGTTTCTGACTTAGAGTAGTCAACTCGCGGCCAGGTTTCGATCTCGGATCCTGGTACGCATACAATATGCGAAATAGGGTTTTTTTAAGGTTTAAGTAGAATATCTCGAAGGAATCTTACCCGTAAATGGATGGATTCGTCATTCTAACCAAGTTTCTGACTTTGAGTAGTCAACTCGCGGCCAGGTTTCGATCTCGGATCCTGGTACGCATACAATATGCAGAAATAGGGTTTTTTTTAAGGTTTCGTAGAATATCTCGAAGGAATCTTACCTGTAAATGGATGGATTCGTCATTCTAACCAAGTTTCGACTTTGAGTAGTCAACTCAAGTGGGCCGGTGTTTCGATCTCGGATCCTGGTACGCATACAATATGCGAAATAGGGTTTTTTTAAGGTTTCGTAGAATATCTCGAAGGAATCTTACCCGTAAATGGATGGATTCGTCATTCTTACCAAGTTTCTGACTTAGAGTAGTCAACTCGCGGCCAGGTTTCGATCTCGGATCCTGGTACGCATACAATATGCAGAAATATGGTTTTTTTAAGGTTTCGTAGAATATATCGAAAGAATCTTACCTGTAAATGGATGGATTCGTCATTCTTACCGAATTTCTGATTTAAAGTAGTCATCTCGCGGCCAGGTTTCGATCTCGGATCCTGGTACGCATACAATATACAAAAATAGGGTTTTTTTTTAAGGTTTCTTAGAATATCTTGAAGGAATCTTACCTGTAAATGGATGGATTCGTCATTCTTACAAAGTTTCTGACTTAGAGTAGTCAACTCGCGGATAGGTTTCGATCTCGGATCCTGGTACACATACAATATGCAAAAATAGGGTTTTTTTTAAGGTTTCGTAGAATATCTCGAAGGAATCTTACCTGTAAATTAATGGATTCGTCGTTCTTACCAAGTTTCGACTTAGAGTAGTCAACTCGCGGCCAGGTTTCGATCTCGGATCCTGGTACGCATACAATATGCGAGAAATAGGGTTTTTTTAAGGTTTCGTAGAATATCTCGAAGGAATCTTACCGTAAATGGATGGATTCGTCATTCTTACCAAGTTTCGACTTAGAGTAGTCAACTCGCGGCCTGTGTTTCGATCTCGGATCCGGTACGCATACAATATGCAGAAATAGGGTTTTTTTAAGATTTCGCAGAATATCTCGAAGGAATCTTACCTGTAAATGGATGGATTCGTCGTTCTTACCGAATTTCTGACTTATAGTAGTCAACTCGCGGCCAGGTTTCGATTTCGGATCCTGGTACGCATACAATATGCAGAAATAGGTTTTTTTTTAAGGTTTCGTAGAATATCTTGAAGGAATCTTACCTGTAAATGGATGAATTCGTCATTCTTACCAAGTTTCTGACTTAGAGTAGTCAACTCGCAGCTAGGTTTCGATCTCGGAGCATGGTTTGCATGAAATATGCAAAAATAAGGTTTGTTTAAGGTTTCGTACCTGTAAATGGATGGATTCGTCGTTCTTGCCAAGTTTCTAACTTAGAGTATTCAACTCGCGGTCGGGTTTCGATCCCGGAGCCTGGTTTGCATACAATATGCAGAAATAGGGTTTCTTTAAGGTTTCGTAGAATATTCCAAAGGAATCTTACCTATAAATGGATGGATTCATCGTTCTTACCAACTTTCTGACTTATAGTAGTCAACTCGCGGCCAGGTTTCAATCTCGAATCGACACTGAGCTTCATATTTATCGATTTGGATGATATATCATGCTAAGTTTGAAGTCAGAACCCTCTAAGAGCTTATTGGTTCATAGTTTGTAAGTCGTTATACCGAATTTGAAGTTCGAATGGATCTTCGAACTTCATATTCATCGATTTCGATGATGTATCATGCTAAGTTTGAAGTCGGACCCTCTCGAGCTTCGTGGCTCATAGATAGTATGCCATTACCTTGAATTTGAAGTTCGAATTGACATCCAAACTTCATATTTATCGATTTTGATGATGTATCATGCTAAGTTTGAAGTTAGAACCCTCTCGAGCTTCATGGTTCATATATTGTATGCCATTATACTGAATTTGAAGTTCGAATCGACATCGAGCTTCATATTTATCGATTTTGATGATGTATCATGCCAAGTTTGAAGTCAGAACCCTCTCAGAGCTTCTTGGTTCATAGTTTGTAAGTCATTATACCAAATTATTTGAAGTTCGAATCGGCACTAAGCTTCATATTCGTCGATTTTGATTATGTATCATGCTAAGTTTGAAGTCAGGACCCTCTCAGAGCTTCATGGTTCATAGATTGTATGCCATTATACGAAACCCGTAATCTATTGTCACTAAGTTTTGAAATCTTGTTTAATTGAACCAAAATAACAATTCTTGATTTCATTTCTGATTCTTCTGATTCATTCTTATATATTTTTCGGATTTATATATTTTCGAAGGTCGATAACAATATCCAAATTTATTATGATTTATATGTAGGGGTATGATCCGTTGACATGGTTATAATGACATAATATTGACATGGTGGCATGTTTTTCTCTAAAACATCTAAACGATGATTAATTTGAAGCTAATATTTTGGTGACATGTTCCTCCTATAAAACTCTACATTCCTACCAAAAATGAGAATATTTAGAAATACGAAACTTTGGATTTTGGTCTTACGAAAGTTCAAAAGAAACACACTTGTGTTCTAAAGAAACACACTTGTCTCAATCCGTAGGAGACTCCAAAACCAATTGTCTACCGTTGATAAATCGCAATCCGTATGAGGAGGAATCCAACGTCCAAATGTTTTTTATACAAAAACCTAAAAAAAAATTCCTCCTCTCACTTTCCTCTTTCTCTGCTTTCCTTTGTCTTTCTCGGTCTGTTCTCTCCTCTCTAACTCCGCCTTAACCAAAACCCTCGTAAGAAATCCGTCTTCATAACCCTAAAAATCCTTGAATCCTTGTTAATCCATGAATCAAAACCAATGCTAAATCGGAAAAAAACCTCTAATTGAAACTTTCATAACCCTAAAAATTTGATATTGTCCCTGAAATAAAAAGAACCCTTTTTCTGTGATAATAATTGTTCTTTGATCTATTAGCCAAAGATTGAGGTATAATCCCGAGCTTAATTTGTTGTTGTTTTTGATGATCTTGTTTGATTTTGATCTAAAATGGTTTGTTTTGTACTCTTTCTCAGGCAAAAGAAGAATTAATGAACAAGAAGAAGACTATTGGAGCTTCAAAAATGTACCGATCTAACTAGGTTGAAGAGATCTCTAACCACGATAGTTGAAGGAATTAGAGGATTAAATCTCAGCAATCTTGCCTAATTTTTCTAGAAAGTTATCAATTACAGGTTGATTTTCTTCCTCTTTTTTTTTTTGTTGCTTTAAGCTGGTGATTGCAATTTAGGTTTCTTTTAGTCAGTTTTTCTGTTGTGAAAAGAACCCATGATTAAAAATTTCTTCTGTAACATTTTTCAAGTTGTAATTTCGTCTAAAAGAAAAAATAAAAGCGTTTTGAGCTCAAACTGTTTGTTAAATTGTTTGAATAGAGATGAAATACTTAAATTTAAGTTCCCATAACTAGTTCTTGTTTCAATTTTTATTTTAGGGATTGAATTTTGGTTTGTTTAGTCTTTGGTTTTTATGAGATTGGGTTTTTTATTTTTTTCGAGTGTGTGTAGAAAATGTAAAGTTCCTGAGAGGGTAATGTAAAAATTATGAATGTGTATACCGTTTCTTCATCTCATGCATTCAGATTTCTAATGCACTTTGTTAACCTATTTATGCACACATTTGGTTTGTGGGTGTTGAAATTTGCGAAGGTAAGGGATCTGATCGACAGGGGTTACTAGAGATTGGGCACTCAAGAGAATGGTTCCTGCATACTTTGCCGCTCCAGTAAGTACAAGTTGGTCAGACTTCTTACCTGCCTTTGAATTTCTTGATGAACTTTTGGGTACACATTACATTAGGAGTCCATTGATCTCTCTTCTATTCACATCCATTATGGGAAATGTAGGAAGTTACTTTCCGCTGATGGTATGAAAACATTGTCTTTAGATGATCATTTTGAGTCTCAATTAGTGCCATAAAAATATAATATCTTGTAGAAACAGAGTAATACAACAAGAGCCTTGTAGACCACTACTTTATATTGCTCTACTGTGTAAGCGAATGTAGCAAACATATATAGAAATCTCGTAATTTTCAATCAATCGAAAGTACTTGTATGACCACTTCACGGTTTTCTATCGTCATGGGTTCAACTGGCGCTTGGGTTGGTAGGCCTTCTCACTCCTTAGTGTCTTTTCGATGCCATCACACTTTCTCGTAATTCTCTGATATTTGAACTCGTCTTAGAATGATATTATTACATTGTGCTGCACCTAATTGAACGTTTGTGATCAACTAGTTAGTGAATCAGCTCCGTGCTTATTGATCAACTTGTATGAATTATTTACTATCCCCCGACTGGTATTCTGATTTGACTATTGCGCTTCATCTTTAGGAAGGCAGAAGTTTGCTGCCATTGGTATTCAAGTATCGCAGTGGATAACTTATTATGGTCTAGCACTAAATGTTTCCACAGACCTTCGGCACATAGCCTCATGCACTAAATAATCCATGAATTCTTATATACTTACTTACTGCTCTTGATGGTCTGTGTCATGTTCTGTGCACCATATTACAATTCTTATTGTTCCGCATCACAATATTCCTCTAAGTTCGTTATTATGAGCTTTCTTATAAGGCCTTATAAGATGACAAGGATAGCCACAATGTAATTGTACCGTTGACATTTGCGCAATCGGAGATTTGGTTAGCAAAAAGAGGGTTTCGAACTTGGTACTTCTGGAGATTTTATTTTTCTCTTATCATTCTTTAGGTTTTGTATTTATAGATAGTAACACATTGCTTTTCAATTACATTTTCTGTTGAAGATACTTACCGGAATTCTCCTACAGGATCTTGTTGACATTGATGTCTTCCGCGATGCGAAGAAGGTCATTGATTCCCTTCAAAGAAGGGTAACTCTTGGTGTGCAGAACAAATCCAGGTTGAAAAAATCAAAGGTGCAAATTATTTCTCTAGTTCTTTGTTTGGCTTGTGATAATTATTTAGGTGAAAAGGCCATCATCTTTATACTATGCACATTTTAGTTTAACATTATCTAGTGATTTTTAGAAACTTTAAACCTGCACGTAGGTTTTATATTCTCGTATCCATGATGATGGACGATATTTTTTGGGCAATAGTACTTAATGACTGTTATTTGTCTAGGTCAATAGATTCTTGTAGAATTTGTTTTACTGTTTTGCATTCCCTTCTGACCTCTGTGCTAAATGATCATTTTACTGTTTTGTATATCCCTTCCGGCCTCTGCAGCCTTTTGGTTTCATTGGTCCTGGGGAAAGTGGTACTAGTGGTGAGTGAGTGAAAGAGAGAGTGGTGAAGGTGGTGAGAGAGTCAGTAAGTGGTGCTAGTGCACGTTGAGTGGGTGAATGCGAGAGTGGTACTGAAAATGTCTCCATGGGAATCTGTACTTGGGTTTTCAGCATCTAAGAACTTTACCTCTAGTAGTATTGTTCATACTGTAGTATTGTTCAACAGTTAGTAAAATCATATATTTATGAATCCTGTCAATTTGGTCCAAAACTATCTATTCAACAATATGAGTTATGGACATCAATCCTGGTGCAATAGTTGATTAGACTTTGAAGTTCTATATGTCCAAAGGTTAAAAATATTGTCCAAAGGATAACAATTCTAAAACTTGCTGCTGAATGTTATGTTTCAGTTTTTTCTCTCACCATTTTCCAATTTCTCTCCTGACTCACTATGTGCCATGAGTGACTAAATTGCAAATCTCATGAACCCTAACGCTGTCTATCTTCTTTGTTGCAATAGATGTTCAAAATTTTGTTTTTATTTGTTTTTTTCATCTCGATCTTAAACTAGGGTTTTTAAATTTGGGGATCTTCTTACTTTGTTAGTGATGGGGAATTAGTTCGTGGACGTGATGCTGATAGAGGAAACAGAAATCGAGTGATCTACAAAAGAGAGCTATGATAAACTCAGTTTTAGATTGGCATCACTCCAGTTGACGCTGTAGTGGAGGTGTTTAAACCTCGATTTCTTATTGTTTCTTAGATTTTGTTCTTCTTTTAGCTATATATATGTTCTAACTATTTTTTTCATGGTGGGTATTTCCTTCAGTTGGCTTTATCATAGAGACTTGGCTGGGGAATCTATGATATGGCGTAGGCATCAATCTGCTTACATTCAAATGCTTCATGTACAATTATAAAAGGTAATTTCACTCTTAATTACATGTAATTTTCTTTTCATAATTTTCTTTTTCATAAATTTAAATATATGTGCTATGCGTATTGCCTTTTTGAATTTTTCTCATCATCGTCTATTGTACTAACTCTTTTCCACTTTGGATTACAGGCTCTGAAGATTGGTCTCAAATACATGGAGAAAATAAGAAAACAAAAAAGAACAAGAAATTCATATAAGCTTGATTTCTTTTTCAAGTAAGGATATGGATCTCCATACAATGGAAGTTGTACTTGTTCTGGATATAATTTTTATCCTTCATAGTGTAACTTGTTCTCTATTGCTTTCTTTCTTCTACAGGGATTACAATGCCAATATCTAGAGGGGGATTACTACACGAGACTGCAGGAGAGATGATCCTTGTGCAATTCTCTCTTTGGATAGATGTACAACTGTAAGTTCTCCTTCTTCACTTTTTCTTTCTTCAACTGTTAGCTTCAGTGTCTAGCGTTTGTTTTTTTGTTCTTAATCATAACTTCTTACAGTTGTAGTCTTTTTTTCTTATGTGAGGTTATGTTGCAAGCTTTGTTGATTCTTTTTATTCTTATTCTTTTATTGTGAAGATTCCTACAAAAGTTATCTAAAGTTTACGGAACAATCCGTTTTCACTTTCTTGAATGATTGAATCGGTCATCCTGTCAGTCATTGATTGTTGAATACTATTTTTTTTTCCAGCTTGGGTTTACATACTAAAGGATTGATGGCGAGGCACATGCTGGACAGATTACGCGTCATTAAAGGGCTGCATTACTTTGAGGAGCTTTATTGCAGCTCAGAATGTTAGCTTTGAATTGTTTTGGGTTAAATTTCATAATGAATTGAACGATTCTGTTGTACTTGTGTTCGTAATGAATGTATGAATCTTTTTTGAGAATGCATGAACTGCAGATTGAAAAATAAGAAATTGGTGCCCGGGTTCCAAGTTCGGTTTAATTGTATTACGGACCGTAAACCGGAAGTCCAGGTCCATGAAAATGATCTGGGCTACCCATTTTTTTTTTAATTGTAACAGAAAGAATTGTCACGTCTATAACTGTGACACAAATTGTGAAGAAAAAATAACACGCGTCATCATAAGCCGTGACAAAAGGACGACACGTGTCCTATGAGTAACTGTTACAAATTAATGGCAACACTAATATGTGTTACTTTAACCGTGACAAAAAAATACACGTGTCGCCGAAGCAATCGTTGCAAGGATTCAGTAACAATTATAAGTGTTGTTGTAAATGCGACTCTTTAAGTCACGGTGTCATACTCTGAATTGTGGTTAATAGAGAGTAACAGTTAAAAACGTTAAGATAAATGTGACAAATATGACACGTGTCGCTATCATAAAATTAGGTCAATTGTGGCTATTAATTATTGTAACACTTTTTATATGTGATCGTACGCCTTTTTGTCACAGATAAAACCGTTACAAAACACCATCACAATTATTAATAACGGCCTATTTAGTACAGTTATACCCGTTACAAATTCAATAAGTAACAGGTATAGCCTGTGACAAAATCCTGGAAATGGTGTAGTGGTTTACAAAGGTTTCAGACTATATTTATAGAATTTACATACTTGGTTCCCAAGTAATACGGTTCCACTAAAGTGGGCATCTATATAATAAACTGCCGTTTATAACACTCCCCCGCATGACCACTGAATCTAAGCTAATTGCCTCGTTAAAACCTTTGTCGAAAATTCAAAAGGGACAAAACCTGATCTAAGGGAAAAGAGTACAATTGTTAGAAAACTTAGAACAGAGTTGGACATGGATATGTTGCCTCGTTAAAACCTTGACAAGGAAAACCTAGTGGGGAAAAACCATGACGAAGGAAAAATAGTACAACGTGATAGTCCAGTAAAATGCCTTCCACTATGATGCTCCCCCTAATAAGTACTTCAGTTAAATCTTGGCTTGCAAATCTTTGAGTCGAGACTTCCAAATTTCAATGAACGAATTTTTGAATGCAGATGATTGTTGCGCGTTTGTGATGAAATTTGCCAGTTGATGAAGTCTTATTTTGTGTTGCACAAGTTGTATTCTTTTAGAACAATGGTGTTCTTAAGTCTTCACGCTTCTGTAAATACATTAAGGACTCGCTTCTTGGATTACTATCTTCTCGAAGATGATCTGTAGAAGTAGTTGATGTAATTTCTTCTACAAAGTGCCAAGATATGAATACCTTATCATACATGAACAAAAATCATATTTGTGAGAAGGAAATCCAAATTCTTAGGATATAATTAAGTTTATTTGGTTTAATCAAATGTGGGCATCCACTAAATAACCTAAATTGATACAACCCCCCCCCTTGGATGACCATCATGTTGAATTAAATTTCCTTACTAAAACCTTGCCAATAAAACCAAATGGGAACAAAATTGGACGGAGGAAAAAGAGCACAAATATCAACATTTTGAAAACAAAGGTTAAACCTCAACGAGATGTTGCCTCGTTAAAACCTTATCAGAAAACCACATGGGACAAAACCTGAATAAAGGAAAAAGAGCACAACTATTTACAAAAATACGGATGCAAATAACCAAACAAATGATTTTTACAGTAGTCAAGCATCAAACAAATAACTCTAGTCTATCTCAAAAAAGAGTTTAAGCTAGCATAATTCTAACTACAGATTTAAGGAAAAAAAATAGAATATATGTGTTTGTACCATGAGTATAAATACCACACATCGGGCCAGAATATTGCCTGGACCACTGTTCAGTTGTCATCTAAGCCCGCTAACCAGTCAACCAAGGCATCCAACCAGCCTGCCCAGTATTACATAAATTCAATGACCGGTCAATGGTCAAAGTCAATGCCCGGTCAATGGTCAAAGTCAACCGTTGGTCATTTGTCAAAGTCAGGTTGCACGTCGCATCTCTAGCAAATTTTCAGTCTTGTTGCCAGCAGTGAATCTAACCAATATCCATCCAAGTTCTCTGCCGCACTGCCAACTGGGCTTTCTAGCCATGCCGCGGATGTCTTTGCCCCTAATCGGGTTTCACCATGTTGCCAGGATGCGGCTGTCGGCCCGACCTCCATGCCAGACCCATTATGCCTGTCAACCATCAATCCGGTCGACCGACCCATTATGCGTGTCAGCTAGTCAGTCCATCATGCAGAATTGAACAAGAGGGCAGTTTCAAAGGGTTTCATGCAGAATTTAACATGGAGGCATGCAGTATTAATTCCAACAATTTCATGCAGAATTGAACATGCAGTATTAATTCCATCGGTTTCATACATAATTGAAGATGGAGGCATGAATAAGTAGTTAATGCCATTTAAGTTTATATTGAAGTTAGATATTAAACTGTATAAATAGGGAGCTGAAATCATTTAGGGGGGGAGCCAGGAGAGAGAGAAAACACAATGTAATTATATTATCAATAAAAAAATCACTCCCCAAAGGGATTCTCCCGTGGATGTAGGCCAACCATGCCGAACCACGTAAAACCTGTGTCTCTTTTATTTGTTCCTCAATTCGTCTCCTATCCCTAAATACACACCAAATCATCTATTCATCGTGTTTTGTGCCTAGAATTTATTTTGGGTACAAACAATATGCTGCTAAAGCGTGGATTTTTGTGTTTTTAAGGACTCCTCAAGAGACCCATAAAGCTGATAACATCAACTAATTAATCCGGATTCTTGGTTTTATACCAAATTCTAAAAACACGTAGAGGATTATTCAACCTGACATAATCGAGTTAGGTGGTTGCCATAATATAATTTGAATTCTACAAGGATTACAAATTTGAATATGTTCCCAACCACATTTCTTGTGTAAATGCAATACGAGTCCTTCAAGGACTACCACGCCAAAAGCATCATACATGGAGAACAAAAATTTACTGAATCACTCCTAGGGTCTTAGGAAAAAATATAACCCTCAAATCGTTCTTACAACGAATAAATTTCTCGTATAAAGACGCAATATAACTACACCAACCTGTAATTAATAGGCTTGACATATTTAAGGTGTTAAGTTTGGATCCAAAATTGCATCAATCGAGAAATTAATCCAACCTAACTTGGATTGTATGCCAACCAATCACATGTGTCGATATTTCTCTGCAGAGGGATTAACAACCACCGTCTTTTATTTCAGTAGCTACTTTAAATGAATATTCGACAACTAATTATGATCCCACACAAATCTCAAGCGCATGCATATCTTGAAAAAAATTATAGGTACCAGCGCCCGCATGCATTATAATCTCCCCATCTTCCAGTGAGGAGATATAAACTATGAGAATGTGGATCTTTTTGATACACTCTATTGGAGCACTCTGTAGACTAAAATGCTACGTTTATTTTAGATGTGACTGGATTTGCCTTCCAAGAGGCATAAGCTTATTAAAAGCATAATGAAATATTTTCGCGCCTTATTTGAGATGACAGCCTTTTCGATCGATTTGATCATGATAGGAGAAAAATATAACTTCTTCTAGTGGTGTATAATCTCCCCATGATTATGGCGAAAATATTTTCATCTCATATACGAAAACAAGTTCGTAAAGTATTATCCGATTAATTCGAGACATATACTCATTATGAAATATATCTTTCGGCATAAAAAAATTTTGTAGTCTTAACAAACATAAATATTTACGATCAACCATGGATTGCTTTTGGAACAACAAATAAAATAAAATTACATGTCAAAACCAAAAGTATTGGAATTATGCAAAAAAAAAATTCAATAACTTCGTGACCTCAAGGGCCAACGAGATAATGATTTAGATTGAAGTTGTGGACACTTTCTTTATCAAAAGAAAATTAAATCAAAATCAATATAGTCACTACAAGGACTAATGATATTGGCTAACAAGACGGGTGCGCACCCTTTGATCTTTAATGTCCAATTCCAACTACAAGTGGAACAACTTCAAATTTTGGAGAATAGTACAAAGAAGAGAACTAAAAATTGCTAAATATCCCTCATGAAAGCAGCAATTCTCCATCTCATTGATGTTTGCAATTGTGAATACATGATAATGACATCTCATCCTTCTAGGATTTACAGAGAAATCAGTTTCAATTGGCTTATATGATTCTTCTTAAGAAAATAAAGAAATCATTATCGACTTGAAAGGAAAAAAAAATCCATTATGTGGTCGAAAAATTCACTCATTTTTTTGGCAAAAATTTAGAAAATATGCCAATCTTATGGAAACAATGGAGAAAATCAGCACTGCTTAGTTTATAGGATTTACCAAACTCTCGTATCGACAAAAAATATCGTCGTTTTACTCATCGCATATGAAAAATCCACTTTTGTGGTCGATATATGGTTTTTTGAAAATAAATAGAAACCATATACATGATTCATGCCTAACGGACAAGGATACCAAATTTAGTTGGCCGTAGGTTTTTCAACCATGCATGTAGTTAAATACCGTAAAGGTAAATCAAATCTGCGATGACACTGATTTTTGGTGATATAGTTTTCTTTTAACGAGATAAAAACTATAAACCATCTTTTGATGGATTTTCTTTTTTATTTTCTCTCTCTATTAAAAGATAAGAGAAGAAAGGAAAATGGAACTTGCTCCAAAAGATTGATCACCATAACATATAAATAGTGAACACAAAAAAAAAAAAAAAAAAAAGTATAATATATGTGTAAGAAAAGGAATCAACAATACACTTACTTGCGGTAAATACCTTAGAGCAACCACAACGGGCGACTAAACTCAAATATTTGGTAAAAGAACGAGACG
Organism: Papaver armeniacum; assembly: GCA_023531295.1. NCBI lineage: Eukaryota > Viridiplantae > Streptophyta > Magnoliopsida > Ranunculales > Papaveraceae > Papaver > Papaver armeniacum. Next base: position 1,126,713 of record JAJJWW010004070.1, read on the forward strand.
TAGTGGGACGTACTATCGACTAAACCCCGACTATCGACTAAATCCCAGACTATATTTGGTCTGGGACCAAGACCAAACCCAAATATAGTCGAGCGAACGTATAATTAACGCCCCACACCAGGCGAACGTATAGTTAACGCCCCACAACAGGCGTACATAAATTTAACGCCCCACACCAGGCGTTGACTATACCTCCGCCCCTTTTTTTTTTTTTTTCAATTACATGAACAGGATCTCGCTCCATCGGGCGAACTTATAATACACGCTCCACCATTGGGCGAACTTATAATGCACGCTCCACCATCGGGCAAACTTATAATGCACGCTCCATAAAATTTAGTCTTTCTACCGTAGTCTCACAACACGGACTAAACCCAAATTTTGGTCTTTTTTCCCCTCTTTAGTCTTTGGTTATACTCGCATCACTGCAATTGCTTTAGGGACTTCAAACATGTCCTTGGAATAAAGACGTGAATGGTACTAAACCATTAATCTTGGTGTATGCCATGGTTAACTGCTGTACGTAAAGGTGAGGTGAAGTTTCTTTTACAACAGAGAAACCAATATAGGCTTAATTCGTTAACAAAAAGCACATGATTTCTCTTAAAGAGTCATATGAGACAAAAGAAAAACAAAACCTTAAGAATTAATTAACCATGAATGCGGCGGCTTTCAAAGTTTAAATTAAAATCATAGTTCTTTTTTTAAAGAGTATATAAGCCCTAAAAAAAACAGGGGTCCATATATATATATATCAATTCTTCAAGGAGGATGATTTTGCTGATGTGTCAACACCAAATTAATCCTCCATCTTTGTTCGACTTATAATGGGATGAAGGAGAAGAAGAGTTATCTTAAATCATCAAGTGTTTGTTTACAGACACTCATTACTGATCAATCGTCTATTATTAGCACTTTTTTTGATTTATACACATATATTATTTGTTTGGGTTACTTAATTTAAAATCCTTTCTCGCATACAAAATGTTTGAATGACATAAATCATTTGAATTGATTTTTTTGTTTTTGTTTTTTTGAAGGTATCATATACAACAGTGGTGAAAATATTTTAGGACAGCAGATATTGCTTGGCTAAGGCATACAAGGCATCTATGTAGAGAACAAGTGTCAGTATCACGCTCTATAGTGGTCAACTTAGCTCCGTGTGACAGAAAAAAATGAATAATGTTTCTTAAATGTTCACAATCTATAAATTCGATGATGGTGAATTTTGACGTTCAATGGGTTAAGATTCATGACATTTTAAGTGCAAATTCATTATGGTCATCCCAATACATTATGGTCTCTTCAAATAGCAACTCGTTTACACAAGTGTTAAGAAGTCATCAGTTATCTTCTTTAGGGAGTAGTTATATTCAACCATTGGCAGTTATCTTCATCTTCTCCATTGAATTCTTTTAACCATCCTCTCATTTTCTACCCGGATTTTAATTTAATTTAAGATCCGGGTAGATTTATCTAATCTAATATATATCTAAATAAAACAAATTGCATTATAGCAATTGGTATTGTAAATAGTTTGTATTTCTGATAACGTATGGCAAGTTTTTGCCATTACGGTTTCTCATACCTCCTGGAGGACTTTCGATTTCGTTCAATCTTTCATTCAATCATCCACGGACGTGATGATCAAAGATTACAGAATTCGATGAAGAATTTGGGCATATTATATACTTCCCCTATGGAAGCATCTTGTGTTCTCGGAGAGTAACCAACAAAATGGTGATAAACCATTAGAAGATTTCAATTCTTCCGTAGATTTACATATATTTAGTACAGAATTTTGTTTGGGATTTATTTCGGTTCAAGATTATTGTATTAATCATGTATTTCGATTTATGGGTGTAATTGAATATTATGTAACTATATATTATTTTCATTGAAGTTTGGAGCTTTCTTGCTCCTCATTCCTTCAAAAAAAAAAAAGAAATATTTTGGACCATAGATATCAATATGTGCAGCTGACAATGATATAACATGCAAGAAAACAACAAGTAGAGTCTCATGAAGTGGAAGGTAACGGTTAAACCACTATATGTTAAGTATGTATCATCTACCTTTGGCTTGGTTTCTGAATTCTTGGTTGGGTTACTTGGGTAAGTACGTTCTTATGCAGGGTGATAACAATTATTTATTTTCTGCGGTGAAGGAAGGATTTTATATGCAAATGTGAATGACAGACAAATTCGATGTTTCATATTGAAATGCATACATTTATGCTTGACCTGTACTACTTATGGGACATATAGGATTTGCATGTGGGCATAATGCGGTGAAGAGAAGACTGAAAGCTATCATTTGGTGAATATCACAAAGGCATAATTTCCAATCTGCATTTCGGTAATGTTTTATGGCACATTTCTTTGAAACTATTCCTTGGGGGAATCTTAAAGATAATATGATTTAAGGGAAAAATAATGTTGACGGTTGACACATACGTTAAGGTCAATATATAATTATAGTACTCGAACACTAAGGCACATTTAAAGTGAAAGATGAAATTTCACTTGGTGTACTTTTATGTTGTTTGTTGTTGCTAGGTTTTCTCTCTCACGGGAATAAGGTCACTATGCTAATGGAATGAATTTAAACAGTAAGTGTTCAGTTATAGATCATTCTTCTTTTCCAAGAATTCTCAACTAAGTCTAAGTTATCATTTCGTTACTGTTCATCTGAAGCGTAAATATTACACAGAGTGTTTTTTTGCAGAAGAATTTTGAGAAAATAATGGAGAATATACAATAAGAAAAGGTGGTCTAGATTCTAGAGTTACGAGCTCGACTTAATGTAAGAATGTGGTGTTTGTTGCATGTTCACTGGATTGACACTAATGTTTTAATCATAACCAACACACCATCTATTAGTGTATGGTGCAATGAGAATCTCATATCAGCGCTGATTAATTGTCTCTCTTTCCGTTCCTCCCGTATGCAGTTTAAGTCCTACTTTATAAGGAAGTTGCAGCAAATCATTTGCAATTAATTAATGTAATGTTGTATATGCATTTGTAGGCACAAGTAAACCGCCACGACAATTTGCAGGCTGCTAAATTATTCAGCATTTTTATGTTATCTTAGACCAACCTTTGACATTATCATCCATGATATTAACAAAGTTTTCAGCCATCAAGGATGAATTACATTTATCACTTCATCTTTTGTAGGTTAGTTAATGAACTAGCCCATGCATTTTGCGGGTTTACAACTTTACTAAACGTGCTCAGATATATTATTGCTCGAGGTGAAGAGAAGGTAATGACAATGTAAATCATATTAATAAACTTGCCCGCGCATTTGCGCGGGCTTATTGAACTTGTATATATATATATACATTAGGAAAATTTGACGGACAGTGATAAAATTATGCCGATTATACGGTATCATCATATGTAGATATTGTATTTGATAGACAATAGACATAAATGGGATGATACAAAAAGAGTTAAGAAAACATATCAATATACTTTTATTTGATTATAAGAAAAACAAATTAATCGAGTACACAAGTAGAAACAAATATGATTAAAATAAAACCATCAACCATGATTGAAAAATAATTAGTGTGTGGACAACAAATCATTGATTAATTTGTAGAGCTACGTGCATGATAAAGTCTTGTGATATCAGAGAGGAAGAATGAGAGAAAAATATTATTTATGTGTGTGTTTACAAAGGTTTAGGACTCTATTTATAGAGTTTACATACTTATTATTTACTAATTCCGAAATAATAGGGTTCCACTACTAAAATGGACATCTTTATAATAAACTGCCGTTTATAACATCTATAATGCAATATACTACACGTATTTTCATCGTGAACAAACAAACCGTGGATGATTATGGCGGGCATGGTAATACAAAATATAATTACCCGATCCACTCTGTTCAAAATTCAACTCGAGTCTACTCATAGTTTAAGGGTCCACACTCCACAGTCATTTATTGGTACTAATAAACCCTCTCCGACGCGAGAAAGGAGAGAAATTCATTAACTCGGCAGACTAAACTCGCCCGAGTTGGTTCACCTGACTATCTTAAAAAAAAAAAAAAACAAATCGAAGAGAAACTATCTTAAAAATTCCAAAGCGATGAGTGGTGACTAAAAATCCCACCATCATTATCATCTAGGTAATTACTACCACCTTCTTGCTGAGGCATTAAAGGGAAAAACTCCCCCGGAAAATCATTATCATCGGGAAAAACCCCTAAGTCCGTCACACCATTAACCGTACTCAACGTATTACCCCTATCTGACAATAAGTCCTGTAATTCCCAATCCATATTACTATTATTATGATCATTAGTAGGTCCGTTTTCTGACCGATTAATATCTCCATCTTCGTTGTGCTGCTGTTCTTCTTCTTCTACATTCGCGTAGCTAGCAGCAACTTCTTGAATTTCAGCTCGAGTCATCGTCGAGCTAGCACCTTGAATATTGGGAGGATTACTGGGAAAATTGAATTTAGCTCCATGACCACGTAGACAAAACTGTGCAGCATCAAAAGCTCGGGCTGCTTTCTCCGGTGTATCATGAGAACCTAACCAAATTCTTTCTCGACTATTTGGTAGTCGAATTTCGGATACCCATTTACCCCATTTACGTTTTCTTACACCCCTATATCTGGACTGATAACTATTACTACTGTTACCATGGCTATGTCTAAGTGACGATGATGATGATGATGGGTTACCACCTCTATGGTTCGGAGTCATCATTAATCAGTCCTAGCTAAAAATATCAAATATTGCAAGGTTATGATATGTTGAATTGAGTACGTAGGTAGGTACATATACGAGTTTGATGATTGAATATATCTGCATGACTTTTCCATTTCTATATATACCTAATAATTTTGGCCTCTGGTTTTCTCAAGAGTTAAGAGTTATAGTAGTGAGTGAGAAGAAACATGATGATCAATTTGAGATAGACAATGAGTGAGTCTAAATGAACGTGTTGATCGATGTACTGGAACTGGACAGTCCAAAAAGAGACTGTAGAAAGGGTCTAGAAACGGACAGGTGGATGGACAAGATAAGAGGATCTAGGTTTTGAGATGATGTAAACGCGGTAAAGAGTCAGATCGTCATAGATGTAATGACACTATACTTCAGCTTGACATCAAAGATTTGATGATTTTTTTTTGTTTTGTTTTGTGAAAGAATCTCTGTAACTTTCCTTTCCTTAATTCCTACGAGACCACATATTGAACTTGGCGACTTCAGTCAAAACTCAAAGTGGTTTGGGTAATACTGTATAAATTGAAATCAAAAATCTTGGCCAGCAGAATAAAATACATCCTCAATAATTGTACTATCTCCTCGTATCAAGCAGCTTTTGTCCCAGGCAAGGAAATAGTGGACAACATTGTTATAGCTAATGATAATGAAGTCCATCACCCCTTCAAATGGAACTCAAGTCGTAACGTTCAACATGGGTAAAACTTTTGATGCGATTTTAGTCTTCATCAGAATGGGCTTTTCCAAACAATTGTGTGTGTGTGACCTCATATTCCAGTGTTTTTTAACAACTTTAATCTCCATTATCCATATGGTTCCCATGGTGAAGAGTTAAGGCGCGTCTTGTCCCCTTATCTGTTTATCATGTTTATGGATATTTTGTCGCGTCTTGCATGTACTCCCTAAGACGGAATCTCACAGAAAAAGATGAGTGAATTAAATTTGCTCGTGATAGTCCACTCCACCACATAAATGGGGAGCTAGTGGATGACAGAACCATTCTTCAAGAACACATTGTGGACTATTACAAATATGTATTCACTGAAGAAGAGTTAATAAGACCTGAACTTGAAAACATTGTCTTTGATAAGATAAATTCTCAAGAGAGTAAAATCCTAGAAGCTAATTTCTCTGTGGAAGAAGTACTTCATGTTATTCAGGAGTTGGGTAGTGATAAAGCACCTGGGCCAGATTGCTTCCCAATTATCTTTTTCAGCAAATGTTGGAGCTTTTTAAAATCTGATATTATGAATAATGTGCATGAGCTTTGTTCTACAGGTAAAATCTATAGCAAGCACAACTCTACCTTTATCACTTTGGTTCCAAAAAAAGATTACATTGAGACAATTAAAGATTGTAGACCTATACGTCTCTTAACAAGTGTTTATAAAATCATTTCCAAAGTGCTTGCTACTAGACTCAAGTTGGTAATGGATAAGTGATATCTCAAGTGCAATGTTCTTACATTGAAGGTAGACAAATTATAGATGGCACCTTGATTGCTAATGAACTTGTAGATTCAAGGCCGAGATCTGGAAAGGTGGCATTATCTCGTAAGATTGACCTACAAAAAGATTTTAACGAATTAATTGGAAGTACTTGGAGTTTGTTCCGCAAAGAAATGGGTTTTGAAATAAATTGTGCAAGTTGCTAAGGTTTTGTTACTCCACTTCAACTTTCTCAATTCTCATCAATGGTTTTTCTTTTGGTTTCTTCACAAGTTCTAGGGGTGTTAAACAGGGGTTGTCAGTTTCTCCACTCCTTTTTAATATATCCATGGAAGGGTTCTCAAGATATATGGACAAAGCTGCCCAACTTAATATTTTCAGTGGTTTTTCTGTATCTTCTTCAAGCATTACTGTCAATCACCTTCATTATGATGATGATACAATTTTCTTCACTCATCACAGTAAAGAGGAACTTCTCAATATATCTTTTTTCTGCTCTCAAGTGCTTTGAGTATATTGCTGGTCTAAAGTTTAATACCTCTAAGACAAGACTTAGAGCCATTGGTGATGGGCCAGAGTTAGCTGTATGGGATACTGAGTTTGGTTGTACCACTGACGACCTTCCTTTCATGTACCTGGGCATGCCTCTTGAGCTAAGGAAAATTCTAAGCATATCTGGGATCCTATTATTGAGATGTTTGAGGAAAGACTTTCTTTGTGGAGACAAATATCACTCTCAAGAGGAGGTAAGCAAGCTCTTCTGAAATGTATACTCAGTTCACTTTGAAGCTCCTGCCTCAGTTATCAAAATTCTTGAGAAGAAAATGAGAAACTTCCTTTGGGAATACGGAGCTGGCTCAAAGGTTTCCCATCTTATAAATTGGAGTATAGTTTGTGCTGGAAAAGAAAGGGGTGGTCTAGGTGGTTCTGACTTAAAGAGTATGAATTTGTCCATGCTTGCAAAATGGTGTTGGAGGTTTGGCCATGAGAAGAATAGATTATGGTACAAAATTATTGTTGATAAACATGGTGATGGCTTTTCTTTATGGGATCCGGAAAAGATTAACTCTTCACATGGTGTCTCTTGTTGGAAGACAATAGCTGAAACTGCATATCTCATATCTCAAAATTATAATCCACTCAGGAAGGGATATTTCTTGCTGGAATGATGTTTGAAGTCATAATACTTCGATTGCTTCAGATTTCGTGTCACTCTACAAGTTATCCTCTAACAAAAATACAAGGCTAGCACATATGATTTCCTCAGATGGGAATTGGCAATTCAACTTTAAAAGGAACCTGAATAGTCTTGAAACAATGATTTTGCTCGCTTATTGCTGAGGATTGGAAGCTATCCTCCAGTTTTGGATAGTCTTACAGATACCAGAAGATGGTCTCTTAACACTAATGGTACTTTCAGCGTCAAATCATTATATGCTACGTTGATTAGAGACCGGGATATTGAAGACTTCCCTCATTTATTCGTGTGGAATAAGACGGTCCCCTCCAAAGATCAATTTTCTTGCTTGGTGAATCATACATGAGAGGCTAAATACTATTGATATCTTACAGATAAAAGGGGTTGACATTTACAACTCTTGTGTTCTCTATGGTGATGATACAGAATCGCAAGACCATATTTTTCTTCATTGCAAAATTGCTCACAGGATCTGGTTCATGTTTTTTCCTAGTGCTTGTTGGTCTTGGGTCCTATAAGCATGAAGATGCTTGCTGGTGGTTGGCAGCATAAACACTTTTCAGCTCGGAAATTTTATCTGGAGTCTCATGCCAGCTACTGTAGTCTACACAATATGGACGGAGAGAAACAATCTTACCTTTGAACCTAATTACTCTTTCAAAACGAAAACTAAGTTAGATATGGAAGTAAGAAGCTCAATTTTAGCTTGGGCGGTTGCAGCAGATGTGAAGGATTCATCTAAACTATGCAAGCACAATTCTTAATTCGTGGGATGCTTTATTTGTATGAAATCTCTGTATTTTTTGCTTTTTTTGCTTTCTTCTTAATCTACCTCTGGTAGAACTTTTGTACATTCCTCTATATCTTTAATACATCTTCTCATATTATCAAAAAATAGTCCACTCCATCAAAGAAAATTGGATATTGTTCTCATATTCAGGAGGATCACTTGGTTCCTTCGTTAAGGAAGAAGCTTAGCTCTTCTTCTAGGGAAATTGAGGACAAATCTTTTATAGTTAACTGGTTAGATTTCGAAAACAACTTGTAGGATATTGACCTTCAAAACTTTGTATACCCTTTACATGGTTGTAATAACGCAGGTAAAATCCGAAGAGAGAGTGCGACAATCTCTTAATTAGTCTCTCCAGAGGAAGCCCAGAGAATAGCTGCACTCTTAGCCGAGAGCATAATTATCCGCGCACTTAGAGGTGTAAAACGTGCTGGCCCGACACAGCCCAGCTCACGAAGTCACGTGCTTAGCGTTCTGCGTGCTGGGCTGGGTTGTGCCAGAAATTCAAATGTGTTGTGCTTTGCTAAATGGCGTGTCGTGCTGTGCTGTGATGTGCCAGAAAAATAGACGTGATGTGCCGTGTTGTGCTGTGCTAGCACACTTATTTTATGTTTTCCAAAATAAATATTTTTGAGATATTTTAATTAGTACATGTATTACTACAGAAATAAATTAGCATAACGAAAATAAAATGTCAGAAATTGGCTAAAACAATGATTCTTTTGTGAAATATGCATCAAATGTGATGTATTGTGTAGTTGACGCATGACGTGGGGTGCTTTCTTCGCGTGTCGTGTTGTGTTGTGCCGCGTGCTAACACGTGTCGCGTGATGTGATGTGCCGTTGTGCCTATTTGTCTGGCACAACACAACACAACACATTAAACAAACGTGTTGTGCCCGTGTTGGGCCGGTCACGTGCTGTCACTAGTGGAAAATGGGTGTTTACCGACCCACATCCGAGACCCTCAGTAACAGTAGTTGGACCGTTGACCAAAAATAGCCGTCTGTGATATGATAAAAACACGGAAAAATTCAGAGATGATTAATAGCAGTCTCTGAATAATTACTATTTTGCCATAAAACTGCTACCGATCCCGCGACCCATGAAAACCGATTTAGATGTGATAATTTTTTATTATTTTATCGAGCATATAAATGCTTGTTTCTCTCTCCCATTTCTTATCTCCCTTTCTCTTTCTTCTTCTGCTCTCTCTGCTCTCGGTCTCCATCTCTACCCTAAAAGATCATGGAAATGGAGAAATCAAAACCCAAGATGCTATTTCAACAAAGCTAATAAACCCTTCTCTTGATTTTCTTCTGAAATCCCTCAACTCACTAGTCGAATTGTAGATCTCAAATCTGCTGGGAACATATTCAATCCATGTTTGTTTTGTTTTCATTTTTGGGGGTTTTATCAAATTCTCTAAGCAGATCTAATTGAATAATCATTTCATGAATGATTACGCCCCCTTTATCTTCATCTACAACTTTCAAAACCCAATCTTCGATTTTTATCAGAATCACAAAACCCTAACTTTCTCCCTCGAAAATCAACAGGTATAAATCTTAATTTTTCTTATATCTCACCTGTACCTACTATCATTCTCTGAATTTTTGTATGTTCTATTATCTATTTTTGGAGATCTTCATTTCACTTCTGATTAATTGGTGGTTTTTGTTTGCAGATTGTTTAAGGTTTCGATTTGTCTCAGCAATTTCGTATTTTTTCTGGATTTGATGGATTAAGGTTTCGATTATCTATTCTTCTTCTATTGTTAATCGAGGGTTTGTTCTGTATTCTATTATTTGGTCGATTTCAAATTCTAAACTTGGTAGGATCTTTCTTGGATTCAAGATCTAGATTGCGTATTTTTTTCCCTCAATTTCATACTAAAAAAATTGGTAAGATTTTCCCTTTTTTGAACTGTTTACCTTTAATGTTCATTTGGGATTTGGAGTTATGGGTCTAATATAGGGATGGCCATTTTCCCCACCCAAACCCATCCCCGTGGTTACCCGTCCCATTTGGGTAGGGTTTTACCCGCATAAATGGGGATGGGGTCGGGTACGGATAATACCCGAAACATAAGTTACGGGGATGGGGCGGGGACGGGATTCAAGGTCCCCACCCCATACCCGCCCCGTAGCTTTCATAATATAAGGGTTTAGACTTTTATGCAAGAATTTGTATCGAATTTTTATTTTACACCACTTGGTCGAGCTTTCTTTTATTTATTATATTTTTTGATTGTTCTTGTATATTTATCATTTTCGTTCCTTTGTTGTGATCAAATACATTCTCTAAAAGTTAAAATAGAAAAAATGAAGCAGCTAATGAAATGGTTAACGTGGGCAAAGATAGAATGAGAGAGGAACAAGTAGAAAAACTATTAAGTCAGATTCTTTTGTTCACTTTAAAATGAATTTCTGAATTTAAAATTTTAGAATGCATTATTCGTACGTTATTATTTTTGTTTGAATCATATTTAAGTTTTGATTATAATTTTTTTTATGTATTAACTCAGTGTTACGGGTAACCCATAGAAAACCCGCCCCATATGGGTTTTTCCCATACCCGCCCCGCGCCAATTCGTGTGGGTAACGGGGCGGGTATGGGTATTTTTTTTAACGAACGGGGCAGTGACTGGGATTGCCATACCCGCCCCATACCCGCCCCATGACCATCCCTAGTCTAATATGTGATTTGTGTCAAGGAATTTTTTTCCAATTTTTTTTAGCTCACTGATTAGATGTCCCTTGTTTAGTTGTATTTCATTGATAAATGAATAGTTTGCATTTTGATATGCTGTTTTGTTTTCTGTTGATTGCAGTTGGTTCAGTCTTAGGTGCCGTGGCAAGAAATTGAAAGTGGATTTTTTTTGAAGGAGCTGCTGTTGGATCAATTTCAGGATCTGTTAAATTTGATTCATATTTATAGATTGATGTTATTGCTGGCTTTCTACTAAGTGGAAGAGTAGTGAAGAGTTGATCCAGCCATATGCTATCTGCCTTACAAAGTAAGCTAAGTTGAAATTTGCATTACTACTAGATTTATGTTGGTTGTGTTTCTGGAATTGAATACTGAGTGAGTTTGGTTATTTTACAGGATTTATATGATTGTGTAGTACTGGATATTGATTTGATGAAGATTAACTTGCAAAATCTTAGTATGAGAACTCTACGAGTAGCAACGTTTCGTGTCGCTGAACATTTTCTCCGTGGTTTGCTTATGAGTTACATCCAGGTGCTAAGGTAAGATTGATATATTTGTTTATTCTTTTTTTTTTCCTGTTCTTGCGAAGCATTAATGTGAATTTTAGTTTGAGTTATATGCAAATGGATACTCTAAATTTCGATTGTAGTGTCCCTTCAGTTTATCGCACATTTATTGTGGAAGTTCCTTATGTGATCAAGGTAGTTACAGTAATTACAGGGTTTCAGCTACGGCTCCTACTATGTCACTTTCCTTATCGAGGAGAAGGACATCACTGTCCCAAACTTGTGGTATGGATGAAGCTCTCACCGAAAGACCCCACAGCCCAATGGAAATATGAGTTGGACAGAAAGCAAGGTAGTGTATGTATGGTTTACCCGAACTTGATAATTTTTACATCGAAGGTTAAAGGGTTAAGAACGATTTTTTACGCTTCCTGCCTTTTGTATATATGCTTGAGATAGGCAGACTCAGGCAAGCAGAATCTAGTTTTCGATTGCTTATATGAGTCTCGATTTTAAAGACCCAATGCATAACATGTACCTGTGAATCATAACTTAGGATTCAACTTCGATTATTATCTGTGAATGCTGAATTTGAAATTTGTAATAGAAATAATCTCAATTTTCTGAAACTATTCTGTAGCTACTTTGGATCCCATTTGTCCTAACGCCACTTTTGACCATTATCTGTCTAATGCCTGTAGCTATAAATTTCCAAATTAATTTCCAAATTTGAAGAACATTCCTCTTAAAACTATTATTAAGACCAGATCAACTTATTACAACAGATGCTACCTTAGCTACATGATATGTGCATGTTCAATTGAGCAACCTTTGATGTTGACGATGAATGATTGATCCCCTACGAAAGAGCTGAGATAAATTACATCTGTCTTAGTATTTAATATTCTAATGGTAAATTATACTTTGTGTATGAAAAAAACAGAAGTTACATGAACATTCATAGTGTGAATGGTCAATCTTAAGTTTTGATAGACTTCCCTTTGGTAAAATGGTATTAGTTGATAAGTTTAGGCAGAAATTCACATCTAGGTTTCCTTAGTAAAGTTGTTGGTTATGCTGAAGCTTTAACAGTATTAATCTTAACTTTTTGATTGGTTTTGCGGGTTGATGGGATTGGATCAAAGATAAGGTGAATTTAAGGTGAATTTTTCCTCGGTAGTCTTGCAGATTGCTAACTGGTTAGAAAGATGCGTATGAAAAGATGTCTAAAAGTGACGTTTCATCCGCCATCATAATGGAATATGAATATGATGAGGTATACAACTGGGGCCCTTACACATTCGACGCATTAATTCGTAGTTATTTTTTACTTTTATCTGCATGTATTTTCCTTTTAGTTTTTTTGCTACATCAGGAAGGTGCCATTACTTGTGCAATCTTTGATGATTTTTGTGATGTTGCTGATGAGTATTTGTCGGTGCAATCTTATGTAGTTGAAGTTGCAATAGTTACAATGGGAAGATGGAGGCGAGTTCTTGCAGTAAGTTCAGTAAATTTTCTATTTTTGATTTTGTATTTAGGGTGTGGAATTTGATGATTTATGATCGTCAGTTGAATGCAAAGGTTTTTTGTTTTGCAGGGTTCCCAGAGGCAAAGCCGGATTCTGCCAAGAACTTGTTAAGCAGCAGAGATTTTGCTACTTTGGATCCTAGGAACTCACTGATAAAATGGATATTTCTGGTGAGTCATTAGAACATGGCTGAGTTATTTGCCTTCAAATTGTGAAACAACAGTGCACCTTTACTTTTGTGAATGTCTATCTTCCTTTTCAAGGGAGTTCCAATAACCAAAGTGAAAGAAAGAGCCTATAAGGATCCGGACTTGAATATGAAAATGAATTGATTCTATTAATCGAGGGCCGAAGTAATCTATGTTTACTGCCGGCATTGTATACGTTTGCATTGTATTTAGTAGCTTACATAATTTAAGACTGCAATGCCTTGTTACTTTGTTAGACTTTCTGTTGTGAAGTTAATTCCATTATCTGTGATGCTTGGTGGTTGAGATGTTCAAGTTTTTTTCATTTATTATCAATGCATTATTCCTATCGATCAAAATCATGTTGTAAGATATCTTTCAACAAAAGCATGTGCAATTTAGCCTCGCTTCCCATTTTCAATTCATGTGATATTTGGATGAGACCCCTGTTTCTTATTGTTTTGATTGACTTTGCTTTTAAATCACTGATTGCTTAATATTTTGAAGTTTATTTCATTGTATTTGAGTGATACTCTAATTGTTTATGAAAGATAGTTCTTGGGTAATCATGTAGTTACAGAAGTTTACTTGATGGCAGTCACATAAATGTGCTTTTATCTACTTGCTACAAGTATGTGTCCTGTTTTACAAGAGGTTCTCTTGAAATGTAATACATATTATAGTAGTGTTAAATAAGAGCTGCTATATTGTGTATAAGTCTTTGTCATGTGCTCTATAAATTGTTTTTCTTGTGTTTCAGGTGACTCCAAATAAAACCCACTCTCCATTTTCTTTTCACTGTGATTCAATCCCTTAATGGGTTTTCCTTTTCCTTTAAAAAAAGGATTTATACCTAACATAATCCTATAGGAAGGTATAATCATGTATGAATATAGATGCATTATAGTGGATCTCCGTAGGTGATTCTAAGATAATGTAGACACTTTTGATGATAGTGCGAGATATACAAGGAAGCTAGAGCACCGAGATCTTTTTGACAAGCTTGGTTTGGTCATATTTATTTGTTTAGTTCTTCTTTTGATGGTTTTATGGCGATTCATTGCATTGTTTATTATGATCTCTATAATAACACTACATCAACACTGCCACCATAATAGACCTTATGTCAAAGAGAGAATATGAAGTATACTCTAGTAACTTATTTTGTTCTATCGTGTATTATGAACTGAACGAAGTTATTGTGCTGTTGTTGATTTGCTTTGCAGGAACAACGTTCTTTGTTGTATGTGAACCAGGGACACAGCACATGGATGCTCTACTTGATATCATTTTTGAAGTGTTGGCTAAGTTCATCGTCATCGGAGGAGCTTATCATTTTGTTGTTTAACATGTTGTTTTTAGCTTATTGTCTATTAGTTTAGCATCTTGTTGTTAGAACTTACTAGCTAGCTTGGACATGTATTGTCTTGAACCAGAATTTCATCTTTTTTGTGTAATTTTAAACCCAATGGATAAAATGAATGAATGAATGTGGAATTCTCAAGTTTGAGTCTAAATTTGAATTTCAGTTTGGGTTCCATTTGACTTGACTTTGAGTTCCATTTGACTTGACTTTGACTTGAGTTTTTTTTGACTTGACTTTGACTTGAGTTCTGTTTGACTTGACTTGACTTTGAAGCATTCAGATTATTTCAGATTTAGCCATTCAGGCATTTCAAAGAAATCAATCTATATTTTTTTATATTATAATTTAAATCGAGACCCACGTCTGGGGGTCTGTACCTCGTTACGTATAAAATCAGTCGTTATTTTGAGACACACGGATAAGGGTCGTACAAAACAGCTACACTTTATCAGAGACCCCAACAGAGACGGTTAAAACTAGTCGTATAACTCGTATATATGACTTGTCCTGACGGTCGCGGAACTTCTGTTTTCCACTAGTGTGTGTCGTGTCGTGCTCGAATTTTAACGTGATATGATGTGCCATATACATGGTGGCCCGTCCCAATTTACACCTCTACTCGCACTGCACAATAATAATTAAAAAGTCGAGAATAAAATGAATGGGTTTGAGTTCTCCATGTTCGTTTAATTGTCATGTTACTAGCACAAAAAGGCCATCAACATCAAAGTACTACGCTCGTCTCGTGATCGATTACTTATCTATTCTCAAAGAACTTATTGCTATACACAATGCATAACCAAACACTTAGCTAGCTAACACTCATGAGTCATGAACTACTGATCCATTTAAAATCGGTCAGCAATACGATAGCAACATTTTGATTCTTTATATAACCGTGGCCAAAAACGTAACCATATCTGAAGACGAAAATGAAAGTTTTATTGGACAAAAAAGCAGCTTGGGGGACTACCAGATCATGTGGACAAAAGTGGAACATGCACCACGAGGATAAAATTGAAAGATCAAGGGGGAGTGGTCACACTTCAGTAGTCCACCACAATCTTCATTAAACATGAGTTGTTTTTACTTTGTTTTTTTTCTTGAGCCCCCCTTTAAGAATATATATACCGATCTCCCAGTGTGATAGGGGCTCACAAAAATACCATTGTTAATGCTTCAAAAAAAAAAAAAAAAAAAAAAAACCATTGTTAATTACTAATTTACTATTAAAACCATTTTGGGATAGCTTTTATAAACCTAGGCATTGTGAGTGCTCTTACGAGTTATGAGATTATCCTGTATCGGCAGGGCCGGCCTTGAGCCGAAGCATCCGAAGTATTGCTTCGGGCAGCAAAATTTGTGGGGCATCAAAAAAGAAAATTCTCCAGGTTTTGAGTACAAAAGTCGACATTAAGTTTGGTATACTTTGTAATAAGGAATTAAATAAGAAATTAACGACATGCAGTAAGTGTTTTATTAGGACACGTATTCATCCAGGTATGGAAGGAATCAAATAAGGAATTAACGACATGCAGTAACACTTTTTTCCTCACAACGCCTCCTTGGTTACCAAACTAAAAAAGAGTCATTTTTTACTTTTGTCTTGCTTCTCTTCCTTAAACTCAGTTATTAATAAAATAACCAGTCGCTTAGTTTACTTACAGTGTTAAGAAAATCATCAAGCATTATTCTTTTTATATATAACCATGTATAGGGGCATCATTTTGGATAACAACTTCGGGGCATGAACATCTCAGGACCGGAAATGCTCAAGCTACGGACATTTTGTCTCGACTAAATATACCGCCCCTCGCGGGACACACCGCGAGAGAAAAGCTCGGTCAGTCTATCATCACTCATCATATATTTGCTTATTTCTTTTCATTTTGAGAAGGAAACTGATTAATTTAACAAAAAGGATGTGTCAACCATCACATTAGCTCAAGGCTATGTTACAACACTGTTTTCTCCTGCGAGCTTAGTTTTTTTTTTTCAAGGCTATGTTACAACACTGTAACAGAATGTCGTTCAATGGGATCAGAAGGAGAGTGCCATCATCTGATGACCACACATTTCTCTCTATATATATATATCTACGTATGACTCTTGTCATTTCTTATTTCCGTATACCCTTCACCTTCACGTATCATATATGATTTATTTAGAATTCATGCATGTCAATTTCGTTCTGTTTGACACATTTGTTTTATGTTATCTAATAAAATGAATCTATTGTGCTGAAACTAGCAAGCAGGAACCATACATATACATTACAAGTAATTGATCACTTAAAAGTTAGCAATTCGACAAATTATTTTTTATTAATTCAAGGTTATTAATTGAAATGCCGGGGGAAATTGAATTAACCATCATGCTTAATCAAGGTTCAGTCAAATTAATTATGGTAAGGAAGTTTATATGATTACTGATTAATATATCTTGCCGGAGCTGGAAATGTCTTATCATTTAGTTGAAATTTAGTGGATGTAAGATGATGTATCGGTAGTTTCTTATACTACTAGATTGGGTGAGTTTTATTTATTGCCAACATACTCCAATCTCTGCAGTATGCAACAATCTTGTTTCAATTACGGCAATAAATGTTAATTTTGGTTGATTAATAATATTTTGCACTTAAAAATAAAGTTTCAAAAAATATAATAGAGTTCACCAATTTTAGATCAAGAAAATCCAAGAAAGAGTATTTATATCTAATACAGTGTTTTGGAAAACACTAAACAAAATGGCAAAAAACGAGAAGAAAAATTCAAGAATTACATATTATGGCTGATATTCTCTACCGAATCGGGCATGGTAATAAAACTGAATTACCTGATTCGACTCTGACCGATTTGAAGGAAAAAAATCTCAAGGTTTGACTTTAAGGATGGCACAAAAAGGAGCCATCCACGATCACTACTACTAATAAAAGATAAACAGACCGCTCCAAAAACCGCGAGAAAAACGGTATACTCATATGGGTGGGACCCAAAAACCCCACCCTACAAATCTCTATCAGTGGGGCCCACCTATCTATTAGTGTGCGGTATTTATGACGTTCCGCCAAGAATGTTGTATGCAATTAAACAAACTCCTACATGAAAATCGTTAACTCGGCATACTAAAACTCGCCCGAGTTGGTTCTTTAATTTAAAAATTCCAAAGAGATGAGTGGTGACTAAAAATTCCACCATCATTTTCATCTTCGTAATCACCAACAAATTCAAGTTGTGGTGATATTGGCAAAAACTCCCCCGGAAAATCATTAACATCGGAAAAAACTCCAAAATCCGACACACCATTGGCCGTACTCAACGTGTTATCCGTACCCCCGGAAACTGAGAATAAATCCAAGAGTTCCCAATCCATATGGACATTATTATCATTAGTATGTTCACTTCCAAACCTAATTATATCTTCAGTATCTTCTTCTTCTTCTTCTTCTTCTTCTTCTTCTTCTTCTTCATTCGCGTACTTAGCAGCAACTTCTTGAATTTGAGCTCGAGTCATCTGTGAGCCAGCACCTTGAATGTTTGGAGGATTATCGGGGAAATTGAATTTAGCTCCATGACCACGTAGACAAAACTGTGCAGCATCAAAAGCTCGAGCTGCTTTCTCCGGTGTATCATGAGAACCTAACCAAATTCTTTCTCGACTATTTGGTAGTCGAATTTCGGATACCCATTTACCCCATTTACGTTTTCTTACACCCCTATATTTGGACTGTTCACTACTATTACCATTGCTATGACTAAGAGACGATGACGACGCTGTTGGATTATCAACTGCACCGTTCCGAATCATCCTAGCTAAAAATTCAAATTCTGCAAGGGTATGATATGGTAAATTGAGTACGTACATGAATGAGTTTGATGGTTGAATACATCTGCATGGCTTTGCCATTTCTATATATACCTAATGGTTTTGGCTGCTGGTTTTTTCGGCTTGTGAGTGAAAAGGAAAGTGACGACGATCCATGAGAGAGTGACTGAGTGAGTGAGTCTAAATGAACGCGTTGAAGTGCCGCACGTTACAAACAGACCGTAAAAAAGAGTCTAGAAACGGACAGGTGGATGGACAAAAGAAAAGGATCAAGAGTTTAGGATTATATAAACGCGGCACAAGTAAATAAAACGTGACGATGAGTCTAGTTCAGGTTGACATCAATGATTTGAAGTTTTTGTTTTTTGTGGTTGTGCAAACATAAAAATCTCTATAACTTTCCTTTCCTTAATTCCTATGAAGGACCACATATTGAACCCACAAAAAAAGGCCAGAAAGATTTTGTTATCAATATCGTGGCAAAATTTTGATCCTTATACAACCGTGGCAAATATTTTAACCGTGACTAAATCATACCTCCAATAAGTTTGTTTCATTGATCAAAAGATTCGCAACAGAAGCAGATGTACAGGCAGCAAACAGTGGGAGTACTACTAGAGATGGACAAAAGAAAAACAAGCAAAAAAGCGGATAAAAGAACCTGCCGAGATTGGGGCATACCCAGATTAATTGGAGTATACCCAATAAGACAAAATAGGGTTATTTTGAAGTAAAAGAAGCCACCCCTTAGCAATATATTTTTCTAAATGGCTAATATACCCTTGTTTAATTAACACTAAAAAATTTGATTAGCTTAATTAATTGAGTTTAGATTTATTAATTGAGTGGATTAGGGAAGATTTTTGATTGAACTTATTTGGGAAGATTTTTGAGGAAAAAAAATTGGTTTGAGAAAATCTTTTGCAACGGAAATGAAAGCACATTACCAAAACACTTCTAAAAAGGGGATTGCAAAGCTGTTGTATGAAATCATACTCAAAATTAGATCGGGAATCAACACTTTCAGTTCTGAAAGTATGAAAAGTCGGCAGGGTCGACGGATGAATAACATGCCGACAACTTATGGCAGGCAAGGTCGGTGAATGAAGAAGATGCCGACTTTATTATTTTTGACACACAGGAGACTGTTGTAAATGCTTCACTAGTCGGCATCTTATCGATTTCTTACCTCACGGCTACTTTATAGTCGGCAAGGTCGATAAAAAATACCTTGCCGACTATAGGATTTTTGACATACAGAGAGGTGTCACAAATGCATGATTAGTCTAACCTGCCGACTAAACTATAGTCGGCAAGGAATAAGGATGAATATCGTGCCGACTATTTTTTAGACGGCAGGGTATAAGGTTGAATACCATGCCGACTTCCGTAATTCTCGATTTCGAGAGATGAAAATTCGGCATGAAGATTCAACCTTATACTCAAGACTATTTTTTAGTCGTGCAAGGTAAAAAAAAACCTTGCCGACTTTCGATCCGTTTTGATTTTTCGTTTTTTTTTTGTTTTTTTTTGTTTTTTGATCTCATCATGTATAGTTAGAGTTTCATGTTTGATCTCATCATGGGTTTGAGTTTAGACATCGCTTAGAGTCTTCTTTTCGTCGGTAGAATCAACCATTTTTTTTGGAAAATCAATGTTGAAGATTTTTGTTTGATGGAAGAAATGGAAGAAGATCAAGGGAAAGAGCAGAGAGATTAGAGAAGAGAGATTATGGAAGATTAAGAGTTTTTTAGTTTTTAATTTTAGGGTTTAATTTTAAGTTAATTAGTTCTTGGGTATTGAAGTAAAATCACCCTATTTTGTCTTATTAGATATACCCCAATTAATCTGGGTATACCCCAATCAAGCCAGGTAAAAGAAACCTTCTTCTTCTGACTTTCTTTTCTTTTTGGATTATTTGTTTGTGATTTTAATTAAGAAAAGAAGAAATTGTTGATATGTATAACCTGCCGAGAGTGGGGTATACCCAGATTAATTGGGGTATACCCAATAAGACAAAATATGATCATTTTAAAGTAAAAGAAGCCACCCCTTAGCAATATATTTTTCTAAATGGCTAATATACCCTTGTTTAATTAACACTAAAAAATCTGATTAGCTTAATTAATTGAGTTTAGATTGATTAATTGAGTGGATTAAAACTTATGATATGAAATTTTGTTTTTGATTGAACTTACTTGGGAAGATTTTTGAGGAAAAAAAATTGTTTTGAGAAAATCTTTGCAACGGAAATGAAAGCACACTACCCAAACACTTCTAAAAAGGGGATTACAAAGCTGTTGTATGAAATCATACTCAAAATTAGATCAGAAATCAACACTTTCAGTTCTGAAAGTATGAAAAGTCGACAGGGTCGACGGATGAAGAACATGCCGACTATATCTGGCCGGCAAGATCTTCAGATGAAGAACATGCCGACAACTTATGGCCGGCAAGGTCGGTGAATGAAGATGATGTCGACTTTTTATTTTTGACACACAGGAGACTGTTGTAAATTCTTCACTAGTCGGCATCTTATTGATTTCTTACCTTGCCGACTACTTTATAGTCGGCAAGGTCGATAAAAATTACCTTGCCGACTATAGGATTTTTGACATACAGAGAGGTGTTACAAATGCATAATTAGTCGGCAAGGTATTAATTTCATAACCTGCCGAGCTAAACTATAGTCGGCAAGGTACAAGGATGAATATCGTGCCGACTAAAAAATAGTCGGCAGGGAAAGGCTCAATACCATGCCTACCCTGTAACTACTGATTTCAGAGATGAAAAGTCGGCACGGTATTCAACCTTATACCCTGCCGACTATATTTTAGTCGGCAAGGTCAACAAAAAAAACCTTGCCGACTTTCGATCCGTTTTGATTTTTCGTTTTTTTTTTGTTTTTTGATCTCATCGTGTATAGTTAAAGTTTCATGTTTGATCTCATCATGGGTTTGAGTTTAGACATCACTTAGAGTCTTCTTTTCGCCGGTAGAATCAACCATTTTTTTTGGAAAATCAATGTTGAAGATTGCATTTGATGGAAGAAATGGAAGAAGATGAAGGGGAAGAGCAGAGAGATTAGAGAAGAGAGATTAGGGAAGATTAAGAGTTTTTTAATTTTTAATTTTAGGGTTTAATTTTAAGTTAATTAGTTCAAGGGTATTGAAATAAAATGACCCTATTTTTTCTTATTGGGTATACCCCAATTAATCTGGGTATACCCCAATCAAGCCAGGATATGTAAGGGGATACTGAATTCCACTTTATGATATCAAGGTAATGCCGACTAAAGTGTGTTTCCTAGAAAGTAAAAAGGAAATTCTTTTAGGCTAAGTCCTATGCTGTGCTAATCTAACAGCTAGATTAGCGATCTCGTCGCCTAGGACTACCTCCTAAGTCGTATGGGAGTGCTAATATATCAGCTAGATTAGCAGTCCACGGCAACTGAGACCATCGCCCAACGCTGTTTAATTAGTTCAGCGCTAGCGCTGCTTGGTTCAACGCTTTAAACAAGCACATACAAATTGGGATATATGAATAAATACGAAAGTGTTAGAAACATGTATATCATTGAGGAGATTGATTTCATTCAAGGATGGTGTAAAAATTCATATTTCTGGAATTTTCTTAAATAATTTATAAATAAATTATATAGGGATTATGATTAATTATAGATATAATAATTACATACTAATATGAGGCACTTTTATCAACATTACCCAGATTTGCTCGGCAAATTCGACCTAATCTAGGTTGCAGATGAAAAATATTTCAGAGAGCTTTTTTGTTTGTTTGAAAAATAAGGGTTATTAAGAGAGAGGAGAAACCTCCGATTTTCTTATAAGAAATACAGATTAGTTGGTTTTAAATAAATAAGCTCATGACACTTCGTACTTGTATTTATGTATGTAATTTAAACGAGAACTTACCCATAAAAACCCGAGGGAACTTTCAAAAACATAAATTATCTACGCACCGATAATTATAAAATGAGTTTAAGTGTATATGTGCGAATTTGTTTTTTGTCATGTTTCTTTTATATTTATTTTATTATCTCCCTTATAAAGCATAGCATGGACAACTTAGCCTATATAAAGACCGGCCCGGATGCATTCTGGGGAAAGCTAAATCTATGGTTGTGGTTGTTTACATCATTATTGTATCATTAATTTCTTAGAAATAAATACTTAATTAATCTCTTATCATAAATGTCTTATAATTATCTTAATAAATATACTTCATTAAATAAATATACTTCATTAAATAAATAATAAATTTGTTAATTTTTTTTTTCACAAAAATCTCTTTCTTATTTTCCTATTCTTTATAAATTTAGTATTCAAATTACACACTTTTGGTTGGTAACCTAGCAACAAGCTGGGCTCCAACTCCTATTCTTTATTATGTTTCTTAATTTGTTAATTAAGAAACATAATAACTTTTAAAATTCTATTTATCCAATTCCATTTTTCTAAATAAATTTTTATTAAATAAATAATAATTATATTAATAATTATATCAATAGAAATTAGGGATAACCAGGGTGGTGTTTGAGAGTGGTGATGCATGGAGCCGGTGACGATAGTGATGGTGGTGGAAAAGGTAGTGGTAATGAGTCGATTCGGTGGCGGTGGTGCGGAGTTCGGTGTCAGAGTGAAAAATGTTTATTGTATGTCATTGGAACAAAAATAACATTATTACGGAAGTTGTGGTTGATTTTTTCAGTAGGTCTCACTACATACTTCACTCGGTGGTTTCTTCGAGACATATAATTCGGTCAACCTACGTGAGAAACATAATAATTAAAAAATATGAAAAATAATTATCAGGTTATATAAAGCCAACAAAAAAAATGGTTAAAATTGACATAATCTTTCTAACTTATTATGGACAATTGTCATTTTTATTCTTGCAATAGATACATCTAAGGTTGTAAGTGTTTCTCATAACTAATGATTAAAAATTTATCTAACGTCTAAAATTTATTTAACAGATTACTAATTTTTCATTTATCTTGCATAATAACCATTATATTAATTTTTCATGGTAGACGTTGCATCAAAAACGATAATAACTAAATTATTCTATTAACAAATATTTTTATTAAATAATGATATTAAATATAATTCGATTAACTAATGTCTAAATTGGCCAACATTTATTAAGTGGATCACAATGGTGTAAAGGAAAAAAACGTTGTCGTGTGGTTGGAAATGGTGATGGAAGCTATTTCAAGAATAACAAAAATGGTGGATGGTGTTTTTGTAGTCGTAAGTATTGGTGACCAAATTGCACAAAGTGA
Source organism: Papaver armeniacum (assembly GCA_023531295.1). NCBI lineage: Eukaryota > Viridiplantae > Streptophyta > Magnoliopsida > Ranunculales > Papaveraceae > Papaver > Papaver armeniacum. Next base: position 1,150,347 of record JAJJWW010004070.1, read on the forward strand.
GTAATTTCGCATCGTCTCACATATTTCTTATTAAATGGTAGAATGTTATTTTTGTTCAATAATGATGGATAACATAGTCTATTGGCATTAGGTCAAGTGGTTGACCATTTGACTACTAGCTATATTTTTAAGCAGCGAATAACCTCACATTTAGAAGATCAATGTCATAGATTGTCTGACGATTTTGAAGAATTGGAGATATATATTTTCTGAGTCGAATGGGTTGACATTTGAAATGGCTTAACGTTTTATAATACAATGACTTGGATAAATAAATTAGTATTTATTTATGTTATTCGATTGTAAAACATACAATATAATATGTATTGTAGAGTCCATTCCGAGTTTTAATCTTTTTGGACCATTTTTAAAGGGGACAAAATCAACAAGAATCTTGACATTATTAATACGTACACAATTATTTACTGGACGAATGAGTTCGAGTGTTTTAAATTTTTTAACCTACATAGTTCGATATTTTGGTTTTATGCGGTCACTAAAATAAGGGAGATGCACAAGGAAATACCATTTCAAATGATTGATAATATTTTTTTGTCTTTGCAAACTATAAAACATATCAAATATCGTTGGTTTTTTGTGGAAGAATATGTGAAAAACAATTCTGATTGGGTACGGCTCGGGAAGATACATTATTTGGGAGAATGTCAAACTATCAAACATACTGGAAGGAATCGTATATGAATACATGATAAAAGATTAGTGGACTGAAGAATAAAAATATCTATTGATTTTACATTCACTTTATAATGACAAGTAAACTCCATAATTAATAAAAATACTAAATTTAATATCCAGATGAAAATTATGCCCGTGCCGTTTCGGCACGGGTTAAGAGCTAGTTATTATTATGTTTGGATATATGTAAGAAACCCATCCACATCAATACTTGCGTAACCAGTCTGTTTCCTATTCTGGACACTATGGCTATCCAGAAATGATCTAATTTACCAACAAAAACAAACAAATTCAGACGAAATCGTGGCATGGGCACAAAGACTACAACAAGAATTTTCTTGGGCACTGCGCGCTTCACCGCCAATCATACCAGGAGATACAACAACACTCAACAACACGATAACAAATAAAAGAACATCAACAATATTGGTAGGTTGGTCCACTCCGAATATCAATCTGGGTTAAGATTAGCATGAAGATGGAGCGACCGAGAGGACATCCAGGATTTGCAGAGCCGGATTCATTTGTAGAGACTCGATGCACGAACTTTAATAGCTATGGCTCAACCACTAGGAATTACGACAGTAACCAATCGTTGAAACATGGGCCTTACTATTGGCTTCAAGAACAAGATCGAGAGACAATGGCGTAGAATCCTATTTGAAATGATTCGGAGAACCTACCGAGGTTCATCACATCAACTATCTCGCCACCTTTGCACATAAGGGAATGATCGAAGAAATAAAATTGAGACTTAGGCAAATCCCAAGTCGCTATACAACACAACTACGGGGAAGGAAATCAAGCACGGCGGACGGATTAGCAAACCATGCGGCGGATGGAAGCAAAGCAAAGAAATTTCTCAACCAAAATTTGGGACTGTGCAATCCCATTTTTATCAGTCACATTTTATTTCAAGACTCTGTGGGTACCACATATCCACGACAAGTTGTAAACTAAATTTATTATAATAAATTCTATGCTGCAAAAAAAAAAAAATACTTGCGTAACCAAACACTTTGCTAGTTAGAGCAACCACAGTTCACGAGTATAACTAAAAATTTGCTCGAGAAACCAAACACTATCGAACGGACTAAAGACCAAATACCATACTAAAACCAAAAAACCAAACTATATTTGGTCTTTGGTTTGGTCTTTGGTCGGGCGAAGGTTAAAGGTTGCGCCTGGTGGGGCGTAACTTAAAGTTACGCCCGAATTAAAAAAAAAAAAAAAAAAAAAAAAAAAGACGCAACTTTGAGGTTGCGCCTGAAAAAAAAAAAAGTGGGGCGCAACTTTTAAGTTGCGTCTGATTTAGGCGCAACTTTAAAGTTGCGCCCCACCAAATTTGGTTTTCCCACCGTAGCGTCGCACCACGGAGTAAACCCATTTTTCTCAATTTTTTTTGGTTTTTAATCTTTGGTTTTAGTTTCCCCACTGCAGTTGCTCTTAACTATCATGACCAAATGATCCATTTCAGGTCTCAAAAGAATTTAAAATCTGTTGGCAATATCATGGCAAAATTTTGATTCTCCAACAACTGTGGCCAAAACTGTAAACCGTGGCTAAATAAGAAGACGAAGATGTTTGTTTTGCTGATCTAAAAAGCAATTGGGGTCCATCCAATGTGGATAAGCAAGCAAAAAAGAGGATCAAACGAAATAGTAAAGACCAAGTAGAAATTGTCACACTGGGTTGCCCACCACAATCCGTCACTAGACATGAGGCATTTGAAAATTTTGTGATTTCTTTTTTTGATAGTCAAGGTTATGGTTGCAGCCCACCAAAATGTCAATTCCTCAATTTATGCATGTCGATTCTTTCCGTTTTCGAAGTTGAAGGTTGTATTAAAAGAAACGAAACGCTCAACAGAATTGAGCAATTACAGCAAGGGATACATGAGCAAATGCCCAGCACAGCAAATGGAAGAAAAAAGTCTTTTGTTATGCAATAACAAAAGACTGCGCGCAGCTGATGAAATAAAGAGAATGAAACAAAACTAACCAACGACAGACAGCACCTAAACAACAGATGCTCTGCGAGACATCAGCAGAGCCTGCTAACTATTGTGCTGAAATTAGCAAATAGGAATCATTTACATATACTCTCTCCATTTCATATTAATTAAGCTAATTGGTTTTAAATTTTTTCCCATAAATAATTTAGCTATCTCACTAATCAAGTGGATATTTCTAAAACTATCTTTTTAATTGATTATTGTTACTATAAGAAATATATACAATTTTATACACAAAATTGGTCAAAAAGACCAAAATCAACAATTCTTGGGTGAAAAAGACACTTAGGTTTTGATTTTGATACTGTTTAAATAGCCAAAAATTAAAAAGATACTGTTTAAATGGACAAAAATTTAAAAATAGGCAGGATGTAACCAGTTTCATCATGTCCATTTTCAAATATTTTTTTCTTATTTTTATTTTTTACACATGATGCATCCAGTTTCATCCTTGCTATTTTTTTTTTTTTGGCTATTTCACCCGTACTTTTTTTTACTCGTCCATTTAAACCGTGTTTTAAATTTTTTTGACAAATGACCCATTCTCTCAATTTTATAGTCATGTTTATATTCGTTACGTAGGTGTTTTATAGTGTTTTCCAACGTTATAAAGTTTACGAAAAATCGTAGTATAGTTTAAGAGATAAATTATTTCTAAGTGTTACTAGTTATTATCCATAAGGATATAATTATAAAAATACTTCAACATACTCCCCTTTTCTCCTTAATGATGGGGGAATTCATCATTATAAAGTAATGTTGGGTTAACATTATTTTCTATTGTAGGAAGAGAAATATTTTTGTAATTGGTAAAGAATATGGTACTGGCAAGTTTCGAACTCAGATCACTGGTATCATCACCCAGTGATTTTACCACTGTACTTCAGTGACACCGGCGGTAGGAAGAGAAGTAGTTTGTGGTTATTCATTTTAATTTCTAGGTGCTGCTCAATATGTCGACTCTTCTAATCCAAACTGAAGAACAATGCAACAATATTAATTTTAGTTTCAATAGCGTTTAACTTTCGTTTAATAGGAGTTCAGTGATAAACCAATTCAACATAATGTCACAATGTAGGATACGAGAAGGGCTGAATTGTTGTTTCTTGATATGTTTTATTGTGAGCCAACGTATGCCGGTTAGTAAAGTTTTTTTTTTTTTTTTTTTTTTTATGCCCTTGATTAGTGGTCCTAGACTACATGCAAACTCCTTAAATTGGAGTGGATTTCAGCAATTACAGGGTTCGAACCCCTACCTCCGCAGTGGGAGGGAGCATGCCAACCACCAGACCACTTGGTGATTGGCTGGTTAGTAAAGCTTTAGAATTTGGAAAAAAAAATGCAATATTGAACGGGGAGGATTTAATAACATGTTTAGAATGATACAATATTTCGGTGCTATTAATTTTATAAACCCAAATATAACAATGAATTTGAAATTATTCTTTCGATTGCATATATTTTTATAAAGATATAATGATCTATCTTCTTCCTAAAAAGTGAGAACATTTTGAGACGTTTAAGGCCGCCATCAACCACTTTCAAAGTCAACCGCTAAAAATTAACAATCGAAATTAAAATTTATAGATGATGAAGTTTGGTATCCTCGCATTTCTTCGCCACAAGAAGGCTTGGGTCTTGAGTCAGGACTCTTGACTTACTCGATAGTAATTTTAATTTCATCCACACTTTCTTCAAGATAATATGATTCCCACATGTAATCTCACCTTCAGTTTAATATAATTTCCCATGCCTCAGAAAGCCAAAAACAGATATTTTTGTTGTAATCCCATTCTAATTTTAATATATTTCCTATGCTTCAAAAATCCCAATAACCATCGTATGCTAATTATGAACTTTTTTTTCTTCTGGTCAATCAACATATTTCAATTCATTCAAATCAAAATACTGATTACATACTCGCTTACAAGAATAACAAAAACATCAAAATACAAGATGATTAAACCCCTAATGCAATTAAAGAAAGGAGTACTTTGCTCGTAATCTTGTATACCCAAACGAACCCGGATGCCTTAAATCTCTTATATTAAAAATAGATTCAAAGAGATACCGTGTTGCATGATTGATGTTTTTGAATCGAGAATAGCAAGCCACGATCCAGCCATGAATATTTTAAAAAATCGCCCGCAAAACGAGGAGACAATCGCCCAAAATGATGAAGGAAAATCGCCCCAAATGACGAAGAAATATGCCGAAAGACATCAAAACAATAGAAAACATGTTTTATTTAATTAACTAATGACTAAAACTTAAAAAGAAAAAGAAATCTTACTCAAATCTGGTCCAAAAAGATCAACTCTGAGCAAGAGGTTAACCAAAGATTGGGTTTTGTTTTTCTTTAGAGAGAGAGAAAGAGAGGAGAAGAACAGTTTTTTGTGTTTCACGAAGTAAACTTTATGCCAACTAGGAACTTAAACTAGAGAAAAGCACGAAAAATACCCGTAAAACTAGCGAAAATGATAAACTTTCCAAGGAACTTCTCCCGAATTTCTTCCCGCAAGACACAAAGTTAGTGGGTCCCAAAACCCACCCCTATAATTCCTCAGTGGGCCTGTGTGATTCGGGTTAATCCTCGGTTTGTGTATCATTCCCCTGAAACTAGCCACACAACTCGCTCGAGTTGGTTTATCTGACTATTTTAAAAATGTAGGAAATACCATTAGGTCATAGGAATGATATATTAGAGTGAGTTTTGTCCAGTTGACCTAGTCAACTGTCTGTTTGGTCCTTTTTGGAAATATATTTTATAGTTTGGTCCTAGGGTCACATCATGAATGATGTAATTGTCATCTTGTAGTGGCAGAAATACCCTTTTGGGACCATTACATCATCCATGACGTCACCCTAGGATATATATATTCAATTATCAAGAGAGAAGATATTATTTTCAAATTTACTTTCTCTCACCTCCATATTTTCAGATTTACTTTCTCTTTCTTTTTTTCTTCTCTTTTCTTCCTGCCATAACATTGGCTTCTCATCGAGCAAACAAATGATGAAGACGGTGAAGTTAGTTGTAGACGATGAATACGATGTTGCTGCTACCGTTAAATACGTTTGTTGTTGCTCATGTTGCTGATGATGAAGATGATTTACGACGATCTCATGTTGTTTTTGTTGTTGCGGTTGTTGATGATGAAGACGAACTCATCTGCTGTTGTTGAAGATCCATCTATCGAAGATTCATCTGCTGTTGTTGAAAGAATGAACTGATATTGATGTTTGCTGTGAAATCAGATCTTGATTTTTTATGTTGAAGATCTTGATTTTGATGCCGATCTTTGATTTTGTTAATGTTTGCTGCTCGTGGTGAAGATCTTGAATTTGATGTTTTTCTGCTGGTGTTGAAGAATGATGAAGACGAAGATGACGTTAGGTGTTTATGGATTATTTTTTTTGTGGGTTCATTTAAAAAATGAACTTTGATTTTTATGGATTTTTTATCAGGAGAACTCTGTTTTTTTAGGTTTTTATATGGAGTTCATTTCTGGAATGAACTCTGTTTTTTTAGGTTTTTATATGGAGTTCATTTCTGGAATGAACTCTGTTTTTTTTTTAGGTTTTTATATGGAGTTCATTTTTTTAGGTTTTTATATGGAGTTCATTTCTGGAATGAACTCTGTTTTTTTAGGTTTTTCTATGGAGTTCATTTTTGGATTGAATTCTGTTTTTTAGGTGATTTCTGAAAAAATAAGTATAAATTAACAGGAGTTCATTTTGAAGAATGAACTGCTACAAAAAAAAAATAAGTAGAAATTAACATGAAAGGATACTTTTGTCCATTCAATATTTTTAAATAATTATGGACCAAACAGTAAAGGCGTTTCCCCCAAAGAACGACTTGAGACCACCTAAAAAATGACCAAGCCATATTTTTCCCTTTAAAAATTCCAAAGAGATGAGTGGTTATAAAAAATCTCACCATCATTTTCATCTCCGTAATCACCACAAACTTCTCCTTGTGGTGATGTCAATGCCAAAATATCTCCCGGAAAATCATTAACACCGGAATAATCACATAAATCCGACTCATTATTAACTGTATTTGACGTATAATCACCCGTGAGTTATTTTGCGTTTGGGTCGTTAATTTTGGTACAGCTTAGTGTTTGGGTCCTAAGTTTGTCCAATTTAGTATTTGGGTCGTTCACCCGTTAGTCAACCAGGTGTTCAGGTCAAACCGTTAAGAATGTTAACTTCCGTTACTTATATTACATGTTTGCCATCTTCCAAAAATATCTCACCTGTCTTCATCGTCATCTGGTGATAATGTCGACCTTTTCCTTCCTGCACCACTACTTCTTAGCTTATCTTCAGTTTAAGCCAACATAACATCCACTGCATCCAGGTTTAGAAGATGGTTTGAAGTTCATTATAAAATGGGAATCATTGTTGCATACTTTTTTTTCAATGAGTCACAACCCTGTAAAATGAATGATCAACTGACCTGTGATTAATTAAATATCACGATCATGAAAATTTAATACTTACTTTGTCAATGAAAGCGTAATACTAGGGTCTTCTAAAATTGGGAGGTTGAACACAACCGGGTAAGATACTAAGATCAAAATGATCATATTATTAATACTTGATAAGCTATTCCTTATCAAATAACTCTTATCCTAAACTGCATAACCATTCACAGCAGAAATTATTTTACTCGCACTACATTACTTCACCACTTAATTCTTTAATAGGGATCGGATTCCAATTCCGACACCCTTGAGCATCATTGAGAGTCTTACTGTTAAAATGATATCTTCTATGACGAAATCCGCAATGAATTACTTCCTCCATTGATGAAATTTGTATTGGGTTTTCATTTTTCTAACTCTTGCGTATTATTCAAATTTCTATGATTTCCTATTCACCGGATCAGTTCGAGGTTCCCGGAACTTTCCTAGACTGTGAAACCAATCGAAAAACGAACAGTTTTAAGCCGTTCAGTTAAGATTAACAGACGTCAAATTTTCTAACGGTTTGACCCGAACACGTGGTTGACTAACGGGTCAACGACCCAAACACTAAATTGGACAAACTTAGGACCCAAACACTAAGCTGTACAAAAATTAACGACCCAAACGCAAAATAACTCATCACCCGTACCCCCAAAACCGAAAACAAGTCCAGGAGTTCCCTATCCACATTACCGTTGTTGCCATTATTTTCAACAGTAGTTTCGTTTTCTAATCGTTTTATATCTTCGTCTTCGTTGTCTTCCTCTTCTTCATTCGCATACCTAGTGTTTGTACCCTATTAAAATAGTGTGTGTGCGTACCGCACGAGCTATTTGATGTCGGTCAATCCGGTTTATTCATGAAACCCGTGTTTATTGTGGAAACTGTATGGCTTATTATGGAAGCCTAGCCCGGTTTATTGTGGAAACCGGCGGGTTTATTGTGGAAACCCGTATGGCTTATTATGGAAGCCTAGCCCGGTTTATTGTGGAAACCGGCGGGTTTATTGTGGAAACCCGTATGGCTTATTATGGAAGCCTAGCCCGGTTTATTATGGAAATCTACATGGTTTATTGTGGAAACCCGTATGGCTTATTATGGAAGCCTGGATTTGGGTTGTTAGGGAAACCGTGGGTTTAATGTGGAAACCCGCTAGGCTTATTGTTGAAGCCCAAGAATCTTGGATAATTATTTATAATTATTAATGTTATTTAAGATAAATGCGTGGATCCTAAATAAAAGAGGATAATTATCTTAAATATTAATAATTATTCAAGATAATTGTTATTTAAGATAAATGAGGATTGTGATAAATATTAGTGTTTATTATGAATCTGGATGTTATTTGAGATTTATACAGATGAGGGAGGTTATTAGGATAACTATCAGAACCCTAAAGCTACATCTATTTTTGCCTATATATAGAGGCTAAATCTCAAAGACAAAAGGTACACAATTTCTATTCCTTTTCTTAACAACCTACTTGCATAGAACTCTTGTTGATTTTAGCATCGGAGTGTCTTTGCAGGTACCCCCACCATTTTCAATCAACAATTCTTTGGAGAATCTAATCAACGGCGGTGATTCGATCATCATACACACATCTCGAAGATTGTTGGGGTGATTAATTTTGCACCAACATCTTTTGGCGCCGACTAAGGGGACACGTGAAAAGATCGTGTTCTCCAATTAACAGGAGTTGTTTCCAATCGACTTTTCGAGACTAGGGTTTCAAGGTCATTGTGAACAGAAAAGCCGCAGGAAGATCACAACCTTTATAAAGTTGCAAAACGTACCACAACGTTTCAGGAAGTTGCAGAAGATTCACAACGTACCCAAAAGTTGCAGAAGCTGCAGAACACTTTGAGAAGGTTGCTGGAAGATTCAGAACTTTTTCATAGAGTTGTTGAAGATCCGAAAAGTCGCAGAAAATTCTGCCAAAGTTGTTGAAAGAAAATCTAAAAGAGAAGAATGGGGGCATCAGGTGCAGATCGACCTGAGATGGACGTAGATGTGCAAACCTTAAACGGACGAATCATTAAGCAAACCCTCGAACTCTTAGAAGTGTCATAGTTCAAGGAAACTTGCGATGAAAGGGAGGGGGAGAGACTTCGTTGTCGTCAACCAGATCTCGATTCTCGATCTCGATCCGAGGGATCTTTTCCAAGGTTCGAGAGGAAGATCAGAGAGGCACGAGTAGAAGCTTCCATCTTCAAGGTGGTGTACAATGCCAACACCCGAGCAATCGTGAACAAACGGAATGATATTATTACCGCAGGAGTACGTTCTCGGTTAAACGATCTGCACGGTTGGGCCTGCTAACGTCCTGCCAGCGGTAAAAGCCAATGAACCACTTGCGACACAAGTTAATAACCTCACAGGAGAGATAGCCCGGTGACACCCATTGACTTAAAAGACGGGAGCGGTTGCAAGAGCTCAAAGAGAGAATAAACGACTCAGGTCGCTACTGAGAGAAAAAGAAAAAAAAAAAAAAAAAGAAGGTGACTGCTCGTCGTATTAAAGACGACAAAGATCTATTAGAGAAGAAACAAGGAGACTACTCATCGTATTAAAGATAACAAAGACATGGAGGCAGTCAACCTGTAAATCAGGGATTATCGCACCCGCGAGCGTCACAGGAGCAAACAACGCTTGGTGAATGGAAGTGGCTTACGGGATAGGAAAACATTCATCTCATCATCCCTAGAGACGATCGGGGATGACGAGCTAACCCCAACAAGTGAATGGCCTCTGCATGAACCAGAGAGAATAAGTGGTTACTCAAGTACAAGGAGTAAATAAATACGATGCGTGAATCGTACCTTTGGAATTGGGAAAGATTGTTTGAACAAGAGAAATACCCTTCCATCTAGGGAGGGAAGGTGGGAACATCGAAAAGAAAACTGGCGTTCGATCCGTTATGGCATGCCTGTTCTCTCCATACTACGTGCGATGGCGGGATCTCCGACATTGATAACGGAACCGCTGGGCTTATACCAAACTGGTAAATAAGGCTCATTGGATACTTCAAAGCGTGCTAGACACGCCGACATAAGAACCGGGGGGCTGATGAATAGCTGGGTGATGAATGAACACTATCAGCATGATCGTTGTCACCATTAGCCTCATCATCACTGATAATTATTATGTGTGGCGCAGCTTCCTTCTCCATGGCTGCAACACGAGTGGGGAGATCGACATTGGACGTACCGGTAGCATTCCAAAGGGTGTTGGGAAAGTCCCTTGCTGATGCACGACGACTGAGAGTGTAAGGAACACATCCACCCTCACGAATCATGGCTGTGTGACGTACAGGACCAATGTTCTTTGAATCATTCTTGGAATCGTTGATTTCTTTTAGTGAAGCCATTCTGTGCATGAAGGAACCAAAAGAAGAGCACATTTACGAAAGCTGAAAGTGGGAGTTCAAGATCCTAAAGAAGCCTACAGTGGCGACATAATTCTTAAAATATCAACTACTCGTCACGATCTTTGGTTCGTCATCTCCAGAAGAGTCGTATGTTTCCTCATCATTGGCGTGCCTCCGTACCCATGAGATCGAGCGCGTACAAGACGAGTACGAATTTGATCACGCTGTCCGTGCATGACTTCCAGAGCTTCATTAACCTCAATACTTTTAATCTCAAGAGCACCATGATGATCTTTAAACCTTGCGTTGTCATAGTGATAATTCTACAATGCAAGCTCCTGGATCCTTTCCAGGTTGGCTATGGATTCTGAACAAAGTTTTCCAGTTCGTCGAAGGAGGGAAAGCCCCTGAAAATAGCAAGGAGTCGTAGGAGTGATTGTCAGCAGGCGGCATGCCCGATTTGACGATTCCACGAGCAACAGCGGGATCACTCACGGCAGAGTCCCTATAATGATAACAACGCTTCTTGGCTTATACATTATAGGAAGGAAGGGGTCATCAATGCCAAGGTTACGAGAGAAAGAGTGATGGTTCGTACCTTGATCACTGCGAGTCCTAGAGAAGCTAATGTTGTTGTATAAACGCAAATTCAAAATAAAAATTCAGCTGGATCTTCTTGTTAGAAAGGAAGCATACCAAAGGAAAAGAAGAAGATCAAAGCTGCACTTACCCAAAGAAGCTAGCAAGGGAGGAAGGATAGCTGCATATGTGATTTCGCGTAGATTATTTCATCCATATTTATACAAGGGAATAACGGTGGCGTCAAGTAAAACATAGTACGTGGAAGTTGGAAAAGCTGGCAGCAAGACGAGCTGTCACTTATAGGAGAAGTGACGTGGATTGTGTTCAGGAGGGGACGTGTTCCTTTTGTGGTTAACACGTGGGCTTTTGACACAAGTGGTGAGGACCGAGTACACATGTTGGGTTTGAGGTCTTATGATGACGTACTTGGATTACTCAAGTTTCACACTAAAGAAAGAATTTTCAAGTGCATTTTTGCACCAACTGACAAGTGATAAAGTAGTATGAGCTATGTCACAAGGGAAAGCCACTCTGGGTGTACACTACAATGTGCGACGACGAGTTGGGGATTCGAACGCCTGACCACCAACTCAAGTTCAAGAATCATGACCAACTGTGCGACCCATCATTTGTGCAAAGAAGCATGACTCAGTAGGCTTAGTTTTCACGCGTACTTCATGCAGATCTTATTTCGGCAATGACTTCTTCGTTTTAAGTCCGAATGAGTGATTTTTGGCTCCTTGAATCGTCTTTCGATTCCTTACAGCATGGTAGCAAAAAAATTTGTTTGAGAAACTTTTGCATGCACTTGGGGCAGCAATATGACCGAGTTCGAGGTTCGTGGATAGCAACATGATCGAATTCAAAGTTCTTTTGATTTATTGCTCGAGGTCTGTCAACAACATAATCAATGAAGATAAGCAAAGAAAGCAAAGTTTTCATGTATGGCTAAAGGGTTCGAATCGAGGGACACACCAAACCAAGACAACATTTTGAGCGATTCCAAAAGGAAAAATCACGATGAACCCGTAAATAAGATGGCAACTAAAAGATATCATAAGCCCGCATCCATCTAGCAAGTGAGGATCGGATATTATAGATTTAGTTCCCGCTTCACATGGGGGCGTTCTTTTGCTATTTGGAAATATCTCTACAGATATTGGGGGCGGCTAAAGTGACGCCTAGCATGCAATAAAACCAACATGGTTAAGGAAGTCAAACAATAGGACACATCATTTTCAATATCACCGGAAGTAATGGGGGCGACTAAGGTGGAAGGAACGAACACCTGGGGAGGTAAGTCTTCCCCGATTACATTATAAATCAAGTTTATAGTCACAATTGAGAACACTTTTTGCATGTATTTATTAAAGAAATACGTGCAATGTCTTTCTATAAAAGAGGAAGACAAAGACGAAGTATTTTGGTTATCAAGGAATAATTGCAATGTCTTTCTAGTAAAGAGAAAGACATTTAATAAGTATTTGATTATAAAGGAAATACTTGCAATGTCTTTTTATAAAAGAGAAAGACAAAGACGGAGTATTAAAGAAAGTAGCTACCATCTCTTTATAATAAAGGGAAAGAGAAGAAGAAAGTGTTTTAATAAAAGTGAAGCTAAAAATGAAACAAAAGGAGAAAACGAAAAGCGAGGTGGAATGAAAGAAAGGAAATGTATGACGAAAAAGCTAGAGGCAGTCAACTTGTACACTGTGAGATTGTCGTACATTCATTATTCGCAGACACACGAGCATTGAGTCGCAAATTATAGGCCAAGACGGAGCAAATGGGCAACCAATGTGCCTAGAAAGTTACGGAACGAGCAACATTCGAAGTGAGGCACGTTCTCAAAGTTGAAGTTGATTTATTAATTTAATCCAGATAATTTTTCTATTAAAGAGATAATTGGAAGTGTTTTTCTATCAAAGAGAAAACCAAGGAAACGCTTCATTCACCATAAGGGTGGGAGATGAAATTAAAGAAGATTTACAAGACCAACACTTAGGTCATATGTTAGCTAATGGAAGAGCAAGAGAACATAACATGCCGATCTGTTTGGCATTTGGGTAATTACTATATGGAGTTTAAGTACATTATTGGTACTTTGAACATGTTTGGTGATTTGAGATGGTTAAGTACATTTTTGGTACTTTGAATTATCAAGCCGAGCTCGGGCGAGGCCACACAACATGCTTTGCCAAGGCCACAAAAGGTAATCGGATAAGCGGTGTATGGCTAATTTGAACGACCCGAGAAGGTTAGTTCTATTGATTTTCTTAATCCATCAACAAGTTGAGAATTAAGAGGGGCGATGTTTGTACCCTATTAAAATAGTGTGTGTGCACGCACGAGCTATTTGATGTCGGTCAATCCTTTATTGCGGAAACCATGGTTTATGTGGAAACTCAGTATGGCTTATTATGGAAGCCTCAGCCGGTTTATTGTGGAAACCGGCGGGTTTATTGTGGAAACCCGTATGGCTTATTATGGAAGCCTAGCCCGGTTTATTGTGGAAACCGGCGGGTTTATTGTGGAAACCCGTATGGCTTATTATGGAAGCCTAGCCCGGTTTATTATGGAAATCGGCGGGTTTATTGTGGAAACCCGTATGGCTTATTATGGAAGCCTGGATTTGGGTTGTTAGGGAAACCGGTGGGTTTAATGTGGAAACCCGCTTAGGCTTATTGTTGAAGCCCAAGAATCTTGGATAATTATTTATAATTATTAATGTTATTTAAGATAAAAGGATCCTAAATAAAAGAGGATAATTATCTTAAATATTAATAATTATTCAAGATAATTGTTATTTAAGATAAATGAGGATTGTGATAAATATTAGTGTTTATTATGAATCTGGATGTTATTTGAGATTTATACAGATGAGGGAGGTTATTAGGATAACTATCAGAACCCTAAAGCTACATCTATTTTTGCCTATATATAGAGGCTAAATCTCAGCACATACACAATTTCTATTCCTTTTCTTAACAACCTACTTGCATAGAACTCTTGTTGATTTTAGCATCGGAGTGTCTTTGCAGGTACCCCACCATTTTCAATCAACAATTCTTTGGAGAATCTAATCAACGGCGGTGATTCGATCATCATACACACATCTCGAAGATTGTTGGGGTGATTAATTTTGCACCAACACCTAGCAGCAACTTCTTTAATTTCAGCTCGAGTCATCTGTGAGCTAACACCTTGAATATTAGGAGGATTGTCGGGGAAATTGAATTTAGCTCCTTTACCACGTAGACAAAACTGTGCAGCATCAAAAGCTCTAGCTGCTTTCTCCGGTGTATCATGAGAACCTAACCAAATTCGTTCTCGACTTTTTGGTAGTCGAATTTCCGATACCCATTTACCCCATTTACGTTTCGTTATGCCCTTATATTTTGATTGATCCCTACTTTTACTAATCCTAAGACTTGGGGACGATGACGATGGTGAATTATCAACTGCATTGTTTTTACTTTAGTATCTCAAATCCGTTTTCTTAGGAAGTCAACGTATGTTAACTCCCTTGTTCTTTTAATTTGTTTCCATTTAATTTGGTACACTTTGTTTTATCTGTTTGGAAACAGATGATTTGATTTGTTTGTTTTATCTATGTCAACTCTTGATACCACTTCCTCCGAGTCATTTGTTTCCAAGAGCAACATTGTTTCTTCGTTTGATAGGTGGGAGGATAGTCTTTCAACTTCCGGAAGGATAGTCTTTCAAATACCTGGCGACGGTACTGTATATCAAAATCATATATACTTCAGCTGGCTTTAAATGCAGCAATAAATCGGCAATCAAGATAAGTATTTATATTGTCAACCTTTACTTTTTTCTAGCACGTTCGGATCATTGTTGCAATCATTTCCTGTAACATTTCTATCTTAATTTGCATCTTCTTTTTCAATAATAACAGTTGCTTTACGCCCTCCTTTGTTGACATAATTGAACAGGTACTTGACGGATGTTGTCCTGTTGCAAAGCTCAATGTTGACGTGAGCTTCATATTTATGATCCAAATCCTTGAACCATCCAATTGTTCTCCAAATCAATTCCATGAACCCTTTTTTTTGGTGGTCAGTGGTCACATCTCTTCTTCTATGAATCGTGCACTGCGAATCTGGTTTTGCAGGTCCACGGTTTGGGAATTATGCATTGGTAGCAGTCTGAAATGCTTGTTTCTCATCAGGTAATTCTGAATGACATATGAAAGAGAAATCAAATTCTTTGAGACTTTGAATTCAACTTAGCTATGACAATACTTACTTGAAATTTGATACTCATGGTGATGCCCTCGTTGGTTGATCTGTAAGTTGCAATTGCTTCCTACATTGATGCGGTATTGTTTGTTCATTATTCATTTGGATGCTGTGGATGGAATTTAGATCAGATGACAAAGAAGATTGCATTAGTTTCCCCAAAAAAAAAAAAACTCTCAGGAATAGTTAATAGTAGTTCTATATAAACTCATAAATATGTATATCAATACTATGCACGTAGAAATGTTTTGCCAGTGGATATAGATGGATACAGATTGTTATAAAAGGTTCATTACCGTACTTTGAACTATGTTGTGTTAAGATGTTCTTCTGCATGTAATGTAGTATCTCCATTTTCAGTGATCTTGTTTGGCTCGATTCTACATCTGTGCAACACAAACCTACATCCATCAGCGTTATGTAAAGCCGCAAAAAATTAAATTTTGTAAATTTATTTTACCTGTTTTTCGTATTTTGTACTTTCCAATTGTAGTCGGACAGATCGAACCAAAAGTTGGTGTCGTAGTGTTTCCACCGACCCTTAAGCATGTACAATTCGAACGTGAATGGATAGCTTAAAATAGTTTAAGTACGCAGATTTTTTTTTCTTCCGCCTCTGGCTTCAAATATAGATTGATGTTTCTGCCTGGGAAAAGCGGCATAAACCTTTCAAAGAGCATGTACTGTCGAACTCTATGTATTTATAATCAATGAAGTGTCTTAAACGATACAAACAGTCGTAAACGAAATAAACAGTTTATCCTTGCAACGTACGGTTGGTTTTGAAAAGACGTATCTTATTGTTGGTAACAAATTGTGTTGTGGCTAAATCACGCATCTGTTCGCCTACAAACCAACAGATGTATCTCGACAACTGAATTTTCCACGTGGCATTATATTATATATTCAGAAAACTTGAAACTAAATCCGGTGGCGACACGTCAGCAAAATCATTCTCCTTTATATTAAGAATAATTGATTTTAAAAATTCCAAAGAGATGAGTGGTTATAAAAAATGTCACCATCATTTTCATCTCCACCACAAACTTCTGGTTGTGGTGATGTCAATGCCAAAATATCTCCCGGAAAATCATTAGCACCGGAATAATCACAGAAATCCGACTCATTATTAACGGTACTTGACGTATAATCACCCGTACCCCCAAAACCGAAAACAAGTCCAGGAGTTCCCTATCCACATTACCGTTGTTGCCATTATTTTCAATAGTAGTTTCGTTTTCTGATCGATTTATATCTTCATCTTCGTTGTCTTCCTCTTCTTCATTCGCGTACCTAGCAGCGACTTCTTTAATTTCAGCTCGAGTCATCTGTGAGCTAACACCTTGAATATTGGGAGGATTGTCGGGGAAATTGAATTTAGCTCCTTTACCGCGTAGACAAAACTGTGCAGCATCAAAAGCTCGGGCTGCTTTCTCCGGTGTATCATGAGAACCTAACCAAATTCGTTCTCGACTTTTTGGTAGTCGAATTTCCGATACCCATTTACCCCATTTACGTTTCGTTATGCCCTTATATTTTGACTGATCCCTACTTTTACAAATCCTAAGACTTGGGGACGATGACGATGATGAATTATCAACTGCATCGTTCCGAGTCATTAGGAAATATGATAAATTGGTTACGTACAGATTTTCTTTGAAAGATTGGAGTGCGTACATGAATGAGTTTGATGATTGAATACCTTTGCATGACTTTGCCATAATTTCTATATGTATGTAATTGTTTTGGCGGCTAGGCACTGGTTTTTTCAAGGGTTAGAGTATTGCCAGTGAGTTGGAATGAAAGTGATTTATCCATCGGAGACTGAGTGAGTCTAAATGACCGTGTTGAGGTGCTGCAAACTAGATACAGACTGTAAAAACGATATTGAAACGGGCAGGTGGATGGACAAAGACAAGAGTAACTAGGTTTTGACCTGATACAAACGCGGTCCAGAGTGTCCTAGTACGCATAGAAGAGGAAGTATAAAGGTGGTGGGACTAGAACAACGATTTGATGTTTTTGTCTTTGTTTTTTAAAAAAAAAAAAATCTCAAATCTCTTTAACCGTCCTTTCTTTATTTCCTACGAAGGACCACCAGTTGAACTTCGTGAGTTCTATCAAATTTGTTTGTGTAATCAAAACTGCACTTGCATTGCAGTGTATTTTAACAACTTCGATTTATGTTCTCCTTAATGGCGAAGTACTAGAAGGCAACCCCCTGTCTCGTTATCTGTTTGTTATTTGCATGGTAACATGTTTTGGGAAATTTGAGATGGTTTGGACACTTACATTTGGGAGGATCACTGGGTTCCTTCGTTAAAGGTGAAGCTTAGTCCCTCTTCTAATGAAATTGAGGCCCAATCTTCCCTAGTTGCATGGTTAGCTTATTGACTTTGAAATTAAAAGGGTGGGATGCTGATCTTCTAAATTACATGTTCCCTATTCATGTGGTAAGTTTTATAATCGGAAGCAAAATTAATTTTGATGATCGGGAGATTCGGGACCAACATCCAAATGTTTGAACTGGAAGGTGATAATAAAGTTGTAGTATCATACTTGCATATGCAGCAGGCAAGAAGGTCGAAGTAGAATGGGATTTCAACCCATTTCAAACAATTATACGCATAACACAACAGTTAAAAAAATAATAATTATAGTAGCATTTTTATCAAGAAGAAAGGCAATGGAGTAACATAAAGACGACTGAAATGGCCAAAACTTAGAGACCATGTCATTTGACTTCGGCATGCCCGTGATTATGTTTATGCTTTAGTATCTGAGAACCTAGATTCGGCTACTAATGTGTTTTATAACTCTAGCCAAAACTGCAAACCGTGACTAATTCTGGACATGAAGATGTTTGTTTACAAGGGGTAGTTAAATGAGATTTCTATAGACTTTTATAGATTTTTTATTTGAGTGACTTCCGGAGACTCTCTGAAAGTTTAGAGATTTCTATTGATTCTCAAAGAGTATTTGAGAGAGTCTTTATGACTTGTGGAGAAAAAAAAAAACGTGATTTGTAAAGAGTTTCTATGATTTATGGAGACAACAAATGTATAATATCTAACTAAAAATTTAAAACATGTACGATTTTTTTATTATATACGTTATAATGTAATAAAAGTATCATGAGTAACTAGTAAAATATATTTATTCGTTGTCAGAATAAATCTCACTGTTGTCCCATGCCTAAGTTTTCATTCATCCCATATTTTTCTATTTGTTATGATATCTCATCATTGGTTAGCATCTTTTCATTGTTTCATCTGAGGAAATGTCCTTTGAAGTGGCAAAGAGAAAGCTCGGTCGGTATACACGAGGGAAAAGAAAAAGAGAGAGGAAATGTCCAATATATTCAGATGAGGTCGGCTGTATTAATGCGCAAATGGCTCGTCCCTTGGTCATCAGCTCAAAAAAAAAAATGGTCCAACTCTCAAAAACAAATACTGTATTCCCTAATTTTTCAAGTCTCCCAAAATATCACCTGTTGAGGAGAGATTTCTACCATGCCTATTTTCATAAAAAAAAAAAAAAGTCTCCCTAAATCTCTGAAAATTACAAATCAATTACTTTTAATTTCCTTCGAATAACAGGGTTGTTGGAGTGACTCTTACGAAATCCTAATCCAATAACATGAAGTTCCAGAGAATTTAAATGACTTAAAAAAAGTCTCTAACCAATAACAAGTGACATTATGAAACTCTCCAAAATTCTCTATGAAGTAACAATAGATTTGGAAACTCTCAAGAAGTCATTTGAAATCTCAATTGACTACCTCCCTGTTAAGATCAAAAAGGCGCAGTTACGTAAAAGAGACCACCGAGATGCGGATAAAATAAAACAAGGACCACAATATAATCCGTCGTTAGACATGAGGTATATGATTTCCTTTCTCTTTTGAGTCCCACGTATATAGGTGTAAAACAACGCCCAGCACATCCCAACCCATAAAATCAGGTGATTTGCGTGTTATGTGCCGTGTTGTCTTTGTGTTAGGAGATTATGACGCATCGTGTTGTCTTGGCTAGAAGGCGTGTTAGGATGTAATGTGTCGGAAAAATAAACGTGTTGTGTTGTGTTGTGTTGTGCTGTTCTGAGCACATTTATTTTATATTTTTCAATATAAATGTTTTCCAAATATTTAGGTATTATATGTGGTATTATGAAAATAAGTCAACATAACGATAATAAAATATCAATAATTGGCTAGATTAAATGCTCTTTTGTGAAATATACACAAAATATGATGTATTGTGTCATATTGTGTAGTATTTTATCCATATTGTGACGTGATTTCTTAACGTGTTGTGTTGTGCCATGCCACGTGTTTCTCAGTGCGCGTGTTGTGCTTGACTAATGTGCCGAATAGTCAAACCCAACCCGTCCCATGAAACTAACATTTTGTGCAGTGTTGGGCTAAGTCACGTGCTGGGCTGGACTGTGCTTAAATTTTAACGTGTTGTGCTGGGTTGTGCTCGTGCTGGCATAGCCTAATTTACACCTCTACCTAGAGATGTAAAAAGTGCCAGCCCAGCCCATAAAATCACGTGCTTCGCGTGCTATGTGCCGTGTTGTGCTGTGTCGGAGATTATGGGGTGTCGTGCTAGAAGGCGTGTTGTGCCGGGCTCTGCCAAAAAAATAAACGTGTTGTGTCGTGTCGGGCACATCTATTTTATATTTTTCAATATAAATATTTTCCAAATATTTAGGTATTATATGTGTCATCATGAAAATAATTAAGTCAACATAACGATTATAAAATGTAAATAGTTGGCTAGAATAAGGCTCTCTTGTGAGATATACACAAAATATAATGTATTGTGCCATGCTCTGTAGTATTTTATACATATTATGACGTGATTTCTTAACGTGTTGTGTTGTGCCGTGCCACGTGCTAATCCGTGCTGCATGTTGTGCTGGGCTACTGTGCCGATTAGTCAAACCCAATTTGTTCCATCAAATTAACGTGTTGTGCCGTGCTGGGCTTAGTCACGTGTTGTGCTGGATCCGTGCTCAACTTTTTAACGTGTTGTCTTTGTCATGATATGATCTACTAAAAAGTTAGTTATTCAAAAAGCGATTTTGTAGTTAAGGCTTCTGGTAAATAAAAATTGGTCGAGTATTGCCTTTTAAATTTTAATTTTGAGGATCAAGAAAGTTTATTATTGAAATGTTGGGGGAAACTGAGGCAGAATTTAAATTAAGGTTGGGGACTCAATATTATTTCCTATAATTGGAAAAAAAAAACTAATTCCATGCAAATATGTGTGCTTATTCATTTTCTTAGAGAAGCTAAGAAATCCAAACGTTCGTTTGAACTTTGGCTGTAAGAACACTAAGACAATTTACTGTTAGTAATAGATCACGTGGTTTTTAATAGCCTTCAACTTACGCTGAACATTGAAAAACCAATTCAACATACGTCAGATAAGAATGGTACGAGAAGTGCTGTTTTTGGTTTATTTTTTATTTTTAATTTTTTTTATAACGTAATGTTTGTTGGTTAAAAAAGCTTTCTTGTACTTTAAATTAAAGTTTCAAAAATGCAATACTAAATACACCACGTTTTCTTCATTAATGAAGAAGAATCATTTATAAATTTATAATAAATATTCGAAGTGATTGGAAAATCCAAACTAGAAAGACAAAAAAAATAGCAAAAGTATTGTTAACTACTTTACTCAATGTCTCAATGTGATAGAAATATTCACTTTTTTCATAATACTGTGAAACTTAGAAATATAAATATGTATAATACTTTTCATATTAATAGGGATGATCGGGGTAATTGGTTGGAAAATAAAGCATAGGTTGTTTCGCTGATTACTAAATATTTTAAAAATATCTACATCTCTTCGAATCCTAGTAATTTTGACATAGAAGAAGCCTTGAGATATGTTAAGCCAATCATTTCTGAAGATATTAATACTGCTTTAGTTGCTAGCTATTCCAACCAGTGATGAAATATTTGATACGATTAAACATATGGCCCATCGGAGTTCTCCGGGACCTGATGGTTTTCCTGACGGATTCTTTAGCGATAATTGGGATATATTTGAGTCTGAAGTAGTGTCCCATGTCCAAAACTTTTTCAAAAATAAATTTCTTCTTAAACAATCAAATTATACTTTAATTACCTTAATTCCATAAATCAAAAACCCATCTACACCCCATGATTTTAGGCCTATTAGTTTATCTAATTCTATCTATAAAATTATTTCAATAATTTTAACTAATCGTTTGAAACCATTATTAGACTCTTTGATTTCGTCATATTAATTTCATAGCTAATAGGCAAATCCGGGATAATGCTATAATCACTCATGAAATTCATCATACCTTCAAAAAGAAAAAGAAAAAATCTAAAAATGGTCATATGGCTATTAAACTTGATCTCTCCAAATCTTTTGATAGGTTAGAGTGGTCCTTTATTTTGCCTGTCTTTAAGAAGCTTGGTTTTTCTAAGGATTGGTGTCAAATTATCTTTCAATGCATAAGTACTATTTCGTACTCTGTTCTGGCTCCTGGTGAAAAATTCTTACCCACTAGAGGTATTAGACAAGGAGATTGTCTTTCACCTTATATCTTTATTCTATGCAAGTTCTGTACCAATTGCTCTTAAAAGCGGAATCAGACGGTTTTAAATTTTTTAAAAAAAATAGCCATTCATTTCACATTTATTCTTTGCGGATGATTGTATGGTTTTTACTAAAGCTTCTATTACTTATGCTAGAAATCTTATGAAGATTATTAATGTCTTTGCTAAGGCTTCAGGCCAAACAATCAACTTTGAGAAGTCTAGGTTTATTACTAGTGGAATAAAATGCATCATAAGCATATTAAGCTTTTATATAGTCCATCATAAGCATATTAAGCATGATCCTTCCAATATAAAATACAATCATTGATGCATGCATCATAGGTTATGTAGTCCATCCCCATTTCTTGTATCAACTTTTTTACATCATGGAACTTACACGGCAGTGTATTTCCATCAGGAAGCAACTCCTTAAACAATTCTAAGAGTGCAGTGACACCATTGTCAGAAAACCCATATTGGGTTTTTATGTTATTTAGTTTAATAGCAGCATACAGTGGTGTCTTTTCCTTAGAACATGAGGGATATAAATGTTCTCTAGCACGCTCATAAAAATCTCTTTTTTTCTTTCTACTACTAGTCTCCTCGTGAACCCTACTGTGTACGCCAACATTCTCATCTACACTACAAGCGGGATTAACGTTCTCAGCAAAATCTTCTACATTGTTCTCAGCAAATACTTCTACATTGTCAGTTGAATTTCCTAGATTGTCTCCAATTCCTACGTTGTCAACTGCAACTCCTACATTATCACTTCTGGGTTTACCTTCATGCGACTTCTCCCCATGTAAACGCCACAATGTATAGGTGAACTGAATACCATACTTGACTAAATGATAATCAATTTCACCTAGAGACAGAGGTACTTTACCATTCTTACAACTTTTACAAGGACAGGAGAACTTCGTTCTGCCACCAGCATTTTCACGCATAAACTCTATAAATGATCTTACACCTTCTAAGAATTGAACAGAAGTACGCGCACATTTCATCCAGCCTTTATCAACCATTGATACCTAAATCATATCTATGTTAACATTCAGGCAAAGTAATAACTACAACTGTAATAACTAAATGATATCTATGCTCCCATGATCAAGACGTGGTTACACGGGGGGACTTGCACATATGTATTTGCAAGTTTCCTTAGCATATGATTCAACAAAAAATCTATATTCGTGTAAAAATTGAAAATCCAAATGTCGGTTACAATCAACCAAATAAAATAACTTAGTCCTAGTGGTACTTGGGTTGCCGAAGCCCTACAAGTTAGCGATCGAAACATCCACTAGGATCGTTATCATCATGCTCACAGAGAATCACCAATATCAAAACAAAACTTCCTAACTTTAGTTCATTTAAACTTTAAAAACTACCTTAACATGAAGTAATAGTTCAAATCATGATGAGCATATTTATGGAACATACAAACTGGAATTTAGGTTACTACCTTAAACAGATTCAGAATCAGCTGCTTCTTTTTCTGTTTGGCTCTTGCCAAAAGGATCCTCTCCAGGCTCGCAAATACCAAAGATACGAGAACAACATTAGCCAACCAATTGAAGTTCATTATGACACTTCTTGAAAAAATCTTTAGATAATAGTAAAACATAGCAACTTAACGAATATAAGCAACACATTTCCTAGATGTGACAACTCAACCAAAACTAGAATAAGTCATCTAAGCCCATACAAACTGGAATCTAGAGAGTGCTGGTGCACTCTCTTTCTTATGAGAGAATCAATTCCTTTCTTCTTAAGCAATTGACTTACTCATAGGAAACAGAGTGCTCTAGCTCTCATCAAACATTCCAAGAATATATAAGACTTTAGCAAGGAATATTACAATTCAATGGGCACATTCATCAAGATACCTTTATCGTGTAGCACTCTGCCTAGTCAACTTACTATGCTTCTAAGGACTAAAAAACTACACCATGTCTAACAACAAGATGCATCTTTACACAAGAGGACTAGTGGATCAAAAACTTGAACATACAAGTATGATATTTACAAACATGGTATCCCTCAACACATACAA
This sequence comes from Papaver armeniacum, assembly GCA_023531295.1. Lineage (NCBI taxonomy): Eukaryota > Viridiplantae > Streptophyta > Magnoliopsida > Ranunculales > Papaveraceae > Papaver > Papaver armeniacum. The sequence goes on from JAJJWW010004070.1 coordinate 1,174,394, forward strand.
TTCTCGTCATGATATTCACCATAAGACATTATAAGCAAGTATGATATTTACAAACATGGTGTTGCTATTATAAACACACTTCAATCATCAAAAAGATACGTGAATCGAGACAAAAACCCTAACCTAAAAAATAGAAATTTTAAATTAACATAAAACCCTAAAATCGGTTCATATGAAGAAGATTTATACCTTCAAAATTCTTCAATCTTCAAATCTTCAAAATTCTTCAAACCCTAACAAGAAATTAGAAGAAAAAAATTCAATTAGATTTATATGAAGAAGATTAACAAAACATAACTCATATCAAATAAATCGTTTTAGATTCACAGTTAAAGAATGGAAAAAATAAAAATGAAATAAAACAGATCGATTGAAAATAAAATGAAACAGATCGTTTTAGATTCATGGATTAACACTTACACAGATCGATGATTGAAAGGTATGGAGAAGATTAAAGAGATTTCTCATGATGTTTCTAGAAGCTAAATCGATCGACGATCGAAAAGTTCTCTAAACCTAGTTTTATCGCCAGGGAGAAGACGATCAAGAGAGAAGAAGGGGATAAGATTTTTAAGTGTTCACACCACGATAGGGTAAAGTTGATAGAATGTACACGGTTCATTCACACGCTGCTCAGAGGGTGTTACCGAAGTGTTACTCGCACATGGTTCTTTCACACGTTTTTTTTCCACTATCACTATTCGTGACACGGAGTGAGCCGTCACTAAACTAGTAAAAATTCGTGCTTAGAACACGTTGTGTCACTAAATTTCGTAACTGAAATTTTTGGTCACAAATTCGTGGATTTACATGTTGGTTACGAATTTTAGTTACTAATCGCTGAATATGGTGTAGTGATTGATTACATAATCGCTTACAAGAATCACAAAAACATCAAAATACAAGATGATTAAACCCCTAATACAATTAAAGAAAGGAGTACTTTTCTCGTAAACTTGTATACCCAAACGAACCCGGATGCCCTAAATCTCTTATATTAAAAAATAGATTCAAAGCGTCTTTAGTGTTGCATGATTGTTTTTTTTTTTAGAATCGAGAATAGCAAGCCACAATCCAGCCATGAATATTTGAAAAAATCGCCCACAAAGGGGAGACAATCGCCCAAAATGATGAAGGAAAATCGCCCCAAATGGGGAAGAAATATGCCAAAAGACATAAAAACAATAGAAAACATGTTTTATTTAATTAACTAATGACTAAAACTTAAAAAGAAAAAGAAATCTTACTGGTCCAAAAAGATCAACTCTGAGCAAGAGGTTAACCAAAGATTGGGTTTTGTTTTTCTTTCAAGAGAGAGAAGAAGAAGAAGAGTTTTTTGTGATTCACGAAGTAAACTTTATGCCAACTAGGAACTTAAACTAGAAAAAAGCACGAAAAATACCCATAAAACTAGTTGAAATGTGTTGAAATATCACACGTGAAGATGACCGTGGATTCAATTCAAGATAAGTGAAGTGCAGCCAAGTCACCAACTAGAAAATTGGATCAAGTCAAGTTGTAAATTCTGTATTCTAGAAAGACTAGTTCTACCTAATCAAAGATATAGTTTCTTCTTTTATCTTCTAGGTTTAGTATCCTATCATCTATAAATAGGAATAACTAAAGCAAATGTAATGATCTCAGAATATTCTGATAATCAATATTATTATTCACCCTATGGGGTTTCTTGTGGACGTAGGTCGAGTTGAAATGTGCAACGGTAGCAGCAAAATAACCTTCTCAACAGCAACATGCAGTCTTCATTGCCTGATGCCTAATGTTCCCAAAAAGTTTAGCCGGGTGCTTCGTATGTTGATTACTAACCAAGGCAAGACATGATAGACAAACCAACAACAATGAATGATGGTCGTCTCCGAAACTTTTGTAACTGTAAAATGGACATGATAAAGGAAGAAACAAAATTAATGGACAAGTAAAATGGACATGATAAAGGAAGAAACAAAATGATAAACTTTCGAAGGAACTTCTCCCGATATTCTTCCCAAACTAGCCACAGTAAACCTCGCTCGAGTTGGTTTATTTGACTATTTTAAAAATTCCAAAGAGATGAGTGGTTATAAAAAATGTCACCATCATTTTCATCTCCACCACAAACTTCTCGTTGTGGTGATGTCAATGCCAAAATATCTCCCGGAAAATCATTAACACCGGAATAATCACAAAAATCCGACTCATTATTAACGGTACTTGACGTATAATCACCCGTACCCCCCAAACCGAAAAAACAAGTCCAGGAGTTCCTATCCACATTACCGTTGTTGCCATTATTTTCAATAGTAGTTTCGTTTTCTGATCGATTTATATCTTCATCTTCGTTGTCTTCCTCTTCTTCATTCGCGTACCTAGCAGCGACTTCTTTAATTTCAGCTCGAGTCATCTGTGAGCTAACACCTTGAATGTTAGGAGGATTGTCGGGGAAATTGAACTGAGCTCCTGTACCGCGTAGACAAAACAGTGCAGCATCAAAAGCTCTAGCTGCTTTCTTCGCTGTATCATGAGAACCTAACCAAATTCGTTCTCGACTTTTTGGTAGTCGAATTTCCGATACCCATTTACCCCATTTACGTTTCGTTATGCCCTTATATTTTGACTGATCCCTACTTTTACAAATCCTAAGACTTGGGGACGATGACGATGATGAATTATCAACTGCATCGTTCCGAGTCATTAGGAAATATGATAAATTGGTTACGTACAGATTTTCTTTGAAAGATTGGAGTGCGTACATGAATGAGTTTGATGATTGAATACCTTTGCATGACTTTGCCATAATTTCTATATGTATGTAATTGTTTTGGCGGCTAGGCACTGGTTTTTTCAAGGGTTAGAGTATTGCCAGTGAGTTGGAATGAAAGTGATTTATCCATCGGAGACTGAGTGAGTCTAAATGACCGTGTTGAGGTGCTGCAAACTAGATACAGACTGTAAAAACGATATTGAAACGGGCAGGTGGATGGACAAAGACAAGAGTAACTAGGTTTTGACCTGATACAAACGCGGTCCAGAGTGTCCTAGTACGCATAGAAGAAGAGGAAGTATAAAGGTGGTGGGACTAGAACAACGATTTGATGTTTTTGTCTTTGTTTTTTTATAAAAAATCTCAAATCTCTTTAACCGTCCTTTCTTTATTTCCTACGAAGGACCACCTGTTGAACTTCGTGAGTTCTATCAAATTTGTTTGTGTAATCAAAACTGCACTTGCATTGCAGTGTATTTTAACAACTTCGATTTATGTTCTCCTTAATGGCGAAGTACTAGAAGGCAACCCCTGTCTCGTTATCTGTTTGTTATTTGCATGGTAACATGTTTTGGGAAATTTGAGATGGTTTGGACACTTACATTTGGGAGGATCACTGGGTTCCTTCGTTAAAGGTGAAGCTTAGTCCCTCTTCTAATGAAATTGAGGCCCAATCTTCCCTAGTTGCATGGTTAGCTTATTGACTTTGAAATTAAAAGGGTGGGATGCTGATCTTCTAAATTACATGTTCCCTATTCATGTTGTAAGTCTTAAAATCGGAAGCAAAATTAATTTTGATGATCGGGAGATTCGGGACCAACATCCAAATGTTTGAACTGGAAGGTGATAATAAAGTTGTAGTATCATACTTGCATATGCAGCAGGCAAGAAGGTCGAAGTAGAATGGGATTTCAACCCATTTCAAACAATTATACGCATAACACAACAGTTAAAAAAATAATAATTATAGTAGCATTTTTATCAAGAAGAAAGGCAATGGAGTAACATAAAGACGACTGAAATGGCCAAAACTTAGAGACCATGTCATTTGACTTCGGCATGCCCGTGATTATGTTTATGCTTTAGTATCTGAGAACCTAGATTCGGCTACTAATGTGTTTTATAACTCTAGCCAAAACTGCAAACCGTGACTAATTCTGGACATGAAGATGTTTGTTTACAAGGGGTAGTTAAATGAGATTTCTATAGACTTTTATAGATTTTTTATTTGAGTGACTTCCGGAGACTCTCTGAAAGTTTAGAGATTTCTATTGATTCTCAAAGAGTATTTGAGAGAGTCTTTATGACTTGTGGAGAAAAAAAAAACGTGATTTGTAAAGAGTTTCTGTGATTTATGGAGACAACAAATGTATAATATCTAACTAAAAATTTAAAACATGTACGATTTTTTTATTATATACGTTATAATGTAATAAAAGTATCATGAGTAACTAGTAAAATATATTTATTCGTTGTCAGAATAAATCTCACTATTGTCCCATGCCTAAGTTTTCATTCATCCCATATTTTTCTATTTGTTATGATATCTCATCATTGGTTAGCATCTTTTCATTGTTTCATCTGAGGAAATGTCCTTTGAAGTGGCAAAGAGAAAGCTCAAATTCGGTATACACGAGGGAAAAGAAAAAGAGAGAGGAAATGTCCAATATATTCAGATGAGGTCGGCTGTATTAATGCGCAAATGGCTCGTCCCTTGGTCATCAGCTCAAAAAAAAAAAATGGTCCAACTCTCAAAAACAAATACTGTATTCCCTAATTTTTCAAGTCTCCCAAAATATCACCTGTTGAGGAGAGATTTCTACCATGCCTATTTTCATTAAAAAAAAAAAAAGTCTCCCTAAATCTCTGAAAATTACAAATCAATTACTTTTAATTTCCTTCGAATAACAGGGTTGTTGGAGTGACTCTTACGAAATCCTAATCCAATAACATGAAGTTCCAGAGAATTTAAATGACTTAAAAAAAGTCTCTAACCAATAACAAGTGACATTATGAGACTCTCCAAAATTCTCTATGAACTAACAATAGATTTGAAACTCTCGTGAAGTCATTTGAAATCTCAATTGACTACCTCCCGTTAATAGATCAAAAAGCGAGCATAAGAAAAGAGACCACCGGATGCGGATAAAATAAAACAAGCGAGACCAAAATATAATCCGTCGTTAGACATGAGGTATATGATTTCCTTTCTCTTTTTGAGTCCCACGTATATAGGTGTAAAACGTATATGGCCAGAGACTGCCCCAACCCATAAAATCGGGTGATTTGCGTGTTATGTGCCGTGTTGTGCTGTGCCGGAGATTATGACGCATCGTGTTGTGCCGTGCTAGAAGGCGTGTTGGGATGGGCTGTGTCGGAAAAATAAACGTGTTGTGTTGTGTTGTGTTGTGCTGTGCTGAGCACATTTATTTTATATTTTTCAATATAAATGTTTTCCAAATATTTAGGTATTATATGTGGTATTATGAAAATAAGTCAACATAACGATAATAAAATATCAATAATTGGCTAGATTAAATGCTCTTTTGTGAAATATACACAAAATATGATGTATTGTGTCATATTGTGTAGTATTTTATCCATATTGTGACGTGATTTCTTAACGTGTTGTGTTGTGCCATGCCACGTGTTTCTCGGTGCGGCGTGTTGTGCTTGACTAATGTGCGAATAGTCAAACCTAACCCGTCCCATGAAACTAACATTTTGTGCAGTGTTGGGCTAAGTCACGTGCTGGGCTGGACTGTGCTTAAATTTTAACGTGTTGTGCTGGGTTGTGCTCGTGCTGGCACAGCCTAATTTACACCTCTACCTAGAGATGTAAAAAGTGCCAGCTCAGCCCATAAAATCACGTTAACCGCGTGCTATGTGCCGTGTTGTCCGCGGTCGGAGATTATGGGGTGTCGTGCTAGAAGGCGTGTTGTGCCGCCAAGACGCCAAAAAATAAACGTGTTTCTTGTAGTGTCGGGCACATCTATTTTATATTTTTCAATATAAATGTTTTCCAAATATTTAGGTATTATATGTGTCATCATGAAAATAATTAAGTCAACATAACGATTATAAAATGTAAATAGTTGGCTAGAATAAGGCTCTCTTGTGAGATATACACAAAATATAATGTATTGTGCCATGCTCTGTAGTATTTTATACATATTATGACGTGATTTCTTAACGTGTTGTGTTGTGTCGTGCCACGTGCTAATCCGTGCTGCATGTTGTGCTGGGCTACTGTGCCGATTAGTCAAACCCAATCTGTTCCATCAAATTAACGTGTTGTGTCGTGCTGGGCTTAGTCACGTGTTGTGCTGATCTGTGCTCAAATTTTAACGTGTTGTGCTAGGCTGTGATATGATCTACTAAAAAGTTAGTTATTCAAAAAGCGATTTTGTAGTTAAGGCTTCTGGTAAATAAAAATTGGTCGAGTATTGCCTTTTAAATTTTAATTTTGAGGATCAAGAAAGTTTATTATTGAAATGTTGGGGGAAACTGAGGCAGAATTTAAATTAAGGTTGGGGACTCAATATTATTTCCTATAATTGGAAAAAAAAAAAAACTAATTCCATGCAAATATGTGTGCTTATTCATTTTCTTAGAGAAGCTAAGAAATCCCAACGTTCGTTTGAACTTTGAAGCAGAAGAACACTAAGACAATTTACTATTAGTAATAGATCACGCGGTTTTTAATAGCCTTCAACTTACGCTGAACATTGAAAAACCAATTCAACATACGTCAGATAAGAATGGTACGAGAAGTGCTGTTTTTGGTTTATTTTTAATTTTTAATTTTTTTATAACGTAATGTTTGTTGGTTAAAAAAGCTTTCTTGTACTTTAAATTAAAGTTTCAAAAATGCAATACTAAATACACCACGTTTCTTCATTAATGAAGAAGAATCATTTATAAATTTATAATAAATATTCGAAGTGATTGGAAAATCCAAACTAGAAAGACAAAAAAAATAGCAAAAGTATTGTTAACTACTTTACTCAATGTCTCAATGTGATAGAAATATTCACTTTTTCCATAATACTGTGAAACTTAGAAATATAAATATGTATAATACTTTTCATATTAATAGGGATGATCAGGGTAATTGGTTGGAAAATAAAGCATAGGTTGTTTCGCTGATTACTAAATATTTTAAAAATATCTACATCTCTTCGAATCCTAGTAATTTTGACATAGAAGAAGCCTTGAGATATGTTAAGCCAATCATTTCGAAGATATTAATACTCGCTTTAGTTGCTAGCTATTCCAACCAAATGATGAAATATTTGATACGATTAAACATATGGCCCATCGGAGTTCTCCAGGACTGATGGTTTTCCCCTAGGATTCTTTAGCGATAATTGGGATATATTTGAGTCGGGAAGTAGTGTCCCATGTCCAAAACTTTTTCAAAAATAAATTTCTTCTTAAACAATCAAATTATACTTTAATTACCTTAATTCCATAAATCAAAAACCCATCTACACCCCATGATTTTAGGCCTATTAGTTTATCTAATTCTATCTATAAAATTATTTCAATAATTTTAACTAATCGTTTGAAACCATTATTAGACTCTTTGATTTCGTCATATTAATTTCATAGCTAATAGGCAAATCCGGGATAATGCTATAATCACTCATGAAATTCATCATACCTTCAAAAAGAAAAACAAAAATCTAAAAATGGTCATATGGCTATTAAACTTGATCTCTCCAAATCTTTTGATAGGTTAGAGTGGTCCTTTATTTTGCATGTCTTTAAGAAGCTTGGTTTTTCTAAGGATTGGTGTCAAATTATCTTTCAATGCATAAGTACTATTTCGTACTCATTCTGCCCCAGTGAAAAATTCTTACCCACTAGAGGTATTAGACAAGGAGATTGTCTTTCACCTTATATCTTTATTCTATGCATGGAAGTTACGTATCAATTGCTCTTAAAAAGCGGAATCAGGCGGTTTTAAATTTTAAAAATAGCCATTCGTTTCACATTTATTCTTTTGCGGATGATTGTATGGTTTTTACTAAAGCTTCTATTACTTATGCTAGAAATCTTATGAAGATTATTAATGTCTTTGCTAAGGCTTCCAGGCCAAACAATCAACTTTGAGAAGTCTAGGTTTATTACTAGTGGAATAAAATGCATCATAAGCATATTAAGCTTTTATATAGTCCATCATAAGCATATTAACATGATCCTTCCAATATAAAATACAATCATTGATGCATGCATCATAGGTTATGTAGTCCATCCCCATTTCTTGTATCAACTTTTTTACATCATGGAACTTACACTAGGTAAAGGTATTTCCATCAGGAAGCAACTCCTTAAACAATTCTAAGAGTGCAGTGACACCATTGTCAGAAAACCCATATTGGGTTTTTATGTTACTTAGTTTAATAGAAGCATACAGTGGTGTCTTTTCCTTAGAACATGAGGGATATAAATGTTCTCTAGCACGCTCATAAAAATCTCTTTTTTTCTTTCTACTACTAGTCTCCTCGTGAACCCTACTGTGTACGCCAACATTCTCATCTACACTACAAGCGGGATTAACGTTCTCGCAAAATCTTCTACATTGTTCTCGGCCAAATACTTCTACATTGTCGGTTGAATTTCCTAGATTGTCTCAATTCCTACGTTGTCAACTGCAACTCCTACATTATCACTTCTAGGTTTTTACCTTCATGCGACTTCTCCCCATGTAAACGCCACAATGTATAGGTGAACTGAATACCATACTTGACTAAATGATAATCAATTTCACCTAGAGACAGAGGTACTTTACCATTCTTACAACTTTTACAAGGACAGGAGAACTTCGTTCTGCCACCGCATTTTCACGCATAAACTCTATAAATGATCTTACACCTTCTAAGAATTGAATGAAGTACGCGCACATTTCATCCAACCTTTATCAACCATTGATACCTAAATCATATCTATGTTAACATTCAGGCAAAGTAATAACTACAACTGTAATAACTAAATGATATCTATGCTCCCATGATCAAGACGTGGTTACAGGGGGACTTGCACATATGTATTTGCAAGTTTCCCTTAGCATATGATTCAACAAAAATCTATATTCGTGTAAAAAATTGAAAATCCAAATGTCAGTTACAATCAACCAAATAAAATAACTTAGTCCTAGTGGTACTGGGTTGCCGAAGCCCTACAAGTTAGCGATGTAAAACATCCACTAGATCACATTATCATCATGCTCTGGAGAATCGGTCAATATCAAAACAAAACTTCCTAACTTTAGTTCATTTAAACTTTAAAAACTACCTTAACATGAAGTAATAGTTCAAATCATGATGAGCATATTTATGGAACATACAAATCGGAATTTAGGTTACTACCTTAACAGATTCAGAATCACGCTTCTTTTCTCGTTTGGCTCTTGCCAAAAGGATCCTCTCCAGGCTCGTAAAATACCAAAGATACGTAACAACATTAGCCAACCAATTGAAGTTCATTATGACACTTAATGAAAAATCTTGAGATAATAGTAAAACATAGCAACTTAACGAATATAAGCAACACATTTCCTAGATGTGACAACTCAACCAAAACTAGAATAAGTCATCTAAGCCCATACAACCGGAATCTAGAGAGTCTTTGGTGCACTCTCTTTCTTATGAGAGAATCAATTCCTTTCTTCTTAAGCAATTGACTTACTCATAGGAAGAGAGTGCTCTAGCTCTCATCAAACATTCAAGAATATATAAGACTTTAGCAAGGAATATTACAATTCAATGGGCACATTCATCAAGATATACCTTTATCGGGTAGCACTCCATTTAGTCAACTTACTATGCTTCTAAGGACTAAAAACTACACCATGTCTAACAACGGTATGCATCTTTACACAAGAGGACTAGTGGATCAAAAACTTGAACATACAAGTATGATATTTACAAACATGGTATCCCTCAACAAATACAATTCGTCATGATATTCACCATAAGACATTATAAGCAAGTATGATATTTACAAACATGGTGTTGCTATTATAAACACACTTGATCATCAAAAGATACGGAACTGAGACAAAAAACCCTAACCTAAAAAAATAGAAATTTTGAAATTAACATAAAACCCTAAAATCAGTTCATATGAAGAAGATTTATACCTTCAAAATTCTTCAATCTTCAAGTCTTCAAAATTCTTCAAACCCTAACAAGAAATTAGAAGAAAAAAATTCAATTAGATTTATATGAAGAAGATTAACAAAACATAACTCATATCAAATAAATCGTTTTAGATTCTGAGATTAAAGAATGGAAAAATAAAAATGAAATAAAACAGATCGATTGAAAATAAAATAAAACAGATCGTTTTAGATTCATGGATTAACACTTACACGGATCGATGATTGAAAGGTATGGAGAAGATTAAAGAGATTTCTTGATGTTTCTCGGCTAAATCGATCGACGATCGAAAGTTCTCTAAACCCTAGTTTTATCGCGGGAGAGAAGACGATCAAGAGAGAAGAAGGGGATAAGATTTTGCGGTTCACACACCATAGGGTAAAGTTGATAGAATGTACACGGTTCATTCACACGTTTGCTCGGGAGGGTGTTACCGAAAGTGTTACTCGCACATGGTTCTTTCACACGTTTTTTTTCCAAGAAGTCACTATTCGTGACACCTGGAGTGGGCCGTCACTAAACTAGTAAAAATTACCAGAATAGAACACGTTGTGTCACTAAATTTTAAATGAATCGAATTTTTGGTCACAAATTCGGATATTACATGTTGGTTACTAATTTTAGTTACTAATCGTTGAATATGGTGTAGTGATTGATTACATAATCGCTTACAAGAATCACAAAAACATCAAAATACAAGATGATTAAACCCCTAATACAATTAAAGAAAGGAGTACTTTGCTCGTAAACTTGTATACCCAAACGAACCCGGATGCCCTAAATCTCTTATATTAAAAATAGATTCAAAGCGATACCGTGTTGCATGATTGTTTTTTATTTTTAGAATCGAGAATAGCAAGCCACAATCCAGCCATGAATATTTGAAAAAATCGCCCACAAAGGGGAGACAATCGCCCAAAATGATGAAGGAAAATCGCCCCAAATGGGGAAGAAATATGCCAAAAGACATAAAAACAATAGAAAACATGTTTTATTTAATTAACTAATGACTAAAACTTAAAAAGAAAAAGAAATCTTACTGGTCCAAAAAGACCAACTCTGAGCAAGAGGTTAACCAAAGATTGGGTTTTGTTTTTCTTTCAAGAGAGAGAAGAAGAAGAAGAGTTTTTTGTGATTCACAAAGTAAACTTTATGCCAACTAGGAACTTAAACTAGAAAAAAGCACGAAAAATACCCATAAAACTAGTTGAAATGTGTTGAAATATCACACGTGAAGATGACCGTGGATTCAATTCAAGATAAGTGAAGTGCAGCCAAGTCACCAACTAGAAAATTGGATCAAGTCAAGTTGTAAATCCTGTATTCTAGAAAGACTAGTTCTACCTAATCAAAGATATAGTTTCTTCTTTTATCTTCTAGGTTTAGTATCCTATCATCTATAAATAGGAATAACTAAAGCAAATGTAATGATCTCAGAATATTCTGATGATCAATATTATTATTCACCCTATGGGGTTTCTTGTGGACGTAGGTCGAGTTGAAATGCGCAACGGTAGCAGCAAAATAACCTTCTCAACAGCAACATGCAGTCTTCATTGCCTGATGCCTAATGTTCCCAAAAAGTTTAGCCGAGTGCTTCGTATGTTGATTACTAACCAAGGCAAGACATGATAGACAAACCAACAACAATGAATGATGGTCGTCTCCGAAACTTTTGTAACTGTAAAATGGACATGATAAAGGAAGAAACAAAATTAATGGACAAGTAAAATGGACATGATAAAGGAAGAAACAAAATGATAAACTTTCGAAGGAACTTCTCCCGATATTCTTCCCAAACTAGCCACAGTAAACCTCGCTCGAGTTGGTTTATTTGACTATTTTAAAAATTCCAAAGAGATGAGTGGTTATAAAAAATGTCACCATCATTTTCATCTCCACCACAAACTTCTCGTTGTGGTGATGTCAATGCCAAAATATCTCCCGGAAAATCATTAACACCGGAATAATCACAAAAATCCGACTCATTATTAACGGTACTTGACGTATAATCACCCGTACCCCCCAAAACCGAAAACAAGTCCAGGAGTTCCCTATCCACATTACCGTTGTTGCCATTATTTTCAATAGTAGTTTCGTTTTCTGATCGATTTATATCTTCATCTTCGTTGTCTTCCTCTTCTTCATTCGCGTACCTAGCAGCGACTTCTTTAATTTCAGCTCGAGTCATCTGTGAGCTAACACCTTGAATGTTAGGAGGATTGTCGGGGAAATTGAACTGAGCTCCTGTACCGCGTAGACAAAACAGTGCAGCATCAAAAGCTCTAGCTGCTTTCTTCGCTGTATCATGAGAACCTAACCAAATTCGTTCTCGACTTTTTGGCAGTCGAATTTCCGATACCCATTTACCCCATTTACGTTTCGTTATACCCTTATATTTAGACTGATCCCTACTTTTACTAATCCTAAGACTTGGGGACGATGACGATGGTGAATTATCAACGGCATCATTCCGAGTCATTAGGAAATATGATAAATTGGTTACGTACAGATATTTTTTTTTTTTTGAAAGATTGGAGTGCGTACATGAATGAGTTTGATGATTGAATACCTTTGCATGACTTTGCCATAATTTTTCTATATGTATGTAATTGTTTTGGCGGCTAGGCACTGGTTTTTTCAAGGGTTAGAGTATTGCCAGTGAGTTGGAATGAAAGTGATTTATCCATCGGAGACTGAGTGAGTCTAAATGACCGTGTTGAGGTGCTGCAAACTAGATACAGACTGTAAAAACGATATTGAAACGGGCAGGTGGATGGACAAAGACAAGAGTAACTAGGTTTTGACCTGATACAAACGCGGTCCAGAGTGTCCTAGTACGCATAGAAGAGGAAGTATAAAGGTGGTGGGACTAGAACAACGATTTGATGTTTTTGTCTTTGTATTTTTAAAAAAAAAAAAATCTCAAATCTCTTTAACCGTCCTTTCTTTATTTCCTACGAAGGACCACCAGTTGAACTTCGTGAGTTCTATCAAATTTGTTTGTGTAATCAAAACTGCACTTGCATTGCAGTGTATTTTAACAACTTCGATTTATGTTCTCCTTAATGGCGAAGTACTAGAAGGCAACCCCCTGTCTCGTTATCTGTTTGTTATTTGCATGGCAACATGTTTTGGGAAATTTGAGATGGTTTGGACACTTACATTTGGGAGGATCACTGGGTTCCTTCGTTAAAGGTGAAGCTTAGTCCCTCTTCTAATGAAATTGAGGCCCAATCCTCCCTAGTTGCATGGTTAGCTTATTGACTTTGAAATTAAAAGGGTGGGATGCTGATCTTTTAAATTACATGTTCCCTATTCATGTGGTAAGTCTTATAATCGGAATCAAAATTAATTTTGATGATCGGGAGATTCGGGACCAACATCCAAATGTTTGAACTGATTCTAATGTTCTCTGCCACTGCAGGTATGGGTTCAAACCCTGTAATTGCTAAATAAATTTCCATTTGAATGAGTTTGGATGTAGTTTAGGGGATCCTTTCAGGAAAAAAAAATTGTTCTATATAAAGGAGTGTGGATTCTTTTACAAGTTTATTTGTGTTTGTAGTTGTAGATGCTTATTTGTGTAAAATTAATTCTCTAAGTCTTGCATGCCTTTTCTTTTAAAAAGTATTCAGGACATTTTCACGGAGTCCGATTTTGACTCCTTAACGGGTGTACATGTAACATTTCAATCTCCATCAGTGATTTAATTAAAGGAGTTATGTATCAAGGGTCGAGATTCTAAACATGGAGAGTAATGGGGTCAATAGTTAACCAATCAACCAATCAAAAGAACTCGTCAAATATACACTCTTTAGAGAAGAATGCACATAATTAAACTCTGTTTTTATGTGTATGTATTCATGCATTGTGTTTAATTTGGCACATTTGTTTTATGCTAGCTAATAAAATGAATTTACTGTGTTGAAATTAGCAAATAACAACCATATAGTATATGCAACTCAGTGACCATTAAAAAGTTGGTAATTTAACCGACGACTGTTTATAGGTTTTTGCAAGAAGAAAAATATAACCGAGTACTGCCTCGTAAATAAAGAAAAGTTTCTGATTGAAATGTTGTTGGATATTTTCAACAAACCCTTAAATTCTAGGCGTTACAGCAGAGTGCGAGACAACGTCTCGTAGGAATTTTTCTGTTTTATGAATTCTAATGACAGTTAGAAAACCGAACAGAAACATCGTTTTCCCAATATACACCATTGTTGGAAGAGATGTCCATTCGCTCTGAAAAGATGCCTCTTGGAGATGAAGAGTCACCTTCAACAGATGTCAAACTCTCTATAAATAGCGTCTTTGTTTTCCATTCAAAACACATCAATTAAAAACTCTCTTTGTTTTCTCTCTAACAAGTATCATCAGAAACAAAACTTGTGTGTTCTTGGTTGGGTCAAGGTTGTACAAGCTTTGCCAATATTGTTGTAGGGCTTCAAGAATCCTGACGGCAATATTCATTGACCTGTTTGTACTCGCCAATCTAATTGGGAAGGGTCGAATAATTGTCGAAAAGAATCTATTCTTAGAGCCTTGAATCCAGAGACAACATTCTTTTCTCACTCTTTTTTAGTGTCAATTTTCCAACAAATGTGAGGTGAAATTATACCATAATTTGCCATTCCAAGTTAAGGTTAGAACAACATCATTTCTAACATTGGGTAAACACTAAGGACAATTGACATATTGTGTTCCCGGATAATATTTTCCTGAAAACCTTTTGTTTGAAAATGAAAATATTATTCCTTTGACGCTGTTCAATTTTACTTTTGACGAAACTCACTTGTAAGAAAAAAGAGTACAAAGCCACTGGAAAGTCACATAGGAAAAGCTCGGAATTCCCACCCCATAGGTTTGGACACTATTACTTAACAGTGGTTTTAGACGAAACGTCAAAAAAACCACGAAAAAAAAAACGCTCCTCCCATAAATCTGGAATTTGTGGGCCCAGTGGACCCATTCCTCGAGAGTTTAGCAGGGGCCACTTTTAATTTGTCTAGGCGGTTTTTCGTGGTTTTCTTGAGCGTTCTGTTCAGCCTTTTTGATTACTTAATTGTTGTTGGATTTTTAAGGTTTTTCCTATTTCCAATCCCCACTTTTCCTATTTCCCATCCCATTACAATTTCTAAAATCAATCTATTTTTCACTATTGGTATTTCTTATGTACCACCTATAAAAGGTCAAGTTGACTATAACTTTTATTGGACGTCTTCTTCTTCATTAATCTTTCATTTCTCTAACCATTATCTGTTTGTACATATTTTCATAAACTCACACATGACAACAAAAACGAGAAACGAATACAATTTGTATAGTATATTGCAATTTTTGGGTGCATTAACAGGCGTTAATGGCAGTTGCTATCAAATCAAATGTTAACACATAGAACTAATTTTGTTTTGAATTTTAATTGACCTAATGTGAACGGAATCTCAATGATTTTGATAGATTATGTTCATAATGTCAACAACCCAGTTGGTCCGGAGTTATCGAAACCAATCAAAGTTACAGTATAACAAACAAAGCACATACCACAAACCGATATCTCAATATAAAAATTCAAATGGGATTTGAACAATAATTTCAATACACAATCATGTTCATCAAAGTAAATTATTAGGGTTGAATAATGTAGAAAAAAAAAGGATCCGGGGCGGTGGCCGGCCAGGGAAGAAGAAGGTGGCGCGGTAAGGGAAAAAAGGGTGGCTATGGTGGTGGGATAAAGAATTTTGATCTTAGGGTTTTTACTGGTGGGGTGGATATAAGATAAGCAGGGTGTAAAAACTAAAGTCAAATTAGGAATAGATAGGATTTAGGATCTTTTAGAATTTATTTGGATTGTAATTAGAATAATTGGGGATGGGAATTAATATAGATGGGAAATAGGAAAAATAGGGCTAGGAAACAGGGAAAACCATTTTTAATGGTTCATAATGCTTTGCACTTTAAAATAAAGTTAAAAAATGCAATACTAATTATACCACGTTTTGTTCATGAATATTCCATCAAGAAAACCTTTAAAATATTCCATCAAGAGGTTCTTTAAGAAAAACCGTTTAAATATTCAAGGTGATTGGAAAAGATAAAACATGACCAAACATAAAGATAGGAACAAAAAAAGAATTAAAAATTGCCGCTGATATTCTCAAGTGTGAATTGGGTTTGGCACTACGAAATTGTCTAGGTTAGAGGCATAAAACGTGCCGGCCCGGCACATCCAAGCACATGAAATCGCGTGCTTCACATGCCATGTGTCGTGCTGTGCTGTGCCAACAATTTAAACGTGTTGTGTGGTGTTGTTCTTTACTAGTCAAAAGCTAGGCACAGCACAACCCACGGGCACAACACACGAATAAACGTGTTGTGCAGTGCTACGCCGTGATGGCACACATGTTATAAACAATTTGAAATCACTTAATGTATACATTAAGTCGGACATTATCACCTGAATTTAAATAGACAACATATCATTTGAAATTATTTTAAGTAAAATTAACAAGTTTATTCAATAAAAAGAAATAACTCATCAAATATAAAATTGGATCATTGCCATATAAATCAATATTCTAGTTAAATATAGGTAACGACATTATAACAACGATATTGAAATATATTTTCTAAATATTTAGGTATTATATGTGTTGTTATAAAAATAAGCCAACATAAAATGTCAAAAACTAGCGAGAATAGTGACTCTTTTGTGAAATGTGATGTATTATGCCTTGTTATATGGTATACTTGTGCATGTTATGACGTGCTTTCTTAACGTGTTGTGCTAGGCTGTGCCACGTGCTTATCTGTGCCTCGTGTTGTGTTGTGCTACCGTGTCGTTTAGGCTAACCCAAAGACTGACCCAAAGTAACGTGATGTGCGTCTTTGGACAAAATCACGTACTAAGTCAGGTACCGGGCTCGGATTTTTTAGCGTGTTGTCTTTGGTTTGTGCTCGTGCTGGCACAACCCAATATACACCTCTAGTGTAGGTGGTACAAAAATCGAATTAACACGACTGACTCTGCTCAATATTGCTTGACAAAAGTCAACTTGACTCAATTCATAAAACAGTTATTTGGAGTATAATTTTTTTTATTTTTTGAAAAATCATCAACTTGGCACACTAGAATCGCCCGAGCTGGTTCATTAGATATTTTAAAAGTTCCAAAGATTTGAGTGGTGATGAAAAAACCCACCATCATTTTCATCTCCATAATCACCCCCACCAACTTCTTGTGGTGGTGTTAATGGCAGAAACTCTCCAGGAAAATCATTAACACCGGAATAAACACCAAAATCAGACTCATTATTAACCGTACTGGACGTATCACCCGCACCCCTGGAAGCCGACAACAAATCTAGGAATTCCCAGTCCGTAGTACCATTGTCACTATTATTGTTAGAAGTTTCCAGCCGATTTATGTTTTCTTCTTCATTGTGTTGTTGTTCGTCTTCTTCATTCGCGTACCTAGCAGCAACTTCTTGAATTTCAGCTCGAGACAACGAGCTAGCACCTTGAATATTCGGAGGATTGTCTGGGAAATTGAATTTAGCTTCTTGACCACGTAAACAAAAGAGTGCAGCATCGAAAGCTCGGGCTGCTTTCTCCGGTGTATCATGAGAACCTAACCAAATTCGTTCTCGACTATTTGGTAATCGAATTTCCGCTACCCATTTACCCCATTTACGTTTTCTTACACCCCTATATTTGGACTGTTCACTACTATTACCATTGCTGCTATGACTAAGAGACGATGATGGATCATCAACTGTATCGTTCCGAATCATTATTTGTCTTAAAAAAAAAAGAAACAAATATATGATATGATAAATTGATAATGAGTACGTACATAAATGAATATGATGATGATTGAATAAATTTGCATGTCGATCTTTGCCATTTCTATATATATATATATGTAGTGATTGCGGCTAGTTTTTGGTTTCAAGGTCGAAGTCAGTGATCATTGAGTGAGTAAGACGGAAGGTGATGTTCCATTAGAGAGAGTGAGTCTAACTGAACGTGCACAGTCCAAATAGTGACTGTCAAAAAGTGTCTAGAAAGGAGTGAGTGGATGGTTAGGATTTGAGGATCTTGGGTGTAAACGCGGTAGGGACTATTACAGGTATAGTCAGATAGAAGAAGAATTCATGGATGATGAGACTTCAGGTTGACATCAATGAATTACTCCCTCCCTCCGTCCTACTAATAAGTGACCTAGTTACTTTTAGATTTTGTCCCACCATTAAGTGACCTATATCACTAAACAAGGAGATATTCCTAAAATTATCCTTTTAATTGATTATAAGAAATATAAGAAATATCGTAATTTGATAGTCATGTTTATATTCGTTACGTAGGTGTTTTAAAATGCTTTCGATGGTACAAAGTTTGCGAACATCCAGTGGTGTAGTTTGAGAGATAAATCGTTTCAAAATTTATTTAGTTATTATTCATAAGGGTATAATTGTAAAAGTCTTAAAAATACATTTCCCGCCTACCTTAAAATTGTCTGGCTTCGAACTAAAATTAACTTAATAGTGGGACGGAGGGAGTATGATTTTAGAATTTTTGTGAAGAGAGAAATAAGTCTTTATCAAATCCTTGTGTGGTTATTTGTAGGACATAATATTATTCTAACGGGTTTGTTTTTCACGTGGTGTAATTTGATCTAATATAATTGGAACGATGCATTATTTGTGGAGGCCTCTTGTTTGTGATGCGTCTCTATTAGTTAGGTCAATTTCGGATTTTTAAGATTTACATAACAAAATATTATTGTTTTTGGTGGACCAAGATGACGGCCCCAGTGGTCCTTGCTTGTACGTTGATTGTGAACAGGGCGTCCAAAAAAACCATCCTTATGGGGTGGCCGTTACTTTTCGGTAACTAGACCTTCGGAAAAAGAAAAACCCTTAGGCTGGGTCTAACCGTGGCCCAAGATTCAAGCTATTTCTTGGATCCACGTCACCAAAAATACAACGCCTGGGTGTAATGGGAATCCGAGATTCAATGTTGATACGCGTTTTAAACCTGCGCAACACGCAGTTTGTAACCGCGTTTTCTAGGAATAACACAAAATGCGGTTTCAAACTGCATATTGACTGTGTTGACCGGTCCATGCGATGTTTCAAACTGCGTATTATTTGTGTTGGCCGGTCCATCTTATTTATTTAAAGCTGCAGTATTGATTAATGTTGACCACGTTGACCGGTCAAAGCGTGGTTCAAACTGCGTGTGGAAGAATATCCTGGTAAATTATTCTCTTATACGCATTTAGGAACTGCATGTATTGTTTTTTTCATACGCAGTTTCAAACTGCGTCCCTTGGTTACTTCCAACTTGGATCCAAACTGAACGCTGCACTCTCTCTGGATCCAAGGAACTGTAGCAACATTAACGACACTTCCACATTGTATAATGTTGGATCCCATTAGAGCCAGCCTTAGGACTTTTTTCTTGTTCGGATATATTCTGATCTAGTTTTTTTGCACTAGATCTGAGCAAGGACTTTTAGCTTTTTATGAATTAGGTAAAATAATCTAGCTTACATTTTTAGATTTTTCTTTTTGTTGCTTTTTGCGTTTACGGACATTTCTCCGCTGTTTGTGCGATATTTTCTTTGTCTTTTGGACGATTTTCTCCTCGGTTTAATAACTATTCTTTCAAGTTTTTATGGTGTTTTTTGACTTATTATTCTCGATTCATCAAGAACACCAACGATCCTGCTCGGCGTACGTAGTTGTGGATTCATCTTCAACAAGAGGGATTTATGGCACCCAAATTCACTTAGATCTACAAGATTTTGGGCAAATACTCCATTTTAGTTGGAGAATCTCTTATCGAAGAAGTTAATCATTTTAAATGGTCAGAGTTGATTCCGGTTCAAACCATCATTCATCACTACCACATCTACAAAATTTGGATGTCTTTGCGATTCATGACTCGATGTACTAGCAATTGGTATTGTCATTTGTATCTCGGTTTTGATTATCTTGTATTTTGGTGTTTCTGATAATTTTGTAAGCAATCATGTAATCATCATTTTAATTTGTATGAATCGAAATATTATTTCCATTAAAAAAAAGAAAAAAAAAAGAGTAGGATTCCATTCTCTTTCTCATCGTACAATGGTATTTTTATTTATTTTTGTCTTTTGTCCAGCTACCTAGGTTTATACGTAACAAGAGCTAGTGGTCCAACGTTATAATCCATCCCTTTAACCAAATCTTCCTTATATACTCCCTCCGTCCCGTATTTAAGAGCAACTGCAGTGGGACGAGTAAAACTATCGACTAAAAACCAAAAAAAAGTTAAAGATATAGTTTTAGTCCGCGGTGAGACACTAGGTTGGAGGAGTAAATTTGGTGGAGCGGAGGTAGAATGGTTAAATCTGATATGGGGCGTAGTTGTTAAGTTCGTTTGGGTTGGACGCAACTTTAAGTTACTTTGATGTTGGGCGGTGTTTAAATTTGCGTTTGATGTGGAACGTAATAATCAGTGCGCTTTGATGGGCGCAAATAAAAAATACGCTGAATGGGGACGCAAATACTACGATTCGCCCGATGGGGCGCATCTTGGAACCACGCCCGATAAGGCGTAATTTGGGATTGCGTCGATGGGCGCAACTTGAGGCCGTTGCGTCGATGGGGCGCAACTTATCTAGTCTTTGTTTTCTTTATATGTTGTTTGTATGACTAGGTCGAGCTGTAGAAAGTATTCTTTGGATGCTCATGCACGAACCATATGTACACAAAGACTCATGCATGTCCATATACTTTCACTTGTATTTTCCTTGAGAAATACAAATCAATAATATACCTGTCTCTGTACTCTATATAATTAATGCTATATATACACGTACATGACCAAACATGAAAACAGTGGAGAAAATAGTGGATGGCGTAACTTGTAAATGCGCCCATGCATTCAATAGGCGTAACTTATAAATGCGCCCCATGCATTCAACAGGCGTAACTTGTAACTGCGCCCCATGCATTCAACAGGCGGTACTAGTAATTGCGCCTGACATACGACGCAATTTAAAATCACGCCGTCGGACGTAACTTGTGAGTACGCTTGAGTGAGGCAATATTATGGTGCCGCTTGGTATCAGGCGCAAGTGTTGATTACGTCCCATCGGGCGGAGTTTAAAGTTACGTTTCAATCGGGCGTACATTAAATTTGCGTCTCATTAACAAACGCAAATTACAGCTACGCCCCAATCAGGCGTAGTGTCAAATTGCGCCAGACTATAACTAAACCAAAGACCAAATTTGGTTTGGTTTTTAGTTTTAGTCTAGGATTTGGTCTTTACTCCACTCGATAGTGTCTGTGATTTCGACCAAATTTTTAGTTTTGGTCGATGACTGTGGATGCTCTAAGTGACCTACTCTATAACTAAATAGTGGGACGGAGTATACAGAATCGCCTACAATTCTCTTTGAGGCCATGATAATGATGATCGAGTATTATTAATACATCCCTTTAAGAAGAATTCAAAAGGTTAAGAATCACTACCAGCAACATCGATGGTCGGAGAGTCGGCAATATCACTGCAGTACCCCGTGCATAACATTCAGGACCTAGCTACAAACAAATTGTACACTGGACCAGTCAGGACCTCAAAATAGTTGTCATTCAGTAGATGCATCCAGGACCAGCGTTCCCGGCCACACAAAGCTGTTATCTTACTTCTGAAGTTTTGAGATCATTGCTTATGTAATCCCGCAGGTATTGTATTTGAATCATCATCTGGGTGCACGCACGGCCGTCCACGTACACTGCAAACGTGGATACTTTAGTCACTTTCCAACAGAAAATCTGTCTCGGATGCAGTTCTTCTAAGATTACCATGCATGGTTTTCACCTTGAATCTTGAATTGAATTTGTCCTTCTTTTTCAAAATCAGATTAACACATCTGCCTCCATTCCTTGTGGCAAATCATTAGGCGTAAATGCGGCAACCATTGGGCACAACAAGTTCAATCAACTTAAATCATAAAAATTAGCATCCATCCTACATGACTTGTCATTCAACTTTCAAGTTGAATTTGGAGAACCGTAATGAATAATTAATTAGCCTTAGGGTAAAAAACTTATCTACATTATTCTCTAATCATATTCATCTTCACCGCTAGCCAGGTTTTTGTGATACACAAAATTGGTTAAAAAGACCAAGATCAACAATTCCTAAGTGAAAAGGATATTTAGATTTTGATACTGTTTAAATGGACAAAAATGTAAAAATAGTCAAGATGTAAACAGTTTCATCCTGCCCATTTTCAAATACTTTTTATATTTTTAATTTACATCACGATGCATCCAGTTTCATCCTTACTAATTTTTAAGTTTAAGCCAGGATAAATCCAGTTTCATCCTTGCTATTTTTTATTGTTCATTTCACCCATACTAATTTTTACTCGTCCATTTGAACTATGTTTTAAAAATATTTGGACAAATGACTCATTTTCCGTCTGTGATAACCGACAAGCACATAGATTAATATGTTGGACATGCTAATTAATTTTGCACGAATTTTTCTTTAATAAATGAAAATGGGAGGTTGTACGCCATTGCATTTAAGAAACAGCGAACTAGGACTAGGAGTACAAACTGTTTGCTCCCGACAGTGATACGAATTAATCTGCATGTCAGCCCCACTCTATGCTAAGTAGTTCTGTGAACATAAAAGTTGCCAACCAGTAGATGTACCAGCGGACGGAGTTGTTTTCGTGCCAAGATGCGGCCAAAGTTCATAAATGTTACTATCGTGTCCGTTTTCGCGTTAATACGCGGCCAAAGTGCACTACACTAAAATCAGGATTTTGTCACACTGCAAATTATCACAGGTTCATTTTCAGTTAAAGATACACCTGTGATAGTTCCAGTAACAAATATAATTGTGGAAGATTTTTATAGCCGTGATAATTATTTGGAGTTAAGTCACTAACAATAATATTTATCGAGAATC
Organism: Papaver armeniacum; assembly: GCA_023531295.1. Taxonomy (NCBI): domain Eukaryota; kingdom Viridiplantae; phylum Streptophyta; class Magnoliopsida; order Ranunculales; family Papaveraceae; genus Papaver; species Papaver armeniacum. The sequence goes on from JAJJWW010004070.1 coordinate 1,197,300, forward strand.
ATCCGAATGCCAACACATATAATCCAAAATTGGTACTTCCATCCAATGATTTTCCTACACCAAAAATCCTCCCCAGCTTTGCAACTCTCGAGGATTTCTCTAGTCACAAACATATCAACAATTAGACAAGTCTAATACTTGTATTATACTCCCTCCGTTTTTTTAGAAAAGAGATACTTTCTATTTTTCAGTTTGGCCTATAGTAAAAGTATCTCTTTTCCAAAAACGGAAGGAGTATTTTTAATTATAAAAAATATTTTCTTTTTCTTAATATTAATAAAACCATCAGTAAGACCAAGTCAAAAATCAAGGCTTTATGAAAAATTAGGCTTGACGAATTCCCAGCCCCTTTTCTTTCGATATCCCTAGACAGTTTAGACAAAGGAAAATATCTTCCTCTTCTGTTCTTCATCTTCCTCGTATGTTCTTCATTCATTCCGCCATTAACGAGACTCAGAGTGTAAAAATTGCAGTTCCAACCTAAGCCGTCAATCTGATTTTAAATCGATCGATTTTATCCAGGTCAAGTTTTATGTTAATCATGTCGACAAATTTAACCTAAAATCTGAACGATGATAACGATGAAGATGGTCTAGAGGCGATTCTGGTGTTGATAAAAACCATGGTTTGTCGATTTTGTTGATGAGTTAAGTGATTATGAGTTCTCTTTTTCCATTTGAATTCATGTTGTAGGTTGTGTTATATGAAATTTGGGGGGAAATTACGGGAAAAAAATCAGGGGTTTTCTAAATGTTGGATATTTAGACCTAGATTTTGGTTAGTTTCGATTGATTTTAGAACTGGGTTTTGGTTGTTGGATGTTTTTTTTAGAGCGTAAAATTGGTTTATTTGCTAAGGATTCAATTTGTGCTTGTACTGAACTGATTCCATTATTGGAAATGCAATAATGGTTCACCCTGCTGATTAACATAAATTAGATGATTCCATTATTGAATGTTTATGTTTAAGCTCTATCATGTACATATACAAAGATCTTTTACTTGTGCTGTCAATTTCAGAGTCAATGGTTCACCCTGCTGATTAACGTAAATTAGATGATTCCATTATTGGAAATGCAATCTGTAAGTTTACCCATACAAGATTGTTTTGGTCCAAAAAAATTACTTGTGTCTGGCCTAATAAATGTCTGCCTTTTGTGTGTTTTTTTCTCAAGTTCAGTTTCTCTTCTGTCAACTTTTAACAAATTTACTAAAACATAAAATTTCTAAGAATAATGACACAAGATTAAAGTATACAGGTTTGGGAATTTGATGAGGCTCATCAGCGGTGGCTACCGGTTGCAGAGTTGGCACTGGCGGGAGACAAGGGTGATCAAGTTTATTTTGTTGCTTGGGCACCCAATATTGACAGGTAAGCAGTGGCGAATCCAGCTTATAGCAAGGGTGCGCACTTGCTACCCCTGCTCATTTGGATTCCAAGCCTAAATTCTTAAACCCAAGATTTCCTCAAAGCCTAATTTTGCTTTCTTGCTACCCCTAACAAGATTTTGCTTCCCCTTAATCTAGTTTCTAGATTCGCCGCTGCAGGTAAGCATAATAGCATATGCTACAAGGACTCATTGTGTCTGTTTCAAATCATTTACAAACAATCCTGTTGAGAGGGCAATGCTGATCCTGAATTAGGGTCTGTCTTTTGGCAGCCATCGTATCATGTGGATAACATACATGATAAATAAGTGTATATCATTTGCACGAGGAATCACCAAAAATTTGTTTTGGAGGTAGCTGTACTTAAAAATCCATTACGATTGTCCCCAAGAATCTGATAAAAGATGCATTTTAGGAACAGCTAAGCATATGTTTTACTCGCCCGCACCTCTTGTTTGTTATTTGTACACTTGTTCATCTAAAGCCAACAGAACTATCAACTTTGACCGTGTCATGAACTATTTTACAGGCCATGTGAGGTAGTAGCTGTTGCAACTCACATGGGAATCGCAATGCGGCATCTAGCTTTCTGTTAAGAAGGTTGCTTTGCTCTCGGGTCATGAAGGCTAGGTATGAATCGTAAATGATAACCTTTTTTATTTCCTCAAATTAGAGGAATTACCTAATTTGTATTGCTGACATGCAACAGGAGATGAGCTGATGGCAATCTGTGTTTATGGAATTGGAGATACAAATGGGTGTGTGGCTGTTGCAGGTGTTTGGTCGGAACTGCAATTATTTGTTGGAATGAAGAAGATGGGTCTGTTGTGGTTGGTATTGCAGAAGCTATGGTTGAGCTGGAATTGCAAGAGAAGCTGTGTATCTGTGGTTTGACGGGTTTGTGTGAGCTGACTGGTGAACAAGAGGGGTGCAGGAAAATGGTGACTGTCGTTGGTTTGTTTGTTGTTGCAGAAAGTGGTTATTGCTGGTGGTAGTTTGTAGAGAAACTGAGTAGCAGTTGAAATGGGAACTGATGTGTAGGCAAGCAATAAAGCGGCGCAACATTTGGCTATGGCCTGTGCAAATGGCCTAAGCCAAGGCCAGGGCCAATCAACCCATTCAGCCGAGTCAGAACATCTGACTCAGTAACTGACTCAAGCCCCAGACCCTTAATTTGACCGTTAGTTTGACCAGTGACTGGCTACTGTTTGCCGGTCACCTGAAGATGATTCCGGTGATTTTTGGCAATTTCCTCTCAACTTATATTAGCTTTTTCTCCTTGAGTTGAAAAACCGAGTCTGAGAAGAGCATCTACTTTTTTTACCAATAAAATTATTGTCGTTCCGTTTGTGAGTTGTTGAAATTTTGTACAT